>VDFB02252616.1:224277182-224442428 GCA_007258455.2 Sequoia sempervirens | reverse complement strand
ACATTTATTCAAGACATTTTATCATTGCTAATGTTCCTTGTTTGTGCTTGTATATTTTTCATACATGTCTATGTAGGGCACTTAAAACTACAATATTTGACAAAAATCACCCTTACATTATGATTTAATGGTTTCCCATATCTTATTCCAAAGCTCCCATTTGTATATAAGTTGGGAGGATGTTGAAAAAGATTTTTGTGTTTAGTTTTACACTTTTCAATATATTTTTCTTTAAATTTTCCAAAGTCTTTTTAACAAATAAATTTTATGTGTATTTTGCAATCATTGCATGCCACGAGATCATATTTTTTGAGAAATCTTCAAAGTTGCAAAAAATTCCAAATGTAAAAGATACAATATAGCTCACATTCTATATACATGCTTCTATATTTTGTATACATGTATAATAGGGTGTAACAAGTACAACATCTAGTGAAAGTCTACTATCCTTTATGTTTTGATTGATGTCCATACCCCATTATAAAGATTAAATTTTGGCCCAAGCTAAAAGTATATTGACAGATGTAATTTTGATTCAATTGAAGCCTTATTTGTTGCATTTGATGAAATATATATCTACCTACTTCCAAACTTGACATAAACATTAACTAGATTATGTTAAAAATTATGCATGCAAGAAATATAAATTTCCTATATTTAACTCAAAATTATATTTCATTGAAATATCCTATTAAAACATAATTGTAAATGCAATGGCTATTCTTTCTTATCATCTTTTCCCGCTATTGCACAAATCAAGACATGACAATAACATACAAATAATGGCTTGCAACCTTAGTCATTCAAATATCATGTTGCAATCCATCTTGTATCTACCTCCTCAAAATTCCACTACAATTTCACTTTCTATATACCCCCTCAAAATCTCACTCCAAACATGCAACCTTTGGTAGAGACTATTGTTGTTCCACATCCCTTGTTGTAATTGATATTATATAGTCTTTAAGAAAAAGAATTCCACTAAAAATTTTAGTTGTATGTAAAATTGAGATAATAAGAAAAAGACAAAAATATCAAATTTCAATTAGAACAAGAGTTGTGCGCTAGCTAGAGTCCACGCCTTTTGCAATATTGTGTGTTTGGGAATTTGCTTTGTTTTTCAAGTTATGCAGCATGATTCTTGGCATTGCTTGAATCAAACAATTTGAAATTCAAACATGTTGTTGGCACCTAGAGACATGATGGCTATGTTGGAACCTAAATAATAGCATCTACAGACTAGAACATAAACAACATATTAGTCGTGCAAATAAATAATCTAAAAAGGAAATT
This sequence comes from Sequoia sempervirens, assembly GCA_007258455.2. Classification (NCBI taxonomy): domain Eukaryota; kingdom Viridiplantae; phylum Streptophyta; class Pinopsida; order Cupressales; family Cupressaceae; genus Sequoia; species Sequoia sempervirens. Next base: position 224,441,135 of record VDFB02252616.1, on the reverse strand, counting down.
ATAAAAATTGCATATCCATTCAGAAGACAATACAAAGTAATTCGTTCACATTTTTAAAACCCTTGCTACTCTATCAGGGTCCATATATTATGTGAATTAAGCGACAATTTATACCCAAAAATGAATAAATGCTGATTATTATACAAAGCATAAAAATAAAAAGAGTTAATAAGATAAAAACTTGTTTCACTGAGAAATTATAACATTTTTATCTCAAACATAATGATATGGAAAACCTTGAACAAACATTGATGTATACCCAATACCCTTCCACAAAGGAATGACAAAGTATAAGGTGCAACAAATAGAATGATTAGTTCAAACAACAAGCATATAGCATGGAAAAAATATTATGCATATAGTTCAAAGGAAAAATATATAGTTCAAATTCTTTTTCTATGCCTCGACATTTTCTATACATGTCTACCATAGTAGTTGCAACTACAACAGATGATGAAATTTCTCTATTGGTAATGCTCTGATGGATGTCCATGCCCTATTCAAAAGCTTATTTGTTCATATTATTTATTGTAAAATGTTCTTACAGTTTATTGCAAACTTTTCTCTGTTTTGTTTTGGACACCCAACACCCTCCGAGACAAAAAAAAAAAAGAGAGAAAAAAAAGCAACCTCCCTATCATGTTGAAAGTCCTTGCCATAGGCTCAAATCTGTCAAGTGTCCTTGCATTATTAGCGAAAAATAAAAATCTTCATGATTTAGTTAAGAGAACCCCAACATCATAAGTTTTTTATATTATGACATTCGATATATTACAACCATCAAACCTTGCATCTGACATAAATGCAATTGCTAGTGATTTGCCCCTCAAATTAGTTTTTTTGTTTGCCAAGTCACAAAAGTGAAGGTCAATGGGTTTTTCATAGACACCATTTTCCTAACCAATAGTATTTCCTACAAATGTCTTTTCACATCTATTTGGATCATTTGGAAATGGTGGCAACCTCTGCAAAAAGCAAAGAAGATAAATGTAATTTAGTCAATAACTAATCATAAAGTGATTGTAAGAGTTTCAAAAATAACTTATTTTAGAGAAAGAATCTACTGGATTTGATGGTGCAACATATGTAGGGGAGTCAGCTGCTACTTCCATACTGCACAAAGGCTACAAGCAATTCCTGTGAATCTCTCTATTGGAGAGGCTTTCAATTGAATGGAATTATCTTCTTTGATCATATTTGTAGCAACTCCAACACAAAATATTACACCTACATATGCAACTAAATTTAAAATTTTATGCCATTTGAAAAGAGTTAAAAATGACACAAATATTTAGATAAATCATCAAAATATCTTGATGTGGTAAGAAATGCATGTACATCTTGTGAGGGTGAAGGGGGCCGAACGGGGCAAGGACGAGAAGGAATGTGAAACAAAAACATTGCAAGTATCATGGAAAACTAATGGTACATGATCATAGTAAATTTTACATTCCAATAAATTTAAATGTCTTTGTCAGGCATCAAGTTTAAACTCCCAATACGCAATATGAAATTTCTCAAGATATTTTTGTGAACCCACCGAATAGAACCTTACAAAAAGCTAAAACTTGTGCTTGCTTTGATTTTTATATTAAGAACTATTATTTATGTGCAATGCAAAGAAACAAGAATAATCTCAAGTTGATCAGAACTAAGCTACACGAATTGGGAATTGAATAAAAGAATGGAAATTTTTTTCCCAAATTTTGGGGACAACAGCTAAAATTATATAAAATTATATAAAATTGAACATTTGAATTTAAAAATTGGAGAAAAAAAAAAATTGCTTTCCTCAAATTTTTGAGGATTGTTTAGATGGGTGACACCAATCTCTGAGTTGCCTTTGTCGTACAAGACATACTACTAGACAAGGTTATGGAAAGTACTTGCATAATCCTGTATTAAAATAGAGTTTCATTCATTTACCATGAAAAAGGTTCTTAAAAGAATTTGTTCATCAATGTTGAACTAGATAGTCCTGCAACAATCAACTCACAATGATTGCAAATAAAATTTTATTATTCCACACTCTATGTGTGTTCCAATATTCACATAATTTTTAATCAATTCATGACACAAAAGGGACCTAATAAGTTGAACAATGCGAAATCAAATAAGAAGATTGTTGAAGTAAAAATTATAGAGGCTAGAATTGCAGTGCAGATAAAGACAATAAACTTGATTTATCAATGACAAGGAAGTCTTTGGCCATCAAATGACAACTATAATCAACTTGATTATATCTGATAGTTCATCTAAATTGAGCGAGGTTCTAAATTGAGGAATCCATATCAACACAGTAGAATAAGTGGTATCAAGCATTAACCTTCAGCGAATGTTTTCATACAAAAAACTTCACAGTATGCTAAATAGGCTTAAATTCCAATAAATGCCAATTTTCATGTATTGATCCCAACTACATGTGAAGCTAGCATTGCATTATTTATGATGAAACAATTGTATTTGCAATTTAATGTGTGCACATGGCCAGTGTCTAATTTCTACTGACTAAATAATCTATATCTTCTTTATTTTAAAATGGAAAATATTTTGAATGAAAATTAAGAACATACCAACAGTAAATTCCGCGAGCATGTATTTCACTGACAAAATTACATAATTAAAGCTCTCATGCAAAGAGTGATATAATTTTACCTATTCTTGCTATGATGATCATATTAATTACAAATTGTCATGTGACTAAATTGTTTAGGAGTCAGAACTATTCCAAGTTTTTCAGATTTCTCCTCTTGAAAATAGATGTTCAATAAAAGTCACTTTAGGCCTACTATTTTATAAGTGTATCAAATAGCCAATAACCCTATGTTGATCAACCAACATTATGCAATATTTTAAACCTAAAAGCTTCTCACATAAATGTGTTTTCATGCAGATACTTTGACCTAGAAGACAATTTCATAAAAGGCATAAGATTCTGAACCAAGCAATATCTGCCACTCACACCTATAATGTAAATCATAGATAAGGATCATCATTATGTGTTTAGAAACTTAACAAGTTCAAGAAATCATATAAAATATTCAACACTATCATAAATTTCAAAAATCATAATTTCAACTATCCTTTTTTATTTTGCAATCTTGGGGATATATGATTTTTACACATTTTCGATGAATAGCAAACCTTGGGGATCAATCTCAATGCATTTCAATAAATCATGGTCCAAATTGTATCTATGTTGTCGATGGGTTCACCAACATGTCAATTCAAACTCCATGTAAGAAAGGCATCTCAACAAAAGACTAGGAACCTCCTCTTCAAGTACATCTGCATTCACTTTGGGCTGCCAAAGACCATTAATTAGAACAAAGAGAAGAAGGTTTTGGATATCATATAGTCCATTATATGGTCCAATAGATACCAAACTGACTTCCTTCCATTTGAAAATAGATGGCTAGAAAGGTTGTCAACCACATGATCATAGAGCCCCCTCAAGATACACCACTCAAAACATCCACACATGGTAGAAGCCTAGTGATCCATCCTCACTATACTAGGAGGTTAGAGCTAAGAAGGCTCTGATATCATGTTAAAATTTAGAGATATCACAACAATGCAAAGCTAGAGATACACAAAAATAGAAAAATATATATTCACTAAAGAAAATTACATGACAAATATAGCTTCTCCACCTCTCAAATGTCTACTGTCAGCACTCTAATAGCATATGTTTTATTCATTTATTCTAACAAGATCTGTACTAGCATGGTAAAAATAAGAGATATTGAACTCAACAATAAAATTATAGACGTGCCAAGTGAAAATTGAAGAAAATAAGAACCATACAAAAATAGTAAAGGGCACTCCCTAACATTTGTAATGATGAAAAATTTTCTAGACAACTGTTCTACCCTCCTTCCAAACTTAAGAGAGATAACAATAGTACAAAGATATGGGAGACATGGTGAAAGTTAAATGAAGGAGTTGTGCTTGATGAGATGTAGGTTGGACAATTCTTTTGTACATTCATTTGAAGCTTGGAATTGCAAAGGTTAAGATTTGTTGCTTGTGACAAGATGGACACAACCTGCACAAAGTATGTTGTCTTCGAGTTTTGTAATTTCATTGTTTAATACTCCATTTTTTGCATATTGTTGTTTGGTGTAAATTAAGTGCATTATAACAAAATTCATTGTGGAGAATAAAAATCTATAGCTACTTTAACTTTTAAGCACTGAAATATGAAACTATTAAAATGGACTATTGCCATATGGATAGGTTAATACTGTATGATGAGCATAAGGTTCTGGCCTAGTGTATCATGGCATTCCAAAAGTAAATCTACACTTGCTTTAGTTGGATTTATAATTACTATCAAGTTTGTCAAATAGAGTAGGCTTGATTTCTTAAGCTTGCTGCAATTTTATGTTTATCAAATATCATTTTCAAAACTCGGATCTATTTTGTAGCTAAGGCACATGGCTTTGCAACTAGCTAGGTGGCATTTTGTTGGTTATTGTCATTAGGCTGCATGTAATTGTAGTATACAAATTCAATACATAAAGAGGCTCTTGTGCACTTTTGGATTACGTATTTCAACTTCACAAAATTGCAAATATCCTTTACATCTATGAATTTGTCCATATTGCAAAACCTAATTTCTATGTTTATTACATTAACAAAGGAAATTGTAAGAAAAGCATATGGTACTTTGATTTGTTGGATTGAATTGATAAAACACAATTTCCTTGGATCTCTAACTATCGTAGTGGTGTCTATAATGATAGAAACACATATGACTAGGGACTTACATATGGGGTATAATTGTTTTGACAAAATTCCTTAATGAACCGTGGCCTCATGCTTTCCATAGCTAATTGTATATGCACAAATTGGGCTTGGGCTTGCCATTAACAACCACAATACATCTAGAAATTTGTGAAGTTGTGTGGTTTCCCCATTACATGCTATCATGGGTAATGGAAATAAATTCAACTTGGGGAAGAAGCAACTTTTGATTATCTGAAGATAATCAACTTGGCACTGGTATTAACATTGCTAAATCTACAACAATCTTTCAAAGTGGAGGTGAATGAAAGTGATTACTCCATGGCTATTTTTTTGCTTCAAGGATGAAGATCATTATACTATCACCTAAAAATTTTAAAGGGGCAGTATTAAATTACAAAACATACAGTAAAAAATTACATGCATTGTTTTTCAGTAGTTCAAAAATGGAAGCATTATTTAATAGGCAAGGTGACTGTTGTTCATTTCCATCTAGTGATAAGATATAAGTGTGTGTTTTCTAGCTTGCCATCAATTCAGTAGATGGCACATTGGTATTTGTTCAACCATTTTATAGAGAGGTATATGCTACTGTTTATGTCCATGATGAAGATTTTGGGGAAGCATATAAATTAGCAACTTATGGTATGCATGACCAATTTGTGGCTAAATCTAATTATAAAAAAAAGAATGGAGATTGTTGTTCATAAGAGAAGCACATACCTCACAGGTTGTTGGTCATTTTTGGAGAGGCCAAAATAATTCTAAACCTTTAATAGTATGTCTATTGGTTGTATTTGTAGCTAGATCAACACCATAATGTATAAGGAGATGATTATGTAATCGATGATATTAACTCACAAACCTAACCCACATCTATGATGCTTTCCATATTTGGTGATCATTCTTGGCACATTTATCTTGAACATATGCTTAGACCATCAACACAAATCAAAACGGGATTTGTACCAATAGAAAACATGGCTTGTGGGTTATTTTCTTTACTAAGAAAATGCTAAAGATGCCTAGGGTTAACGAACCATAGACCAAAAAAATTTGGTAGAGTTGCTAAAAGCCACCTAGTATTAAAATTGCACATTGGATAAAAAATGAGAAGTATGTAGGCTAAGAATAATGCGAGAGGTCATTATTAGACACTCCAATCTAGCTGGTATTGTGGGTTATTTTCTTTACTAAGAAAAGGCTAAAGATGCCTAGGGTTAACGGACCCTAGACCCAAAAAAAATGGTAGAGTTCCTAAAAGCCACCTGGTATTAAAATTGCACATTGGATAAAAAATGAGAAGTATGTAGGCTAAGAATAATGCGAGAGGTCGTTATTAGGCACTCCAATCTAGCTGGTAGAGCTCTACTTAAATTTTTTGAAAATTTGAGATAAGTCTTGTCTTGTCACTATTCTGAGATTTTGTATTTAGGGTAGGTTCTAGGGTTTAAGGTTTGAAGCCCTCTTTTAAATCTTTTGCAATCATAAACCTTGAAGGTTTTAATCTTATGTTGACCTGTCTTACCTAGTTCTTGGTCATCTAAGTCACAAATTGAGCCTTTTGAATCATGCTTTTAATGGTCCCTTGGTTTAAATTCATCAGTTGCCTTGTCTACTTTATCATTTTAATATCTCTTATAGTTGGGTGGAAAATATTTCATGGTGAAATATGTCAGTCTTTTCTTTTGTTCCTAAGTGTTCGAGCCTTGTCAACTTAGTATGGCCCCTTTTCAAAACATCTTATTTACATGTGGGAGTTCTTATTCACTTAAATCACCATTCATCACTGAAGTTCTCTTCACTGGCGGGTTCTTTTCAGTGACGACCAATGGGTATTGTTTTCCTTTTACATCACTCATCGCCAAATTTCTTTAGACCTTCAGCCTCACTTCAACGATGAGCAATGACTATTGCAGTGTGTTGTATCACACCATTGCTGAAATGTTTTAAAAAAATTCTAGCTTCAGCAACGAGCGATGGAAGAAGAGCATAAAGTAAGCGGTGTAGTAGCCATGTGTTAGATTTTTATTTCATCGCCACATTTTCCCTCACCGAAGACATTTCCAACTTCAAGTTCATTACAATGACATGTGATGGCTTGGGATGCTCAAAGGAATCACTAGGAAAATCCCATTGTCGAAAATTCTAAACATATCTCCCACTCTTCTACGATGAGCAAGATGACCCATGTTTTATTACATGTTAGTGGATGGCTACGTGGAAAGTTCTTAGGATATCCTTGCTACTTTAAAGCATTTTTGTTAAAAGCATGGGTGATGGTAAAAGAGGACCATTGATTATGTTTTAAAGCCATAATATCAATGGTTGGGATTCAAACAAGAATGGCTATCCATCAGTTCGCTCACATGAATGAGCTAGCAACCATTAATGGGGAATGCACCCCAATATTGGGATATTAAAGAGATTGTTTGGTATCTTCTTTGAGTAATTACAGTTGGTGTGGGCATAGGAATTCATTGAGTCAAGAAGCAATAACAACAAAGCACCAGATAGAGCTAATTCTGAAGAATAATGAGTTCTCTCCCAGGTAAGTTAATCTTTTGGCCCCTAAGCTAGTTTGTTTACTAGGTGGTTTGGAAATTTTATAAGTGGCTAGGGTTATTGTGTTTAAAGATGCTAATTTCATGTACTGAGAGTGAATTGAAACTGTTATTCAGAAGGTTTTAAGTAAGAAGGATAGAATTGTTGGTTTCATTGCAAACCTTGTAATTTTAAGTTGCTTAGGGTGATTTCTTAGTATCTTGAAAACCCTAGTTTTGTTGCTAAGTCATAATGAGTGAACCTAGTGGTTCTAGAGCTAAAACTGATAGAAAACCTGCTCAAAAATAGGTTAGCAAACTTAAACCTTATAGCGACCAACCTCAGCCTAATGAAGCAAGTACACCCAAAAGGAAAAGGACTGTTAAGAAAGATCATCCTAGGTTTATGGAAGAACCTCCTTAGGACCTAGAGAATGAAATAAAGAAGGTAGGGAAGACAAAGACTAGTGAGGGTATCCTGACTCCTCATTTTGAGGATGCTACCTCTAGAATCTATGATATTGTGGTGCCACAAAGTGGTTGGGACTTATTCTACTATGCTTTCAAAGGAAGATAAGCCAACCACCCTACTTGCAACATATGGGTATGTGACATAGGAAAATTGGTGTGCCCAAATGTATTTGTGGAGGTAGATTTGATGTTAGCATAGGCTAGGTTTTATGACCCAAATGATAGAACAATCAAAAGGATTCCTGAACTTTTTCCCATGCTAAAGATTTCTACGAGTCAAATAATTGAGGCTTTCCAATTGAATTTGTCTGCCTCTGAACCCATTAATTTTTGCAAGTTATAAAAGGAATATGAGAAGAATAAAATTTGTTGCAAAAAGGGTGTGTTTCCTATTCATAGGAGGTGTGACTTGAAGATGAACGGTGTGCCTTCTATTGCCTCTGAGGTGGAACCTTTTGATTGTGTTGACTATGAAGACTATTTCAGGAAAACTTATTATGCCATATGTCAAGTTTTGCATAAAGAGTATGATATTAAGATGGAAATTGCCCTGATGACTTTGGCAATTGATATTCAACACAAATATTAGAATAGGGTTTGGGATTATGCCACTTACATTGTTGAACACTTGCATGAGGACCTGGTGAAGTTGAAGGATGCCACTCATCCACTATCCTTTAGGCATTACTTTGTATTAATGCATTTATTACTATGGAAGAGTAAGAAACTGATGAGAAATTATATAAAATTGAGAGAATTTGATGACAAGGACAATGAATTGTCAGTGCAAATGTGGACAAATATTTGGGATGTACATTGTCCAGATTCTGATTATAACATGTTTTGCAATATTTTCAAATTCTTGGTGCTTGACCAACTTGGTTTGAAACCTGTGCAAAGGATTTCACAAGGTGTCAAGGAGATGATAAGGCCACTAGAACATAAATGGGACACCAAGCACCAATTCAATTAGGGGGATTGGTATCTGCATACCAACTACACCACAATTAGGATCTATGGAACCCCATTGCCACCTCACAAATTGCCCATTTATGTGTTAGATAGAGAAGATTTTATGGAAATAATATGGAAAATGGATGCCATGGATACAGAATATTTTAGAGGTTCAAAGAAGGCTTCTCTTGTGAACCTTGATGTGCAGTTTGCATACTTCAATTGTACCTCAAAGGAGGGTATTAAGAGGTTTGGTTCTCTTCTAAGAAATTATAGGTTGAACTAGGATGTCCGTAGATTTAGTGATCTTGAAGGGGTGATCTCGGCTCAAAGAAGAGCTAGGTCATTGGGAGCAAGAACTCATCAGTTCTATTTTCAAGAGGATATAATCATAAACTTATCCATCGATGAGGAAGTCAATGCAAGAAAGGATGCATGGAGAAGGATATGTGCAATAGAGGATGGGATGGTGAAAGATAACCCTCTCTATGTAAAGCAAGCTGAGACTGATGCTAAAGTTGCTAAAGAAAATCATGATGCTCAGATAAGGAGCCAGCTAGCTCAACCTTCTACTCTTAGCATCCATGTAAGAACAAGTAAGATTGGTGGATGGCCTATTGTAGGCCCATTAGTGGATTACCCAGAAAGTGAGCAACACATTGGACAGGCTCAAGTCCTAGAGGAATCTAGTGAGCACAACCTAGTGGAGCAGGAGGTGGATTAGGATTTCCTTAAAGAGAGAAATGATGCTTAGAATATTAGGGTATGTGCATGATCATGATGGGCCAAAAATTGGCGATATGATGGGTATGTGTAGGGTATGTGGCTGACAACTTTTTTTACCCAAAATTGATGTAACAAAAAGGGTTTTTAAAGGAGATTCTCAACTTTCCACCAATATAAATTATGCTTTACTTTGAATTTAATAAATAATTATTATCATTTTCTATTTGAATTACGACTAAAGTCCTAATTGATAGGTTGATTGAAAAACATCTATAGCTTTCAAACGGTATGACATTTTTTGAATGGGTATGTGCAGGATCATTATGGGCCAAAAAGTGGCGATATAATGGGTCTTGACCTTTTTTACCCAAAATTGATGAAATGAAAAGGGATTTTAAAGGAGATTCTTTCCACCAATATAAATTATGTTTTACTTTGAATTTAATAAATAATTATTATTCATTTTCTATTTGAATTTGACTAAAGTCTGATTGATGATGATTGAAAAACATTTATAGCTTTCAAATGGTATCACATTTTTGAATCCAAAACATGTCACATTCTATGCTCACATACTATAGGATTAAAAAATAAAAATGAATTTCATGAAGTTTTGACCAAGTTAAGGTGGTTAGACATACGAGTTTTTATATTTTTTAAAAGTTGTAATAAAAAATTCATAATTAATTATTTACTTGGAAAAAATTACAAAAATATGCATCACATCCAGACATGAGTCCTCTACTTATATCTAAAATATTATAAAAAATATTATCATTTATTGTGGTTAGGTTGGTCAGGACAAACACCTACTTATTTTTTCCACGAAATTTAAGTACTGCATTAAAATTTCAAATTTTCACCAAATAGATTTTTTTCTTTTAAAAATAAACCTAGTAGTTTAGAAACTACATTCAATTTTCTATAGATTCTATTCTTACATATTTTTGAAATAATATAGATAACTTATTCAAATTTTTACGTAAAGTTGCCTAACTCTGATTTTTCTAATTTTTTTGCCACTTAAGGGCTTGTTTTTTCCATGATGATCCTGTACATACCCAAATCCAAAACATGCATCACATTATATGCTCCCCATACTATAGGATTAAAAAAAATGAATTTAATGAAGTTTTGACCAAGTTAAGGTGGTCATGGACATACAAGATTTATATTTTTTAAAAGTTGTAATAAAAAACTCATAATTAATTATTTACTTGGAAAAAAATTACAAAAAAATATGCATCACATCAGGTACATGAGTCCTCTACTTATATCTAAAATCTCATAAAAATAATTATCATTTTATTGTGGTTAGGGTGGTCAAACAAACACCTACTTCTTATTTTTTCTCTAAAATTTAATTACTACTACATTAAAATTTTAAATTTTCACCAAATAGATTTTTTTATTTTTTAAATAAACCTAGTACTTTAGAAACTAAATTCAATTTTCTACAGATTCTATTCTTACATATTTTTGAAATAATATAGTTAACTTATTCAAATTTTTACGTCAAGTTGCCTAACTCTAATTTTTCTGAATTTTTTGCCACTTAAGGGCCTATTTTTTCTATGGTGATCCTGCACATACCCATTATGGTTCTACCTAGTAGGGTTGTAAAATAGGTATATAATGAGGCTGAGGGTGATGATATAAGGATAAAATCTTGTGTTGAGCTTATGTGTAATGATGCTTTTATCAAGTCTAAGGAATCTAGAGAGTTTGTCATCCATGTTAAAAGTGTTGACATCAAAAGAAGGATTGAAGAAGCAAGAGAAAAAGTTGACCCTTCTTTGCAAGAAGAGGTTGGGAAAGAAGAAAATAAAATAAAACAAGAAATAGCCAATATGTCATTAGAAGAGGCAAGGACATTAGTGAAAGTAAGAGGTGCACTGTTGCTAAGGTCTAGTTGTGATATATCATCTGCCATTGCATTAGATGTAGTTAGGAAGGACCCTGATGCTTCTGTTTCTAAGGAGGATTTTGGAAATAAGATCTTTTGTTCAAGTTTCAGTCCCCAATTGCATACATTGGTTTTTTGGTCTATGGCTCCTAACACATGTAAGCCTAATCTCATACAATCTGAAGAGAAAGAGATTGGAGCAGTGATTGTCAAGAGAGCAACATAGATGACAACTACTCTAGCTACACAACTGACAATGCACACTATAATGTTGACTGTAGATACTACTCAAATCACAGAGGCCAACTACCAAAAGTTGTTGGAAAGATACAATAAGTTGATGGATGAGCATAATAAGGTGTTGGATACTGCACAAAGAGGTTTACCATCCCCAACTAGTTCTACTTCAAAGTTGTCTAGACAAGATAGAGAGACCTTGTCCCTCAAGATTCAAGAGCTGGACTGAGATTTAAAATTAGAAAGGGAAAATACCAAGAAATCCAAATTGGAGATAGTTAAGGTGGCTAATGAGATTTTTGAGGATGTGTTGAAGCATAAAGTGACCAAATTGGTCAATAAAGAAGACGATGTGTGTGCAGCTTATAGGAATATCCATGATGCTAACATTAAGTATCTGCAGGTTCATAGGGCTTTCCAAACTGAATGGAGTCAGTGGAGCACCAGAGTGAGAACCTTGAAGGAGATAATGCCTAAAGAAAATGAGTATCCTAAAACCCCTACTCATATCCCTAAGATACTAAAATTTGTTGACATGATCAATGAGATAACAACATTCTGTGGGAAATTAGGGATGCAACTAGACAACAAATTGAAAATGTTCAGGGACATGGAAGAGCATGGTATGCCAAAAATATTTTATAGTAAAGGTGAATTGATGGACTTTTCCAAGTGGAAGCATGAGTTGGAAAAATGGTTACCTCGGGCTAAAGATATGTTCATTGAAGTTGATTACTCTAGGTTGAACCTCCACATTGACAACATGTATTTAGTGGACATAAAAATGGATGTGTTTATCATAGAATCCAGAGCGTTAGTTGATTCCAGATACACCCAACATAGGGGTATGTGCAAGATCATGATGGGCCAAAAAGTGGCGATATGATGGGTATGTGTAGGGTATGTGGTTGACGACATTTTCTTACCCAAAATTAATAAAACGAAAAGGGATTTTAAAGGAGATTCTCAACTTTCCACCAATATAAATTATGATTTACTTTGAATTTAATAAATAATAATTATTATTCATTTTCTATTTGAATTACGACTAAATTCCTGATTGATAGGTTGATTGAAAGACATCTATAGCTTTCAAATAGTATCACATTTTTTGAATTTGAAACATACGTCACATTCTTTGTTTCACATACTATAGGATTAAAAAAATGAATTTCATGAATTCTTGACCAAGTTAAGGTGGTCAGACATATGATTTTTTATATTTTTTAATTTAGTTGTAATAAAAAAATTCATAATTAATTATTTACTTGGAAAAAATTTACAAAAATATGCATCACATGGGACATGAGTCCTCTACTTATATCTAAAATATTATAAAAATAATTATCATTTTATTGTGGTTAGGGTTGTAGGATAGACACCTACTTATTTTTCCCTAAAATTTAAGTACTCTGCATTGAAATTTTAAATTTTCACCAAATAGATTTTTTTTTTAAATAAACCTAGTAGTTTATAAACTAAATTCAATTTTCTACATATTCTATTCTTACATATTTTTGAAATAATATAGATAACTTATTCAAATTTTTACATCAAGTTGCCTAACTCTGATTTTTTTAAATTTTTCTCTAGTTAAGGGCTTGTTTTTTCCATGATGATCCTGCACATACCCATAGTATGAAGATGCAGATTCTATTGGATACAAAGTGACCCACTACTGATGAATATAATACATGGTTAGAAAAGTTTATTGAGTAAGTCTTGTGCATGAGTGATGAGGAATGTGGTGAATAATGGACAGAAGAAGAACAATACATAGCCTGGAAATAGTGCAGATTAGGCTTTAGTTGAAGTATTGCAGAATATTTTTTTATTCTTATCAAAAAGGTTGATGACACAAGTGATGATCTGGATGAACTAATTGCTTTCTTTCTATTTTTTTTGTACTCTTTTCTTCTTTGTTGACTAGGAATGGAAGTGATAAAATTTTGGCTAGTAAAGAGGAAGTAATAAGGTTGTTATAACATGTGAAAGTTCCTTTTGGAAGGTGGGTCTATCCTCTTCGGTGAGTAGAAATAATTTGTCTCATATATATTCCCTCCAATTGAAAGTGTAAATATAACTACAAAGGGAATACATGTTATGGTGGTCAAATGAAAATATGACAAGTGTACTTTTGGCCTAAAGCTTGTTTTTCTCCCTTGTTCTTATAAAAGAGAATTCAAGACCATTAGTAAGGGTCTCTTGTTGAATTCTGGATCCGAATTATGCAAATTGTGAACATAGAGAGAACATTTTTGAAGTCTATATCTTAAGTTTTGAGTCTAGCAGGGTCATCCCACAATAATGGGTTACAATTATTTAAGCAAAGAGAAATTAGAAATGCACACAAAAAATTCAATTAAGTGGTTCAAATGAAGGGGGGCCTTCTAATGAAGGGGGTTCATTAGAAGCCCCCCCCTTCTAATGAAGGGGGGCTTCAAATGAACCCCCTGTCGCTTCATGAGAATTCTTTAAAGTTTTAAAATCCAAAGAAAGAAAGGCTTCGTATGAACCACTCCTTTGCTCGAACGACCTAATTTTCTCCTCCAATTTTAGAGAATGCCCTTATTTCTCCCTCTAAAATTTTAGAGATAGATTCATTTTGGTATTTTTCGTGGGTAGGTCATTTTCATAGGAATTATTTTTGGCGGACGACGTTGCTTTCACAAGATTTCCAGCAAACAGTGCAGGTCATTTCTGGCGCTTTCACTATCTGGGAATTTACGCAATGGACATGCATGGAGGTAAGACTGGCTATGAGATTGTGAAATAGAACAAAATTTTGGCGCTTTTACACAATATACGTGTGGTGATTCATGTGTGTGATAGACAATTTGTGGTGCTTTCATTTCTGGCTACAGTTTATCAATGAGTTTTCACATTTAGATTAGTCTTTGCTAAAAGTTACTTGTATAGTTTGTATTTTATTTTTGTAGAGTTGTAGACCAAAAAATAATTTATATTGGGCAAATGTTGCTTAGTTGGAAGTGTAGGTAGATAAGTAGACCTATCTGTAGCCCTGCCAACAATTTAAATTAGCATCCTCTACCTCAGGTCTTAATCTGATTTACACTTAATTTGGGAAAAATAGAAAACCCTCCTTGGAGGAAGCCGTTCCTCAGTAGTTGATGCCTATTCCTCATTGTTGATGGCTATTCCTTAGGTGTTGTTGTAAGCCGTCCCTTTATGTGTTTGTTACACATAATTTCTTGTTGATGATAGTTTGGAGAAAACCCCGCTTGCTGGTGTTTTTCTTACTAGGGCTCGTGATTACAACTATGTCTATCCATTCATGCGTTGAAATGTTTTTCTTTGATCTTAATTAATTGTCACTGTTCCAAGCTCTATTTCCCAATGACTCTCAATGTACATAGAACTCATTATAAGTAACTCTAAGCTATGTATTTGACTCAAATGTCTCCATGTGGTGTCTAGCAGTCTAATTTGGCCTATATGATGCCCACATTATACCCTCAAGATATAGGGATGAGACCATCTCTACTATGACTCAGCTGATAAGGTGAAGAAACTCTCACGTCCATGGTGCAAAACCAAGAAAAAAGAGAAATCAATATCACATCAAAAAAACAAATAAAAAATGAACTTTATCTATATCTATTCTATTCCAAAGAAATGATATAAAACATAAACATAAAATCACTTAGGTCTTTGGCCTACCAATTTTTTCTCATAGTCCATTTTCAATGCTAGGACTAGTGCGTGCTATAAGTGTGGGTCCTATAGGAGTACATGTATTGCTAGACTCACCTCACTCCATCTATCTAGGAGGTACAACTATTGGAGAGCATACTCTCGATTATACCCTTGGCTTGTCCTCCTCCATTTTATACTCCACATCCAAACCTTAAGCATCAAGATCCCCTTTAGGGGCATCCTTGAAAGGAATGATTGTTGGATAAAAACTTCACTAGTCGGTGTACCCCTATAAAACATTGACATCATCCACATCCAAAAATAGATGATCGTTCTCTCCTTTACTACTTAAGTCACTCAAAATGACCTTAGTGATTGTTGGATGAGAGAGGTGTCTAGCTCTAATGGTAATGTGATGTGAATGCACATAAGTGGTATTATCGATGGCACTTTCCATATTAGTCCAAACTACCTCATCAATCACATGTACTTAAATTACATGATGATATAGTCATAGCGACCAATAAGTAGGTGATCTTGTTGGATACAAGCCATCTATCTACCAAAATAATCCCATGCTCTCATTCCTCTATATGGCTACTATATAATCTCTATATTGTACAAGTGATCAAAAGATTATCTCCAAAATAGTAAATCTTAGAAACTCTAATATCAAATTAGTGGGTATTATTGTGGTCATGGTGCATTCGAATAAATTTTCCTTGGGTAATTGATATATCTTATACACATGATGTTCTTGAATTCTCATACCTAAAGTAATGTGGAGTTCATGAGTATTTTCCCCTCATGATGCGCAAATCTGCCAAGGTCTTAGTAAAGGTGAGCAAGCATACTCTGCTCCAATACAAAAATAGTATTTCACTCCTCCATGGCCTTGATTATGTGCATGAGGCCCACATGCAAATGCATGCCTTGACCATCAATAGTCATTATCATGGATACTATAGTGATCAATATCCTCCTAGTTAGGGGAATAGGTATTGACCCTTGCTCAAGTCACCACATAAGAAATGATCAATATTGTAACTCATGATGAATCATGCAAGTGTATATCACTATCCCTCCTATATAGTGACTAATTATCTCTCATCCTTAATAGTAATGCAATAACCATGGACTAGGAATCTAAGAATGTGTTATACATCCACATGAATAATAGTCATCTCCCCTATTAGGAGATGAAAGGTGGATGTATCCAAATTCCATTGATCCATCAATCCCAAGAGCATCATGTGGTGCAATCACATCTCTAAGAGTATGAATACCAAATAAAGGACTAATCATCTATAAAAAACCTACTCCTTCCTTGATAGAGTCTCCAATCAACTCATGAGTAGTGTAAAAACAAATCCTCTACCATTCTCTCGCATAGTTGGAAGTGGCTAAAAGTAATCAAAATAATTATATATCATTCTACTGCTAACACCCTAGCATTCTAAAATGTCCAAAAACTTAGAATAAATTATGTTTTCCTAAAGGCTAGTATGCCCTTGAACACTAGCACCCTTTGTGGATGATCGTGCATCCCTTAGAAGTTAGCAAACAAGGAGGATGTCTACATGAATATCAGACTCATTTTCAACATCTGAATGCTAGTGTGCTCATCAGATTCCAATATGCATCATAGGGTTTACAAGGGCCAAAATATTAAAAATTTCAAAAATCAATAGAAAATTCACCTACCTCTTATTTCACCATACTGTTCTTAGCTCCCTCTTGGAGCTCACCTAGTCTTGGTCATGAAAAATCTTTTCAGTGAGGAATTTTAACTGCAAGATCACTCTAGACTCTATGAAAACATGAGACACATATTCACCTTCTCTCTTCTCAAAATTTATTTTAGATCTTATTTTTCATAACATTTTTCCTTGCATGATAGTTTCTTCTAATTTAAAAAATTAACGCATTTCAATTTTGAAAGATATATTTGAATGCTAACAATAAACCTTGTAGTATTTAATATTGAATAATATGGAGCTTCACTGAACCCAAATCTAGATGTTGAACATAGGTTTTCATTGATGTCAAAGGTGTGATTTCTAAGGGGTAATGCTATATGAACAGTCAATTTTATAGTACTTGAATTATCATTATTGATTGGTGGAAAAATGGATACAATGAGATATCACTCTTTCTCCACTAATCATTCAAAGATGTCATATGAATCCCAATTGGATTGACTAACAACCTCACAATGTGAGTCAATTCACAATGAGGAGGACCTAGGAGGGGGTTCTTTCAACTCTTAGGGAGATTGTTGTATTCAATTGTAGTTACCATTTTGTGTATGGATTAGTCTCTTAAACTTGATAGTTAAGGAGAATGATAGGGTTAACAAGTCATATTTACCTTAGTTTTGTTTTATTGAATGAAGGATTCATTATCATTCTGGCAGAGTTATTTATTAGTATTGTTAAAGAGATATATATTCTGATTTTTTGGAATCAGTGATTTCAAAATGAGAAAAATCTATATTTCAAAATTCATGATGTACACTCTTGTTTACTTTCACAGTCTCACTCTCTATGCAATTAAATCTTAAGATGGTTTTAAATGTAAAAATCATCAGTTATTTGTCTTCCTTTTTTTGAATTTTACTGCATTTTTGGGTTCCTGATATTTTCTAGGTTTTTCTCCAATAATATCTCGGGAATTGAAAATATCCTTATCTTTTGGTATGCAAAGAAATTCCTGAGAAAGTTTGTACCTATGTGAGTCTAAACATCACAATTCTAAATTAGTAGTTTTTGCTAATTATTATTTATTGGTGATAATTGATAGTTGATTCAATTCCTTTTATGTTCTCTTTCCCTAGGTGACCCTTCTTTGGCATATTGGTTACATTTCATCATGTTGATGATGGATCAAGAGTGTGATTTAAAAAATTTATGCAAAATCACCTATACATTTTTTCCAAAAGATTTTTTTATATATTATTAGATTCTGAAAATCTTATGTTTACAATCTCATTTTTTTAATATCAATGTTTTTACTTGCAATAAGACCAACATTCACTTTAAAAAAGGGAAATTTCTCTAGCTTGGTGATTAATGGCCATCTCTTTGTTATTTTTTCAATTAAATGCACCACTCTCAAAAGGAGGCCATTGCAATTTATTTTGTTGCAGTGCTACACCCCTATTGAGCATCCTATGTCATTGTCAAAGTCTATTCAAATGTTCATAGGTAGTTACCTCTTACAGAATTCTCATCGTTATTGTCAATTGTCTCATGACTTGTCATTGTAAATGTCTTTCATCTTTCCCATAATGAGTCTACAACTAAGAACCTTTTTGTAAAAATGTGTAAGAATTTAAAAATTCCTAAGTTTCTTTCTTATCTAAATCAAGTTTTGAAAAATGACAATATAAAAGGAACACTTAGCTTATCTTTTAGCTATCCTTTTTGCCTCTAAGCACTAAAATTTGTGTAACGTATGCCTTAATCATCTCATTCACATTGTTTTATATTGTTGAAAGTTTACCAAATTTACAAAATATATGCCAAAAGGGAAATCCACCATATAAATTAAAATATCAAGAAGAAAACAGTCTTGCTTAGGACTCCAAATAGAGAACCAAAACCTAAGCATATAACTAATTGAAACAGGCCACCAAATGGCAGCCTAAGTATAGCTAGATGCATCATTCTAGAACAAGTTATAGACTGTCAGATTGATCCAAAAAAATTGGTAAGAACCTTTACAGTCAGCACTATTCTTTAGTACAGTTTTTTTTAAATAGTATTGACAATGTCTTTAACATGATTCTCAAACTAGGTGTGATCAACTAGAATTTCGATCTCAATTACGGTGTTCTTGGCTGCATGATCCACAAATGACTCAATCAACCTATCTTCCTGACCTTTAAGAGCTCCATCAGTATTAGCAACCTAAACCAGGGCAGCATTCAAGATGGAATCCAAATCAGTAGAGGTTAGTAGGTCACCTTCCTCATCATTTTTATCACTAGACATACTCCTAGGAAAGACAGGAATAGGATGATCATCAACATCTAGCTGGTCAGTATTAGACCAACCCATTAAAGGAGCAGGTTTAGGGATGGGATCAGAGGGCACTAGTGACTAGATAGTCTTTATGGATTGCAATGGAACCCTGAGCAAGAACTTTGGTGAATTCCTTTGGAACTTTCAGCATCATAGATCCCTACAATACAACAGTAGAAAGGTTGATCTCACAACTAAAGGCCTTAAGTGACCTCCCCCGTCTATAAAAAATCTCATTATTCTTGCTTTCTTAAAAACCAAAACACCTCAGAAGAAAGTAGAGACAACAAGCCACAATTTCCTATTAAATTTGTGCAACTTTTTAACAAAACTAATAGATCCAAACAAGATATCAAAACAAGAAATTTATTCCTTATCAGCACACAAGTCTCACCCAGGGTGAACCCACAATAATGGGTTACAATTATTTAGGTGAAGAGAAATAAAAAATGCACACAAAAAAATCAATTAGGTGGTTCGAATGAGGGGGGGCTTCGAATGAACCCCTATCGCTCATGAGGTTTTTTTTAAATTTTAAAATCCAAAGAAAAAATAGGCTTCATACAAACCAGCCCTTCACTCGAACGCCCTAATTTTTCCCTCCAGTTTTAGAGAACGCCCTATTTTTCCCTCTAAAAGTTTAGAAATGAGATTCATCAGGTCTTTTTCGTGGGCAGGTCATTTTTAGAGGATTTCTTTTTGGCGGGCAAGGTTGCTTTCAGAGGATTTCTTTTTGGCGGGCAAGGTTGCTTTCACAGGATTTCCAGCAAATAGTGTAGGTCATTCTAGCGCTTTCACTAACTGTGCATTTATGGAATGGACATGCATGGAGGTAAGACTGGCTATGAGATTGTGAAATAGAACAAAATTCTGGCGAACAATTTGTGGTGCTTTCATTTCTGGCTACAGTTTATCAATGAGTTTTCACATTTAGATTAGTCTTTACTGAAAGTTACTCGTATGGTTTGTATTTTATTTCTATAGAGTTGTAGACCAAAAAATAATGTTAAAGATAGGTTGCTCAGATATTCATATATCCTTTTCATTTCTATACAGTTTTTATTTTATTTTTGTAGCGTGGATGAGATATTCACTTCTCATTACTATAAATCATATATCCTTTTTAGATTTTATCTATCCAAACCAAAACCATACACGTTTCAATAAACATTGTTAAGAGGTTTAGTTTTGCAAGAATTTTAGTCTAAATGTTAAAGATAGGTTGCTCAGAAGTGGAAAACATGGATTAAAGCCCTCATCAAGTCACAAAGTTCTTTTGACTCAAAACCAGAGTCTTGGTTTGCCATAAAGGAACAGTAGAAGATTAGATCCTATAAGAGCAATTGAGGCTATATAGTTTCATATGTAATTTGTCATAGTGTAATAGAAAACATAACAATTATTACCATGCGCTATTTCCATTATGCTCATTAATGTATATTCAGATGTACAATTTCAACAACTAATACATTGACAATCATACATGGTATGAAGTTATAATGGCCTACGATTGTTATCAAGATCAATGGATTCTATGAGAGAAGATGAGAATTCTCTAGTCATTTCATTTCCCAATTCAAATAGCAAAAATACTTCTTCAATAAAAATATTTCAAGAAGATGTTGTAGCAGACCAGTAACTACAAGCCTGCAGCCATATGTTGCACCTTACTATATCTACCACCTAGCTTCCCATAGCAATCGCAGGTCATTTGAATGAAAAAATACCACATAGTTATTGTAAATCATCTGTTTAAGATAGATACTACTTGGTAAAAAATGCCAATGATTTAGCATAATTAAGAAGAAAAACTTTCCAACTATGAAAAAACATAGCTAGAAGGTTTGCATCATGATATTACAAGTATTTCTAGCAAACTCTACAGAAATAGAGCGTCCCCTATTTTTTTTCATACTAAACATATTACTATCATTAGATGTTATCATGTTAAAACTGCCAGTTGGTCTAGCACAATTGATATCATTATCAACA
This sequence comes from Sequoia sempervirens, assembly GCA_007258455.2. Lineage (NCBI taxonomy): Eukaryota > Viridiplantae > Streptophyta > Pinopsida > Cupressales > Cupressaceae > Sequoia > Sequoia sempervirens. The sequence continues at coordinate 224,419,875 of VDFB02252616.1, read as the reverse complement.
TCATCCTACCACATTTCAGGCATAATGTAATCAGTAGAGATGAAACAATACAACTATAAAAATGCCATACATGGTGCTCACTTAAACCAGTACATTCCCACGTGATTGTTCTGTGCAAGCTAAGACCAATAGGCCCTTACCCATAGAAAACCTACAAATACTTGAATAAATCATTAAAGAATATAAACAAGATTCAACACCATTGTGGTGATGTACTGAAACAAATCTAGAAAATACATCTTTACTAATTTATCAAAGATAAATCATTATATGATAAGAATGAGCACATCATATACTTCTCATATCTGATTTGTTCTATTTCCTTCTGAGATGAATCACAGTTTCTGTATTAGAGAAGTGTTAGCATGGTAGATTCCTCCAACCCATCTCATATCATGTGCTCAATTAACTATAACTTAGTATGCAGGTATGTAATACTCTGGCTACAGTTAACTGAGAGCACAGTCCAGTGGTGTGAAAGTTATTGCAATTGAACATGTTAGAGTGGGCATTTCCTATAATCTTATTGGCATGAAGTTGCTTGCAGCCACATATGTGTGATACCAAGTTGAGTTTAACAAGGGAGTTTGGCTACCCAGGAATCTTGGTGAATGACATGATACTGAATCTGTTGGAGGCATGAGATAAGGGCACAAAGTTCTATTATGTTGTACTTCTAATTTTTCATATGCTGGAGTACTATGAGATTCCAATTAGTGAGCAATATGAACGTGGTAATACATGCAAACACATATTTTTCTTTGATTTCAACATTGTACTCTACCTCTCCACTTGACATTGCCAACCATGGGAAGATGATGGAAAAATGGAAGAAGGCCCTTGTGTTGCAATGTGCTTGATATTATTGCAGTTTACTAGAGCTTTTGATAGAGTTCCCTCATGTTACTTTTAAGTTTATTGGCAGCTTTGCTATGCCATCTGCCTTGATGGAGGATGGAATTGCTAGCTCTCACAATTTCCTATTTTCCTAGATGAGTTGTATTGGGGTATAATGACTCTAAATGGATGGCACCCCAGTTGATGCAACTATATTGTTGATCTACCCTATGTCAACCAATGGCCATGCACATAAAAATTTGGAGACATTCTTATTGCATACACATGAAAATTGGAGTCATTTGCATTGGGGAAAAGCACCTATAAAACTCCACAAATGTATTTGACGAAGTAGAGAATGAATGAATGAAAATACAAAGGTTCTATCAAATTGTGATCTGTACATGCCCTAGTTTAATTAATTTTTGTCATTATGTGTTAACCATAGTAACAAGACTTGGACTTGGCGTGGACTTGGCAAGGGTGACTTGACTCGGGACTTGATGCCTGGACTTGGCGTAGACTTGATAAAATGGAAAACCCAAGAAATTTAGAGATTTTTAAGGATTTAAAACTTGTAATGTCATCCTAAAAAAGGAGGAAAATTATGCCCTTAAATATTTACCTAGTTGTAATGTCATCCTACTATCTTTGAACATTTGACGTGCAAAGAGTTTTCCTTGTGCAGTAGGAAAGGCATCTATCTCATGGACTATTTGATGTGTAATTCTTGACTTACCTCGCTCACTGTTTTCAAATCATGAGATGCTCTATAAGTACTTTCTTTTTTCACCACATTCTTAAATCTTTTGATCTCAATCATAGATTTATAGAAATAATCTGGTTCCTTGGCCTTGTGAGAGCTCCCTTTGTTCGAGATAAAAGAATTGGTTCGAGATAAAAGAATTGTTCTTTTATTTGTTCTCCACATCTTGATATGACATTATTAAGTTGAACTCATAGAATGACCGACGTCAAGTTTGTTATAAGTATGCTTGTCTTGCCAAAGAAAATCATTGTTGCACAACCCAATATCTCAACAGTAGGAAGCTTGCACATAATTACATTCATCATTGTCAACTTATAAGTCCCTAGTGTCAAAGTACAAACAGAACAAAGTACAAAGTATTTGAACAAGAAAAGGAAATTTCATAGATAGCACTAAAAACAACATTTGGAAGGTACCCCAAAAGATATTGGGCATACAAAATTATCTAGAAATGAGGTAAAATTCTTCGAAGACTCACGAGCTGAATATACTTAGCAAGTACTCACCAAGCTTCTCACCTAGAAACTCATAGTTACTCACACATTCATGTGAAGAACTCATCAACTACATGAATATATTAGTCGTAGCTTTGAACACTTGAAAATCCCTCAGTTTTTCACTTTTCTGCTGATTATTGTTGTACTTAGCTCTTGTAACACATTTTTAATCAATTTTAGTTGCCTTTAAGTCATCATTGAAGAATTTGAAGAATTTCTTAACTAGATTTCCAAGTTATGTGATCGGGTTTTTTATTTGTTCTATGCTTTTATTGTTTTTCCTTACTATTTGTTCTATTCTAGGGTTCAATCTTTCACTTTATAGAAGAGAAGTTCATTCATATTGATTGTACCTGATTGGTTATAGTGGAGTTTGGAGAGTATTTAATCATCCAAGTTTTCCCCCTTTTGGGTTTCTCTAGTCCAAATCTTGTGTTTTGTTTCTATTTATCTACTTACTTTTGCTTTGGTTTTGGTACTGTATTTTTCTTTTGCATTCAATTGAAAGATGTTTGGAGTAGCTAGAATTAGAAATCCATAATTGGTGAGCTATTTAAGAATATCTAGAGCAGTTTATGGGTTAGATTTGCATCAAAGCAGATTTCTTACTATCAGGTTTACAATTTATCCCAACTAAGACAGGTTGGGGCTTGATGACTTTCTAATAGTGTTCATAATGTCTGTAACTTTATTTTTATATTTCTTGTGGATAATCTAAATAATGCTAATTTATGACTTTTCCTTCTATTTAGAAAGTCAAATTTTCTTGAGGTTTGGGTATTAATAAGGAATTGCATGAAATTAGTTATAGAAAGAAGATCATTATAAAATGTACCTATTGGTCTTCACCTCCATTTGGTTGGACTAAAGTAAAATTTGATTGTGATTTGTTCACTTAAATTTAAACACTAGGATGTTTAAAGTAATGTATTTTTTTGGATAAATCAAGGACTGATATGGCAACTCAGGAACCACCACTTGTGGGTATATTTGCCTATACAGATGAGGAGATCCATAAATTGGATCGTATTCTAGCTAATCCCACCACCACAGGGTTTTACAAGGATACATGTGTGTCAATTCTAAATAGCTTAAAGAATATTATACGAAAATTTCACACCACAAATGCTTATTCTGCTGACACTATAGCAGCTATTCTTGCTGAGATGCAGCACGAGATTACTGGTGAGGTTTCTCTTGTAGTTGTTCAGCTACAAGTCCCAAAAGATACCCTCAAAGAGAAATGTTCTCCATATTACGTTGGTAAATCCAAGGTTAAGGGATATCAGGTGACTCGATGTGTTGATCCTCAGATGGCCCCTTTGATATACCCACGCTTTCTTGCAGCATTTGGTCGTTATCCAAATAACGACCAAATTCATTTATACTTTGCACAACAGTTGTATGCTGAGGTTCATTTGGGCCTCAACGTCAACTACTTGGACCTACCACAATATTATGGTCAGGGGCATGGTAGGGTTGCTAATAGGGAGGCTTTTCGTCGACCAAATCGACAACCTCAATCTTGTCAGAATTTGGTTGGGGAGAGATTGCCTACTATCTCCCCAACCCTAGCACCTATTGCAGAGCAGGTTGTCATTTCTTCCCAAAGGGAAGCAATTGACGATGTTGGTGATATAGCTGCTGCTGCATCTACGATATCTATTGATCGTGTGGGGAGATATTTGATGAGTCATTCTGCACGATCTAGACCATTGGATCATGGTATTGATCCTTATGCTATGGCGGGTGTCCTTTCACCCTCAGACATAGATGGTCTCAAAGGAGAGCAGATGCTTCGGAGTACGGCTCATTGTTTGTCAGATGACCTATTGGAGGCATACGGTTTCATTTCAGCAGAACTTGGGATCCCGATAAATGAGGTCAGAGGACATGTGAGTAGAGCTCCTTCACATCTAAGATCCAGCCAGGCTACAGGTCCTTCACATCATTCTCATCACTTTGGCAGCACTGCACATTTGTCAGATCCACCTACAGATCATTCAGCTGCTGGAGACGAGGGTACACCTACTGGTCCTTCTACGAGTGTTCGACATCATGCATCCTAGGGCTTAGATTTAGTTGAAGATCAGTTGCAGATGGGATCGTCAAGTTTTGTGGATATGCTGGTACATGGAGAAATGTCATCGATGCCATCTCACCTAGTTAGTCCACTACACCCGTCAATACTGGAGCTAGCCAAGGAGACCCGTGATACAGCCGAGTTGACAGATAGGGTCATTGCAGTAGATCCTGCACCACCTGATACAGAGGTATGTATGTGTGTACACACATGCACAATTTAAACTTGTTTAAACTTTAATATTACTTGTTTTACTTAAATGGTAGATAGTCCTAATGTACACATTTATGTTATATATATATATATATATATATATATATTGTAGAGGGAGTTAGCTCATGTTACACCGAGTCTGAGGACGGACCGTGTACGCAGGCGTAATTTGGTTGATGTGACTAATGTTAGTGGACAGGTGAGTTTGAGTTTTTAAATCATGTACCCATGTATATATATAATTTGTACACATGTATATAGATATTTAACATTATTCCAATTTGGCATAATATAATTAGATTGTGTACATGTCTTGTACTATCTCCAGGGCTCGGTGCATCCATCGGAGCATGATTCTCACTCAGAGGGTCGCTCAATTCGGAGTCGGCATGACAACTCTGGTGGAGCCTAAGTTAATTAATAGGTAAACAAGTTGTTGGTACAAAATGCAATGTTTATTTTATGTTTTCACAATAGCTGCTCAAAATTTTGAATGAAACATGTTGGTAATTTATCTTGATTCTAACTCTTTGGCACATTTCTTTTTCTAGGCTCTATGTACGAGGAGTCATTCTTGGGTACAAAAGGTAAATTTGCTAAGATTCTACTTTTTATGTGTCTCTTGAGATTGCTTAAGGTATGTTCAAATAGTTTGCAAAAGTTTTCTATGATGGCCTAACTTCTTGAATAACTTGTGAAAACTTGAAATAAGTCATGATTACTTGGGATTAATGGCAGGTTTGTTGAGTGTAATGCTACTATGATATGATATGTTCAAATACCAATTTTTAATCACTACTCTTCCTAGTTTATATACATACATATTATATACCATATGCTTTGATACGAATGTGTACAACCTTCATGGTGCCATCAACTGAAAACTCATGAAATTATTTACATCACTGACCTTTATGCTTGCATTGTATTATTTTTCCCCTGTGACTGCACTTTGTGGTCATTATCAACTCTTGATGTTCTTCCTCCTCTTCAATTTCATTGTATCCTTTCTTATCACCTTGCTTCACTTTGCAAAGACACAATTTTGATTTTGTAGACATTAATCCAATGAAAAAAAGGCTTGGATGCTATAGATGTTTCAAGTAAATAGTGTAACATCTTCAACTATCAAGGACCTTGATGAGATCGCAGTCATTAAAGAAGATTATCATTTGGATTGTACATTACATCACAGTCATGAAGAATGTCAAGGCTGACACAAAGACATTACCTTACCTTTTAGCCATTGGCCATTTAAAATGAAAAGAGTTTTCCTTTAAGCATATAATATATATGACTCATTCACCATCTTTAACAGTCCATGACTGTCCTTATACTCTCATTGTTACCCTCATCAATTGTCTTTAGTTTTCCATGCATAAGGATTGACAAAACCTTAATCAAGACTATCTTGCATAGCTTCTACTGCTCAGATCATTGTAGATTGTCTTCTAACCTCTGATGATATGAGACAACCCCTGCTTAACTGCCTCTTTGGTATGCAGCCTCCATGAAACTAATGCCAAAGTCATCTTGCATAGTCCATTACCTTTTCACTGTGCTCTGTGTATGATTAGACTGTCATGTTGTTGCTTCCTTCAGTTGCCTTTATATGCATCATAAATAACCCTTTACACCTGCCGGCTAGGTTAAGACTTCAACTTCCTTATCTAATTCAACCTTCTTGGCCTTAGCATTGGCATGCTTCTCATTCATGAACATTGGTGAGGACTGTCCCTATATTCTCATGGAGATTGTCCTTTAATTGACAATAATGTATAATAGACAAACTCAGATCTGCTAGCCATTTCTTTAAACTACTCTTGGATATGCTTGTATTGCAAAGAATGTAACCCAATAATGAGGACAGCGGATGAAAAATCTTCATCTCCTTCCTCCTCTAATGTGTTTGTCATTTCTATTTCATTGTCTTGAATGGCCTTCAATATACTATCTTACTTCAACTTGAAACTATTGTCCCTTGATCACTATCATGCACTTGAAATACTTGAATTTCGTAGGTATGACCTTTCCTCTATATCCTTTTGATCTGCCAAAATAAAAGTCTTCCTTTTTTTTAAAGGATCCTACTACTATCAACAAGGAAACTCTTATGGCAAACCATAGTAAATCCCCTATTAAGATTGTGAAAAGCCTTGTCAAGAAAACAATAGTAAGGTAGTCATAGGCCAATAATCACAGTCATCAAGAGCTCTAGAAGTCAGTCTATAGAAGTGTAGATTTTGTCTTATAAAGAACAACATTACAATGGTAAGGGAGACAATCTAGATGAAGAAAATAACCTTGGTAATCAAGCACATGGCAGCCAATGAAAAATATTGAAGAGGGCAGTCATGTATAGGGTTTTAAGGAGACAAGTTGCTCTCGCCATTGGATAGCTTGATAGAGCTTGGAAGGCAATATAGTGATCTTGAGAGCAATTTAGAAATGAAAAGACTCATAGGAAATATCAAATGCTATGTTTACTTGTGGATTTCTTGCTACCAAAGACCACATAGTGGACTCATTGTTCTTGATGCTAGCATGTTTTAGGTTGAACCAACAAAAAATATTCTAGATTCGATGAAAATTGGTTAAATGAACAAGGTAGTAGGTGTCACTGCACTTAATGATGTTTTGAGATTTTTTTTTTAATGTTTCTTTTAAAAAAGGGATTTAATGAATGGAATTTGTCTTTGAGCTTTCCTCTATATCCTTTTGATCTGCCAAGAACCTCTTGAATAGTTGTCATCAATTTGTTCATCATATCAAGTTTTTAGATGATACTGCTTGACAATTTGTTATCTGGTTACCAGGTGTTGATTAGCTTCTTGTGGATAAAATACTGGATCCATCGTATCTTAGCCGAAAAGAGTCTACATTCAAGAACCTGAAAAGAATCTTGGATAATTATAGACCTTAGTCAAGTGCTTGGGTTGGTGAAGCTGGTGGAGCTTATAAGAGTGGACACAATCTAGTCACTAATGCTTGTCTTTAGCTTTTGGTAAGCTTGTCTTTTGTGAAACTTCAATTTGTTTACTCCAGATTTTGTACAAACCATGCACTTTTAGCTTTCACTATTAATTTTATCGACTTGGTGGATTTTGATTCTATTGTTTTTTGTCGTGGATGCAGTGTTTTCTCCTACCGCTAAAAGTGTGGCCACTCAAGCAGAGAGATCAATGTAGGAAAATGTTCTTGGTTAAAAAGCAACCACCTTATACAAACCTAGTGCCCTCCATTTTGTTGCATGGAACATCAACACACAACAGGCTTCAACGATCCTACCCACTATTCTAGTTCTCTTTCAGACTATGATCATGTTAATGCTTATATGACGCAAACTGTTGGTTCCTACATTTATCTATGTATGAAAGGAAAAACTACTGTTCACTAGCCATCTTTTGAAGAAACAACTATCTTTCTTGTTGTTCTTTGAACTTTGTTTAAAGTCATATTTGACATGTAAGAGCTTATGATATGTATGTTACAAAAATTTGACTTATTACTTTGTAATTTTGGCCTTGCCTTGGTATTTTTTGGCTGCCATTTTGTAAACGCTTTTTGCTATATATAAAAAAGCTTTACTGTTTTCAAAATATTTTTTTTTTTTTTCTGAACTTGTTTTGTACCAGTCACTTGTGGCTTCATTTCACATGCATAAATTTCCCCACTTAATGTGCATTTTTCCACATGTTTTCATGTTACAAAAATAGTGCACTACTCTTCTAAGGGCAGAGGTAGGGAATGCTAGAAGAATAAATTTGAACACAAATTGTACTGGCAGTCGACAACTAGTTTTTGAAAACATAACTATTCCAGAGATATCATTTTGATGCAACATAAAATTGAGGAAAGTGATTGATTCAGAGAAACTTGTGTTTCCATTACTTTATTGAATCTAAGATTTCTTCAGGTGGCACTTCAGTTAGTGTTTATGGTTCACAGTGCATTTATTTTGGATGACAATACATGTCATAACTCATTTAGCCAATTATTTTAATCCTACAATTCTGTTTGTTGACTAATCTTGACCATCTGTTAATTGTTTTATTCCTCTCATAGACGGTTGTGGATTAGTCTATCAAGTTCATTTTGTAATGCGGTGCCCCATCCCATCTGATTTTGTCTAATAGATAAGTCACACATCCTGTCACCCAACATTGTATTGATTCCTAGTTGGTGTTCTAAGTCCATCTCAAACTATGTGACCCCGTAATCTATGATTATCAATGGATCTACTAGATACTCTATATTGTATTACTATACTTATATTACTTCATTTCTTCTTACCAAAAGAACATGGTAGCTTGATGTGTGCTGCAATTTCCCAGACCCATGTTAAAAATAGTTTGCTTGTTTATCTTGCATCATTTAGAAGTAGCATCATACAAATGGATTTTGGAACTGCATCTATCTCTAGTAATTCATCAGCCATAAGGAATAATTGGCATCATTATTGTTATTAAAAGCATCAATTCTATTTGCAATGTAACTTTAATCTATGTGATTGACTGAGACAGACAGAGGCAAATTGAATTTATTTTCTAGATTACTTGCATTGAACTATCGGTCTGCCATCTGAGTCATATTCAAGTCTGTTGGAAGATTAAGGCCCATTTGAATTCTGTCATTATTTTTTCTTAGATTTTGGGCATTGTGGTTGGCGCATTATTTTTTTGTGAAGTCAGTATTACATACACTAGTTCATCTCACTGGTTTTTTATTTGAAGATTGATAAGCCATACTTCAAGACTGTGAATCTACAGATTCCACAGTTAATATTTAGTAAAAATAAAGTTCCAGTACCATATAATGTATGATTCTAACAATTCTAATGAATAGGGAATTTTGTTTACGAGGATCAATAATACATAAGTTGAAACCACAACAAAATCTTTACTTTTGCACATTAAGAATTGATTTTGGTTCATAAATCATAGCTTAGAATAACTCCATATTAGGATATCTAATGAATATCTTGAGCAAACTGCGTGCAAATATCAAGCGTATATATATCAATAATTGGCTATGCATAAAATCAAATTTAAAGGACCCAACTCACTAGAGTTAATACAACGTATCGTGCAATCGCCCATACACAGTATCTAGCACTAAATGTATATTCAAAACTTTTATTCTCATGCTACCTAATAGCTCACTTCTTCCAAGAGTATCTCATATAATTCAAGAAAATTGACTCAAGAACTCATTGACAGTGAGGTCTTTTACATCTGGATATAACTCACTGCCTTCCACACCAACATATCTGATTTCAAAATTAGTTTGATCCCCTTTCACATATATGCTATGAAAGATACCCAAAAAGATATTCCCTGGAAAAATTGTCTCTGCAATGCCAACAAGTACATGAGTTGTTAATTTTACTTTTCATGGTGAATCTCAATATTAAAAAAAAAACAAATCTCTACCATTCAAAACAAATCTGCTTCTGCTTTGGTTTACATGGTACACTAATACCATCAAAAAGTAATAAGAAAATGTTGTTGCCTGGCTTGAAACAACAATCGAACAACAAGTAAATCCACCTTGATAGGTCTACATAGCAGTTTGGCGTAAAGGACATCAAATAATCTTATTTACCAGAATTACAACACCCCTTGCAGCAATTATGAAAATGTTAGCACAAGAGACTGTACCAGGGCACACTTTCTCTAGAGCCTCAAAGAGTTTATGTTGGATAGTGCATCCTTCCCTCCAGCCATGTTGGAGGTCTTATCCAGAAGCAGAGAACCATCACATCCCTACAAAAAACAACATAATATACATAGTTATATATCAGCTATGTATAGTTCCATTAATAAGCTTATAATCCCCTCTATAGCTTTGATTTTTCACTTAAACACAGATTATGTTTGCAAGTCACAACCTCATTAAGAAAAACTCCAAATAGAATAAACTTATGAATTTAGGGGTGCCCTAAACAATCATCTAAATAAGCAAATACTCTCTGATAAGTTCAAGCATTTTTACTAAGGCCTAAAGTACATTAAAAAGTATCTCTATCTCACATTAACTGAACAATCATGATATTGTAGGCGTAAAACAAAAGCAACATTTCTGGGTTCTCTTTTCATGGCCATCTCCATCGCAGACCTCGCCACAACTTCTGTCATGGGGCAGCTAGCTCTATAAAATCCTTTGTATAACTCCTACTGCATTTGATGCCTATTTTCATCATCCACAAGAAAGGAAGTTACTATTATACAAAAAATGATCAGTATAGCTATTATACAAAATATTGAGACCATAATATACTTAATTGAATGAGATTTTAAACTTAAAGTAACATATACATGATAATATATTTGTTTTGTTGACAAATAAGATGGAATGAACTTGAAGAAAATTTCAATTTAATATAGTTTGGAGTCATACAATTTGTGTAAATTGTTCAAGTACACCTATGACACATCATGTTATTCAAACCAATTCAAGTGGTTCAGCTCGCTCTTCAATAACATGTAATATTCTTTGATGTTCATCACTATCTAGTCTCCACTTACGACGTCCACGTGCACGTGGAACTGGATGAAGGGATAGGGCAGTAGCAACTACTAGGTGGCTATATTGATATACTTTGTTCTCAAGTTGATAATCAATAAAATGAATCCCATGCTGAACAATTTTGACTTGTTTCAGATATGTCCCTTGCACTACAACTGAACCTGTGGGAACCAACATTCAAAAGTAAGACATAACATTTAGAAGGTCAATACGAGTAACAAATTCAAAATATATACATTCAATAGATAAATCTTGCAAGAGCATCTATTTATTTTGTCAAACCTGTGGGGAACGACATTCCATCACTCGTTTCTGATTCTACTAGCTTCCACCTCTCTCTTGTGCAACGCAATAGATAATAACTAACACCTTCTATGTTTCCAGCCTCTGCTATGACTGCAAAAATATCTCCTGCACCAAATTTACATGGAAAATTTGTAAAAAAAGGAGTTCCACTATCATTTAAGTATATATAAATTTACTTAAAATAAGTAGCAAAAAATTATTAAATGATTAAGTTACAAATTTACAAAAGCTCGTACATGTACGATATAAATATATACACATACATACCCTTTTTAATTAGTCCTGAAATATGGTCATAATCAATTGAAATCAAAGGAATGTCTTCAAAGCTTTCATCTTCATCTTCATTGTATGTGTCACTAACATCTAGTGGCACCAAATTCCATCCACTGACATATCCTTGTTGTTGGTTGTTGCATTCATCATAGTTTTCTAAAATGCAGTCATAACAAAAACATGAGTAATCCCTAGTCTGCAATGTCCACGGGAAACTATTTGTACTCATGCAGAATGCAAAGATCTTGTTTTCTCTACCCTCTTGCATCCATGCATTGATCTTCTATCCACACCTACAAAAATTAATTTTGCATTAAAAAATCATAATTTAATATAAATATATTCAAACTAAAATAAATAAACTTGAATGTACACATATATGTATATTTAAAGATTTAAATATAAACAAAAACATACCTGATATCTCCCAAAACACTCTATGTGGAATGGATCGGTTGTTTGTTGAAGATGTGCCAACCTCATTTGATGCAAAGTGTTTCTGACACCATTCAACAACATCATGCGCATCTTTTATACGATCTCCTTCATAATTCAGTTGATACTTTCTTAGAGCACGTTTGATGCAAGCTCCTGCACCATCATGTTCACCCTTTCCGTGTCCACTCTCAAAGAAGCTCCAAACATGTGGTATGTTGTCATTTTGATGATATCTACAAAGTGCATAAAATGGCCTTGAAGATTTAAATTGTGAAGCACATCCATCTGACCATACAAAATGCTTTTCAATTTTGACACCCCTGATTGCCAAATATTCAAAAAAATTCTTGAAGCAATGTTGTACAAATAGAGTGTCATGCTCTTTGTCATCACTAATATAGAAGTGATATTCTTTCTTAATGACTCATTCCTCAGATGTACTGTCAACACCATCCAAATCCATTTGTGCATGTCGATAACACACATGCACCATAATAGTGATCTGCTCTGAAAAATAATATTGTGATTAAATCTCTTTTTGATGTACAAAAGAGTAATTCTCTGCAAAGTCAACTACTGATAACACTGTTCCAAGTGGGAATGTATCTCTTAATGTCTGAAACTATTGTGCTTGCCACTTAGAAAAGAAAGCATGTTGTATATATGGTTGTATCAATTTACGGAACTTTTCCATAAATGTTCCAATAGGTATCTCCTCTTCTAGATAATCTAACCTTGTTGATTCTTTGCCACTTTTGGTATGAAACTTGATATACTTGTAACTCTTGCAATTTACCAACTTTGTCAAGTCGGTATCTTCATCTCTCAAAGGAATTTTAGCCAGATTTCCACATGTTTCACAGTGTCCTTGTATGCAACTTATTTGATTGGTTGCATTATCATCATTTGATTTATCACATAGGATGGATGCTACGGACTGACTTGCTTGTCTAGGAGGCGCATTCTAAATACCATCACTTTCTTCTCTAATATTTTGGAACACTTGATAGTAGAGATCAAATTCAATATGATAACGACAACAACAAGTTTCAAAAACCTTGTTTGTTTTCACATAGTATGGCTTTAACCTTTGAAACGTTGTTTGCCCAATCTTTATATGTGGATTTGAATTACAAAACATTACATACATCTCATGTGTTATGTCTAGCCAATGTTTTATATGTAATTCATTATTATTGGGCCCAATCTTGTGTCTAATAACATCTCTACTATTTGATGAAGGACGGGTATGATCATTCCAAAAGGTTGAGATGAAGTTCCTAAAAACATCTTGAATCCTGTCAGATCGAGGAGCTCTACACATAATTGCCCAATTGCCTTCTGAGGTACTATCATCAAGAATCTTTCTCCTTTTGACATATTGTGTCAATGTCTTTCTGCTAAAACAAATCTCGGTTGAAAGTGAAGAGATTTGTCTTTTTTTGGCCATTTTTTTACTTAAAATTGATGTCAACATGACTCTTCTTGAAATTGCCTTATCTGCTGATTGAGACTGTTTCCCAATGGACCCCAAACCTTTTTTCAAATTTTCAACAATGTCTTTTTGTAAGTGTGAACCTTTCCTTTTTTTCGTACTTGTATCTACACCCAACAATTGTAATGGCTCTTGTAGCTCATTACTTATAAGTACAATTGATAATAGTTGGGCTTGATCGAGTGTATCAAGGTTATTGAAATGAGCAATTATTTGCTTTGCAGTTTTGTTCATTGACCTCCTAGTACTATTTCTAGGTTGTTCAGCATAAAACTTCAATTTTTCCATATCCATTTGAAGTAAATGATCTAAATTTCTAGAAGAAATTTTTCTCTTCACCTCTTTAGCTATATTCATATGCTCATCCATGATGGTATCCCGAAGTGATCCTGACCCCTCTCCAATATTCATTCCTTGCACTTGGGCCTCCTCCCTAACATCAACTATATGTTCTTCAACCTCATTTGCTCCAGTATCTAAATTTGGCTCGACTTCTACTTCAGTTTCTGTATGTTGAGCCCCTACACAAAAACACGTAGAATAAATTTAACATATGGAACTTAAAGGATGATTTTAATTGATCACTAGGTGGATCTTGACTATGATAAATTAAGCTGTAGTTTTTAAAATATACCTAGTCTTGCAAGAAAAGGATGAGACTGGGTTGCTTAGGATAACTATGAAGCATAAACTTTTTTTTTATCTTTAAGATCTAATACTTAACTCTATTCTTAAGAGAGATTACAATTGGTCCAAGTACAATGACAGTTCTAAGGGAAAAATTTGCAAGGAAGATTATGGTTCTCATGACCAAAGGAGCAGCCATTTGAAGGACAACATTGAAGAAAACAATCATGATCATCCACAGGGAACAACAGACCAGGGTGACAAAGACAAATGTATTGGAGGTGACAAGGTACCAAAGTACTTCAGGTCATGGAGGGAAGTATAATCTTAGTTGTAATTTTTTTTTCAAGATTGGAGGTTTCACTACATTGATGCAACATCATAAACTCTTGGTATTGTAATGATACAATTAGTGATTCACATCAATCTAGAGAAATCATTGACATGGAATAAAGAATGTACTAGTGTGAATGGCAAGGAGAACTACAGACTTTTTTGCTATATGTCAGTGATAAAGACAAGGTACAGCTGAGACTAACATGTCAGCAAATCATGACTGCAGACTTACCAAGCCTAACTCAAACTTAGATCCAGGATTCCTGACCACATCTAAACACACTGCATTTGAATGGGAAAATATCATGAGTGCAGGGAATTATGGGGATTTGTCTCTATGAAAAGTATATGATATAAAATATTAAATAAAACATGCATTAGAATCTCAACATGCGAAGGAAAAAAACATACAAGACTCATAATTGAAAATTACCTAGTTGAAATTTCAGAAGCAAGACTATTCTTTCAAGTGAATACCATCCATACTTTTAAATGTGTAAATTATGACCTATCACAATTGATGATATAATCAATCCAAAATTCAAGACTGTGCAAATTGCCATGCTCCTTTTTTTAAGGGAAACTCCTTTGGACTGATACACAATCAAATTTCAATACAATCCTGACTTAAACATTTCTTTTTAAAGCCTAATTGGTCTAATTTGCAGCAATATAGTCCTAACTTAAAAATTTCTTTTTAAAGAAACATATGTTGGGTTCTAG
The DNA here is from genome assembly GCA_007258455.2 of Sequoia sempervirens. NCBI lineage: Eukaryota > Viridiplantae > Streptophyta > Pinopsida > Cupressales > Cupressaceae > Sequoia > Sequoia sempervirens. The sequence continues at coordinate 224,404,747 of VDFB02252616.1, read as the reverse complement.
ATATGATTTAAAACCATTAAAGGGGTATCCAAATTACTAACCATAGCCATAGAAGAAGGTTTATACTGAGAGTTGTGTTTGACAGTTTTGAATTGAATGGCTGCTAGGAGTTAGATAAGTCAAGAAACGGGTTAGTGTGTCATCGAGTCCATAGCTCTTCCTACTAGCTCCTATCCCTGTTTCTAAATGGCTTCATAAATGAATGTGTGTAAATTACTTAGTGGATCTCTATTTTCCTGTCAATTAAAATGCTAATTAGGTGTTATACAAGAAAAGACAATATTGCTTAGAATGGATTATAGGAAGAATTGTGTGCTAAACTCTATGTTTCTTATGTGCAGACCTGATTCATAGAGGCATGATTTGCTTCTATGTACCAATTCTATACCATTCCATTCTCTTGGTTGTGGCATGCAGGACAACCATATCTTAAGAACATTTGGTAGTTATGGTGTGTGATATTGATATGGATTTTTCTACTTGTTATGATCTCAAGATTGTCATCACAAGTATATCTTAATCTAAATACACATGAAATCAATTATTAAGATTAATCATATTTTATCAATCTCATAAACCAAATGCTATTTAGGTTCATAAATCACAAGGTCCTTGGGGTTTTCATCCCTTCACTAGTTCAGGAAAAAATTAAGGAATGCTGGGATGTTATAGAAAACCTGCATTCTTCTATCAGCATGTTTGTGGCAATGGATTGGACCATACAATGCATGTTATTGTGTGACCATCTCTGGTGAGAGTTAGGGATGGTCTTATGTATACTTTAGTAGTATGAATTGTCTTGCCTATTTCATCACTTTTTGATCCTATTAATGAAGGTTCCTTCATGCAAATGGCTGATAGATTGGTTCCTATCACCTGATATATTTCTGCAGATCCTTGTGAATTTCTGTCTCCAATTTTTTGGCAGTCTGGGGAGGACAACCCATCTTAGATTTTCCTTTTTTTTATCACCATATCCACCTTTGGAAGCAGGGGCTCTACTACTTCTAGAGGAACCTTGACCAGGGGAGGGTTGTCCTCTGGTTTATATTTTTGTCTCCATGTTGAGAGAATATTTCAATATTCTTACATCTTATGCTTGCCAACCATCTAGCTTTCTAGATACTAGAATTGATATTTCTACATGAAACCAAGCTTCTCCCCTCTTTCATTTACATGGGGTTTCATCTCCATGGATGGACTAAAAGATATAGAATTATTGATTAATGAATTTGCAGAAAACTAACAGAACCAGCAGAGAAAGAGCTGTTGAACAAACCAACTAGCAATGAACATAAGCCAGCCACAAGATCATCAAATGAACTTGATAAAGTCTAAACCAGAGCCTATCATAGAAAACCACATGAAAAGCAGAACTCTACAGGTAAGATTGTTGTTCAGGATACAAGACTGAAAAATAATATTTCTATGCAAATATAAATTGGGCTTTGGAATGTAAAAATTGATCGATATTCTCATTGACAAGATTGGCATTCCTAAAAGTGCTCACAGCATCTTGAGTTGTTTTGAAAGAGTGATTAAATTTTCAACCCTTCATAGGAAATGTGGTTGTATAGGACAGGTAGAATTTGAGGCTGGAAAATGGCTCTTGTGGCCAAATCAGGGGGAGCTTTTGGGTTATATCTAGCACAGATGCATTGCAATATGAATCTGATACATGCTGAGATATATCTTTAAGATTCAAGGTTACAATCCCTCTATTATTATAATTCTTGCTGGAATGTATCATGTACCATCAGGTTGTGATGCAAATATATAATCAAAGTTTGATTTTTAATGTTGGCTACATGCTTTATATTTGCCCCATTTTTATTATTATTAAGAGTTACATATCTATAAAGATGTTGGCTATTAATATTCCCCAAACATCCATCTAACACCACTTGCAACACAAGTCTGATGTTGGCTTAGAATGGATTATAGGAAGAATTGTGTGCTAAACTCTATGTTTCTTATGTGCAGACCTGATTCATAGATAGTTTGTTCACTAAAGTTATTTTCCCTCCAACAAACAACATCACAAAAGACAATCTTGATCAGTAAGTGTTGCCCAAATGATTTCCAAGATTCATATTGAAGGCACAACAAAGAGCATCATAATGGTCAAGCTCAATGTTGCCATAATAAATTATCATCAACATAGATAGTTGGGGTGTGAAGGCACTGTTATAATTCTGATCAATTATCATCTTTAATGTGACAAACTCTGCCTCCTTTGAGTGTAGCATTGGACTTGGTACTTCATAGAAGCTTCCATAGATAGGGAACATGCCTACCACATAATAGTGGACAGTATAATGTCATGATTCACTACAGAATTGTTGATCCTACATAGCTAAAGGATCATAGATTCTACAAACACCACCAAATAATGACTGTCATTCACCAATCAGGCCTATTTAAACTTCTTAAGACTGTCCTATCCTATCTATTTTGTCATGCAATATCAAAGCCAAACCTTAAACATAGTTTTAATGGCATGAAATACAATTCAACATATGATTCTTGAAAGGTTGTTGAAATCATTAACCATAGGAAACTCTAAAATGCACTATACACTGAGCCTTGTCTATGACTGTGACAAGTCTACCATACAGGACAGTGGCATAAAAAGGTCTCAGGCTTTCAGAGTTTTTGTAAACCCTAGCTTAAAAAAGTGTCTTAGAAATCCTTGACACCATATACAAACAGATTCACCTATCAAGAATGCCAACTCCATCAAATTACTCAAACCCTTACTATTCTCTGTCATCCCCAGTCTGGAATCATACAAAATCCAGCCTATGGAATCATGGAATGATAAACAAACTTAATCCTGGGTATGTGCAGGATCATCATGGAAAAAACAGGCCCTTAAGTGGCAAAAAAATCAGAAAAATCAGAGTTAGGCAACTTGACTTAAAATTTTGAATAAGTTATCTATATTATTTCAAAAATATGTAAAAAAAGAATCTGTAGCAAATTGAATGTAGTTTCTAAACTACTAGGTTTGTTTTTTTTAAAAAGAAATCTATTTGGTGAAAATTTGAAATTTCAATGCAGTAGTACTTAAATTTCAGGGGAAAAATAAGAAGTAGGTGTTTGTCTGACCACCCTAACCACAATAAAATGATAATATTTTTTTATAAGATTTTAGATATAAGTAGAGGACTCATGTACTAATGTGATGCATATTTTTTTGTAATTTTTTTCCAAGTGAATAATTAATTGTGATTTTTTTATTACAAATTTTAAAAAATATAAAAAACTCGTATGTCTGACCACCTTAACTTGGTCAAAACTTCATGAAATTCAAATTTTCTTTTTTTAATCCTATAGTATGAGAAGCATAGAATGTGACACATGTTTTGGATTCAAAAAATGTGATACCATTTGAAAGCTATAAATGTTTTTCAATCAGTCTATCGATCAGGACTTTAGTCATAAGTTGAATAGAAAATGAATAATAATTACTTATTAAATTCAAAGTAAAGCATAATTTATATTGGTGGAAATCTGAGAATCTCCTTTAAAAACCCTTTTCATTTCATCAATTTTGGGTAAAAATAAAGTTATCAGCCACATACCCATCATATTACCACTTTTTGGCCCATCATGATCCTGCACATACCCTCCTTTGGGTCTACAACTTTGCAACATGAAAGTACACAAACATATGCTTTATTTCACCAACTTTTAGATTTTTTCCCACCGTACAAAATAATGAATTCAACAATTTTAAATGCTCACTGTTTACCCTCATAGGATTTCAGGCAGTCTTCAATAAAAATGCTATAACTTTTGACTTTCTCAATGAAATGAAACAAAACAAAGACCGGATTAAAATAGATTCAAACATCTACCACATCCAACAAATCTCAGGCCCATTAGTGGTCCGTACAGGCTGTACCATCTCAAAGAACAGTTAAAATAGATGTTAAAAGCAGGGTTCTTTATTAATTCTCCTTCTCAAATTCAATACATCTTCATCCACACCAATTTACATAAGGTATACCACAATTTGGATCCTAAACATCTACATAAGGTATTCAAAAAATTGTATATTATGCAGTGATAAACTTGCTTGAAGTAAAGGAATTTGGAGGTCATAAGATGCCAAGAGATTAGCAAGATCAACTGGTTAGTAAAAAAAGATCTGCACTAACTCTTTATTGAATTCTGGACTCGTCTTTTCTTTTCTTTTTTCACATCATAATTTCAAATTAGAGAATTTCAGATTTAAATTTTCTATGTCCATTTGTAACAATAGCCTTTAATGATTACTCCACGTGTATATATATGAGTCTTCTTACAATCTTTACCCAAAAGCCATATTTGGTGGAAATTTGCTCATAATCTCTGCTCAATTTACATAAAAGATGGATGTTCTTTATTAATATAAATGTTGTGTTATTGTATTTAATCACATTTTTTCAGTCTAATCCTTGAGGGGGCATTACATAGGATGGTGGTGTTTGTGAGAAAGACACATGATATTTTGTCAAAATCCAGTGAGAAGAAATGGATCTAAAGGCATTTCATAAAGATATGACAACCTGCTATAAGTGTGAGAGTACCATGCCATGGCAATTCAGTCAACAACCTCACTGATATATAGAGATATACTGATATATCGAGATTTATGTGAAACACTTTAAAGATGTTATGTATCTTAATCATATACTCATATTCTTCATAAATTTCTAAACCCAAATGAAATCAAGGGACTAAGCATCCTCTAATATTATGCACTAATATGTGAATAACATTACATTTGTGGTAGACAAAGAGAACACTTTCATGGAGGTAGTGGAACCACTCACATTCTAGATATTGCAATTACCATATGAAATAAATGATAAACTAGTCTATGCAAATGCTAAGGCTGTGTTGGGCTTTCGCAAATATCAGAATGCCAAGAGATCTGATATTTAATAGAGATAATTGAAGGATTTCTTGAAACATTAGTCATAATGTTAAGCAAAGAAGGGAAGAAACAATATAAATATAGGAAAATTAAGGAAAGAAGCACTAGATGAAGTTATGGTGAAGTTATACAAGTAGAATAGAGAAGAAAGTATGTAATATATTATAGATGGATGATATATAGAAGATAAATATAAGAAAGAATATTGATGTATAAATGAACTATGTAGTAGAGATATATATGATGAATATAATATATTGCATGATGATCTAATGAATGTATGATGTGCTATTATTTATTTGTGAATATATGTGTATTATCAATTTTAATTGTTCTTTCCTACCACATCCTTTTGTAACTCACCACATAAGTTATTGTCTCCCTTTTATTGCTCATACTAAGGTATAAGAACTACACCAAAGTAACTTAGGACAAAATCCTTTATCTATGCTCAATTTTTGCTAACAAGGTATGTCATGCTTGAGGAGCACTTCCAAGCCAATTACACCATTTTACACCATTTGTCTATTTTCATAACAATTACTTAGTGATTTTTCCTTTCATTATGTTACCCTTTCTTGAATACTCTACTCTTGAATTTAATAGAATAATTAAGGTTGTGCCCTACACAAATATTTCATCCTACTTATTAAACATGAATTATCCTTGAAACCCCCACTTGTCATTGCTACTTGTAGAATCCACCTTGCTTCTTCTATATTGGACTTACATTACTATAAGAAGAGATGACCTTATTCCATTATGGATTACACTCCTAAAATGGTTTATTCTTCTTACCTTGAGTCTTGACCCTAGGTCCCCTTTCCAAGAAAGTCTTGTCTTTGGCCCTAATGATCTTGAGAATCATGGAAGAATGCAATTTTTTGGTGGTGAAGATATTAGAATGAATTTTTTTGGTGGTGAAGATATTAGAAGCACTAAAGTCACATTCAAGAAGGGGAAAACTATGATGAGAATGACCCCATTTTGGATGGTAAACTAAAGGGAGTGGAGGGTAGAAAAATAATCTTAAGGTGAAGAGTAAAGTGAAAATGGAGGATGAAATTGATTTGGATGATGAGGTAAAGTGAAATATTTATGCCTTGCCCCTCCTATTTCACTGGCTGATCTTCCATGCCATTCTCTCTCTTTAGAGGTTGTTGCTTCAATTGTGAACTTGATTGCAAATAAAAATATTGATATGAACAAAGAGGTTATCATTCATCATACAATCCTTAAGTGGTTCTTCATTGAGACCAACAAAATGAAACTAAAAACTATCTAAATGGCTAAGAAACTTCCAAGGAAAAGGTGCTTGTCCCTATGAAAGAAGAACAACTTTTCTTCAAACATTGGGAGGTTATGGAATAAATTAGTGAATTGAAAATGGAAAACACTAAGAGTGGTGAATGAATTACATTTTTAGAGAAATATTTTATGGATCAAAGCTATTCTAAGGAGGGTAATTAAAGTTAGTAGAGCCCCCATAAAGAAAAATGCCAACAACATTAAAATGTTACAAGAGAGATTGAAATCTTACTCCATTCTTGATTAGATCAGACATAGCTTGAGAACTAGAGGACACAAAGTAAAGGTGATGAAGGGAGAATGATGACACAACCTTCATGGAGAAGCATCTTAACTTTGTGTAAGATTGGAAAGTTGTTGTTTCTCTCTATCAACTATAAAATTCCTTGGATTCTTGTATTCCTTTGATAGATTCCAATTGCATCCCCTTCTATGGCTTGCCAGTAGTTAATTTTGTAGATAATTAATTATCTCTTTTGTTCTATTCTCATCAATTTTACCATCAATTTTTTCATAATGTCACACTTGTGATTTCTATTAATAATGCTCAGTACCTATTCACTTTTTTTGTCTTCTATTAAAGGCTTTTGGTATTTCATGGTAATTAATCATTTCGGGTATTTATTTCATCTTTAAGTGTGGGGCTAATGAAGGGAAATGCATGTTAGTTTAAAGAAAGAAAATTAAGGTTGCAATATTAAATCTAGTGTAAATTAAGATATTATCACTCTTAAATTTCTACAAAGAATGCATGAAACTAAATAATTTTGAGATAGGTTTGAGATAGGAAATTTTACGTTGATCAAAAGAAATATATTAATCCTCCTACATAATTCTTGAATAAAAATATAAAATGGAAGGTTAAAGGGATACAAAAGGAATAATATTGGGAGAGGCACAAGTTTGGCATACCTTGTTTTCGTCTATGATATCTTTGCAAGCTTTCTTCATGTAATATTTGTTCCTCTTCTACTGAATTCTTTCGTTGACTCTTCTTTTGTCTTGTTTTTTTGTTTCCCATCTCCTTCTTTGTAAAATACAGCTTGAAAATTCCTCTAATCTTCTCCTCCAATAGAACAAAGCCTCTTTTGATCTTCAGATATTCTCCTCCAAAGCCTCTTGTGATCTTCAAATATTCTCCTCCAATAGAACAAAAATATTTTTCACAATTCTTCAATATTCTCCTCCAATAGAACAAAAATATTTTTCACAATTCTTCAGATATTCTCCTCCAAAGCTTTCCCTGTAAAACCAAAATAACTTTGACAATTTCTATGAATTTTTTCTTACTTATATAGAAAAAATTCACATACTTTCATAATAGAAAATTAAGAAAACAAAAAAACAATTGCAAATAATAAAAAATAAAAAATGCTAATATTAGGAAATCCAAAAATTAGCCGTTTAAATGCATTTTTTGGAGCCTTCATTTGAAGGCTATCTTAGAGGAAACTTTCATGGAAAAATTTAGCAGAATGGAGAGGGGTTCATTCGAACCAACCCTTCTAATGAAGGGGGGTTCGAATGAAGGGGGGTTCTAATGAACTCCCTTCGTTCGAACCCCCTTCATTAGAAGGGGGGTTCTAATGAACTCCCTTCGTTCGAACCCCCTTCATTAGAAGGGGGGTTCTAATGAACCCCCCTTTTTTCTCTTTCCCCTCCACCATTTCAAATTTTATGTATTTTTTTGACTATTGAAGCCCAAAAAGGAGGTGCAAATGGATTCAAACTTGATAAACCAAGTTGGGGGAGTGTAGTGCTTGAAACGTGCTTTCCAACAACTATAAATTTAATATATTTTGTTTTTATTTTTCATTTTATTCTTTTGTTTAACTGAACATAGGTTTTTCACTGAACATCAAGTTCAGTGAAAAATCATTGTGGAAAAATATTAAATTTGAGAACTTTTTTTTTGAAAAATATATACGCCCTAGGTATTGGTGTCCTTGTTCTAACCAAAAAAAAAATTGAATTTCAATACATACCAAAAAAGTTATGCGAGCCGAAGTGCACCTATGTCTAAATTGTAAATGTTTTGACTTCAAAACTTAATTTTAAAAAAAAATTCAACAAAACGTTATGAAACAAAATGAAACCAATAGATACCATGTTAGCAACCTAAATTAAAAAGAATCAAAATTTTATCCTTTGTAGAAAAAAGTTATGCGTGTTGAAGTACACATCACTTTTAAAAATTGTTGTTTACTATTAAAAATTAGTTATCAAAGGAGACGAAAAAAAAAACAATTTAATTCCAATTTTTTTAAAAATATATTTAAAATCTACAGAAAAAATCTCACAAATCACTAGTTTACATCATTTTCAAATTCCTAATAGTTTACCTACTATAGGTGTCAGAAAGTGAAGTTTTTTTTGAAAATGTTGATTTCAGTGTCAAGTTTGGCCAAAAAGTGTAACCCATTATTGTGGGATGACCCAGGCTCAGGTGATTTTTTTCAAATGTATGGTTTTTGAACAAGTCTGAACAATAATGCAAATCCCTTGAGTTTATGATCTCTCCATCTATACATTGTATTTGAGTTATTAATGAAATTGTGATCAAGGATCATTTCATTAATCTTTATTGTCACTATGCTTTGATGTGTGTTTTAATTTAGGCTCTCATTCAATGGATCAGTTAAAATGCTTTAATTAAATCATGAATTCGTATACTTGTGTAGTGGATCTAATAAGTAGTAGTGGTAAATTTTGAGTATTAATATGTGAATTGCAAGGCAATCTCACGTGATCAGGGATGAACATCAAGATTAAATTCACCTTATAGTTCAATTTGCTTTGTTTTGACTCCTAGCCCAAAAAATATGACACTGATCTTAAGTATTGTATGCATTTCCCGTGGTTCTGGTTATCCAATTTGAGAAAAAAATTCATAAATAATCTTTAATTGATCTACCTTTTTTTGTGGTTAGTGTTACATTATTGTAATCTCGTCTTTACGTGTTTAATTCTTTAAAGGAATTGTCAATTTCTTGAAGGATTTCATCTACTTAGCCTCTGATGGGAATATATATGCTTTGTTGTACAATGTGTGAGTTAATTTTTTAGAAGAGTTGTTGGATATACATTGTGGGATCACCTTCTTGAGTCTTACAGAGCTTGAAGTATAGGAGAAGAAGCATTATAGCTTCATCTTGTTCGTTGGTCAATTATCTCTCAGGTATTCAAGAATTGAGTTTGGCAAGCTCATAGGTGCTTGTTGAGATCTGATTGGTTCTTTAAAAATAACCAACAGATAGGTGACTCTACTGGGGACATAAGTCTGGTAAATATTTTTTCTCCACAGTTCCTTATCAAACATCGCTATAATATATGGTGATGTTTATCTATAGAGTCATTTTATTTGAAGTTTTTGCTAACCATTGCTTGAGTCTTTGCCAACTGTCTGGCCAAAGTCTATGTTAAGTTTCCCTTCATTTTGTGTATTGAAAGGCTTGTGATCAAAGTTCATTTAAAAGAATTTCACATTTATCAAATTTTGTTTGAGTTTACAAGGATCTTGTGAAATTTGCATAAATTGTAACACAATTGCTACAAATTTGTCCCAAGCAATTTGGGTGGCGACTTTGAAATCTGTGCACCAGTGCGTGTTGATATTTGAAGATATCAAATAAGTAAAGAAGAAGAATAGAAAGAAATTGAAAAGGCTGAAAAACATGAAAAAGATTCAAGCACAACTACGAGGAACTCATGGCCATATGAAGAAGCATCCAAAGAAAAAATTGGATGGAGAATTGCCCAAGAACACTCATGGAAAGTGTAGACACTTGAAATATCCTGATTGATATCATGCACTCGATTCTAATTAACTAACTTTGATTCTTCCTTGATCATTTATTTACTAACCAATTAATTTAATAATCTTTATTTAATTAATTCATCAAAATTCCTCCTTTAATTAAATAAATAAACATTATTTAATTAAATCCTAGTGTACTAGATCTTTGATTAAATAAATAAACTTTATTTAATTAAATCCTAATGTTCTCTCTTTGATTAAATAAATCAACTTTATTTAATTAAATCCTTATGTTCTTCATTTAATTGAATAAATCAAATTTAATTAATTAAATTACTAATCTTCCAATATCCTCTCATTTCATTTAAATAAATTCAAGCATTTAAATTAAATTTCACAATCAACTAAGTTCATCTAAGTTAATTAATCCCAAATTAATTAGCTCCTAACACTAACCCTCCATTCCTCTAGCTTTCGCAAGTTGCACATGTAAATCAATTTATTTGATTTACTAATTCCCTCTATTTTCATTCAAGTATGGCATATTCTTTTGAATATTCCACCCACTTGAATTTTCCCTCCCAAAGGACTTTTTTCCTCCACCTTTGCATTGAAAGCTCTTGCATGTCCTCTCCTTGAGTCAACTTGGAATTAATTCCTCTTACATCCCCTCTTGCACAAGTCACCTCTTCAAATTAAAATTTCACCTACATGCATTTAACATGCACATTGTTCAAAATGTGCTTCACTCTCCTTCATTAGCATGTTGACAAGTGGCACAATGCCATTGGTCCAATCTTTAATCCCACATTCTCCCCATTCTTCATTCTTCAAACCTTCTTCATTATAAATAGAGGCCTTCTCTATTGATTTGAGGATAGAAATTCATGCAAATACATTATAGTAATTTGAATTCAAAGCATCCATGATTTCATCCACAATTTCATCCAATTTAGCACAAAATTTTATCACCCATAGCTAGTTTATTGACATTTTGCATCAAGAATCACACATCCATCATCAAAATTATCAAGGGATTGGGAAAGGGCTTCTTTCCACATAAAAGAAGCATCAATTCCCCCATGGATGCTGGTTTGAGCATTTAGAATATAATTTCATTAGTAGTTTATTTGATTACTTTACTTTGATTTCATGTTCTTGTGTTTGAATGAATTTCATGGGGAATGCTTGTTTACACTTGTTTAAGGACTAATGTTTTCTTGTTTGTCCATGTTTAAGAAGGTCTAGGAAAAGAATTCTAGAGAAAGTGGTAAAAGCAAAGGATGCAGGAACAAGTAATTATACCCCTCATCCAACTCCCGAACATAAAATTCACTCTAGCTCTAGTTCTAAATGTGAAAGGAACTTGTTATATTTTAGTGATCATACTTCTCGTGAAAGGGGAGAAGTCATAATGAAGAATGTTGTGAATGAGAAACCCTCATATCAAGGCTTGAGATCCATGCATAGTAGGGAGAGGGATAGATTTCAAAAAGATAACATAAATGCTAGTCGTGCTAGAGCTACAAGGATCTTTACCCTAGCTTCTAACACAAATACTCCTCTTCCTTATAATCTATTGACTAGTTTTGAACGATTAGCAGCGCAATCTACCCAAGCAACGAGTCCTGTTGTTACATATATTGTAACAAGGGAGTCCATAACTGCTTCAGCTGATAATGCTTGTGTAAATTCAAGGAGCAATGTTGTTGTAAAGGCTTCCATTCTAGTTAATCCTCCCCCTAATAATACAAAAGTTGCTTCCAAAAATGTTGATAAGGGAAAACAACCCATGGGGAGAGTAAAGATAAATGAGGGAGGTCCTTCTAAGAAGGACATGTATCACAAAATCATTCTATCTCACTGGCTAATAAGTTAAAAGAAAATGAAGAGCTAGAGGGGTGATCCCACAATACTAGTTTACAATTTTTGGCCAAACTGGACATTAAAATATTTTTTTCTAACTAAATCTTCACTTTCGGGCACCTTATATAGTGGCTAAACTGTGAGGAATTTGAAGATTATGCAAACTAGTGATTTCTGACATTTTTTTTGTAGATTCTAAATATATATTTTTTAAAAAAATTATAATTAGATTGCACTTTTTTTTTTGTCTTCTTCGAAAACTATTTTTTTCAGTAAACACCATTTTTAAGGAGTGACACTCACCGTATACAACATAAATTTTTTTCCATGAAGGATTAAATTTTATTTTTTTCAAATTTAGATTTGTAACTACGATATCTAGTGCTTCCAATTGGTTTCATAGTGTTTTATTGAATATTTTTTCCTTAATCAAGTTTTGAAGTCAAACTAATTGCAATTCCAACATAGGTGGATTGTATACAACGTAGCTTTTTTGTATGTATCGAAATTCAATTTTTTATTTTTTTGGATCAAGGACTTCAATGTCTAGAGCACTGATATTTTTCAAAAAAAAAATTGATAATCTACTATTTTTCCACATGTGTAGAACAAAGAGCTTGATTTTCGGTGAAAAACCTATGTTTAATAAAACTGATAAAACAAATACATAATAAAACCAAATAATATTAAAATTATATTTGTTGGATATCTTGTTCTAAGGACTACCATCATCTAGTTGGGTCTATGAAGTCTCCTCCATTTTCATCCTCAAATCGAGGTTCGAAGGGAAAAAATATGGATTTTTTTGGTGTCAGAGGGGGAGAAGGGGAAAAATGGGGGTTTGAGCGAACCAACGGGGTTCGAGTGAATCCCCTTTCTGCATAGGTTTCTTTTAGTTTTTTCTCAGGAATGGTGGGACCCTACATATGGGTTCGCTCAAACCAGGGTTCTAGTGAACCCCCTTTGGGTTCACTCAAACCAAAAGTTTGTTCAAACCCCCAAAAACCATTTTTTTTTGCATGGGGTCATTTTAATAGCTTTTCCTTCCTCACTAGAATTGTAAACCACTTTTGTGGGTTTACCCAGAGAAGAGAGTGAAAGAGATGTAATTGTTAGCTGTAAACACTGAGATGAAAAGGAAACTAGGTTTCTTAGAATCCACTATAAAGGCTTATGTCCCTGAAACTCAAATACCTCAAGCCCGCATATCATCTTCAAGTCCTCATTTAAATGAAAAACCCTCATCTAGCACAAATCCTTCCAATTCATCCTCATAGCTAGAAAACAAGGCCAGGACAATCCAGTTTAATCACCAATATGATTCCCAATCGAGAAGGTCCAAAAACAATAATAATAGTAGAGGGAATCATGACAACCAAAATGAGGAATATGGATCTTTTGGAAGGAGATTATTGCACATTGATAGATATAGGAAACTATTTTCAAGAACATCTCGGGGTACCCAAATCCTGTTCTGGATAATGCAAGGAAACATGTACCCAAGTTTACTAGTAATAAGTGGTGAGGACCATTTGAAAGCCTTTCAAAGTTTTGTAGAATATTTCAAGCCATGGGATGATGATGTTGCTATGAAATATTTTATGGAAACCTTAATTGAAGATGCTAGGGATTGGTATAGAAGCTTGCCTAATGCAAGCATTGATTCTAAGGATGCTTTCTATAGAATTTTTAGAGAACAGTATGGAGACCAAACTGATCCTAGGTTTAGGTTAAATAATTTTAACAATATCACAAAGGGACATAATCAAATGGCAACTGAGTTCAATGCAAGGTTTCAAAAGGCTGTGTATAAATTCCCTAGTTATTTGAGGCCTAATGAAAATGCATCTCTAGTGCTATACTGCAATGCATATGATTCAAATATGTGTTACCTACTCAAAGATAAGAATCCACATAACCTGAGAAAAGCCTACAAAATGGTAGTCAATATAGAAAACAATAGGAGAGCATCAAGTAAAGTGGGAAAAAGGGATGACCCTAAAGCTTTGAAGAATCCTAGAGTTCAACATGAAAAGGAAGGAAAAGTTGCATCCCCTGATGAGAAATTAGATCAGGTTCTTAGTCTATTGCAGAAGGTGACAAAGAATGATAAGACACAATTCCAAATAAATGAAAGGCCACAAAGATTGCAAGACTACCCTTACCATACTAACTGGGACAATGGGAAGCCAGTTAACAATAATAAGAAGAATGTTCAAAGCACATCGAATCCTTTGCAAAAAAATTTCATGAATGTCACTAAAGATTTTCCATGGTGTGGAGTATGTCAGATGCCTCATTCCGCATAATAGTGTGTTGTTGCAAGATTAGTAGAAGAGTCACCAAATGATCAAGGAGCTTATGATTCTCCTCATGATCATGATGAAATTGTGAATGTGCTTATGACCAAATTAGATTTTTCCTATGATGAGTACTCCTCTGAGGATGAGCCTAATAGAAATGATGTGGATGTTCAGAGGCAGGAGGCGAATTCTCACCATAAACAAGTATTTTTAGATGAAGAAAGAGAGAATGACTGCACTGTTTACATTCTTGAGACAAATAATATTTCTTTGGGAAGACCTTCAAACGAATAAATTGAAAAGTTCACAATTACATTGGTTGCTCAAGCAAGAAGCAATCTTCATTTGAGAAATAGGATGTAAATTGTAATCAGGGTAACCCTGGTAGCATGTTTATCAAGGAGAACAATGTAGAAAAAAAATGGCTAAGATAGAAAATAAGAAAGAAGAGACAAAACCTAAAGCAGATAAGGAGATGATAATTTGGGATAAAAAGGACAGTAAGGGTAATATTGATGGTGAAGTTGTTTATTAGGCAGCATGAAGGCCAAGGATCTGAATTTAAGTGCTAAAAAGGTTGAAAGACAAGATGGCAAGGTAGTTCCTAAGGAACTGATAGTCCCTGAGTTACCAAAGTATTCTCCTATAGATATGTTCCAGGTATTGTCTAGGGTTAAAGTCATTTTCCCATTATTATAAATGATGAGAATTGATGAGTATAAGAATAAGACAGTCACTCTCATCAACAGTGTTTCTATGGGTGGTAAGGATAAAGTGGTGACTGATCAACTTGAATCAAGCAAAGTTCAAGAGAAGAATGCTGAGGTGGAAGTAGTGATCAATGAAAATCCTAAAATATATTTGGGAACTACATTTATTGCAAACCCAAGCCAAGTCAATCCATTTTTTCTAAGCTTGATTATTGATGGAAAGTTTCTTAGGAATTGCATGATCGATTCAGGAGCCTCAAACAATGTGATGCCAGTAAAAATCATGGAAGAAATGGGTTTGAAGGTTGATATAACTTATGGGAAGTGTTATGCTATGGACTCAAGAGAAGTGCATGTTATAGGAGTAATTAATAGAGCTCCATACAAGTTGGAAACCTTCCCTGAGAAGGAGTCGTTTATGAGCATCACAGTGGTGGACATTCCACCAACTTATGGGATGTTAATTTCAAGACAATCGAGTGTATCCATGGGTGGAAGAATTCAATGTGACTTATCATTTGCTACATTTTTCATTTACCAAAAGGATGTTAAGATAGCTAGAAAACCAAGGGTTCGCCACATGATTGAATGTGTAGAAGATCCAGAAGAACCAGTGATAATTAACTTTGTGGATATTGGTTTGGACACTTTTTAGGTTGAAGAGTTGAAATAAGAGGAAGAGGTTAAGCCTGTACCAATTGATAGAGAGGTCATGGATGCACACAAGGAGACACTCTCTAGACTATGTACTTTGATGGAGCTTGTTCTAAGGAAGGCTCGGGTGTAGGGGTTATCCTCATCTCTCCATGAGGCCGAGCATGAGGCCTTATTGCTTGGTCAGAAATTAGCTTCTGTAGACATGTAAAATATATAGATTGATATCGCACACTCGATCCTGATCTACTAACATCGCTTCATCCTGAATTATCCCTCTATCTAACCATTTAATCGAATAGCCTTATTTGATTAAATTCATCATAATTCCCCTTTTAATTAAATAAATCCCTCAATTTAATTAAATCATTGTCCCTGTGTAATTAGCTAGGTCATTTCATCTTCCTATCTTTATTTAATTAAATAATTTCCATAATTTATTTTATTAAATCTCTATAGTTCCTCTATTAAATTAAATAAATCAAACATTTATCTAATTTAATCACCCCATTTGGCTAAATAAATCAAAATATTTATTTAACTAGGTCTTAATCATTTTCATCTCTTTTTGATTTATTTCAATCCACAAGTCTAAATCAATTAGTCAAATCACCTAATCTCCTCCTAAATTGATCAAAATTAGTTTAATCTAATTGCATGTCACATCCTCTAGCTTTTCCCATTTGCACAATAAATCAATTTATTTGATTTATTAAATCTCTATTTACTTTCAAAAAGGCATAATAAAGGAATATTCCTCAAATTTGAATTCAAAATCCAAGTGGATTTTTTCTTTCCAACAAGGCATTTACTCCACCTAAAAAGTCCTTTTTCCTTGAGCCAAGTGGCATTCAATGCACCTTCTTTCCCTCTTACATGTCATTTCAACAATTTCAAATTTCAAATCTCCCCCTCTTTGACACATTGACCAAAATGTGCTCATTCCTCAACCTCTCACATGTTGACAAGTGGCATCTTGTCATTGGTTGATTCTTAGTCCCACATTGCTCCATTTTGGACATCTCTTCAACTTGACATTCTATAAATAAGAGACTCATCCTTCATTTTTATCATCCACCATTTGAGTAAGCTTACTATACTCAAATACATGTTCAAAGCATTTGCAAGATTCATCAATTTATCAAATCCATAGCTAGGTTATGCAGGTTTTTCATCATGGAGCACACTTGAATCTTCAACAAAGTGGATCACTATCACCATTCATCATCAAATCTTGCAAAGAATTTGGGAAAGGGTCGATTTCCACATCAAATTGGCACCAACTCCCCCATAGGATCAAGAGTTTGCATTATGTGAATAGGATTAATCTCTTTTATTGCTTTTCATTGCATTTCCTATTTCAAATCATGTTAATGGATTTTATGGGGAACCTATATTCTAACTTGCATTTCAATCTTCTAATGTGTTCATTTGTTGTGTTCTTGTAGGTATAGGATATTGGTTCACATTTTGGTGATAGAAGGAGGCTAGAATAGAAGATCAAATCACATTTTTTGAGAAAATTTTGTGCCTTTTGTGTGTTTACAGAAAACTCCACCGCTGGAAGCTCAACGTCACTATTTAGCACCACTAAGAACCCAGTGTAACCATATAGCACCACTGCAAAGTTCAAACTACAACACTCCAAACTTCCAGCCCCGAATTCAAATTTTCAAATAGAATCACTGACTCTTTCCGGCTTGTTGGAATCTTTTCAAAATCCAAATTGCACCGCTGATCAAAATAGTGACGCCTTCATGCTCACTGGTCTGGCTACAGAGCGACGCTGACTGGTAAGCGACATTATACAGCACCGCTGGTGACTTCAAATTGCGACGCCTTCATGGATTGCACCGCTGGAGGGAAGTAAAAAGTGAAAATTTATTTCTAACACATGTTTTTTATCAAATTATGGTTATTTGGCATGTTTTCTGCTTTCTTGACTTCTGTTTTTGCATAATCTAACTGATTTTCTTGTAGGTTGGATTGGTCAAAGATGAAGAGGAAAATAAGCATGATGACCTCATCTCATGATATCAAGTTTTTTTAAACACTCTAGTGTTTGTTCAACACTCTTAGAGGATTCACTATTCCTCTTAAGGAAAAATTTGCTATCTTTCACACTTAGGACTTACTAGTTTCATTTTGGGCTCTAAAAAAAAATGATTTTTTTAAAATTTTGTTACAAAAATGATCTTAAAATGAACTTTAGGACACAAACTCACTATACTTTGTTTGGGGCTAATAATTAAAAAATGAAAAATCTCACATTTCATTTGGTGCTATGTAAAGAAATCATTATTGCTTTTGTTGGATTAAAAAGAACATGTGCAACTTTTCTTTGTGATTGCTTACTCAAAATAACATCATCGAAAAGATGTATGCACTTCTCTCACGCCTCACGGTGATCTTGAGAATCAAAAGGCTTTTTGGTGGTCTTAGGGTGGGATAAAGTGATCACCTCCACATTTCATTTTAGGGATTAAAATTGAACAAAACATTGTGCGAGTGTGAGTAAATCTATTGCATGTGTTCTCCCTTTGTTTCTAAAAGAAGTTTTATAGAACTATGAATACATTTACTTGCTATTGTTTATCTTAGAGGAGATGCCTTGGGGAAAAATTACTCACCCAAGGGAATGACTCAACCGGTAACACTCTAAAAACCAAGAGTATTTCTAGCTGGGATATAAATGTGGGTATTAGAATAAATGCTAGTATCACACGGTTGGCTCTGACGAGAAGGGAAACAATGGTCTCTTGCCATGTTTGGTCAACTCCTACGAATAGAAAGTCTGAATTAAAACCCTTGTTGTAGAAAGGCCAAAATCCTTATCTATTTGTTGGTGCAAGAACGGTCATTCTGAAGCCGCCCCACACTTTTACGGTCTTTAGTAGAAATGGAAAGCATGCCATGGGAGTTTCATGGGTGTTGATGCTTGGATGCCCTGTATAAGTGAGTGTCCTGGAGGGGAGCCAGTGGGGTCAAGCATGTAACCATTCGCTAAAAATAAGCATAGCTGGACTTTTCCAAGTGGGGACTCAACAAATATAGTCTTTCATATCCATAGGATTGTGCTTGTTCTTGGTTACAAAACACTTTGCTTGTTTGAAAACATTGGAAAACAAACATTTAACATGAGTATCAAGTTTCAAATGCTTTAGGAGAAGAAAATACCCTTGAACAAATTCACATGTTATTGCTTGCCCTTGGGATTCGTATCCTTAGAGGCTTCTAAGTAATTGGATTTCATCTCAATTTTCTCCTACTAAAGTCAACATTATGTAACCTTTGTCTTGATTTCCTCAATTTCCACATAATGCACTTTGTGGGATGCAAGAGAATTAGGACATTGAACATCTAGTTTCAAAAGCTAATCAAGAGTGTGTTTGTGATAAAAAGAACTCATTAAAAAAATATTAAATCAATTGGACCCCACACATGTGCTTGGCATCTTTTGGTCATATGGTTTTCATGCAAACATTGGTCTTTTGGTTTTGAACTACTCTTAGAGAAAATCATGTTCTTCAATAGCTTGGTCTAGTAAACAAGTCCTTCTTAGGTTCATTTAGGATCAAAATCAAACACTTCATCCATCCCAAACATCTATCAGAATCCATCCCACCAAAAAAATTTAGAGCTTTGGAAATATCATTATCTAGACTTGGGTACATCCTTAAACCAAATCAAAATCACTTTGTTTAATTAGGAGTATGGGAATGCATCCTTTCTCATAACTCTAGTTAAATCAGCACACCTTTGAACAAGTTTATCCTAAAGATCACATCCAACATCTTAGGGTTTACAAGTTCACTATCTGATCAAAACCAATCAAAATCAAATCCTAAAGTATAGCATTGATCCAAAGATTCCTAAAAAATAAACACCCATATCATTCACCCCTTTCATCCTTCATCTCATCATTGGTCCTGAACACCTTAGAGGTCAATTTTGCAACAAGGTCAAAACACAAGAAGAACATGGATTATAAACTTCATCCATACATCATAAGCGGTCTAAACCAACCAAATTATCAAAGCCTTACGATGCCAATTGATTTTCAAAACTCACATTTATATGATCCATACATGGGATCATTATCTCCTACAAACCTCAATGGTACAACAAATGTGAGTATACCCAATCTAAATCTTGGAACACCTTTTCCGATGGTAGATTTAAATCCAAGTCCAAACTTACAAATCTATCAACTAAATACTCAATGCATGAGTCTTCAACAAAACAACATTATCCCACCAAATCCATACGTGCCAAATGAGAATATACCAAGGACAACTATACCAAACATGAACATTTTGAATCCACACTTGGTAAAATTTTGGATCTAGATATGTTTGCAAATCACATGAATTTTTTTCAAAATCCATCACACCCATATGTCCCCCTCACCTTTCATAATCCTAATGACCCATCATCATCATTTCACACAACCCCTCAAACCTCTCTCCCTACAACCTCACAAGGAGAAGGTGACTTATTTGGACCAGGGGCATTTTTGATCAAACATCATCATTTCCCCAAGGGAGTGTGCCACTCACTTTCCCACCACTCCCACCCTTTCCATTAACATTTGTATCACCTCTTGGTTTGGGGCTACCATTGCTACCACCGCTCATCCAAAACATCCCCCCAACCATCAATCAAGGCATAATACCAAATCCTCCCCCCTTGCCATCAATATCACAACAACAGATCATGGCAACCATCCCCATAGGAAAAACAACCAACACATCATCTATCATCCCTCAAAACATGGTCTCTCAAGGACTAACCATATCGATCACACCATCTACCAATCAAATCCCAATCATCAGTACGATGATACCTCTTATCACCACAACAAGCACTATTCCAAAACCACCTCTGCCACCACCGCCACCCAAACCAAACACATCAAACCAATACAACATTGTGTTGCAAGCCACTCAATAGGATGCTTATTAGAAGTCACTCCAACAAAACAAAAACTGACAAGCTACACAACTAGTTGATCAACAAGTTGCACAAGCTGCTCAAGTTGCCCAAGCCACACTACAATCCCAACAAGTACAAGCCCAGGCTCAAGCGCAAGTGCAAGCTCAAGCCCAATACCAAGCCCAACAAGCAAATGTTGTTCAAAATCCCAACAAAATGTTAACGACTCCATATATCGATCCAAGTCAACGATCACATGATCAAGACATATCCATCAACGAAGACATGTAAGATATTTCTACCTCATCCTAAGATCAAATCAACATAAATCAAGAGTCACTTTTTGATCATGATAAGAATCCCTCAACAATATCCGACAATTATCTATTTCAAGGAGTGTTAACATTATTTGATCCTGTAATCAACAATCCATCGACCAATGACCATGTTGAAAATGTCTCTACATCACCTAATGAGTTAGAGGAAATATCTCAAAAAATTATTCTAAAGCATGATCAACATCTCTCACCAAAGTCTAGCAATGGTCCTTTCCAAGACATATTGACATCCTTTGACCTCATGATTACCGATATTGAAGGAATCTTCAACTCAACACTTGATCCAAATTCACGCAAAGATCAAGAGGATATTGAGCCACTTCCCATGCCTAATGCAGATATCCAAGAACCCTTTGTAAGCAATCCATCCTTTGAAATTGACCCATGTCAAGAACTTGACCCAAAGCATGCCGAAAACAATTTTGAAATCATTCAAGATCAAGAATTTGTATCCCCAAGTTACTACAACAATCTAATGGATACTCTCCTATCTATACAAGATTATCATATCCACATAGCACATACTCCTCCATCTACCCATGAGATTCTTTTTGTGGATGGACACGTAGATGATCTTCATTCAGAATAGGATTCCTTTACTCCTGATATTATTACACAAAAAGAGCAGGTTATTGATTCCTACAGTCAAACAAAGTTATCAACATCATAATCAGATATATCCAAAATTTAGACTGAGGACATCATGTATGAAGAGATTCGGCATTATCAACTCAAAGAAATAGGTCAGATAGAACAAGACATTCTAGAGTTAGCAAAGCAACAAATTAAAATAGCATCATCTATAGTAAACATTTATTAGAGCATGCTTACTGAACAAGACATATCAAAACAAGTAGAATCAAGGAATGAAGGTGCCACTACCACCATACTGGGGGAAACTTTGTTTCAAGAAAACATCAACATAGGGAGCATGAAGAGTCCTTATGATGAAACCATTGCTAATACTACAACCAACCACGTCATGAATCTTCATCCACCCATCACCCCATCCACGAATTGGGACCAACATCAAAAGAAGGTTTTGAATCAAAGCACAAAGAATTTTATCAAAGAAAAAGAAGCTAAGAATCATATCGGACAAAACAAATACATATGGATACCAAAGAATGCAAAGAAAGATTATCTCTATCAAACTCCATCAGTCAAAGAAACTATGGGGAAAAATTAAAAAGGGAAACGCATCCATCAAAGATTTCCACAAAGGAAAAAGAAGGCTTCTCAAGTGACATACAAAGTATATCAAGAAATTGGTCCTAATTCCACATACACTTTTGTATCCACCCATCATTGCTCATCTTCCCAAGTTTGGAGAGTCAAAGGTTCCAAACTATCAACCAATCCATCTCCTATCCCTGAACACACTCCATCCACCCCTCCACGCATGATATCCAATTCTCACATTGACCATGTATTGGCAACGACCCTTTATCATAAGGATTCAGAAGTCATCCTATCACGATGTGCGCACAAAGAAAAATTTAACCCTAGTATCAACAAAGCAGAACAGGAATCTCAAAAGTTGTATTCAAGCACACATATCTTAGCAAAACAACTTCTTCAAGTAGGATATCGATGGAACATTATGATAGAAGCATCTACATCAACACCACGAAGTGGTTCAGCATGAGCTTAAAATCTTTCAGAAAAGCACAAAAAAAAAAAAATCCAAAAAAATTAGAAAAAGGATTGAAAACAGTAAAGAAAAAAATCGTTCTCTAGTGAAAACCACTATGGTGGCGCTTTGGATAGGTACCATGATGAAAACCTAGAAAACAAGCATCATGTGTAGAATCGAGCATCTACGTGTGCTAGTTCAGGTGGAAGCATCTTATCCCATCCATAATAAATCCATTCATCCATGAACCATTTATCCAATCCATCTTTATCCATTTGCATCCATAGTTCAAATTATCTTGACCTTGATGAAAGTTTGGTGCACACTTTACACTTGCTTATGGTAGACATCATGACATGGGTCATTTTCATTGATCCTATCCTACCCAGCATTATCTGAGCCATGAAGCATTATCCAAATGAACATCCTTTGTTCGAACACCTTATCTTATTGCAAGATAATTCATATCCCTCCATCCATACACCTATCCAAGCATCTACCCATGACATTCCATACATTGCTAGACACTGGGGGGCAGATATTTACATCTTGCTTCAGGAATAAATCTTGGTCTATATCTTCCAACTTATGTGGTGATCCGAACATTAGAAAATGTAAAATCAAATTGGTCGAAGCATTTGTGAGCCAAAATCCAAATCACTAGCCCCTGGTATATTTTGATGAGAAGACATTCCTTATCAATATTCATCTTTCATCGAATATCAATCCAAATAATCACTATCAATCGCGTCTAATTTTCACATCAACGTCATATCAAATCATTGAAAAAGATTTTGTTCCAAATCAAGCTTCATCAATCTTGATCAATCAAATCCAATCAATCCATCATCATCTCAGGATATCCATCCTAATCCTTGTGTTTCTTCAAACTATCCTTGCATTGTTGTGTATCCTCGACAATGTTATCATCATCAATCTCGTATCATCTTGGGATATCCATCCTAAATCCTCGTGTTTCTTAACACTATCCTTGCATTGTTTTGTATCCTCAACAATGTTATCATCATCAATCCATCAATCTGATCAATCAACCTTAGCTTGGTTTTCAACAAAATCCCAAAACAAAGCACTGATATCATCACACACATCCATATCCAAAATGTCAAAATCATGCAAAAGAAATCCCAAAACAAATCAAAAACTTGGTCATCTGAACTACGTCGTCTCTGAGCTTAAACGTAGGCAAGGCTAATCTTTGATCAGCCCTCGAGACACAAAATCTAAAAACATTCAAAAACTCAAAAATTAAAACATTTGTAAAATCTTGAAAATACCAAAAACAGCCTCAAAATATTTCAAAAACATCAAAAAATTCCAAATATTTGAAAAAATCCATCCATCTCATCTCTCTTTCACCCACAATAATCTCATCCATAGTAAAAAAATCATCACACTCATCCTTTGGAAAAACAAATAGAAAGAAGTACAATAATCGGCAAAAGCAAGCTTCAAAGGTAAAATCAAAAGAAAACTTCAAACTTTTAAATACAAAATCAAAATCCTGATCATTTTCAAACATGTCAGTCAACCTTATATCAAAATCCTATGAAACAACTTATCAACCCATCATCATCCTATACAATGCATGTCCTAGGATATATTGTTCTGACAATGGGCATCATTTTGGATATCACCTTGGATTCTTATCCTATCAAAAGACATCCCTTTGGTTGTAGGTATGAAGAACATTGACTTGTTTGTTTATTTGATCTTTTCTTTTGATTTATCTTGTTTCGCTCATTCCAATTACCTCTCATGGATGTCTATCTAAAAATATTTAGAGAGAAAGGAATGGGGCAACGATCATTATCTTTTGTCTGATGTGCTTGTGGGGCATTCTTGTAATGTAACCTCAGTGAATACTTGCTTTGTTAGGTGCATCCTAGCAAGGTTTCCATATGTCAGGTGTGAACAAGAATACTCCTATTTGTCTGTTGAGTCAAATTCCATCACACTAGGTGCAACGCCATTGTATTCGTCTATACCTTGATGCATTGTATCTATGTGTGTTATCAAACAATAAGGTAATTGGACCTTTGAAAATCCCAACTCTTGGCAAGTGATCATCATCATCATCCATCATCATCTCTAATAAAGTCTCGTCAGATCATGGACTTGTTGGATCCTCTCTTCCATCCATCTTATTCTTCTATATTTACTAACATTTCTATCGGATTTGTGTGTTATATCAAAATATACATGAGGCTACCCATGGCCAATGACTATCTATGTATCATCAAAATTGTCTACATCAAATATCTAATCTTTCTAAAGAATTATCTTTCATCCTCTAATCAGTAGAACCACTCCTCTCACATTTTATCGTGATCTCAATTAGACATTAGTATTTCCACTTGATCTCTCGAGGGGGCAGTATACCAGCATAATTCTTTTCATTGGGGCAGCAGTGGGGCATCCAAAAAATTAGAGAATTTTTGAACTTTGATCTCAACAAGATTATTCTTTGAACCAATGCAACAAGTACATTGCTTCAAAGAGGGGAAAAATGTAGACATGTAAAATATACAGATTGATATCACACACTCGATCCTTATCTATTAACATTGCTTCATCTTGAATTATCCCTCTATCTAACCATTTAATCGAATAGCCTTATTTAATTAAAGTCATTGTAATTCCCCTTTTAATTAAATAAATCCCTCAATTTAATTAAATCATTGTCTCTGTGTAATTAGCTAGGTCATTTCATCTTCCTATCAAGTTATTTAATTAAATAATCCATAATTCATTTAATTAAATCTCTATATTTCCTCTATTAAATTAAATAAATCAAACATTTATCTAATTTAATCACCCCCTTTGGTTAAATAAATCAAAATATTTATTTAACTAGGTCTTAATCATTTTCATCTCTTTTTGATTTATTTCAACCCACAAGTCTAAATCAATTAGTCAAATCACCTAATCTCCTCCTAAATTGATCAAAACCTGATTAGTTTAATCTAATTGCATGTCACATCCTCTAGCTTTTCTCATTTGCACAATAAATCAATTTATTTGATTTATTAAATCTCTATTTACTTTCAAAAAGGCATAATAAAGGAATATTCCTCATATTTGAATTAAAAATCCAAGTGGACTTTGTCCTTCCAACAAGGCATTTACTCCACCTAAAAAGTCCATTTTCCTTGAGCCAAGTGGCATTCAATGCACCTTCTTTCCCTCTTACATGTCATTTCAACAATTTCAAATTTCAAATCTCCCCCTCTTTGGCACACTGACCAAAATGTGCTCATTCCTCAACCTCTCACATGTTATCAAGTGGCATCTTGTCATGTTGGTTGATTCTTAGTCCCACATTGCTCCATTTTGGACATCTCGTCAACTTGGCATTCTATAAATAAGAGACTCATCCTTCATTTCTATCATCCACAACTTGAGTAAACTTACTATACTCAAATTCATAGCAATCTTCATCCATCTCATTGAGTTTTATAGCTAGGTTATGCAGATTTTATCTTGAATCACTCATCAATATTCAAAAAAGTGAATCACAATCTTCACCAAATCATCAAAGCTAGCATTGGAGTTGGGAAACGGCCAATTTTCACATCAAATTGGCACCAATTCCCTCAAGAGATTAAGAGTTTTCTTTTTTTTAGAATAGGATTAAACATCTTTGTTTTAAGTTTATTGTGTTCTTCATCTCATTCCTTTTCTTTTACATTCAAATGAATTTCTTGAGAAATCTATATACTAACTTGCATTTGATATTATTAATGTGTTCATTTGTTGTGTTCTTGCAGGAATAGGATCTAGGTTCACAACTTCAAATCACAGTATTAAGATGTTAAAAGTATTGGGATATTTTGAATTAGTTTTTTTTTTCAAGTTAGATCCAAATTTATTTCCAAAAATAAAAAGGCTTAAGAAATATAGGAATGTAGCTTAGGATACTATTGAGACCTTTGATGCTTTTAACATAAAATAGATAGAAAGGGGAATGAATGTCAGGTAGATTTGTTAGCTATTATTGTTGTCAAATTAGATGGTGTCACCTTTGATGGCATCTCAAAAATAGAAGTACAAACTCAGCCTGCAGTGTCTAACAATATTTGCAACTAGCAAGTATTTGATGATGACAATGATATTTTGAAATTTTTGCACTATATTGATCAATATGAAAGCCAATAAATTGATTTTGGCTCACTAGTGGTGGAAGTTGATGGAAAAGAAATATTATTTGGGAATGAGGTGATCCAATTGAAAACCAATAATATTCCCAAAGGACTGGTTGCATTAGAGAGGGTATTTGATGGCCCTGATAGATCAAATGTTAAGCAAGCATCTTCCCATAAGGAAGATTTGGAAGAAATAAATCTTGGAACAAAGAATTCTCCCAAAAGGGTGTACATAGGGAAGATGATGAAACCACAAGTCCGAACCATGCTAATTACCCTATTAAGAAAGTACAAACATGTGTTTTCCTAGTCATATGATGACCTGAAGGCTTACAGGGAAGATCTATTCCAACATGAAATCCCTTTGAAACCTTATATAAAACCTTTTTTAAAGCAAAAATAGAGACCAATAAATCCCATTTTGCAGCCAAAAATGTAGGAAGAACTCACAAAGTTAAGGAATGCTGGGATTATTAAACCAATAAGACATTCTTCATGGGTCTCGAACTTGGTTCCATTCAGGAAGAAGAATGGTGACCTCAGGCTTTGTGTAGATTTTAGGAATCTAAATGTGGCATCCTTGAGGGACAATTACCCTTTGCCTAATATGGAGGCCATGTTACAAAAGGTAACAGGATCTGAACTACTTTCAATGATGGATGGGTTCCTAGGTTATAACCAAGTCATGGTGAAAGAATCTAAATAGTAAAAAATTGCATTCACTTCACCATGGGGAACCTATGTGTATGTGAGAATGTCATTTGGCCTAATTAATGTTGGTGCTACATTTCAGAGAGCTATGGATGTGTCTTTTGCTGATTTTATTGATCTATTTTTACCCATATATTAGGATGACTTGACTGCACATAGTAAGAAGGAAGAAGACCATTGTTCTGACTTGGAGAAGATCTTTATCAGAACTTTGGAATATGGGATTTCTTTGAATCCCAAGAAATGTGTTTTTGGAGTTAAAGAAAGTAAGTTGTTGGGGCATATTGTCTGAAAAGATGAGGTCAAGATTGGTCCTGAATGTGTGATAGTTGATGAGCCCAAATAATGACTCAATTTTGATAGGGTTTATCATATATTTTTTGTTGTTACTATGGACTTTAGCACCTAGTTATTGACACTCTCCATGTTATTTCCCTGAATTTATGAACCTTGGGCAACAACTTATCCTTGTGACTTTTGATGATATTAACCTGCTATGTGAATTATCAATATTAATTTTACATGTGGTTGAATGGATGTTACTTTATTAAGGTAATTAGGGATATGCAATTGTTTTTTGTGTGCTAATGTCCTTAGGCAAGTTCACATTAAGATGTAGATATAAATGAAGCTTGCAAAGTGTAAGAAGTTCATGCTAGTTGGTTGGTTACTAAGGAAGTCAAAAGGATTTTCATTAAAGATATCAATGGAGGGAAACTCTCAATGGAGGGAAACTTCCAATGGATGGAAATTCCTAGCTCGTGTGGAAGTTTTAACTACCTTTTAAATGAGCATGTTTGTTAGTTGAGAAAATCTAGGAAGTGCTATTGTGTTGGATCCTTGTTGAGGCAAGTCTGCTTTGATGAAATCTACCGCATGCATAACTTCCTCCCTCTCTTTTCTATGCTTTCAATAAATGGTGTCCTCCTATTTTGTTGGAGTTGAATGCCTAATTAGTTAGGGTTAATTAGAAGCTTTTCCCTCTATAAATAATGGTCAGATGCCCCCTTTCACAAGGTTGGATGTTTTGAGATTGTACTTGCATTTTTAGTTTCAAGTAATATAGTTTTATTGCTGATATGATGTAATTATGTTTCCAATGAATAGAATGATATTCTGATTTGTTGCATTTGAGTTAGCTTAAGGAAGACTCATTCAAGGGGACCCACTTGGTGAGAATTCCATCCATTTAGTTTAATAGTTATTTTTTTGTTCAGTAATTAGTTTCGGTCTAAGTAGTAGTTGTCGATTCCTATAGCCATTGGAATTATGTTCTATGATTGTTCCTGTAGCAAGGAAAAACATAGTAACTTCCTATCTGTTTGCTGAGATTTATATTTTTGTGATCCATTTTAGCTCAGTTGTTGATGCTCAGTTTAGTTGCTAATTCATGCTTAGTACTTATGTTAATTTTTTTCTAGTATTTTATTTTCAATATAGTCTCCTTTATACTTGTAGGATAAGGATGACTACAGTTGATTCCTAGTGCACATACAATGTTGACCCATAAATCAAGTTCACGTCCCTGGGTTGACAATAAAATGAACCTTCATGATGAGCAAAATAACTACTTAGTGCAGATATCTAATCTCTAAGTTGCAGCTTTAAGGGCTTAGTTATTGAACCATTAGAGGAGGCCAACAATAGCAATAGACAAGATCCCACCTCCAAAAAATGTTAAGGGAATCCAATCTTTCTTCAGGAAAATTAACTTTGTAAGAAGATTTGTTACTAATTTTGTTGAAATTGTTAGGCCTATTTCTAGAATGCTGAAGAAAGGAGGGAATGTAGCATGGAAAGAATAGCCTACTAAAACTTTACAAGCCATAAAGGATGATATTAAATAGGTGTCTGTTCTCAAATCCCCTGATTATGCAAATCCATTTCAACTATTCACTTTTGCTTCATTCTATATTGTGGTCGGGGTATTATTACAAAAGAATGATGAATGTTTTGAATAGCCTATTTCTTTCTTTAGCAATTCCATGCAAGTTTTTGAACTTAAATATGATGCCACAGAGAAGCAAGCATATGCCCTGGTAAAGGTTGTTAAGAATTTTAGACCATATCTGACTAGAGCAACTATTGTAGCATATATCCCAAGTGTAGCAGTCAAATATATTTTCACTCAAGAGGAGACCACAAGTAGGAGATGCAAGTGGATCAATAGGATCCAAGAGTTCAACATTGACATCCAAATTACAAATTTGGTGAGAGGTCAAAGTCTGGCTAAGTTGATGACCAAGATCAATTTAGAATCTAATTAGATCAATCAAGTTGAACATGAGAATGTTGCCCCCATATGCGACATGCAAACTTGTGGATGGTACAGAAGAATTGTAGAATACCTATAGACTATGCAATGCCCTGAAGGCATGCCCAATAATGAAAGGAGAACTTTCAAGTTGTACGCTACAAATATATTATTATTGATGGTGAACTCTGGTGGAGAATCCCAAAAGGTGTATTACTGAGATGTGTAGACGGGGATCAAGTAGAATACCTTTTGATTGAAATTCACAAGGGAGCATGTGGAGGTCATTACATGGCCATGACAACTACTCACAAAATACTAAGAGTAGGGTTCTAGTGGTTGAATGTGTTCAAATATTCGCATAGATTTGTTGAAAAGTGTGATGCTTTCCAAAGATTCACTAGTAAGTTAAAATTTTATGGTAACCTTCCTCTTAGACCAGTTTCAGTTCAAGCCCCTTTCCAACAATGGGGCATTGATTTTATTGGAGAGATGTCAGAGAAGTCAAGTGGAGGACATTTCTGGATCTTTGTTGCTACATATTACTTTACAAAGTGGGCAGAAGCATGTGTTGCCAAAAATGTATAGTTGACATTTTTATGCTCACTTGAGTCTTTCATATGGACTTTGGCTTGAATTTTCCTAGATTTAATAATGTAATGTGGCCAACACATTCACATTAGGTCTTGGACCCTTGAGAATCATTAAGACTTCTAGGATGTCTTGCAAAGGTGTTATGAAGTTTTGTAACCCACTTTCACACTTTTCTAGGACCCTTTCACTATAATTCATTTAAATATCTCCTTTTCATCACTTACCATGTCTTATTTCAAAGTGTTGTATAGAGTTGTAATAAACTCTCATGCTTTTCTAGACTTTTCATCACTAAATTGACTCTTTCTTATGTTTAAATGACCCCTTAATGCACTTATCAACCCTACTCAAGTGTATTTTTGAGGATATTCCCGAGTATGTGCAGGATCATGATGGGCCAAAAGGTGGCAATATGATGGGTATGTGTAGGGTATGTGGCTAATGACTTTTTTTTTTCCCAAAATTGATGAAACAAAAACAGTTTTTGAAGGAGATTCTCAGCTTTCCACCAATATAAATTATGCTTTACTTTGAATTTAATAAATAATTATTATTCATTTTCTATTTGAATTATGACTAAAGTCTCGATTGATAGGCTGATTGAAAAACATCTATAGATTTCAAACGGTATCACATTTTTTGAATCTGAAACATGTGTCACATTCTATGCTTCGCATACTATAGGATTAAAAAAAATGAATTTCATGAAGTTTTGACCAAGTTAAGGTGGTCAAACATATGAGTTATTATATTTTTTAAAAGTTGTAAGAAAAAAATCATAATTAGTTATTTACTTTGAAAAAAATTACAAAAAATATGCATCACATCCGGACATGAGTCCTCTATTTATATATAAAATCTTATAAAAGAATATTATCATTTTATTGAGGTTAGGGTGTTTAGACAGACACCTACTTATTTTTCCCTGAAATTTAAGTCCTACTGATTGAAGTTTCAAATTTTCACCAAATAGATTTAAAAAAAACCTAGTAGTTTAAAAACTACATTCAATTTTCTACAGATTCTATTCTTACATACTTTTGAAATAATATAGATAATTTATTCAAATTTTTATGTCAAGTTGCCTAACTTTGATTTTTCTAAATTTTATCGCCACTTAATGGCCTTTTTTTCTCATGATGATCCTGCACATACCATCCTATTAGACTTTATTTAATGCACTTTAATTTCTGAAACCCAATAAAATTTCCCTGGTGGGACGAAGTTTCCACCTAGGGTGACTTAGTCCCATTGGGCACAAAAATCAAAATAATTTTAATTTCTTGGTGGGAGTTTATTCTTTTACCCTTGAGGTTGGCCTGTGATATGTTATTTTTGGGAAATAATTGAAAATAAAATATAAATAAGGGTTTTTCCTCTCATTTTAACACCTACCAATCTATTTATTCTTAAGCAACTCATTCATTCACCTAATTCATTCTCAAGCATTCAAGCACTCTAAGCATCATCAAGTCATCCATTGGAGCACTTCATTGCATATCTTCAGATTTCTACATCAAGGGTTTGGTAAGTTTATGACATTGCATGTTGTTTATTTATCACTCTTCTTATTTCATTTCATCATCTAGGGTTTGATTACCAAAGTGGGGTTTGACCAGGGCAAACCCCTATACTCTAATCCTTAACCCTTTTTCCCCTCTTTGTATGTGTGTTTGCAAGTCTTGTATGTAGATTTGTCAAAGAGTTTGGTGTTAAAAAGTGGTCAACAATCCATCAAAGTCAACATAACCCTAATTGAAGCTTGGAGACCAATTTCAACCTATTTTTTGCAAAATCAGGATTGGACACCTATTAGAAAAGAAAGAGCAGACCGAAGGCTACAAAATTTTGTCCCAAAATTCCAAAAATTCCCTGGTGGAATAAGTCACTATCTGTGGTGAATTAGTCCCACTACCAGGTCTGAAAAGTGGTTTCTGTATTTCTAAGTACCCATTTGGTAGATTCTTGTTTCAGTAGATTTTCCCCAAAACTAGACTAAGTCACCTAGCTTGGCGTAAGTGTCCCATTCAACATTTCTAGTCAACTATGTAGGATTCCAGAGCCCATCTGCATCAGACTTCAGATTCTAGTTGCACCTCTTTAGTTCTATTCAATTTTTTTTATCATTTATTTGCATTCTTAGGTGTTTTTGCTTACATCACTGTGTTTTCCAACACTTTGCATTTCTTAGGTCTTGCATCAATAATCATCTTTCTTTTTCAGTTTATTGCATTTAAACATCATATTTAGATACATTGCATCCCTATTTACATTAATCTTGAGTGTAGACATTAGCATTTTGGGCCCAATTCTCTCTTTCTAGGTGAAAAACCCTAAAAGAGCAAGAGCATCTTGGACACCCAAAATTAGTGTCCACAAAGAAATTCCAACAGGAAAAGAAACAAGCAAAGTAGTGATAGACTTTTTGATGAATAACATATTAAGTAGATTTGGGGTCCCAGAAAGAATAATTTATGACAATGCCATGTACTTCAAGTCTGAAGAATTTACTAATTTTTGCAATAAGCATGGTATATGTATCTCTTACTCATCTCCCTATCACCCTCAAGGGAATGGACAAGCATAATCCAACAAAAATATTTTGATGAAAATCATCAAATGGATGATTGAGAAGAACAAGAGGGCATGGGATTCTAAATTACAGCTTGCACTATGGGCAAATAGGACTACAATTAAAAAGGTCATTGGGTAGTCACCATTTAACTTGGTATATGGGTTGGAAGCAAGGATACCTCATAACAACTTGATAAAGATGTACAAATTTTTTCAAGAATATGATACTAACATTCGTGATGAGATACAACATGGGATGGATGAGTTAATTGATCTTGACGAAACTAGAAGAGAAGCTCATAAAATAAATGAGAAGCTACAACTTCAAGTTAAACACTTGTATGATAAGAAGGCCATTGAAAGGAAGTTTGAAGTTGGTTGCATTGTCCTAATGTGGAATGCAAGGATGGAAGGCAAAGGAAAACATGGGAAGTTTGATCCTCTATGGCTTGGGCCATATTTTATTGTAGATACACATGCAGAGGACTCATATTTCTTATAATCCTTGATAGGTGAAGTTCTAGAACTGCTAGTACATGGACAGTTCTTGAAGCCCTATTTCTCTTGAAATGGGTTATTTTTCCATGTACATTGTATATCTCTGTAATTAGTGTGCATAGGTGTGGTGTGTTTTCTTTTAGTTGTATCTACTTTCCTTGTCATGAAAAGCTCCTGGTTTTTGTCTCTCTATGTTGGTATGCTTCACCAAGAGATCTGGATTCTTGCCATACCCACCAGAGGTATGCATCCCCGACCATGAGCCACTAGTAGAGCTCTACCTAAATTTTTTGAAAATTTTAGATGAGTCTTGTGTTGTCACTATTTTGAGCTTCTATATTCAAGGTAAGGTCTAGGCTTTAAGGTTTGAATCCCTCTTTTCAATCTTTCACGGTCATAAACCTGGAAGATTTTAATCTTCTGTTGAGCTATCTTACATGGTTCCTAGTCATCTAAGTCACAACTTGAGCCTTTTGAATCATGCTTTTACCAGTCCCTTGGTTTATATTCATCGATTTCCTTGTCTAATTTATCATTTTAATATCTCTTATAGTTGGGTGGAAAATATTTCATGGTGAAAGATGCCAGTCTTTTTTTTTGTTCCTAAGGGTTCAAGCTTCGTCAACTTAGTATGCCTCCTTTTTAAAACATCTTGTTTGCACGTAGGAGTTCTTATTCACTTAAATCACCATCCATCGTTGAAGTTCTCTTCACTGGTGAGTTCTTTTCAGAGATGAGCAATGGGTATTATTTTCCTTTTACATCACTCATTTCCAAAGTTCTTTAAACCTTCAGCATCACTTCAGCGATCAGCGATGAGTATTGTGATGTGTTGTATTGCACCATCGCTAAAATGTTTTAAAAATATTTCTAGCTTTAGTGACGAGTGATGGAAGGAGAGTATAAGGTAAGCAGTGTGGTAGCCACATGTTAGATTTCTATTTCATCACTACATTTTCCCATCGCTGAAGACATTTCCAACTTCAAGTTCATTACAGCGACATGTGATGGTTCGGGTTGCTCAAATGCATCACCAGGAAGATCCCATCGCTGAAACTTCTAAGCATTTCTCCCAATATCCATCAATTCACTTGCGTGAATGATCCATCAACCATTAATGGTGAATGCACCCCAACGCTGGGATATTAAAGAGATTGTCTAGTATCTTCTTTCAGTAATTACAGTTGGCACGGGCATAGGAATTCATTGAGTTGAGAAGCGATAACAACAAAGCACCAAATAGAGCTAATTCTGAAGAATAACGAGTTCTCTCCCAGGTAAGTTAATATTTTGGCCCCTAAACTAGTTTGTTTAAACTAAGTGGTTTGGAAATGCTATAAGTGGCTAGGGTTATTGTGCTTCAAGATGCTAATTTTGTCTATTGTTATTCATAAGGTTTGAATTAAGAAGGATAGAACTGTTGGTTTCATTGCAACAAACCTTGTGATTTTAAGTTTCTTAGGGTGATTTCTCAGTACGGGTATGTGCAGGATCATCATGGAAAAAACAGGCCCTTAAGTGGCAAAAAATTTAGAAAAATCAGAGTTAGGCAACTTGACATAAAAATTTGAATAAGTTATCTATATTATTTCAAAAATATGTAAGAATAGAATTTCTAGCAAATTGAATGCAGTTTCTAAACTATTCTAGGTTTATTTTAAAAATATATCTATTTGGTGAAAATTTGAAATTTCAATGCGAGTACTTAAATTTTAAGGAAAAAATAAGAAGTAGGTGTTTGTTTGACCACCCTAACCACAATAAAATGATAATATTTTTTATAAGATTTTATATATAAGTAGAGAACTTATGTTTTGATGTGATGCATATTTTTTGTAATTTTTTTGAAAGTAAATAATTAATTATCATTTTTTTATTACAAATTTTTAAAAATATAAAAACTCATATGTCTGACCACCTTAACTTGGCCAAAACTTCATGAAATTCATTTTTTTTTAATCTTATAGTATGTGAAGCATAGAATGTGACGCATGTTTCGGATTCAAAAAATGTGATGTCGTTTGAAAGCTATAGATGTTTTTCAATCAGCCTATCAATTAAGTCTTTATTCGTAATTCAAATAGAAAATGAATAATAATTATTTATTAAATTCAAAGTAAAAAATAATATATATTGATGGAAAGCTGAGAATCTCCTTTAAAAACCCTTTTTGTTGCATCAATTTTGGGTAAAAAGAAGTCGTCAACCACATGCCCATCATATCGCCACTTTTTGGCCCATCATGATCCTGCACATACCCATATCTTGAAAACCCTAGTTTTGTTGCTAAGTCATAATGAGTTAACCTAGTGGGTCTAGAGCTAAAACTGATAGAAAACCCACTCAAAAACGGGCTAGCAAACCTAAACTTCAGAGCAACCAACCTTAGCTTGATGAAGCAAGTATACCCAAAAGGCAAAGGACTATTAAGAAATATCATCCTAGGTTTATGGAAGAATCCCCTTAGGACCTAGAGCAGGAAATAAAGAAGAAGGTAGGGAAAAGAAAGACTAGTGAGGGTATCCTAACTCATCATTTTGAGGATGGTTCCACTAGAATCTATGATATTGTGGTGCCACAAAGTGGTTGGTACTTATTCTATTATGTTTTCAAATGAAGATAAGCCAACCACCTTGCCTGCAACATATGGGTGTGTGACATAGGAAAATTGGTGTGCCCAAATGTATTTTTGGAGGTAGATTTGATGTTAGCATAGGCCAGGTGTTATGACCCAAATGACAAAACAATCAAAAGGACTCCTGACCTTTTTCCCATGCTAGATATTTTTTTGAGTCAAATAATTGAGGCTTTCCAATTAATTTTTGCAAGTTATAAAAGGAATATGAGAAGAATAAAATTTGGTACATAAAGGGTGTGTTTCCTATTCAGAGGAGGTGTGAATTGAAGATGAACGGTGTGCCTTCTATTGCCTCTGAGGTGGAACCTTTTGATTGTGTTGACTTTGAAGACTATTTCAAGAACATTTATTATACCATATGTCAAGTTTTGCATAAAGTGTGTGATATTAAGATGGACATTACCCTGATGACTTTGGAAATTGATATTCAACAAAAATATCAGAAGATGGTTTGTGATTATGCCCCTTACATTGTTGAACACTTGCATGAGGACCTGGTGAAGTTGAAGGATGTCACTCATCCACTATCCTATAGGAATTACTCTTTATTGATGCATTTATTCCTATGGAAGAGTAAGAAGTTGACAAGAAATTATATAAAATTGAGAGAATTTGATGGAAAGGACAATGAATTGTTGGTCCAGATGTGGACACATATTTGGGATGTACATTGTCTAGATTCTGATTATAACATGTTTTCTAATATTTTCAAATTCTAGGTGCTCGAATAGCTTGGTTTGAAACTTGTGCAAAGGATTTCACAAGGTGTCAAGGAGATGATAAGACCACTAGAACATGAATGGGACACCAAGCACCAATTCAATTGGGGGGATTGGTATCTACATACCAAATACACCAAAATTAAGATCTATGGAACCCTAGGGCCACCTCAAAAATTTCCCATTTATATGTTAGATAGACAAGCTTTTATGGAAGTAATGTGGCAAATGGATGCCATGGATAAAGAATATTTTAAAGGTTCAAAGAAGGCTTCTCTTGTGAACCTTGATGTGTGGTTTGCATACTTTAGTTGTACCTAAAAGGAGGGTATTGAGAGGTTTGGTTCTCTTCTAAGCAATTACAGGTTGAATCAGGATGTCTGTAGATTTAGTGATCCTGAAGGGGTAATCTCTACTCAAAGACGAGCTAGTTCATTGGGAGAAAGAACTCATTAATTCTATTTTCAAGAGGATGTAATCAGAAACTTATCCACCGATGAGGAAGTCAATGCAAAAAAGGATGCATGGAGAAGGATATATGCAATAGAGGATAGGATGGTGAAATATAACCCTCTATATGTCATCCCTTATTTAGAAGTGGTAAATAAGTTTGCAAAGGGGTATGTGCAGGATCATGATGGGCCAAAAAGTGGCAATATGACGGGTATGTGTAGGGTATGTGGTTGATGACATTTTTTTACCCAAAATTGATGAAACAAAAAGGGTTTTAAAGGATATTCTTAGCTTTTCACCAATATAAATTATGCTTTACTTTGAATTTAATAAATTATTATTATTCATTTTCTATTAGAATTATGACTAAAGTTGTGATTGATAGGATGATTGAAAAAAATCTATAGATTTCAAAAGGTATCACTTTTTTTGAATCCAAAACATGTGTCGAATTCTATGCTTTGCATACTATAGGATTAAAAAAATAAATTGAATTTCATGAATTTTTTACCAAGTTAAGGTGGTCTAATATACAAGTTTTTGTATTTTTTAAAAGTTGTAATAAAAAATTCATAATTAATTATTTACTTGGGAAAAAATTACAAAAAAATATGCATCACATTGGGACATGAGTCCTCTACTTATATCTAAAATCTTATAAAAAATATTATCATTTTATTGTGATTAGGGTGGTCAAACAAAAACCTACTTCTTATTTTTTCCCTAAAATTTAAGTACTACTGCATTGAAATTTCAAATTTTCACCAAATAGATATTAAAAAATAAAAATAAACCTAGTAGTTTAGAAACTACATTCAATTTTCTACAGATTCTATTCTTACATATTTTTTAAATAATATAGATAACTTATTCAATTTTTTATGTCAAGTTGCCTAACTCTGATTTTTCTGAATTTTTTGCCACTTAAGGGCCTGTTTTTTCCATGATGATCCTACACATACCCAAGGAAAAGTTGATGCTTGTTGATTTTAGTAATAGGAGCTTCTTTGAGAAGGTAAATTAAGTTGATATTGAAGCTAAAGTTGCTAAAGAAAATCATGATGCTTAGATAAGGAGCCAATTGGCTCAATCTTTCGTGCCAAGCATTAGTGGATTACCTAGAAAGTGATCACATTGGAGAGGCTCAGGTCCCAGAGGAATCCAGTGAGCACAATCCAGTGGAGTAGGAGGTGGATCAGGATTTCCTTGAAGAGAGAAATGATGCATTGAATATTATGGTTCCAGCTGGTAGGGTTGTAAAATGGGTATATAATGAGATTGAGGATGATGATACGAGGATAAAATCTTGTGCTAAGTTTATGTGTGATGATGCTTTTATCAAGTCTAAGGAATTTCGAGAGTTTTTCATCCATGTTAAAAGTGTTGACATCAAAAGAAGGAATGAAGAAGCAAGAGAAAAAATTGACCCTTCTTTGCAAGAAGAGGTTGAGAAAGAAGAAGATAAAATAAAAAAAGAAATATCAAATATGTTAAATGTTAGAAGAGGCAAGGACATTAGTGAAAGGAAGCGGTGCACTATTACTACCTAGTTGTGATATATCATCTGCCATTACATTAGATGTAGTTAGGAAGGACCCTGATGCTTATGTTTCTAAGGAGGATTTTGACAATAAGATCTTTGGTTTAGGTTTCAGTTCCCAATTGTATACATTGGTTTCTTGGTCTATGGCTCCTAACGTAGGTAAGCCTAATTTCATACAATCTATAGAGAAAGATATTGGAGCAGTGATTGTCAGGAGAGCAACAAAGATGACAACTACTATAGTTGTACAACTGACAATGCACACTACAATTTTGATTGTGGATACTACTTGAATCACAGAGGCCAACTACTGGAAGTTGTTGGATAGATACAATAAGTTGATGGATGAGCATAATAAGGTATTGGCTACTGCACAAAGAGGTTTACCATCCCCAACTAGTTCTACTTTAGAGTTTTCTACACAAGATAGAGGCACCTTGTTCCTCAAGATTCAAGAGCTGAATCAAGATTTAAAATTGGAAAGGGAAAATACCAAGAAAGCCAAATTAGAGATAGTTAAGGTGGCTAATGACATTTTTGAAGATGTGTTGAAGCATAGAGCGACCAAATTGGTCAATAAAGTTGATGATGTATGGGAATCTTATAGGAATATCCATGAGGATAACATTAAGTACCTGCAAGTTCATAGGGCTTTCCAAATTGAATGGAGTCGATGGAGCACCAGAGTGGGAACCTTGAAGGAAATAATGTCTAAAGCAAATGAGTATCTTGAAAACCCTACTCATAACCCTGGGATACTAAAATCCGTTGACATGATCGATGAGATAACAACATTCCATGGGAAATTAGGGATGCAACTGGATAAAAAATTGAAAATGTTTAGGTACATGGAAGAGTACGGTATGCCAAAAATATTTGATAGTAAACGTGAATTGATGGAGTTTTCCAAGTGGAAGCATAAGTTGGATGGATGGTTACCTTGGGCTAAAGATATGTTGACTAAAGTTGATTACTCTAGGTTGAACCTCCAAATTGACAACATGGCTTTAGTGGAGATGAAAATGGATGTCTTTATTAGAGAAGCCAGAGCATTAGTTGATGTCAGGTACACCCAACATAGTATGAAGGTGCAGATTCTATTAGATAAAAAGAGGCCAACTGCTAATGAATATAATACATGGTTAGAAGAGTTTATTAAGTAAGTCTTGTGCATGAGTAATGAGGAATATGGTGAATAATGGATAGAAGAAGAAAAAAACATAGCTTGGAAATAGTGCGGATTAGGCTTTAACTGAAGTATTGCAAAATATTGTTCTCTCTTCTTATCAGAAAGGTTGATGATGCAAGTGATGATCTGGATGAATTAATATCTTTCTTTGTATTGTTTTTGTACTCTTTGTTTCTTTGTTAACTAGGAATGGATGTGGTTAAATGTTGGCTAGTAAAGAGGAAGTAATAAAGTTTTATAACATGTGAAAGTGCCTTTTGGAAGGCGAATCTATCCTCTTCGATGAGTAGAAATAATTTTTGTATCATATATATTCCCTCCAATTGAAAGTGTAAATATAACGACAAAGGGAATACATGTTATGGTGGTAAAATGAAAATATGACAAGTGTAATTTTGGTCTAAAGCTTGTTTTTCTCCCTTGTTCTTATAAAAGGGAATTCAAAGCCATTAGTATGGGTCTCTTGTTGAATTCTGGATCCGAATTATGCAAATTGTGAACATAAAGAGAACATTTTTTAAGTTTGTATCTTTAGTTTTGAGCCTACTAGGTGAATTTTGTCAATTGTATGGTTTCTGAATATGTCTAAACAATAATGAAAATCCCTTGAGTTTATCATCTCTCCAGCTATACATTATATTTGAGTTATTAGTGAAATTGTGATCAAAGATCATTTCATTAATCTTCATTGTCACTATGCTTTGATGTGTGTTTATATTAGGCTCTGGTTCAATGGATCAGTTAAAATGCTTTGATTAAATCATGAATTTGTATACTTGTGTAGTGGATCTAAAAAGTACTGGTAAATTATGAGTATTAATATGTGAACTGCAAGGCAATCTCGTGTAGATCAGGGTTGTTTAGGATTGAATTCACCTTACAGTTCAATTTTCTTTGTTTTGACTCCTAGCAAAGAGATATGGAACTAATCTTAAGTATTGTATGCATTTCCCATGGTTCTAGTTATCCAATTTGTGAACAACATTCATAAATAATCTTTAATTGATCTACCTTTTGTTGTGTTCGGTGTTGTATTATATTCTCTGCTTTAGGTGCTTAATTCTTTTAAGGAATTGTTAATTTCTTGAAGGATTTCATCTACTTAGCCTCTGATGGGAATATATCTGCTTTGGTGTACAATGTGTTATTTAATTGTTTAGAAGAGTTGTAGGATATACATTGTGGGATCATCCTCCTAGGTCTTATAGAGCCTGAAGTGCATGAGAAGAAGCATTATAGCTTCATCTAGTTCATTGGCTAATTATCTCTCAAGTATTTGAGAATTGATTTTGGCAAGTTCATAGGTACTTGGTGAGATCTGATTGGTTCTTTAAAAAAACCAACACTAGCTCTTCCCATGATGAAAATGTTTCCCTAGTATCAAAGGTTGCTGCACTATAGGTCAAGCAATAGCTTGGTTTCTATTGCACACATTAAGTACACTCCTTCACCTCACTTTGACAATAGTATTCCTTATGAGGAAAACAACTCAGCCATTAGCTTCACAACTTAGCACTATCACATACTTTCTTCCAAGTACCTCCAAACTAAGCATCCAAGAAAATAAGCCTTCTCTCGCTGTAGATTAGAAGAATCTTTTGTGAAAAAAAAAGAAATGTAGCTACATACCTGAATAGACCCAGAAGTGCTTGTTGGACTCACGCCCCTTAGATAAGACTATTGACTTTCAACATATAAATAGAGTAGATATTTACTGATCTACTCTAGAGGAATATAGGACCCATTCTTCAATCGTAAGTAATTTATGATTAATGAGAGGTGCAAAGTTTATGTACAAGTTATAAAACAATAAAAGCTGATAGGATAGCATTTTACATGGTACTTACAAGTGATAAGAAGATTAGAACCAAGCTTTACTTTCAGTTAAATCTTCCACCAAGGTGTTTCCAGTTGGTGTCACAACCTTCCAGAGAAGGATACACACATGTAAAATGTCAAACAAAATGACTCAAAGGAATCTGCTCTAATGGATTGCAATGCTTGCAGGATATTCACAATTTGGATATATTGAAAAGGCTTAAGAAACTTCTAGTAAATGTAATTGGCAGGTGTAAAGTTGAAATACACAACCTTTAACAACATCCTCCCTACTGTAGCTTTAAGATAACTTCATTTCTCTCTTAAATATAGATAAGAGAAAGTCCCAAGTACAACCAAGAAATAGGACATCAAATTGATCGATCAAACTACCATTGCAAAATAGAACAAACATATATGGTTACTCCAACCTGTATCTTTTCATACTCCATGGATTTGAAAAGAATGGGAAAGGAAAAGCCACTTTGACCAATTTAATTACATAGCACAAAACTATAGCCCACGACATTGCTATACAAAATCAAGCACTGAGTGGAGTAGCAGACAAAAAAATTGAAGCAATCACAGGAATACTTACCCTCTTTAACGTCTTCTCCAACTGCATACTCACCGAATACTTGCAAACTTTCCATGTCTAGGTTTTCCCCTATTCGATAGCTTGCATTGCCATTACATGTTTTTGTTGGTGGTTGAGAAAGAAATAGACAGATTCCCACACCTGTTTCAATGAATACTTGTCACATCTTTCATCATGCAGACCACATGCCTCCAGGAAATCAACCACAAATAACTTTACATAAATCTTCTCAATAGTTCCCTCGGCCTCTTTCTCATTAAATAGTTTTTTTTGGAAAGATTTTCCAAGAAAATGAAACCCCAAGAAAATATAAAATATCCAATGGCAAGCTAGATAAACCGTTAATTTTTTAACAATGAAAGTATTAGAAAAATCAAACCATCGCATATAAGTGTGTATTTTTCCCTCATGCACGATTATCGACATAGCACTAATGTTGTTTTACTAAGGTGAAAACATTAGTCTCCACGTATAGGCAGGGACTAATAAATTTTATGATAAACCATCATATCCATCAAAGTCCATTCTAATCCACCCATCACCCAATAATCTATTATTTATATCAATCAATCATATATTTTCTTTTTTAAACTCAAAAATTAAAATTGAAATCTTAAATTTTTAAGAAGACTCAAATCTTAAATTTAAATCATGATAACTTATTTAACAAATCCATTGAAATCCTTTCAAATCGATCCCTTATCCATTACTCCATCCTTTAATAATCATTCATTTCCTCTTTAAACTTGAAAAAATAAAAAAGGAGGTTCTTAAATTTTAATCAGACTGACCATTATATCCATCAAAATCCTTTCGAATCCATTCATCAGCCAATCCTCCGTATCAATCACTCATTCATTTCCTCTTTTAAGATCGGAAAGTAAAAGTAATATTTTTAATCATTAGGACAAGGCCCTTAGAGCGTACTCAAGAATCCTAAAGTATATCATTTGTACGTTTTAACTTCTAAAGTATAGTCTTTTCATAATAAATAAAAAAAGACCAGAATCTTCCTGTTGCGTGTAAGACCGAAATAACCGACACAAAGACTTAAATCATTCATTCGTTTGATCTTCACAAAATATCATCCATCTCTGGATTGGTTCTCTAGCAAGAGATAACGAAACTCTATCTTTTACTTTTTCTGCTACTGGGTTGTGGCGTAGCTCAAAGCAGTAAGCTTTTAAAAGTTTGTCCCTTACTATTCAGCCGCGAGGACACAGAGGAGGAGGAGGACTGCTCTGCGGCTCAACCAAGGAAATCAAGCACAAGCTTTCCTCTGATGCAGGTCCAAACCCAGTGCTCCCCTTTCCGCAACAACAATTCAACGTGGCTCACCTCGATGTTGGAGTCAATAATGGGCGACATCCAGCACTACCGCACAATAACACGAGTAGCCGCGATAAGGTTCACTACACAGGAGGACACCGACATTCCTTTGGTTGTAAAGAGCGAAGACTACATGATCAATCTGGGCTTCGGCACGCCCCAACAGAGCTTCTACACGTCCCTCGACACCGGCAGTGACATCTCATGGATTCCCTACGCGGCCTGCACCGATTGCACGGGGAACGTCTTCGACCCCTCCAAGTCATCCACCTTCAAATACCTCAGCTGCTCTTCGGAGACATGCCAGGCACTGGGCAGCACTCCAACCTGCGGGAATTACAACTGCAGCATTACACAGATTTACGGCGATGGATCCCAGGTGAACGAGCTGCTCTCGATTGACTCGCTGGTCGTGGGCTCGCAGTCCATGCCAGGCTTTATTTTCGGCTACGCCAAAGCTCGGCGAGGGCTCATCACCTCCATGCCTAGTTTGGTGGGTTTTGGCAGGAACTCGCTCTCGTTTCTTTCACAGACGACCAATTTGTTCCAGAAAACCTTCTATTATTGCATCCCGACGTCTGCATCCACGGGCTGCCTTGCGTTCGGTAAAGCCGCACTTTCCTC
Source organism: Sequoia sempervirens (assembly GCA_007258455.2). Lineage (NCBI taxonomy): Eukaryota > Viridiplantae > Streptophyta > Pinopsida > Cupressales > Cupressaceae > Sequoia > Sequoia sempervirens. The sequence goes on along the minus strand of VDFB02252616.1, from coordinate 224,360,608 downwards.
CTCCAGCTTGAAGTTTACGCCCCTGTTGACGAACGCTGCGAACCCTTCGTTCTATTACGTGGGGTTAAACGGAGTCTCAGTTGGGAAAGAGCTCGTGCCCGTGCGTACGATAGAGCAGTCAAGTGGGAAAGGGACAATTATAGATTCGGGAACCTTTATCACTCGGCTGGTGGAACCCGCTTACAACTCTCTAAGAGACTCTTTCCTCCGCCATCTCTCTAATCTGAGTCGGGCTTCTCCATACTTGTTTTTCGATGCGTGCTTCAACATTCCTTCCAGTGGCTTCGAGGTGCCTCAGATCACGTTGCATTTTGACAATAATGTGGACGTGGCTCTGCCGCTGGGTAATTTTTTAGTTCGCACGAATGTGCAGGGTTTGGTTGCATGCTTGCCATTCGCTCCTCCACCTGGGAACTCCTCGGCTTCTCTAATATCCATATTAGGGAGTTACCAGCAGTGAAACTTCGGAGTAGTGTATGACATTCCTGGCTCTCGACTTGAAATTGCTCCTGAAAGTTGTAAAGGTTGTTAGATGATTACATCTTCTGCTCCGCCGCCTTCAAACTTTTCTACAGCGCTATATACGCTCTGGTTTGACCATATGAGGAATATGGATTTCTAAATAACTATTACTTAAATGTATTTAGTGTTCCTCCATATAAAAGCTTTAGTTTATTCTTATAAATCCATTGGTGACTTCAAAGCGTTGTCAAAGTCAATATAGTAATGGTACTACCAGGTCATAAAAATTAAATAACAATTCAAGAAATAAATCGTGTCTTTAAATTTAAATATTAGGATAATTCAAAAAATATAAATATTAATTTATTAAATTATATTAATAGTTAAAGAAATTAAGCTTAATAATTAAGGATATGAATTTTTTTTTTTAAATAAAAGTCTATTTAGAGTGTGTTAAGGATATGATATTTTATAAAAAATAAACAATAAAAAGTTAAAAATATTGTGACAAATTTTATAAGAGGTATTATAAAGTATGATTATTTCAAATTTTTAAAGAACGGTTCTATGGTTTTAATTACATAAAGGTTTAATCCCAAAACCATGCCTTAGAATCCAAAATTAGATTCTTAACTTCTTATATATCACAATAGATAACAAAGAACTACTTAGCATAAAGACTATAACATTTAGACTTAATTAACTTTTTTCATTGCTTGGTTGTCATTTACATAGATCTTTTAATTTGTTCCTCAAGATGTGAAACTTGTCAATGATAGCTTAACACTTTTGTGACATCCCACCCAAGCTACTAGAAATAAAGTTATTTATTTTACAACAACTTAACCTCTATCAAATAATTTGTAACATTAAAATGTGGTCCATAATTTATTCTAGTAAGTTATGTAGAACTTCTCACTAGTCTTCCAATTTCTTAGTTCTAGGGAAGTTGATGGATTTAAATAGTTAGTTCAATCTTTGAAATCAATTGGTTTCAATTTTGTAATGTTATAGAAAATAAGATGGTTATTTTGGATAGAAGAGGCTTAGTCCAAGCTATTAAACTTCTCATGGATCAAAGGGAACAATATGTGTCTCACTTTACATGGCCCAATTTCTTTTTTTAAATTAGTTTTGGTAATGTTACTTAATGGTTTACTTTATTCATGGACATAAAAGAAATTATATGATTCAACAGACTCACATTTTTAGGTCTAATTCATCATCTAGAATTCTACCCTTAGTATTTCTTGTGCAAGAGAATGCATCAATTATAACTTACTAACAACTTCATATTCATAATATATAGTTACTTTCCTTGTGGAATGTGGCATGCACACACAATCTAGCCTTGACACATGGACATAGTCCAAGTGCGACATGAGAGTCAATAGGTGGGACCTAGTTCATTGAACACTTTATAACCACTAGAATTTGAATACTTGGTCAACTAAAAATGATGGGTAGGCTTGGGTCTAGAATAAGATAAATGTTAAAATATTAATAATAGACATAAGATAGGTTTTTTATTAAAAATCAGTTAGTGTCTCAAATACACATTTTCACCATATTCTAAAGTTTTTTGACTCCAAATGCAAGAGAGAGTCAATTTTAGCTTGTTGATAATTTAATTTTTTGTAGGTAAAATATGAGCCTACTACTCATGACACATAGATGTGGTCTAGTGAGGAAAAATGGGTAATTTTTGGTAGTGAGACATGGAGTACTTTGAGAGACCCAAACGTTATATTTTTAAGGGAAATGAGCATTAATTTTAATAAGAATAATAGATAGGGAATTTGTCAAATTAATATTATCATTAAGAGATATGTAGTCCATAACTTATCTTCATAAAATTGTAGATATTTTAAAAAAATCTAACCTATTTATCAATTCTCAAAACATATTAAACATCACATAAATCCCTCTAGGAAAATTGAAGATTTCCCTTGCTTAACTAAATTCAATAATCCAATATTAAATGAAGACTTCAATATAGATAATCACCTATTTATATGGCATTAAAAAATATTCAAAGATAGTTAATACTATTTTAAATAATTTATTATACACCAAATCACAAGATTATCTAAAACAAGACATACACATGCAAAAAAATTCTAAACTTACTCGATAAATTAAATACTACACTATTCAAATTCTTTTGGCATTAACACTAAGTTAATATCATGTTAGATTTAAAGGCTCCATGCAAAATTTAGTGTTTCATAGTTTCTTAATTTTTAAGACACTATTTATTATAACAAACTTATGATAATTTATTCTTGGAATCTTATACAAAATGAATTGCCTCCAAGTTGTGTTTTTATACAAGAATATGAAGATTATCCACATCTTCTCTAGGTTACAATATTTTGTGGGATGACTGTGTGTATTCTTGAGTATCCTTAAATTTGGTTACTACCAATTCCTACAACATGTTAGGATAAGTTAGTTGAGAATATCTTTAAGCACTCAAATATAATATTTTGATATATAGTAACTAGATTCATAGAAATAACACATTGACTCTTTATTATTATGAACTCAAGCATAAAAAATCCATGATATTCAAGAACATTCTTGATAATAAAAGGGTTACATATCACTATAACTTCACCACCATAACACTAAATTTTTGTATTTGTTAGACCAGCCAAAGTATTAGGCTGAATTTTCCATTTGACCATCCTCATAGTAGAGTGTATAGTTTTATAAGGGTGATGCTAGGGTGCACAATTTATTATAATCCCTCCTGAATCTTGAATATATCATAACTTCATCCATCCAATCCTTTGATTTATAATTCTTATTGATCCCTTACTCAATTCTAAACCTTAATTTTATTCAACACATTACCCCCATTTGAACAATACACACAAGACATACTTGGTACATTAATCAATTCTATTCTACAAGACCTAACATATCAACTTGGTTATACTAGAATTTATTTATAGGAAGAGATACATGCACCATAATTAGCCAAGTAGCATAAATGTACAAGGTTTCAACTTGACAAGATAACTATATTAGAATATAACCAAATCAACCACCATTTTTCTCCTAGAGAATGACCATCATCTATCATATAAAAATATACCAAGAGGACCATCATTTGTAATAAGAATGATCTAGCTCTCTTTTATCCTGATGATGGATCATGGAGTGTGATATGAAATGTTGATGCAAAAATCTCATACATAATCAAATCCAGAAATGATATTTGAATTTGCTATATGGATTGTGGAAACTTGATATCACTAAATGTTCTAAGAACTTCACACTCTATTAATGGGTGCCCATAGGACACACCAAGGACTTAAATCTATTCAACTCTTTGAGATCCCCCTATCATTTATGACCTAGGGTACTTAATTGAAAAGACATCCTCATGACTATTATTGGCTCCAATGCTTACAATTCAAACATAGATTCTATAATCTATATAGGGACTAGTCTAACTAATCCAGCATCTACATTATATATAGGTTATAGAAATATCATCACAAATAAAATCATTAGGCCTGACTTATACATGTACATTGATAAGGCCTTCATCATCTCCTTAATTTTATCAACACTACTATATTTTACTCTATTTTCTACATAAGTCCTTCACTCAAATGCCATGGAATCAACAAACCTCAAATATATTTTTTAATTTACATATATCTATTTCCTCTTTACCTTGGGTCATGTCCTAATCTAACATATACATGATATTCAAATTTTATAATTAGAACATATTGTCATAAATTATAAATATTGAAGCCCAACCTAAACATGTACCTTGATGCAAGGTCTTCTCTAATTTCTCAATATTTTAATCAATACTCTATTTTACTTATTCATATATGTAACTCCTTCATTCAAATGTCATGAAATCAACAACCCTCAACTATTTTTTTCATATTTATATAATCTCTAATTACTCTTTACCTTGGATGTTATTGAACATCTATTATATGGTTCATTAACTTTTCAAATGTCACTTGTGATCTTCTCATTCTCCTAAATAATTTCATTTCCTCATGTTGCCCCAAGCATGTAGCTTTTATCTGCAAGACATTAGTCTATTCTCTAGTCATGAATTTAAGGAGATTGAATTATTTTTTATACACATAAATATTCTATTGAATCTAAGCTTATTCAGTCCCATGCATTATTCTTGGTCTTTTCCTTTCTATCTCTAGAAATTTTTAGATAACTCATGTTATCTTGGCTCATGACACTTGGCATCTTAATATGACACATGGTTTATCTTCCTTCCTTTTATTGACTACTCATGTACTATTATTGTAAACACCTAAATATGGTCTGGATAATCTAATTAATTAAATATGATTTATTTGATTAATTAACCTTAAATTTATCTACTATTGAATAAATAGAATTATTTATTTATATAGTTCATTTCTTTAATTCTTCTATTCTATTTATATTCTTCTAATTATTCCCTCTTAATTAAATAATCAAACTTCTATAGTTTTTATATAATTATCATTATCCCTCTTTTATTAAATAAACAATATCAAATAGTTGTTTTATTTAATAATTGTTATTTCTTCCTAAATTTGAATAAATCCAAAATATTCAAATTAAAATCATATTCTACAGCTAATCAATATTTCACCTACCAAATTAGATATGAAATGTCTAATTTAATTCATCTCAACCTTCATAGGAAAATTTGGAGACAAATTGGAGAAAAATTTATAGGTGAACTTCTTCATCTTCTTCCATTGATTCTTCCTATCATCTGGCAGAATGGTTTTGTGGGGAGGAACAATCTCCATAATCAGCTCAGGATTCTTCATCCTTCACCATTCAAATCTTCAGATCAAATCCAGACCTTTGCTTTGCTTCCCCTTCACAAATATGTTTTCGTGAATCTATAAATACAACCTCTGTCTACAGGAAAAGGATCCCAACTTTGTGCAAACTTACTCTGCAGAAATACCAATTGAGCAATCAAGCATCTTACCAATAAGAAATTGTCATTTAGCAATAGAAATAGCAAGCAGTTTAGAATAGAATCAATATCACGGCTTTTCATTTAGTTGCATCATAGTTTACTGTAGCTTCTTTCATCAAGTTTCATGTCAGTTAAGATTACAATAGTTTCATCATATCATTTAGACATCATCATATAGGATTAGATTATTGCACTTAGCAGCATCTCATTCTCTAGATTGGCATTTTAATAGTCATAATACTTACCAAATCTGAGAGCCCTGTGACTTAATAAGTATTTGGAGATAGAGAGCAATATGACACTTTTAGTAGATTCTTTCTTTAAATTAGTTTAATTGTTGATTGAATCTTTGATATAATGTCTTATTGATTGTGTTAGTTGATCATTTACTCATATTTTACTCACACATAAGGGTATGTGCAGGATCATGATGGGCCAAAAAGTGGCAATATGATGGGTATGTGGCTGATGACTCTTTTTTTACCCAAAATTGATGAAACAAAAAGGGTTTTTAAAGGAGATTCTCAGCTTTCCACCAATATAAATTATGCTTTACTTTGAATTTAATAAGTAATTATTATTCATTTTCTATTCAAATTACGACTAATGACCTGATTGATAGGCTGATTAAAAAAAATCTATAGCTTTCAAACGGTATCACATTTTTTGAATCCAAAACATACGTCACATTCTATGCTTTACATACTATAGGATTAAAAAAAGAAAATTTGAATTCCATGAAGTTTTGACCAAGTTAAGGTGGTCAGACATATGAGTTTTTTTAAGTTGTAATAAAAAATTATAATTAATTATTTACTTGGAAAAAAAATACAAAAAAATATGCATCACATTGAGGCATGAGTCCTCTACTTATATCTAAAATCTTATAAAAAAATATTATCATGTTATTATGGTTAGGGTGGTTAGACAGACACCTACTTCTTATTTTTTCCCTGAAATTTAAGTACCTGCATTGAAATTTCAAATTTTTACCAAATAGAATTTTTTTTTTTTAAACAAAACTAGTAGTTTAGAAACTACATTCAATTTTCTATATATTCTATTCTTACATATTTTTGAAATAATATAGATAACTTATTCAAATTTTTATGTCAATTTTCCTAACTCTGATTTTTCTGAATTTTTTGCCACTTAAGGGCCTATTTTTTCCATGATGATCCTGCACATACCCATAAATTAGCGCCCACCATGGGGCACAAAAACCCCATTTTTAACATATTTTTTTGAAAAGTACGCTTACAGGCTTCTAACGTGTTTTATTTTAACGCAATCCAGAGATTTTATGGTGCATACGATAGATGTTTTAGCGCATCCAAGCACTTTTCCAGCGCATCCACCGAATACTTTAGCACATCCGACGACTGTTCTAGTGCATCAATTTTTTTTTCATTAGTCAGGGGGTTTTAATTCAGCGCATCGACCTATTCTTTTAGCACATCAATCAATTTCTTTAGTGCATAGATCCATTATTTTAGCACATTGACATGTTGTTTTGGTGCATCTAACCACTATTGTGGTGCATCTGATTACTTTTGCAAAATTTTAAAAATCTGAAGTCTAATCATTGTTTGATGTGTTCCAAGTGCAAAATACACTTGTCAAAGATAGTTGTTGGAAAACATACGCCGGTCAAAGACAAAACTCTCATAAATTACTAATGATGCTTGCAGGGACTTATTTCAATTATTGTTTTTCCTTTGTTTAAAATAGTGCATCTAGATTAAGTCAAGGATTAATTGAACACCTCAGTCTATTGTGGTTGAAGTGATACGCCTATGCTCTCCCCTTCACTGGATGATCAAAATGCTAGACTCTCTTTTTATACTTTTTTAAATCCTTTAGAAGGCCTTTCGTAGTGGGAAAAAGTACTCACCCTATGAGAACAACCTAAGTGGGAACAACCAAAGCTAGGTTTTCCAACCCACTATAATCAAAAGTGAATTTAGGGAAACCCACAATTCAATGGAAGTGTGAAAGATAACCATCCCCAAAATCTTTGTTCTAAATATTGGGAGGTCTCCTAAGGGAGCTTATCATTTGCCACTCCGAACGAATACCCTATCTACAAACTTTAGTGTAGAATCCAATTGTGTTAGTTTTTTTACACTTTTTATATCACAATGCAAGGGGAGGGAATAATCTACCCCCAAGACACTCACCATATAACTATCAGAGACCCTTGCCAAAAGTAGAGGATTCAACTTTGGTTAAGACTTAGGAAAGGAAAAAACATGAGCGCCCTCTAGGGGGTGACAGGGTTGTGTGAGCTGACATAGTTGCAAGCTGTGGGTTGTGATATTCTAAGTGACCTACTTGAGATAGAAAAGTGCTTGAACTATTTGTATTTGTGTCAAAAGCTATGGAAATTGAAAGAATCAGACCAAATTCTAGAACACTCACTACATGTTTAATACATAGATTTCTGAAACAACTATTTTTAATCTAGCTTATGTGTGTGAAGTTATCTTTCAAGGTTATCATCCAATTAGATCAACAAATTCAGAGATTTATTAGCAAAATATCTTGTCAAAATGTTCATGGTTCATAAAATTACACCCTGAAATCAATCCTTTTACTGAGAAAAACTAGAACAAATGGATAAAACTATGAACGTATTGACAGCTTCTAGTTTAGCACATAACAGTCTGTTTTAGCGCATCCTCCTAGTCTTGTAGTGCATTTGTTGTCTAAATAGTGCATACAACCACTTTTTTAGCGCATTTGGGTATGTGCAGGATCATGATGGGCCAAAAAGTGGCAATATGATGGCTATGTGGCTGACGATTTTTTTTTTACCCAAAATTGATGAAATGAAAAGGGTTTTTAAAGGAGATTCTCAGATTTCCACCAATATAAATTATGCTTTACTTTGAATTTAGTAAGTAATTATTATTCATTTTCTATTCAAATTACAACTAAAGTCCTGATTGATAGACTGATTGAAAAACATCTATAGCTTTCAAATGGTATCACATTTTTTGAATCCAAAACATGTGTCACATTCTATGCTTTGCATACTATAGGATTAAAAAATAAAAATTGAATTTCATGAAGTTTTGACCAAGTTAAGGTATTAGATGAAGTTTTTATATTTTTAAAAGTTGCAATAAAAATTCATAATTAATTATTTATTTGGAAAAAAATTACAAAAAATATGCATCACATGGGACATGAGTCCTCTACTTATATCTAAAATCTTATAAAAAAATATTATCATTTTATTGTGGTTAGGGTGGTCGACAGACACCTACTTCTTATTTTTTCCACGAAATTTAAGTACTACTACATTGAAATTTCAAATTTTCACCAAATAAATTTATTTATTTTTAAACAAACCTAGTAGTTTAGAAACTACATTCAATTTTCTACAGATTCTATTCTTACATATTTTTGAAATAATATAGATAACTTATTCAAATTTTTATGTCAAGTTTCCTAACTTTGATTTTTCTGAATTTTTTGCCACTTAAGGGCTTGTTTTTTCCATGATGATCCTGCACATACTCATTTGCACAGTCTATCACCATAATTTACCAGTATCTTTGTGCATCCACGGTCTATTTTGGCACATATACCTTGTTTGACAGCGCATTCACCATATCTTTTAGCACATACACAGTCTGTTTTAGCACATCTACCCTCCATTATAGCGCATCCACAGAACAAGAAAACAGAGAGCTAATTAAAATGGTCCCTATTAGATAGTTAACATAAAAAATCGGGTTTTCGATAGAATAGAAACATTTTCACAATCCAAAAAATGTCTTAAACTTGGGAAAATAGGACCTTACAATCCAAAATTTATCAAATTAAACCAAGATCTTGCAACCTTAAAGTGTCTAAATCAAACACAAATTTTGGATTATTACGTTAAGTTTCTTTATCAAGATTTTGTCATCCTACATTCACGAAAGGAAACACAATAAATAGATTTTAACTTGGTCTCATCAATAGGATATATCATTCTATTCAACTTAAGTTAATACCATTGGCACTCATCCAAACAAAAAGATCAAAGTTTAGTGAAGATAACAACACTTGTATGCCAATTTTGACAAGGTTACAAAGACATAAACTTAGAGAAAAAGAAATTGAAACACCAAATACCATGGCTGAAGAAAATTCCTTTCACAGATTTCACCAAAATGATACAAATGAAATTACCCAAGAGGACATCCAAATAGCACAACAAGATCCCAATTTACATAAATTTATGGAAAAAAATTTAGAACAAGATATGGAAAAATACCTTTTGATTTTAGCTGAACTAGGTGCAAAACTTCCAAAGGACTTCAACATCAATCGACTAAAAGAAGCACCTAGAGTAGCTGAAACTGAACCACAAAACACACAAAACATAGATCAAGTGGTTTCCCTAACACATCAAATGCAAAACTTGCAACAACAACTTCAAGATATGTAAAAATAAACCAAAAAAAGGTACTCATTATAGGACATTTGTCCTTATCATTTTGATCCAAGTGTGGACATGATACGGTCATTTCCTAGACATTGTGAATTCCCAAAATATGACAAGTACAATGGTAAAATGGACCTAATTGATCATGTGAGGGAATTTAGAACCATGAGTTTAGAATTTTCACAAGAAGACACTTATCTAATAAGGTTATTTCCAAGGAGCTTAGGATGTCAATGTATGGAATGGTTTTCTAAACTACAACTAGGAATTCGATCTTTTGAAGAACTAGTCAACAGGTTTATCTTGCAATTTTCCTTTAATATTCAACACATAAGGTAACAATAAAAGACCTTTACAACATGAAACAAAAGAAAGGTTAAACATTCCTCTCATTTCTACAACAATGGCGATGGTTGTTTGCTAGATATCCTTGTTCTATACCTGAAGAAGAAAAGATGGAACTATTCATTAACAACCTAACTGATGACATAAGCTATAGTCTTGAACTGCAATGTCCACCTACATTTGAGAAAGTGATTGAAAATGTGCTCAAGATCGAAGAATCCTTGGTCAAAAGAGGGGTGATAAAACATTACAATGAAGGATCAAACAATACAAACTCCTCAAAGTCACTATGGCAATAATGATTAACCTAATTTTGGAAAAATAATAGAAATATTGAAAACAATGATGCTACAAATGACACACAAAATGTGAAACCAGTATTTAATTTGATGAAAACTACTACAAAGACCAATCAAAATAACGACCAAAATATCAATCAAAGTGTCAATCAAAATAACAATCTAAACAATGGAGAATCTAAACCACAATCATATCAAAGACCATAAAATCAATGAAGATTCACACCATTGGGACAAACACTAGAATCAACAATGAGAGAACTTATTGCAAATGAAATTATCACCTTACCTGAAGCAAGAAATTGGGAACCAAAAGTAAAACCATCTTGGTGGAATGATGTTGACTATTGTAACTTTCATAAAAAAAAAGGACATAAAACAAATGATTGTATGCAGTTGAAACATCTAGTACAAGATTCGATTGACAACAAGAAAGTATTCATAGAAGGACATCAAACGAACAATGATCACAATGCATTTAAAAATCCTTTCCAAAATTATGAAAAGGGAGAATCTTCTTCTACAAACAGTAAAGGTAAAAATGTGAACTACATTTATGACAACACTATTCATTATATTTTTGAGGTTGAGAAGAATGGCGTCACAGGTAATCAAACTGATAATGTTGGAATCAAAGGCATCATATCACTAAACATGATCTCGAATATAGACACATACAACAATCAGATCAATGTCATAAAAATCAAGGAAAAGCAAGACTACCAACTGGTCAACGTGACAATAAGGGGTCAATCCAAGGTAATATTTAAAGGAGTTGCATCTAAAACAACTATTCCTCCTTCAAATCAATACAACATAGTTGATCAACTATAGAAAATACCAGCATAGATATCAATATTGGAACTCCTTAAAATATCACCATCCCATAAGGAAGATTTGGAACAAGCTATTGTAGCCACCACAGTACCCAACAATTTAGATGTTTGTCAATTCCAAGCTATGGTGGGACATTTGACCACGCCTCATTGTCTATCATTTTTTGAACAAGACGATGTATCACTTAATCATCCACACAATGCAACCCTTTATATAAAAGTTTTAATCTATAAACACCGTATTAAACGTGTCCTAATAGATGGTGGAGCTGGCTTAAACATTTGCACTTTAAAACTGATCCATGCACTAAGTTATTCTAATAATGCTATTTATGGCATAAGGAAAATCACAATAAAATCCTATGATGAAGAAGAGAGATCCTCCAAAGGATTGATCGTTTTGCCTATTCAAGTAGGACCAATTGTGAAGAATATAGTTTTTCAGGTGCTAGAAAAAGAGCTAACATATAATATACTCTTGGGACATCCATGGATTCACGAAATACAAGTAGTACCCTCAACTTACCATTAGTGTTTAAAGTTTCCAATTAATTGAAAAGAAGTTACTATTTCAACTAATTACATCAATCCCCAATATTGTAACACACTTAAAACGACACAAGACACTTTTCTGCCCCATAATAGGGAGGCGAACACTTCTAGTTCATCCAACAATGAAAAGCAACTAAACATTGTATCCAAGTGGGTTGAGAAAAAGGGCCAATCAAAAGATACAAGTGTCGCTGACAACACTCCATCAAACAACAAAGGTCAACAGGACCAGTCAAAAGATACAAGTGTCGCTAACAACACTCCATCAAACAATGAAGGTCAAATGAATTCTCTATCACAGGAATTTCAAGAAAAGATACAGTTAATGGACAAAGGCATGGGAGAATATTCCATTGGGAAATCTCTGTCTTTCACAGCTACTACCATCACAAAGATCATATGGAAAACCATCAACAATAACACAACAATCATCACAGCCTATCATGGTTTTTGATAATAGATTTGTGAAGGTAGGTACTGTTTGTTACCAATATTTGCACCCGATTCTAAACTACACAAGTCTCAGCAATTTGGTAAAAACATTGGATTCACCTCTATACATGGGACACTTGAAATGAAATGAAACCTTTGGGTTCTAGGCTGGTTCCTAACTGGTAATATCACCTAGACTACAGACTTGATAGAAAAGGGTAAGAATATGACTGTATAAAATAGAAAATACTAAAAATATGAAACGGAAAGGGTGTTACACCAAATTCATAAGAACTATGAGATACTTTGATTTACACTTGAATATTAATGATGAACATGAGATTACACAATGAATTTCTGTAAGTTATGCATTAATGTTTCACAAACAGGTTTGATTTACACATTTTTAAGAAGGAAAATAATTTCCACAAATTAAAATTCATGTGCAATTCTGTAAACATAGTTTGTAATCTGTATAATGCAAATTTTGTAAAGGAAAGTATGCAAACAAGAGATAAAGTTATTAAGGAATAGAAGAAATTCACAAAATAACTTGATCATTAACCTGAAAATGCACAACACTTGGCAAGAACGAGAAGGTAATTTGAATCATCATTAGTGACCAAGGTAAACTCCGTATATTATGCTCCAAATGAGTTACAAAACCTGAAAAATATATGACAAGGAACTCTCAAAGTCACAAAGTCTCTATCTGCCTATTTAGAACTGACTCAAAAAATGAGTTACAAAATAGCCAAGTAGCCAAACTCCTGAGTTGCTCCACAAAATAAGGTTCTAGAAAACCTCATTTTTGTAAGCACCCATAAAGCCAAAAATTTAGGGCCTAAATCTTCATCAAAATGACTCTCCAAGGTTGGAAAATTCAAGTTAATCTTATCAAACCATAAAAAGGTCCCTAAATATGCTCAAAATGTTTCTAAATTGACTTCAAATATCCTTATTTTACTCCCAATGTTGGGTAACTGAAAATAACCTCCCTATATACCCTCTCCTTGTCATTAAGACTCAATTGTATCCTTTTTTTGCATTTAGAATAATATAAACTAAGTGGTTTATAAATACACCACTTAAGTAAATATTTAACAATTTCAAAACAAAATGCAAAATAAAAGGGCAAGGCTTTGGCCTATGTTTTAGAAAACATATGAAAAGGGAATATTGACCAAGTCTTTGCAAAACACAGCTTAGTGAAAAGGTCATGGATATTAGTTTATTGCAAAGTTCTTAAAATAAAAGGAAAGAAACATGCCTTTATATTATCGACATTTTAGGGCAGAAGAAACCCTAAAGACCAAAACTCACACCATCATTTCATTTTGCTCCTTACATTTCCTCTATTTTGATGCGCCACCATGACCTATGCACAGATTGAAGGTTAGATGCTTTTGGAGGTGAATCTGGATGAGAACCTGGCATTTTATATAGAATTCATGCAATACAGTGTGGTATGCTATGCTCCATCAAAAATATCATTTGTTTTTGTTAATTTTTTATGATCTGTTACATGAGAAATTTTGTTTTCTACTGAGATGTCATGAATTTTATGGTTTCCTCAATTAGAATTCTAGAAAAACCATTATACCTTCAACTATACTCTATCTTTTTAGGCCTCTTTCGTTTGAACTGTGTGTTTGCAATAAAAATGGAATATGTGCAACACCCAGGTCGCCATGTGAAAACCTTTATTTGTAGACACCAGAAAAATCCATTCTCTTGAATGGCCGAACCTTGAGTAATGTGAAATGCAATTGTATTTTGTTGGTCTCTTGCATCTGGACTGTCTTTATACTCATGACTGTTGTTTTCATGCATTTTTTTCATAGAGGGCTTTGTTCAAAAGAATGAAGGCTTCATTCTTCTTGTTAGTTGCTATAAGCATTCAATGCTTGATGTTTCACTACATTCATTAGATTCTTCTATCATCAGACTTCTCTTTTCTTTGTTTTGGCTTCCTTAAAGGTTGTCCATGCCTAGATCTTTGAATTCACTGTCATAGATTTCATTCATAGTTTCCAAGGCTATGATAATTTATGGTTGTTCACTATATATTATTCAGAGTTACAGTCAAGAGGACTATATCACCATACTTTAGCATCTTTTAACTGTCATTGTTCTACTGAAAATATACTGGATCTGTTGTGATTCCATAATAATCAAGGATTTGTAGTTTCTTGCATAAGCATTTCATTTTGTTTCATATGATTTCCCATATTCTGCTGTACTAAAATTGCATTCCATAATATAGGACTATGAATATCTGCATGATGTCATTCCCCTGAGAAATATGTAGCTCCTTGAATCTTTCATGGCTATGATTTAATGACACTATAGAGTGTGAAAACTTGCTTACTCAGCTACGCATAGTTTTTATTTAAATCTGCTCAATAAAGGTTGAGCCTTGATATTCTTGCCCTGTGCACTCAAGGATAGCTATTGACTGTGGAAATCATATCTCTTTGACAAGATAGATCACTGTTCTTAGTCTCTCACTCAACAATACTATTGATCAAGCACCAATTCTTAAATTGAAACTATTTAATTCACATAATCATAAACTCCTGTAGATTACTACCTTGTATGCATTGTAATTTCGCTGAGCATCATGCCATGAATGTCTTTGTTTGTATTATTTGATCTGACTATTGTTGTAGCTTCATTCCTCAGATGCTTACTACTTAAACCAATGAATTTTTCAATTCATTATTGTGAATGAAAAACCCCCTTCTCCAGTAAACTCATGGAACTGTGTTCTTGTACTAAAACAATCTTCAATGACTGGATTTTCTTGCATCACCAACTGTCACTATGAATAATTATTCTCATATTTACAATGTATGAGAACAAAGCTTCAACCAATCAATAATGAACTACTTATAACTGTTGCTTGACCTTTATACCCAGTTATCAAAGCTTTTGCTATTGTGGTACATGGAATTGTTACTTTGATATTGAACACAATAGTGCAGCTTGCTACTATCAAAAACCTCTTGTCTGAATCTTCATTGTTATGCTACTCTTGATGGATATTGTTTTGGGCCTCAAGGAAGTCATGTTGAATTTTGGCTTTCTCTATCATATTTTTGTTACATAAACTTCCTGAATGCTCCAAATTTTGAAACTCTACTTTTTTCAAACATCACTCTTACTGCTTAACCCTCTCTGTCATTTCTTACCAACAAGGAAGAGAATAACAGAAAGATTGGCATAATAGTATTCTATTTGATTATTCTTGAATGATGACTTAATTGAAGCTTAGATCACTGCTCACTTAAATTTGCAATGCAATCTGAAAGTAAAATTAACTTATAGCACTTATATTATTCAGACTTGCATATCATTACTATGAGTTGGGCTCAACCCTTGTGGGAGCCGCATTTGTCTCCACACATTTGATCTAAAAATAATTGCACCTGTAACTACACATGGAACAAACAAGTTAGGAAAAATGACTGTCTTTTGTGTGTACGTTGACCAAATGGTTTTCCTAAACACCTAAGGCATTCATTGGTCTTCTGATGCACATGGAGATAAATTGATACATGGATAGGTGGATAATATAAATGATCATGTATGGTTATGACCTTTCATTGCTTAAAGTACAACTCTAACACATTGTTTGACCACTGTAGGAATAGGAGTGCATGGAAACTAGGAAGGACAAGCAACGAGGACAACATCAGAGCGAGACAAACCTCAACCAGTCATTCAGGCAATGACTAGTCATCCCTTCTACATGCTTATTTATTTTCCTTCATTTATTCATGTATTGATTTACCTTTATTTGTATCAAATAAAAGTCAGTTTCACGGCTTACTGTGTGAGACACGTGTACCTTATCACATTCAATAAGACTACATTTTCATAAATATGTTAATCTTTCTCTATTACATGCATATGTATGAATGTAATGGTCTGTAGTTGTAATCTTTTTAGATTTTTCATTTATACATTTGAATGTGATGAAGGAGGATAATAAAATGTATGTTATCTTCCTCAGTTTAAAACAAATTATGCCCTTTTGAACCAATGAGTGAAAAATGGGTAACATTTTTGGCGACCTTTGCTGGATATTTTCCTGCTAAACATGAAAAACTAGTAGCCTAAACTCGTCCATTGGGCATGGAGTCATTAGAAAAACTCGGAAACAAATCTAGAGCAATTTTGTAGATGGTTGTAACTCACTTGAGACTCTTAGAACATAACAGGTCACTTGGAAATTTATTGAAAACATGGAAAAAACTGAAGTGAAACTACTTACTATGCTAGAGCAACACTTAGGGAATGAAACAACAACTAAACTAAAGTGTAGCAACACTTATTGAAAGCATGAAATCTAACCTAAAGCATGTACAAAGAGGAACTCATCAAACCTCAAAACAAGGCTTGAGGTGTATCCCATTAACTGGGATAGGAAGCACTTCACCTTCAATTGTGGCCAGTTGGAAAGTATTATGTTCTTTGCACTCTTTGATGATAAATGGACCCATCCACATGTTGTCAAACTTGGTATGATGGCCTGACCTGCTCTTTAGTACATCCCATTTCAGCACAAGATCTCCCACCATGAAATCCCTTGATCTAGTTTTCTTGTCAAATGTTCTTTTAGTCAGGATTTGCTAATATTCCATGTTCTTCATAGCCTTGTTTCTAGTTTCTTCCAACTCCATTAGCTGAGTATATCTTAAGGCAAGTGGATCAGTCTGCTCAAACAAAACTAGCTAGCTGGCAATGTCCAAGGCGGGTAACTCAATAGAAATAGGTAATTTTTCTTCTTTACCATACACCAACATGTAAGGTTAATTCCCAATCACCTTCTTAGGGGTAATTTTGTCTACCCAAAGAGAAGCCTTCAGTTTGGCATGCCAATCCCTCTGATTATTTTGAAGTGTCCTTTTGATAATATTAACCAGATTCTTGTTAGTGGAATCCGCAAGTCCGTTGCCCTAAGGATAATAGTTGGAGCTTGTATTCAAGTAAATCCCATTCTTCAACGCCCAGTCAGAAACTTTCAAACCAACAAATGCCAGGGCATTGTCATAAATTATAGAGTCTGGGACTCCAAATCTGCAAACAATATCCTCATAAAAATTCAGCACTACTGTTTCATTAGCTTCCTTCAGAGGAAAAGTTTTTGTCCATCATGTAAAATAGTTTGTTGTTGTTATAATCCACTGATGGCCTGCACTTGAGGGTGGATTGATTTCCCCTATGAAATCAATTCCCCACTGCATAAATGGCTGCTCTATCTGAATTGGTTGCAATGGCAAAGCCACAAGCTTTGCTTTGCCTGAAAATAAGGCACATTTGGCACATCTCCTGAAATATGTATGTGCATCTTTAAACAAATTAGGCCAATAATAGCCTACTCTTAAAATCTTATATGTTGTTGTCCTTGAAGCATAATGACCTCCAAAAGGTCTGTCATGGAACTCATGTAATATTTGATCCACTTGATCATTATCAATACACCTGAGCAATACTCCACTGTGATCATTCCTATACAACACATCGTCAATCAAGACAAAATGAATAGACTGAAGTCGGTAATACCTCCTTTTTGTTTTGTTCAGATTAGGTGAACATTCCCCAGTATTCAAAAAATGTGACATCTCCTGCAACCAGCTAGTAGTTTCATTGTCTATTGTCCCAACATTAACCAAAACTGAGTCTCTTTCATCTGTTACTACTGAAAAATCTTCTTTAGCCAACTGCTGGCATAAAACTTTTCCCCTCACCAACTTGGTGACTTGAACATCCACATCGTACTCCATAACTTTTGTGATCCACCCAGCCCATTTTTCATTTAGATCTTTGCTGAGTAAAAACTCTTTCACACTAGGATGTGCCACTTGTAGATGAATTTTGTTATGAGACAACAGATGTCTAAATTTCTTCAAACTTTTCACAACAGCCAGCGCATGTTTTTCTACGAAGGTATACTTCTACTCATAGTCTTCTAGACCCTTACTGAAAAAAGAAATGGGCTGCTCTAGCCCTTCTACATTTTTCTACACCAAAATTGCAAAAATTACGTCAAAGCTACCAAAAGCATACAAGGTAAAATCCTTGTTGAAATCTGGGTTGACTAATGTTGGGGTTGAAGCTAATGCCTCCTTGATCAGCTGAAAATTGTCCTTTACTTCTTGGGTCCATTTAAACTTTGCATTCTTTTTTAATATAGTTTTAAGGGGCTTTAACAAGGCTATTATATTAGGCAAAAACCTCCTGAAAAAATTAATACGACCAATGAAACACTGAAGTCCTTTCTTATGCTGAGGTAAAGGATGTTAGAGTAACAAGTTATTATGCTTAATTAATTACATCATATTGATTAATTAATTAAGTCACTTATTCCTCTTTATTACTTAAGCTAAACTTAGGCACATAATTAATTAATTGATTAACTATTAAGTGTGCACACTAGGTTTCATTTAGGGTTTCCCTTTTAGGGTTTCTTGATCTCCTTCATAAGGATTGATCACTTTGTAATAATTGATTCTCTTAATGCATTTTTACTGAGAGGTTTACAGAACATCGTTTTTGGTTCTTCATGTCTTTTGCATGTGATAGGTGATTGCATGTAGGTGATCTTGGATTCTAACATGGTATCAGAGCTCCAGACCTGCAGCTGCTTGTTCGTGATCTGAAGATATGGCCTCTCTATGAGTTTCAAGTGCAAGGGTTTCCACAGGCATCTTTTCTGCAAGATCTAGGGTTAGCTATTTTTCGGGACACTATGGACTCAAACGGACGTCGCCATCGCGTTCGCAGCGTCCCAAAACCCTAGAAATGCCTGTCAAATCATCCATTTTGGTGCAGTTGATCTGGGAGGCAAAACAAATTATCTGGGGGGCCGTACGGCCTCCCCAGCACGCATTACGATGCATTTTTTTCAAAAAAAAATATGCATATTTGTGCCAACCGCCAGCGCCTCCAGTTGTAATGAAGATCCGCCACCTGGCGGCCACCGGGCAGCCACCCATCAGCCGCCGCCACCAGGCTTCACCGCCCAGTGCCACCGGCCATCTCAGCCCCCGCGGGCTCCTTCTGGCTTCGACGGCGGTCATATGTATGACCGGGAGCTGAGCCCGTCACCCGGCATTTTCCCCGGCGCACAGAATCTTCAAAGATTCCTCTGGAATATTCCGTAGCTGTTTGCAGACGGCCATCAAATTTTTTCTACAGGGGGGTGTTTTTTTTTGCGGTGACAGCCAGATGGTCGTCAAATTTATCCCAGTGAAGTGCTGATGTCACCATGACGTCATCGGCCGTACGGCCCTCTTTGCCCCTCCTAACCCTAGTTTTCCTAAAAGAGCAGTTTTTTTCTTTTGGCCATAACTTGGGCATACGGTATCAAAATCGGGAAAACGAGATATCACCGGAAAGCTGGTTCCAAGCACTTTCCAGGTTATTTTATAGTATTTTACTGTTTTCCTGCATTTATTTTTGTTTGAAGTCAGATGTACTTTTTATGCTTCCGAGCTCATAACTTTTTGCCACGATGTTCGATTTTCGCCTTGTTTGCAGCTTTGGAAAGGTATTAAGGAGCTCTAGGTTGCTGTCCATGCACTTTTTTTGTATCTGTCCCAGGTTTATCACTTAGTCTAGATTTGGCCCGATGGGTTGTTTGGTGATTACTTGGATATTTTGGCAATTGGGAGGGTGCATCTTGCATCTTTGCACTTCATTTTTAGTAATACATCATTCAATAATTGCTTGCTGCTTCATAGATTTCGGGTTGTTCCTGTTTGGAGTTTTCAAGTGTTCCGAGGCATCGGGTCTGCTATTGCTTTTTTCATGATTCCTTGAGTCAATCAGTGACTCTCATCCGGTTTCAGTAGGTAGACAGACATATCTTTCCTTGCTTGCCAGATTTCGGTTCCAGTGTTACTCTACAGAGTTCTTCCAGTGCTTCTTTGCAACATGTCATCTCATTGTAAGGGGGTTTTGTCCCACTGGGTTTTTCCTTCTCTTACTCCATTCTTGCATTTGTAAATGGGTACCTGATCAGGCCTAGTTGTCGGGACCCATCTTTGCTTTCATGCATCTTATTCTAGTGTTTTAGCTTCTTCCTAAGTTCATCTTAAGGGGGGGTTGTTAGAGTAATAAGTTATTATGCTTAATTAATTACATCATATTGATTAATTAATTAAGTCACTTATTCCTCTTTATTACTTAAGCTAAACTTAGGCACATAATTAATTAATTGATTAATTATTAAGTGTGCACACTAGGGTTTCATTTAGGGTTTCCCTTTTAGGGTTTCTTGATCTCCTTCATAAGGATTGATCACTTTGTAATAATTGATTCTCTTAATGCATTTTTACTGAGAGGTTTACAGAACATCGTTTTTGGTTCTTCATGTCTTTTGCATGTGATAGGTGATTGCATGTAGGTGATCTTGGATTCTAACAAAGGAAACTCCAATATTGCTACAACTCTTTCAGGATCTACAGTGATTCCCTTTTTAGATACTACATACCCAAGCAGCTTTCCTTCATGAACAGAGAAAACACATTTCTTGGGATTCAATGATATACCAAACTCCCAACAACATTCAAAAATCTGCCTCAAATGGTCAATATGATCTGCTATCTTCTTGGAATAGATAGTGATGTCATCAACGTATACTAAAACAAGCTTATACATTAAGTTACTAAAGGCCATGTCCATAGCCTTTTGGAAGGCTACTCCAACGTTAGACAAACCAAATGGAATTTTCATGTACGCCATTGTGGCCCACTTTGTGGTGAATGCAGTTTTAAATTGATCTTCTTTTACCAAAATCTGGTTATAACCAGAATACCCATCCAATAAAGAAAAATGTTTAGAACCTAACACACATTGAAGAATCTGCTCCATAGATGGAAGAGGGTGCATGTCCTTTAAAGAAGCTTTGTTCAGATCTCTGAAGTTTACCCACAATCTGAGTTCTCCATTCTTCTTCCTCATGGGAACTAGATTTGCAACCCAGCTAGTATGCTTGATGGGAAAGATAATCCCACTTTCTATAAGTCTGAAAACTTCCTTCTGCATTAATGGCTCCAATTTGGGATTAACTGGCCTCTGTTTCTGCCTTATTGGTTTGGCTGTTGGCTCCAATTCTATTATATGTTGTGCGAGGCATGGGTCAAATCCCTTCAAATCTCCATACTCCCAAGCAAATATGTTAATGAATTCTTGGAATAATTGCAGAAAATACTGCTTTTCAGTAGCAGAGTTTATTTTTCCTATCTTGAGGCTTTTCTTGGGTGCAATTTCTAAGTCCTCATAGTGATTTTGCTGAACCAGCAAATTGGCTTTGTTACTTTTGGCCTGATCATCAGAGTTGAAATTACTTTCTAAGGTGACCAATCCCTTAGGCAATTTGTTGTTCTTCAATTGCAGTACCTGGTCTTCGTACTGCTGCTTGATTTTTTCCTGGTTTGATGCTGCAAACATGTCCTCTTCAAGAAGAAACTACAAAATTTTCTCATCACTCTCAAAGACCTGCTAGTTAACATTGTTATTGGGCACTGAAGGCCTGATAATAACCTTGATGTGTTGCTGATTACATTCCTTCCTTACGCTGTTCGGAATTTCAAACTGAGCCCCCATAGTTGCTAACCTGTCAACATGTTGATTCTGATTTCTTAGAATTGAAATAATATTGAAAGCTTCAAAATCCTCTATGAGGTCACAAACCCTATGCTTATACAATTTAAGAACATCATTTTTAATAGCATTCAGGCCTCTAACTTGATTTACTATCAATTCACTATCCCCATACACCTTTAACTTAATTCCACATTTCCTCACCCATTCTAGCCCTTGAATAAGACCTTCATATTCTACTATGTTATTAGTGCATGAAAATGCAAACCTAAAGGCTGCATAATATCTTTCAGCTCTTGGGAAAACCAATAATGCACCCCCACTAGCACCATGCCTGCTCCTTGAGCCATCAAAATACATTTCCCAAACTTTGTCTTACTGATTAGAATCATTCTCTGACCTCTTAACCAAGTTAGGCATCACTATGTCAGCTTCTTGAAACATGTAATTACCCATACCTACTAAAGTACCCTAAATCTGTAGGTAAAACCAACCTCAAATACTCATTAGAAAGGTTAGTCTAAACATACAAATCTGCAAATACCTCTATGAAATAAAATATCTATGCTAAAGAAATGCCACAAGTAACAAAAACAACATCAAGAAGACATTTCAAAAGCTAGATAATCACCTATTCCATATTGGATTGGTGTCACATGTGCTAGTGACCCTTTCCCAACCCTTGCTAAGAAGCCAAAATGATGAGATGCAAATGGAGATGAAGAGCAAGATGAGTTCTCAAATCAAGAGAGTAACCTTGCCTAAAAGTTGTGGATGGATGAATGAGGATTAAGGCCTTCTTTTATAGATTTTCTTGATGAGAGATTGGCTAAGAGGGTGAATGTGGGACTAAAGATCCTCCAATGAGAAGAGGCCACTTTTCAAGTGGTGATAGGCCAATGGATGTGCAAGATTTGGGAAGTGTGCCCATGAGAGGGAGAATTTGAATTCAAATTAGGCAATAAATTTAGATAGGGGGATAAGAAAAAGAGCAATAAATGCAATGTTGGAGGGACAAATCAACTTGTCATGTTGAGTGAAAATGAGGGTTTTAATAAATCAATAAATTGATTTATTTGTGCAAGTGGAGATATATAGAGAATGCAAGTGGGTAAGATTAGCTTTTAATTATGGTTAGATTAAATTAATGATGATTAGGCTAATTTGACCTTTTAAGACTTAAATACTTGATTTATTTAAATTAGAAATGGATGGAATATGCATTATGATTTTATTAAATGGATGTTTGATTTATTTGATTAAAAGTTGATGATAATGTTTATTTAATTTTAAATTAATGACCTTAGGAGATGGAAATTAATGAGATTACCTGATAAATGAATGAAGGTGAACTTGATTAATTGATGAATGGACCTAATGTGGAACCTTGATGAATGAACCTGATTGAATGCATAATGTTAATTTTGCATGTCTACATTTTGCCCCTCTTTGAAGCAATGTACTTGTTGCATTGGTTCAAAGAATAATCTTACCACGATTAAAATTCAAAAAATTTCTGATTTTTTTGGTTGCCCCAGTGGGAAGAGGTACACTAGTACATTGCCCCCTCAAGAGATTGAGTGAAAAGATTCGATTTGAGGGTCGATCTCGCGATGAAGATGTTCAAGATGGATGGTTATGATGATGATGCAAATGGGATGATTTTAAGATGCTTAGAATAACAAATCTATATTATCTTAAACAACTTAAATGATGATTTGATGTATGAAATGGATGATGTGATATGTTGTGATTATGCAATGGATGATTTATGAGATGCTTAGACTAACAGATCTATATTATGATGATGATATGTTGTGATTATGCAAATGCATGATTTATGCAAATGTGATGATTTATGAGATGCTTAGACTAACAGATCTATATTATGATGATGAAAAATGCCTGTGAAATGATCGATGTTTCCTATTATGTATGATATGAATGATATGTGGTATGCTGACAGTTTTCTGGATGCAGGATGGATGCATGATGGATACATTGGTGATGATGATGTTAGTGCAGAAATGAAATGATGACAAGAGGATCCCGCAATTCCATGATCTGATGAGACTTTATTAGAGATGATGATGATGATGATAGATTATGATGATTTGCTTATAAAGGATTGGGATTTTAAAAGGGCTACTTACCTTATGTTTGATTACACATGTAGATATGATGCATCAAGGTATAAAGAACCAGGATGGCATTGTACCTAGTGCGATGGAATTTGACTCGACAAACAGATAGGAGTATTCTTGTTCACACTTGACATACAGAAACCTTGCTAGGACGTACCTAACAAAGCAAGTATTCGCCAAGTTATTTTACAAGAACGTCCAACAAGCACAGCAGACAAAAGATAATGATCGTTGCCCCATTCCTATCTCTCTAAATCCTTCATTCGAATATCATTAAGAGGTCCTTGGAATGAGCGCAATAAGATAAATCAAAAGAAAAGATCAAGTACACAAACAAGCCAATGTTCTTCATACCTTCAGCCAGAGGGATGTGTTTTGACAGGATAAGAATCCAAGTGATATCCAAAATGATGCCCATTGTCAGAACGATATATCCTAGGACATGCATTGTATAGGATGATGATGGTTTGATAAGTTGATTGATAGGCTGTTGATATAAGGTCGACTAACATGTCTGAAAATGATCAAGAGTTTGAATTTGTTTTATAGGTTTGTTGTTTCGATTTTTATTTTACGATTGAAGCTTCTTTTTGCTGACTGCTATGATTGTTTCTGTTTGTGTTGCCAAAGGATGAAGGTGATGATCAGTTTATTATGGATGATTGATTATTGCGGGTGAAAGCGAGATGAGGCGGATGGATTTTTTTAAATATTTGGATGTTTTTGACATTTTGAAATGTTTTGAGGCTGTTTTTTGGTATTTTTTGAGATTTTTACAAATGTTTTTATTTTTTATTTTTGCGATGTTTTTGGGGTTTTCTAAGATTTTGTGAATGTTTTTGGATTTTGCATTTTTTGAATGTTTTTGGATTTTGATGTTTTTCAAATGTTTTTGGATTTTGATGTCTCGGGGGCTGATCAAAGATGAGCCTTGCCTGCGTTTAAGCTTAGAGACGACGTAATTCGGATTCCATGTTTTTGATGTTTTTCTGACTTTTTGAGTGTTTTTTGGATTTTGATATGTTTTGAATGCTTTTGGATTTTCTGATGTTTTGATGTTTTTGGATTTTCTGATTTTTTTTATGTTTTTGGATTTTCGCATGATTTTGACGATTTGGATATGGAAATGTGTGATAATATCAGTTCTCTATTTGGGATTTTGCTGAAAACCAAGCTAAGTTTGATTGATCAGATCGATGGATTGATGATAACATTGTTGAGGATGCACAACAATGCAAGGATTGATTGATGAGGATTGATGATGATAACATTGTTGAGGATGCACAACAATGTGCAAGGATTGATTGATCGGGATTAATGATGATAACATTGTTGAGGATGCACAACAATGCAAGGGTAGTGTTAAGCAACACAATGATTGGGAAGGACATCCCAAGATTATGGATTGATTCGATTTGATTGATCAGGATTGATGAAGCTTGATTTGGAACAAAAGTTGTTCAAATGATTCGATGTGATGTGTGAAGTGCAACCTAGGTGCAACTGATAGCAATTATTTGGATTGATTTTCGATGAAAGATGAAGACTTATAAGGAATGTCTTCTCGTCAAAATATGCCATGGGCTAGTGATTTGGATTTTGGATCACAAATGCTTTGACCAATTTGATATTATGTTTGCTGATGTTCTGATCACCACATAAGTTGGAGGGCATAGACCAAGATTTATTCTCAAAGCAAGATGTAAATATCTGCCCCCAGTGTCTAGCAATGTATGCAATGTTGTGAGTGGATGCTCGGATAGGTGTATGGATGGATGGATATGGTAAGTACGCAAAGGATGCCAAGGTTTATCTTGCGATAAGATAAGGTGTTCAGATAAAGAATGCTCATTGGATAATGCTTCATGGCTCAGATAACATTGGATAGGATAGGAACAAATGAAAATGGCCCATGTCAAGATGTTTACCATAAGCAAGTGTAAATGTGCCCCAAACTTTCATCAAGATCAAGATAACTTGGATGATGGATGCAGATGGATGAATGGATTTATTATGGATAAGATGGATGGAATGTTGGATTTATTATGGATTGGATGAGATGCTTCCTCTTGAACTGGCGCACGTAGATGCTCGATTCTACACATGACGCCTGTTTTCCAGGTTTTCATCATGGTCCCTACCCAAAGCGCCGCCCATGCGGTTTTCACTAGAGGACGATTTTTCTCTTTACTATTTTCAATCCTTTTTCTAATTTTTTTGGATTTTCATATTTTTTGATTTTTTTGATTTTTTTGAAGATTTTAAGCTCATGTTGAATCATGAGGTGTTGCTGACGTAGATGCCCCTATCATAATGTTCCATCGATATCCTGTTTGAAGGAGTTGCTTTGCTAAGAGACGTGCACTTGAATGCAGCTTTTGGGATTCTTGATCTGCTTCGTCGATACCGGAGTTAACTTTGTCTATGTGCGCACATCACGATAGAGTGCCCTTTGAATCCTTATGATGAAGGGTCGTTGACAATACATGGTCAATGTGAGAATTGGATATCATGTGTGGAGGAGTGGATGGAGTGTGTTTAGGGATAGGAGATGGATTGGTTGATAGCTTGGAATCTTTGACTCTCCAAACTTGGGAAGATGAGCAATGATGGGTGGATACGGAAGTGTACATGGAATTAGGACCAACTGCTTGATACACTTTGTACATCACTTGAAAATCCTGCTTTTGCTTTTGCGAACATCTTTGATGGATACTTTCCCTCTTTTATTTTGCCCCATAGTTTCTTTGACTGATGGAGTTTGATAGGGATGATCTTTCTTTGTATTCTTTGATATCCATTTGTATTTGATTTGTCCATTATGCTTCTCAGTTTCTTTTGATTTGATAACGTTCTTCGTACTTTGATTCAAATATTTCTTTTGACATTGGTCCCAATTCATGGATGAGGTAATGGGTGGATGAAGATTCATGGTGTGACTGGTTGTAGTATTGACATTGGTTTCATCTTAAGGATTCTTCATGCTCCCTATGTTG
Organism: Sequoia sempervirens; assembly: GCA_007258455.2. NCBI lineage: Eukaryota > Viridiplantae > Streptophyta > Pinopsida > Cupressales > Cupressaceae > Sequoia > Sequoia sempervirens. The sequence continues at coordinate 224,333,508 of VDFB02252616.1, read as the reverse complement.
ACATTTTCTTGAGACGAAGTTTCCCCCAGTATGGTGACAGTATCACCTTCATTCCTTGATTCTGCTTGTTTTGAGATATCTAGTTCAATAAACATGCTCTGACAAATGACCACTATAGATGACATTGTTTCAATTCGCCGCTCTACTAACTCTAGATTATACTGTTCTGTCTAATTTTCTTCCTTGAGTGGATAATGTTCGATAAATTTATTCATGATTTCCTCAATCTGAGTTTGGGATATATCTGATCCTGATGTTGATAACTCTGTTTGGCTGTAAGAGTTAATAATCTGCTCTTTTTGTGTGAAAAAATATTGTTCTAGATGAAGATCATCTACGTGTCCATCTGTAGAAAGCATCTCATGGGTAGATGGAGGAGTATGTGCATCTTGCATAGATAGGAGAGTGTCCATTAGATCATTATAGTATCTTGAAGATACAAATTCTTGATCTTGAATGATTTTGAAGTTACTTTCGACATGCTTTGGATCAAGTTCTTGGCATGGGTCAATTTCAAAGGATGGACTGCTTACAAATGGTTCTTGGATATCTTCATTAGGCATTAGAAGTGGCTTAATATCTTCTTGATCTTTGAGTGGACTTGGATCAGGTGTCAAGTTGAAGATTCCTTCAATATCGGTAATCATGAGGTCAAAGGACATCAATATGTCTTGGAAAGGACCATTGCTAGACTTTGGTGATAAACATTGATCATACTTTAGAATAAATTCTTGAGATATGCCCTCTACCTCATTAGGTGATGTAGAGACATTTTCAACATGATCATTGGTCGATGCCTCGTTGGATGAAGTGAAAATATCTTTATTGATGGATAGATCTTGATCATTGTTTTCATCAATTGCGGTAGAGAGATTTATAATGTTTTCAACCATAGGGTCAAGTGATGTTGGCATTTCTTTGATTAGATCATTGTTGGTTGGTGGAATTTGATCATGATTGAAAAGTGACTCTTGACATATGTTGATTTGATCTTCGAATGAAGTAGACACATCTTCAAGGTGCTTAGGGATGGATTGATCTTGATCCTTGTTCTCAACAATTGTTGTTTGTTGGGTAGCTTGAGAGGTTTGTTGCACTTTTTGAGCTTGTCTAGCTTGTTGTGTGGCTAGATATTGTCGGATAGCCCTTTGGTAGGCTTGGTGAGCCTTTAGCGCAATGTCATATTGTCTCGCTAAGTTTGGTTTTGGTGGTAGTGGTGGTGGATTTGGAATCGTGTTGGATGCGATGACAGGTGGTTGAGATATGATGGGTGTGATAGGGGTGGATGAGATTGATGGAAATGATGTCTCCACTATGATACTCACATGAAAATCCGAAGGCAACTTGGCCCCTTGTTTTGCTAATTCAAGCATGTATAACAAAGGGTTGAGTCTCATCATGACGTTGATGATTCGATGATTATCCGGATTTTGGAGCATTTCTGTCATTTCCTCGCGAGACATTCCAAAATTAGGGTCCTCTCCTTGGTTTTCTTCTTGCATATTTTGTGATGATGAGAGGGTCAATGGATTGCTTGATTCTGCTAGATTCATTTCTGTGTTGGTTTGGCTAAGATCACTTGAAGCTGGTGTTTCTTTGTTGGCTTCCATACTCTTCTTGTATTGAGATCTAGTGAGAACCATAAAACAAGGATCAATCTTTGAGAATATGGGAGATGAATCTCTTGATTCTTTAGATTAATCTCTATTCTATGTCCCAAAGTGAAAGTTTTAGGATGCTTTTTGGGGATCAAAGGTGATGATATGATGATGAATGATTTGGATGTTTTTGCTTTTGATAAATCTTGAATGAGACACTAGGCTTTAGGACTTGGATTTGATTGGATTTCGGTTTTGGGATTTGTCCTTGACTTTGATTTTGACTTTGTTTTGGATTTTGAACAAAAGGACCCTAAGATGTTTGATAATGATCTAAGGGATAGTTTTGTTCAAAGGATGATGATTTTGGATATGTGTGAGGAGAAGGATGCATCTACCCACACCTATCCAAATAAAATGATAGTTTCACTAAGTATATGAAGAAGGATTCATCCACATACACTAAGTTAGACAAGATGATTTTGATAACTTTGACTAAGTATATGCAAAAGGATGCATCTACACATGCCTAGCCAAAGGTGTTTTGATAAATGTTTTGAAGGACTTGGTCACAATGTTTTGGATGATTTTGTCATAAAGCCTAGTATCAAGGGTAGTTTCAAGATTTTCCAAAAGATGATTTGTGAGATGGATTTGATGTTTTGAAAGATGGATGAAAGTGGCTTGATTTGTTTTGATCCTTAGGTGAACCTAAAAAGACACTTTGTTTTCCTAGACCTAGGTATTGAAGACCATGCAAATGCTTCCTAGAGACCTTTGTAACCAAGAAATGATTTCATTTGAACATTCATTTTTGGATTTCCAATGATTTTTGCTTTGGGATTTTGTGAGTCTCCAATCACACATGAAAATTCATTTTGCTTATCTTTTCTTAATGGCTTTATTTTACCAAAAACACTTTCTTTGATTAAGTTTTCAAACTAAGATGTCCAATGTCTTAATTTCTTCAAACTCCACAAGATATGTTATGTGAAAATTTAATGAACTTAAGGCAAGGGTTTCCTATGGTTTACTTAAGGAGACAAATTGAGATATAATCCAATGTTTAGAAACCTCTAAGGATGTGAATCCCAAGGGAAAGCAATAACATATGGATTGCGTCAATGGCATTTGTCTCCAAAAGGGTTTGAAATTTCAATGATATTGTTAAGTGTTTGTTTGCAAATGTTTTCGAATACAACACTGTGTTTTCAAACCATAAACAAGCACAAACCCTATGGATGTGTAAGACATTATTTGTTGAATCCCCACTTGGACAAGTCCAGCTACGCTTATCTTTAGTGAATGGTTAGATGCTTGACCCCATTGGCTCCCCTCCACGACACTCACTTATATGGGGCAGCCAAGCATCAACACCCATAAAAATCCCATGGCATGTTTTCCATTTCTACTAAAGACCGTAAAAGTGTGGGGCAGCTTCAGAATGACCGTTCTTGCACCAACAAATAGATTAAGGATTTTGGAAAATTCTAGCACATGGGTTCTAGTAAGGACTTTCCATTCGTAGGAGTTGACCCAACGTGGCAAGAGTCCCCTTTGGATCCATCTTGTCGGAGTCAACCACGTGATATTGGTGTTTCTTCCAATATCCACATTTATATCCCGGTTGGAAATACTCTTGGCTTTAGAGTGTTACCAGTTGAGTCATTCCCTTGGGTGAGTACTTTTTCCCCAAGGCAGGCCCTCTAGGATAAACAATAGCGAAAAAACACACTCATAGTTCGATCAACCTTTGTTTAGAAACAAAGGGAGAACACATGTCGTATGTTTAATCACACTCGCACAATATGTTGTTCAATTTTAAGCCCAAATTGAAGTGTGGAGGTGATCACTTTATCTTACGCCAAAATCACCAAAAAGGCCTTTCGATTCTCAAGATCGCTTGGAAGCGCGACAGAAGTGCATACGTCCTTTTCAATGACTTTAGTTTAAGTAAGTAACCACAAAACAAAGCAAACACACATTTATTTTATCCTTCCACAGCAATTGTGAGTTCGTTTTAAGCACCAAGATGAAGTGTGAGTTTTGATTGTTCAATTCTTAACCTCAAACAAAATCTAGTGAGTTTGTCCTAAGATTCATTTTAAGCCCTTTGACAATTGAAAGCTTTTGTTCATTTTTAAAACCCAAAAACAAGTGAGTTAATCTAAAACAATGAATTAAAGCATAAAACGAAAGCTCCAAGCATTAAAAAATGCTTTGTGGATCTCACATTCAATTCCCAATTCCTTAACTCCAATCTTGCTTTTGTTTCTTCGCTTGACTTTCACCTTTGTACCTTTGCTTGCTTTTGTACCTTTTCCTTTCGCTTTTCCTTGTACCTATTAAACAAAAGAAAATTATATGAAAACTAATTTAATTAAATTCATTTTTCAAACATTTTAGTATAAGTGATTTCAAGTGATAAAGCATTTAATAAAGATCTTGATTCCCAAAGACTTTAAAACAAATATTAAACAAAACAATTTGCAAAAGACCCTTCTTGCCAATAATTGAATCTTTAAAAATGAAAGCCCCCTTTTCTTTTCAAACACCATCATAAAAATTTCCTAGAGAGTGACACATTAGGAATAAAGAATTAATCAAGGCAACAAGATCTCAATATACATGCACCCTAATAAAAGACCATAAATGTCATTTGAGGTATGAAATGTGTCCTAGATATTCTTTAATACTCAAATCAACACAACATATTTCAAAGAGTCCACAACATATTTGCGCCTTAAAGAGAACGCCTTTGTTTGCTTAGGACATATCTTTGTACCTGCAACATCATGAAAGTCAACACAACGCAACAAATGAGCAATACGCATAACATGATAAATACAGACAACTTCACACACTACGTGGCTTGAGTGAAAAGGGTGTTCATTACAGAGACTTTAAAGAGAATGCACTTCAGCGTGGAACACATCCAACTACCCTTTCAGATGCAGAATGTTTATATGTTAGATTTATTCAGTCTCCCCCCTACAGTGAATGCTACTATAAATGAGGTCAGGTGCCATCCTACCAAGCTTTTAGATGATGCATTTATAGGTATCAACTCATCCTACCAAGCTTTATGATTTTCAATGAAGCATCTATGATGGAAGAGTCTTGCGAGTTCACAATAAATGATCCAAACCATTAATAAATGCTATTGCTTGGAAGATAACAAACACAGAAACATTTATATTTCCAGTGCAGGCTTAACAGACCATGTGCCACTTCTGTCAACTCAGTCAAAGACTTATGAGCATTTACCATTTACCAGGAACATCCGCTTCCAACGACCAGAGATGAAAATCACTAAAAATCACGTGGATGGCAGCAGGGTTGTCTGTGTTGGCGTGTGTGATAGATGGAATACAGACTGGCAGAAAATGAAGACTCAGCATGACAGAAAATCTAGAAAGCGCGCAAACTTGAGTATGTGCAATCCACCACTGTCTTACCAGGCCATGAATGTTGCTTGCAATCCGTAGTTGTTTTTCACAGACATAGAAGGAAATAAAAAGCCCGCAGTTTGAAAGAATGAGCTAGTAAATAAGACAAGCATTTGGTAAGGTCTGAGGCATTTGCATATCAGAAGCACCTCGTGACTATTTCAAAGATAATTGATATGTGCTTATGTCTAGCGGCCTACAAACATTTTCAGGAAAAATCGATGGAGACTTTTAGATGGTCTGAAACTGTTTGAATCATAGGAGAATTAAAGTGAATAGATATAAACAGTCCATACTAACAATGATTTAAAATCCTAAAGAGAATATAGAGTCGTCTCTTTCGATCTTAATGGTGTATGCAATATCAATCAACAAAAACTTATTACCAATAACAGCGAGTGACTGTTGTGCAATAGATTGTAAGTTAATAATACTGACATTATATTGACCATGATTTCTTAAGTGCAATATACAAAATCTTATACCCTGTAGGAAAGTAAATCATGGTCACATGCAGATTGATCAAAGAAGAAGAGACCTCTGGTGACTTTGTGGTTGCGGGGTAAATGAATGGAAGAAAATAGTGAATGAGGTGGCATCATATGTGCAGCATAATGGATTATATGCAACACGGGATTAAAGCTTGAATAAAAAAATACAATATTTTACAAAACCTAGTTGTTGCCCTCCTTCTAGTGCCACAATGAAGTACCCTAAATCTGCAAGTAAGACCAACCTCAAATACTCATTAGAAGGGTTAGTCTAAACATACAAATCTGCAAATACCTCTATGAAATAAAATATCTATGCTAAAGAAATGCCACAAGTAACAAAAACAACATCAAGAAGACATTTCAAAAGCTAGATAATTACCTATTCCATATTGGATTGGTGTCACATGTGCTAGTAACCCTTTCCCAACCCTTGCTAAGAAGCCAAAATGATGAGATTCAAATGGAGATGAAGAGAAAGATGAGTTCTCAAATCAAGAGAGTAACCTTGCCTAAAAGTTGTGGATGGATGAATGAGGATTAAGGCCTTCTTTTATAGATTTTCTTGATGAGAGATTGGCCAAGAGGGTGAATGTGGGACTAAAGATCCTCCAATGAGAAGAGGCCACTTGTCAAGTGGTGATAGGCCAATGGATGTGCAAGATTTGGGAAGTGTGCCCATGAGAGGGAGAATTTGAATTCAAATTAGGAAATAAATTTAGAGAGGGAGACAAGAAAAAGAGCAATAAATGCAATGTTGGAGGGACAAATCAACTTGTCATGTTGAGTGAAAATGAGGGTTTTAATAAATCAATAAATTGATTTATTTGTGAAAGTGGAGATATCTAGAGAATGCAAGTGGGTAAGATTAGCTTTTAATCATGGTTAGATTAAATTAATGATGATTAGGCTGATTTGACCTTTTAAGACTTAAATACTTGATTTATTTAAATCAGAAATGGATGGAATATGCATTATGATTTTATTAAATGGATGTTTGATTTATTTGATTAAAATTTGATGATAATGTTTATTTAATTTTAAATTAATGACCTTAGGAGATGGAAATTAATGAGATTACCTGATAAATGAATGAAGGTGAACTTGATTAATTGATGAATGGACCTAATGTGGAACCTTGATGAATGAACCTGATTGAATGCATAATGTTAATTTTGCATGTCTACACCTGCATCCAACACCAAGTCACTTTCAACACTAAAATTTTGGCCTACTTCCCACTCATCTAAAAGTATATCAGGAATATCATTAAAAATAGTACAAGGATCAAAGACAACATCATGCTCATCTTGTTCAAAAATTATGCAATTGCCATTTATTGCACTAGGTATATAGGGTTCTATATTATCTTTTGCAAGCAACACAGACTTAATGGTTACTTTGGTTCCATACCTAGTACGGAAAAACATGTGAGACCAGTCAGACGAAAGGTATTTTACTGTTTTAGCTGTGAACTCTCTTGACAAATATAACCCAAAATATGGGGGCAAATCTGCTACATAGATGTCTTGGGAGATCAAAAAATTACGGCAAGCATGCAGAGTTAAGCTAGCATATTTGCTAAGACCCACTATATTAACAGATGATCCATCCAGCTGGACAACTCCTTTCTCTAAAGACTCATATTTTAATCCTAACTAATCAACTACTTTCTTGGGCATCACAAAACAGGTAGCACCACTATCTACCATACAATTGTGCACTAAATTTTTCCCAATAATCAATGAAACATAGAACGGAGGAGGTCTCACATTCTTACCTTGAATCATAGATTTTCCTTTGCTACTGGGATTAGCAACTTTTGCTTGATCATCATTAGTCATCACGACCTTTTAGGAATCAGCAGTGATTTGTTTAGGATTTGCATCTTCAAACAATGCCTTTTTAAGAAAATCAGCCTGTCCAGGAATACTTAAGAAATCCCACATAGTCATATTCACATTCATCTTCTTCATACTTTCCACAATGTTGTAAGGTATAGTTAAAGGTATCTTCTGGTGTACTTTAACAGCAGTCGGTTCCATGTTCTTGTGAGGCTGTTCATTGATTGGTAAGATAGTAGTTCTCTTTGGTACATTTGGAATAGGTGTGGATGATGCTTCTGTAGTTGCAGGTCCCTTGTTTTTATCAGCTGATTACTCCACCTCTAGAGCTCTTTTCTTAGCTCGTGTATTGGCTGCAATTGTTGAATCACCATTCACACCGCAAAACTCTTCACCTTGCCAATTTAGAAATGCAGTCTCATTAGAATGTATATCCAATTGTTGTTCAGGTATACTAGCAGGTGCGGCTGGCTATGGACTGACAACATTTTGAACCATAAGTGCCTGATTAACTACCCCATTTGAGCATGAACTTGGGTTATGTGCTTGATTACACGAATAACACCATTCATTTTCTGTCACAAAGTTATTCTGGGCTGGAACCATATCTTTCACTGGATTTACAACATTAAGAGGAGTTGGATTATATGGTTGGAATGGTCTTTGGTTAAAATTTTTCCTTTGATAAGCACCTTGATAGGGTTGCCTATTTTGCTGATACTGATATCCTTGGTTTTTATAAGACTGACTTGCATTCTGACCTTGCTGCTGGTTCTGATGTTGAAAATTTGGCCTTGCCCCTTGATATTGTTTCATCATGCTGATCAACTCATTTCCCATAGTCTGTAAAATACTTTCTATTTTCTACTAACTAGATTTGATCTCTTGCAACTCACTTGATGGCCCAATGCTGACATTTTGTGACTTACAACAGTGGGTATTGCTAGAACAGCAGGTAAAGGGGCTAAAGATGGCATTTGCAATGGCATATTTGATTGAATTTCAGGGAAGTAGGGCATAGGTGGCATAGGTGCTATCTTTCCTGCTTGAATGAGGTTACTTTCTATCTTAATGGCTATACTATAAGCTTGAGGTAAAGAAGTACCCCCCATGGACTGTATCATGACTGAGATAGCACTATTTAAACTTTTCAAATAGTATAAGAACACATAGTCAGTAGAAGGTCTTACCATAGTAGGTATTTTGTTCCAAGTCTTTTGAAATCGAATGTTGAAATCCATCATTTGCTCTTGTGGGGCTCTTTTAATGGTTGTTAACTGCTCTACCAATGATAGGTGATCATATTTTTCATCAAAAAATCTGGTAAATTCATCACCAAGCTCATCCCATGTTCTTATAGAGCCCACCGGTAAGCTTCTAGACCATTCCAACGCCTTCTTCTTGAAAGATGCAGCCAAAAATATCATAGCTACACTTTCTTGTGTTACATGATGCACATTGCACAATGTTGCCACATCTCTAATATGTTCAAAAGGCATTACTTTTCCTTCTCCAGTAAACTTTGGTAACCATTTTAACGCTGCCAATGGAATGTCATCATGTTGTGCTAGATTAAGGGGACTATCCTGATTGAACGATACGAAAGAAAAGGCTCTTGGTGCTGCCATTAAGCTGGAATGTGTTGGTATGCTTGCTGAAGCAGAGCTTGAACTGATTGGTACTGAACTTGAACTTGATTGAGAAGTATTTGTTGCAGTAGAAATAATACTTGTTGAACAATTGAAAGCCCCAAAAGAAGAGATAGAAAGTTTTGTTCTAAGGGTAGGTGGTGTTGAACGCCTAGCAAGAGGCTCTCTTCTTCTTCTCCTTTCGTATGAAAATAGTGCCTTGTCACTAACACCAGGTGATGTTGACTAAACTTTGGGGGAAGGAACAGTCCTTCTAAGTTCTCTCCCTTTTCTTCTTGGAGGGGATAAATGTAGAAACTCTATAGATTTTGAACTTCTAGTTTCTATTCTTCTCATATAATCAAATACATTGATCTTTTTTCTCCACAAAGAGTCGCCAGATATGCTAGAAAAACAATCTCTAAAAGGCTATTAGCTCATTTTCAGCACATCAAAATAGCAAGACTCATAAAATTATTTCTGACTTTGTCCCACCGGGAGTGCCAAAATTGTTTGTTACCAAAATTTGCACCCGATTCTGAACTACACAAGTCTCAGCAATTTGGTAAAAACATTGGATTCACTTCTATGTGGGACACTTGAAATGAAGTGAAACCTCTAGGTTCTACACCGGTTCCTAACTGGTAATATCACCTAGACTACAAACTTGATAGAAAAGGGTAAGAATATGGCTGTATAAAATAGAAAATACTGAAAATATGAAATCGAAAGGGTGATACACCGAATTGATAAGAACTATGGGATACTTTGATTTACACTTGAATATTGATGATGAACATGAGATTACAAAACATTTTTTTGTAAGTTATGCATTAATGTTTCACAAACAGGTTTGATTTACACACATTTTTAAGAAGGAAAATAATTTCCACAAATTAAAATTCATGTGCAATTCTGTAAACACGGTTTGTAATCTGTATAATGCATCTTTTGCAAAGGAAAGTATGCAAACAAGAGATAAAGTTATTAGGGAATAGAAGAAATTCACAAAATAACTTGATCATTAACCTGAAAATGCACAACACTTTGAAAGAACGAGAAGATAATTTGAATCATCATTAGTGACCAAGGTAAACTCTGTATATTATGCTCCAAATGAGTTACAAAACCTACAAAATATATGACAAGGGACTCTCAAAGTCACAAAGTCTCTATCTGCCTATTCAGAACTGACTCAAAAAATGAGTTACAAAATAGCTAAGTAGCCAAACTCCTAGGTTGCTCCACAAAATAAGGTTCTAGAAAACCTCATTTTCGTAAGCACCCATAAAGCCAAAAATTTAGGACCTGAATCTTCATCAAAATGACTCTCCAAGGTTGGAAAAGTCAAGTTAATCTTATCAAACCATAAAAATGTCCCTAAATATGCTCAAAATGTTTCTAAATTGACTTCAAATATCCTTATTTTACTCCCAATTTTGGGTAACTGAAAATAACCTCCCTATATACCCTCTCCTTGTCATTAAGACTCAACTGTATCCTTTTTTTGCATTTAGAATAATATAAACTAAGTGGTTTATAAATACACCACTTAAGTAAATATTTAACAATTTCAAAACAAAATGCAAAATAAAAGGGCAAGGCTTCGGCCTATGTTTTAGAAAACATATGAAAATGGAATATTGACCAAGTCTTTGCAAAACATAGCTTAGTGAAAAGGTCATGGATATTAGTTTATTGCAAAGTTCTTAAAATAAAAGGAAAGAAACATGCCTTTATATTATCAACATTTTAGGGCAGAAGAAACCGTAAAGATCAAAACTCACACCATCATTTCATTTTTCTCCTTACATTTCCTCTGTTTTGATGCGCCACCATGACCTATGCATAGATTGAAGGTTAGATGCTTTTGGAGGTGAATCTAGACGAGAACCTGGAATTTTATACAAAATTCATGCAATACAGTGTGGTATGCTATGCTCCATCAAAAATATCAGTTGTTTTTGTTACCTTTTTATGATCTGTTACATGAGAAATTTTGTTTTCTGCTGAGATATCATGAATTTTATGGTTTCCTCAATGAGAATTATGGAAAAACCATTATACCTTCGACTATACTCTATCTTTTTGGGCCTCTTTCATTTGAACTGTGTGTTTGCAATAAAAATGGAATATTCGCAACACCCAGGCTGCCATGTGAAAACCTTTATTTGTAGACACCATAAAAATCATTCTCTTGAATGGCCGAACCTTGAGTAATGTGAAATGCAGTTGTATTCTATTGTTCTCTTGCATCTGGACTGTCTTTATAATCATGATTATTGTTTTCATGCATTTTTTCTGTAGAGGGCTTTGTTCAGAAAAAATGAAGGCTTCATTCTTCATGTTAGCTACTATAAGCATTCAATGCTTGTTGTTTCACTGCATTCATTAGCTTCTTCTATCATCATCCTTCTCTTTTCTTTGTTTTGACTGCCTTAAAGGTTGTCCACGCCTAGATCTTTGAATTCACTGTCATAGATATCATTCATATTTTCCAAGGCTATGATAATTTATGGTTGTTCACTATATATTATTCAGAGTTACAGTCAAGAGGACTGTATTGCCAGACTTTAGAATCTTTTAATTGTCATTGTTCTACAGAAAATATACTGGATCTGTTGTGATTCCATTATAAACAAGGATTTGTAGTTTCCTATATAAGCATTTCATTTTGTTTCATATGATTTCCCATATTTTGTTGTACTAAAATTGCATTCCATAATACAAGACTATGAATATCTGCATGATGTCATTCCCCTGAGAAATTTGTAGCTCCTTGAATCTTTCATGGTTGTGATTTAATGACACTATACAGTGTGAAAACTTGCTTACTCAGCTACTCATAGTTTTTATTTAAATCTGCTCAATAAAGGCTAAGCCTTGATATTCTTGCCCTGTGCACTCAAGGATAGCTATTGACTGTGGAAATCATAGCTCTTTGACAAGATAGATCAATGTTCTTAGTCTCTCACTCAGCAATACTATTGATCAAGCACCAATTCTTAAATTGAAACTATTTAATTCACATAATCATAAACTCATGTAGATTACTACCTTGTATGCATTGTAATTTCGTTGAGCATCATGTCATGAATGTCTTTGTTTGTATTATTTGATCTGACTATTGTTGTAGCTTCATTCCTCAGATTCTTACCACTTAAACTAGTGAATTTTTCAATTCATTATTGTGAATGAAAAACCCCCTTCTCCAGTAAACTCATGGAACTGTGTTCCTGTACTAAAACAATCTTCAATGACTGGATTTTCATGCATCACAAATTGTCACTATGAATAATTATTCTCATATTTACAATGTATGAGAACAAAGCTTCAACCAATCAATAATGAACTACTTATAACTGTTGCTTGACCTTTATACCCAGTTATCAAAGTTTTTGTTGTTGTGGTACATGGCATTGTTACTTTGATATTGAACACAATAGTGCAGCTTGCTACTGTCAAAGACCTATTGTCTGAATCTTCATTGTTATGCTACTCTTGATGGATATTGTTTTGGGCCTCAAGGCAGTCATGTTGACTTTTGGCTTTCAGTATCATATTGTTGTTACAGAAACCTCCTGACTGCTCCAAATTTTCAAACTCTGCTTTTTTCAAACATCACTCTTACTGCTTAACCCTCTCTGTCATTTCTTACCAACAAGGAAGAGAATAACTAAAATATTGGCATAATAGTATTCTATTTGATTATTCTTGAATGATGACTTAATTGAAGATTAGATCACTACTCACTTAAATTTGCAATGCAATTTGAAAGTAAAATTAACTTATAGCACTGATATTATTCATACTTGCATATCATTACTATGATCTAGGCTCAACCCTTGTGGGAGCTGCATTTTTCTCCACTCATTTGATCTGAAAATAATTGCACCTGTAACTGCACATGGAACAAACAAGTTAGGAAAAATGATTGTATTTTGGGTGTACGTTGACCAAATGGTTTTCCTAAACACCTAAGGCATTCATTGGTGTTTTGATGCACATGGAGATAAATTGATACATGGATAGGTGGATAATATAAATGATCGTGTATGGTTATGACCTTTCATTGCTTAGAGTACAACTATAACACATTGCTTGACCACTGCAAGAACAAGAGTGCATGAAAACTAGGAAGGACAAGCAACGAGGACAACATCAGAGTGAGACAAACCTCAACCAGTCATTCAGGAAATGACTGGTCATCCCTTCTACATGCTTATTTATTTTCCTTCATTTATTCATGTATTGATTGGCCTTTATTTGTATCAAAGAAAATTCAGTCTCACGGCTTACTGGGTGAGACACATGTACCTTATCACATTCAATAAAGACTACATTTTCATAAATATGTGAATCTTTCTTTATTACATGCATATGTATGAATGTAATGGTCTATAGTTGTAATCTTTTTAGAATTTTCATTTATACATTTGAATGTGATGAAGGAGGATAATAAAATGTACCTTATCTTCCTTAGTTTAAAACAAATTCTACCCTTTTGAACCAATGAGTGAAAAATCCATGGAAAAGGATGTGGAGCCAAGTAATCTGCATAATTTTTTGTGACAGGTGGCTTGATAATCTCATGATGAATCTCCCAAACCAAAGGTTGTAGGCTCTGGTACTCCTGAGTGACAACATCATATGAAAGGTAGGGTACCCACTCAATAGAATCTATCTGGCACTGGGCATAATGGGAAACACCCTGGGGTATGCCCTATATGATACCATACTATCTGAGCACTCTCCTAAAAAAAATCTCTCCAACACCCAACGAGTCCTACCAATCAGCAACATAGACTGATAGAGGTATGGAAACTTTATATCATCATCATCCTAGTGCTCACAATCTAGATATGGTTGATATGTAAAATCCTCTACATCATCCAAGAATCTCCTCCAATGCTCCAACTTACCCTGTCTAGGCTGAGTAAGTTGACCTACGTATATATGCACATATGGCCTCATGGCGAGTCGTTGTCTCACCATCATTGGACATGTAACAACTATATGCTCCCATGCCCACACTTAAAGTAATGTAACCCCTGTGGACAAATTGTGACCTTAGAAGTAGACAACCTAACGTAAATCTTGGTAAAGATGAGCAAGCATACACATGCCACATGCATATATCATACCGTGAACAATCATATTCTCCAAAACACGACCCCAACCAACAAAAATTCCCTTTGACCTGTGATCAGGACAAAGGAACCCTTGAATAAAACCATCAAGTACTGATGGTAGGGTGGCATAGGCATCCGCCATCTCACGCCATGGAATCTCATATCCATAAATCTTATCATCCTGAAATACTCTGTGTAGAGCATCGGTCCCACCCTGCTCTAAAGAATCATAAACTACAACATCACCAACAACGGGTATCCTAAAAATCCACCATACATCCTTAGGAGTGACTGTCATCTCACCGGTAGGAAGGCGAAAGGTATTATGTTCGCTATGCCACCTCTCTACAAGGGCTATCAAGAGACCCTGATTAATCCTAATCTAGGGCATAGATAGAAGAGAGGATAAACCACAATGTGTGATGACTGTTGTCTCAGGTTGCACTAGCTACAGTATCAAATAGAATGTCCTAGGAAACTACTCTCGAATCTATAGGTTCGCAAATGACTCATATCATCATGAAATATTGAAAGTCAGTAATCATTGTCAATTTATCAAACATCAATCAGCCTATCAAATCTAATCAACTCTGGTGAGATTTTGATCAAATATTGTGAGTAACTATCACTTGTACCTCACCTATCATGAGGTCAATCATCAATCTAGAATTGTACCTCGCCTATCATGAGGTCAATTAATCAAATCAACCTTGCCTATCATGAGGTTTATCAATCAAACTATAATTATTCTTCACCTATCATGATGTTAATTATTGTCAATTTCAATCATCAAACCTCGCCTATCATGAGGTTGAACATCATCTACTCTATTGAGATCATCAATCATATCAAATCAATGGCTGACATGATCAAAATCAATGAAATCAAGGACAAAAATGACAAATTACATCATTCTAACTTCAATGTGCTAAAATAGTATTTTTATGCACCACAATATTCAATGCGCCATTAAAACACCTCAATGCACTAAAACAGGTGATCAAAGTGCTATTTCATCAGATGCACCATTTCAGGAGGAAAATGCACCACTTTAGATGGTCAATGTGCAATATCATCAGATGTGCTACTTTACCCTACATATGCGCTACACTTTTTGACCTATGCGCTAAAACTCAGATGCACTATTTCATTCTATCTATGTGCTAGAATAGCTAACCTATGTGCTATTCTGGTAAATGCATTAAAATAGAACTTGCATGCACTAATGCGGCCTATAGATGCACTAAAAGAATTCAAAAAGTTTAAATCCAAAATAAACACACGAAAAATGAAAAGCACAAATAACGAGGAGGTTCACAGGTACATATCGGGGGTTTGTAGGCAGTCGGGTGGTTGTGTTGACACATGCACTCAAAATGGTGAGTGTGGTAGGGGATTGGCATTTTGCTCAACAAAGCTCCAAATCACTCTCTCAAATTTCAAAACTCAAATTGCACAAATGAATTCCAAATCACCCTTTTTAGCTTTTTAATAGAGTGATTAAAGCTGATTTTTATGGGATTTATTTAAATTCTTTTCAAAGGGGCTTAATTCAAATCTCATCACAAGGGCATTTACACAATTATTTGTTGGGAGATAAATCAATTTTGCATCATTGAAATTGAAAATCTTTATCAAATCATCAAATCATTAAAAAATCATGAAAATTTTCAAAATTTCTAAAAAATCCAAAAAAAACCAAAAATTCATCAATTTATCTCCTGAGGGGGCATATATCCATCATCACAGCAAAATCAACATCTGGGGCATACCTGAAAATTATTTTTTATCAATACTAGCAGTAGCAACAAAAATTTTCTTTGAAGCAATGCCTAAACACATCACTTCAAAGAGGGGCAAAATGTATACACCTAAGAATGGTCTAGATAATCTAATTAATTAAATATGATTTATTTGATTAATTAACCTTAAATTTATCTACTATTGAATAAATAGAATTATTTATTTATATAGTTCATTTCTTTAATTCTTCTATTCTATTTATATTCTTCTAATTATTCCCTCTTAATTAAATAATCAAACTTCTATAGTTTTTATTTAATTACCATGTTATCCCTTGTTTATTAAATAAACAATATCAAATAGTTGTTTTATTTAATAATTGTTATTTCTTCCAAATTGAATAAATCCAAAATATTCAAATTAAAAGTATATTCTAGAGCTAATCAATATTTCACCTACCAAATTAGATATGAAATGTCTAATTTAATTCATCTCAACCTTCACAAGCAAATTTGGAGACAAATTGGAGACGAATTTATAGGTGAACTTCTTCATCTTCTTCCATTGATTCTTCCTATCATCTGGCAGAATGTTTTTGTGGGGAGGAACAATCTCCATAATCAACTCAGGCTTCTTTGTCCTTTACCATTCAATTCTTCAGATCAAATCTAGACATTTTCTTTATTGCCCCTTCACAAATATGTTGTCATGAATCTATAAATGGGTATGTGCAAGATCATCATAGAAAAAATAGGCCCTTAAGTGGCAAAAAATTTAGAAAAATTAGAGTTAGGAAACTTGACGTAAAAATTTGAATAAGTTATCTATATTAATTCAAAAATATGTAAGAATAGAATATGTAGCAAATTGAATGTAGTTTCTAAACTACTAGGTTTATTTATTTTTTAAAATCTATTTGGTGAAAATTTGAAATTTCGATGTAGTAGTACTTAAATTTCAGGAAAAATAAGAAGTAGGTGTCTGTCGACCACCCTAACCAAATAAAAATGATAAAAAAATTATAAAATTTTAGATATAAGTAGAGGACTCATGTCCGATGTGATGCATATTTTATTGTATTTTTTTCCAACTAATTAATTATGAATTTTTATTACAACTTTTAAAAAATATAAAAATTTATATGTCTAACCACCTTAACTTGGTCAAAACTTCATGAAATTCAATTTTTTTTTTTAAAAATCCTATAATATCCGAAGCATAGAATGTGACGCATGTTTTAGATTCAAAAAATGTGAGACCATTTGAAAGCTATAGATGTTTTTCAATTAGCCTATCAATCAGGACTTTAGTCATAATTCAAATAGAAAATGAATAATAATAATTTATTAAATTCAAAGTAAATCATAATTTATATTGGTGGAAATATGAGAATCTCCTTTAAAAACCCTTTTCATTTCATCAATTTTGGGTAAAAAAAAGTCGTCAGCCACGTACTCTACACATACCCATCATATCACCACTTTTTGGCCTATCATGATCCTACACATACCCAAATACAACCTCTGTCTATAGGAAAAGGATCCCAACTTTGTGCAAACTTACTCTGCAGAAATACCAGTTGAGCAATCAAGCATCTTAGCAATAAGCAATTGTCATTTAGCAATAGAAATAGCAAACATTTTAGAATAAAATCAATATCATGGCTTTTCATTTAGCTGCATCATAGTTTACTGTAGCTTCTTTCATCAAGTTTCATGTTAGTTTAGATTACAGTAGTTTCATCATATTATTTAGACATCATCATATAGGATTAGATTATTGCATTTAGCAACATCTCATTCTCTAGATTGGCATTTTAACAGTCATAATGCTTACCAAATCTGAGAGCCCCATGACTTAATAAATCTTTGGAGATAGAGAGCAATATGATGCTTTCAGTAGATTCTTGTTTAAATTAGTTTAATTTTTGTTTGAATATTTAATATAATGTCTTATTGATTGTGTTAGTTGATCATTTACTCACATTTTACTCACATAATTACTAGTCACCGAAAAAAATACCCATCAAATTATACACTCTCCATTCTACTTGTTTTGATGTGTCCATGTCATCAACCATTTGTACTTAAAAAAATACCATCAAGTATCATATTTATATAAAATAACCAATGAGATAAGAAAATAATAAATAATTAAATGATGTTGTCTAACAATTAATATTAATTAAACAACCTATTTTAATTTAATTCATTGTCCTACATTAACATGGAATTAAGATTACTATCATGGATGCACCTTAGTTTTCACATAGTTTAGTGTAAAATATATTTTCCAATTCCATATCAAGTAATTTCATATAAAACCTTGATTTTAATAAATAAAAATATTTTAATCCAATATACATGTATTATAAGGTATTTATAATTTTATACAAAAATACATCCAACTAATACTAGAATATACCACAATTCATTATCCTTGTAACCAAATTATTTTAGTTATTACCCTTTAAGCACATATTACATATGGTCCTTGGGAATTTTATCCCATAATTAGTTCAAGAAAATATGAAGTGTTGGGGCATTACATTTATTCCCCTCAAGGGGATTTATCCCTAAATTTGGAATATAAAATAGGAATGAGTATAAATACTACACCTCTTACATTATTTCTCATGTTAAAATATTAGGTTTATACTAATTCATCAAAACCTTGAGTCAATCAATACCATGGTTTTAAATTTCAATCTTGTTGTTTTCCAATATTTAGGTTGGATTCACATAAATAGTCATCTTTATGTCATTTAGGTTGATTATATATTTTTTAATCCAGAAACATTTGAAACATCATAATTATACATAGATGTGGGAGTATAGAAAGTATATAGACCCTAATTCCCATTTGTTCAAGAATTTTAAAGGGGCATAAATTTTTAAGTGAAAATTTTGAATATTTGTTAAGATTTTAAAATTCTCATTTAGGGTTACACACTAAAAAAACTTTATGGTTCTTAAGGTTCTATTTTGGTTGGCATTGCACTTCTATTTATTTTGATCTTCCTTTAACCCTTGTTGAATCTAAACTACTTGGTGTTCCATCTCTTGAAATATATCTAGACCAATTATGAATCAATATTCTACCCCTATCCAAATTCAAGGTGTCATGAAAGATCTATCATATTGTGTATCATATGGTACTACCCTTAAAGAGCTTTAGTAACTATTTTTGTAAGAAAAATAAACAATGGGAAGATAATTTTCCCATCATGTGTAATTATCCATTACACACATCATTGGCATGCCTTCCAAGATCCAATTTAATTTCTTCATCCACCTATTTATATCCAAGTGACATATGTTGATTTTTGGAGAATTCCAAGACCAAAGAGCATGAAACAACCTTTCACAAGTGAAAAAAATATGAGCATAATAGTGAACCGTAGGAAATAGGGTGCTCTACCTTTTAGGAGATGAAGCACGCAAGTAGGATGGAAGGGTCCTCCTTTCCTATTTCACTCCTAGTTCATTCAAGGAAACCCTACAGATCTCCACCTAATGATCGAATTAGGAAAAGAGATTGCTACAAGGTCTCCTTGGGTGTGATTAAACAAAGGGGGTTCACCACTAAGAAAATCCTTAGAAAGAAGGAAATGAAAATGATATGAAAATCTAACTATATAACCTAGGAAATGAAGAAATCAAAATGATAAATTGTGAATAAATAGAGAAGTACCTAGAAGATTGGAGATTCCTAAAAAAGGAACACAATCCCAAAATTATGAATTTTGATGTGAACTGGGACTCATATGCCAAACTAGGTGATTTAGTCCCAATTTAGGGCTTCGAGCTAAATCTGGAATCAACAACTGGTAAACCAAGATCTACAAGAAATGACTAAAAAGTGGTATACTAGGACTCATATGCCTAAGGTGGTGATTTAGTCCCAATATTAGGGTTTGGCTAAAACTTTGGTATCCTCTAGTGATCTTCTATAGCTTCTCTCATGTCCAATCTCTAAATCTGAAACTTTGAATTCAGGCCTGTAGGCGACTTTCTATGAAAATGAGAACTTCTTGAAAACTTTGACAACTTTCTTCAATCTTGCAACTTTTTTTTCAAAGGATCTTTAAGCCTCAAAACACCTAGATCTTCAATCACACATGTAGAGGAGAGAAGAATTTTTTTTTGTTAGTGGATAGGGGTTTTCCTTGGTCAAACCCCATTTTGGTAATCAAACCTTGAAATGAAATGAAATAACATGAAGGAATGATGAATGAATAAATATTCTATGTTGCAACTCACCAAACCCTTGGAATAAAGGTTGCAATTTTATATGAAATGGCTAGCATGAATGTAGATCTTGACTTGAATGCTTGTTTGAATCGTGAAAACCTACATCACAAATGTTAGTTCAAAAACACACATAATGCATGATGACTTTGACATGATGCTTGATTCTTGAATATAGCTCCAAAATGCTTGATAATCAACTCTTGAATGCTCTTAAACACTTGAATTTCTAGATCATACTTGCTCATGAAAATTTCTAGGATGATAGATTGCTTGTTAGGAGAAATTATGTGAAATAAGCTTGTATTTATAATTGTTTATGCCAAATTTCTTGAAATTACAACACTGCAAGCTGACATCAAATCTAGGAGAATAAAATCCCACCAATAATTGAATTCAAAATGGGTCCAAGCTAAAGTGAAACTCATGTATTCTAGTTGGGGCGTATGAGTCCTAGTAGCATAAGCTTGGTACATAAATTCCAAGAAATTCTAAGTTTTATGTCAAATTCAGGATCAGGCCCTGAGACCTAGGTGGGACCCATACACCCAAGGTGCATATGAGTCACAGATCACTAAATATGGAACACACTACACAAAAACATGAATTATTATTGATCATTAGTTAAGTGTCAAGATTATCCTTAGAGAGATGCATTAAATTTGGCTTGTGGATGCAAAATATGACCAAATAAGGCATAAAGAATCCCAATTTTAGCAAGGAGAGCCAAAAAAAGTGGGATACATTTTTCTACACTACAAATAGTATGCCTATCAATATAAAAATGAAGAGTGTATAACTATAATGAGGAACATTGCATATATAGGCAAGGTTGATGAGGTAGGAAGTTAGGACATAACAATTGACTAACCCTCCAAATATGAAACACTTGTGAGCTCACTTGAAAAGTGTGTTCAAGAAAGTGTTAATAAGTGTCTCAAGTGATGAGGACACATGTCTCAGCCATATGAAGTGATACAAACGCATAAGAAACCTAAGTAAACTTAAGCTATGAGTGTGAATAGGTCAATCATAGAAAGGTGATATCCTAGCTAGATGGATAAAGAGACTATTTATACTAAAACCACCCTTCACATGCAACTTAGGGAGTAATTTATGCATATATGATGATTCCCAACTACTAGGCTATGTTAGGTACTCAATTAAAAATTTATCATAAAGTGGAGTAAAGGAGAAAAACCTTGTTTGAAATTAAAAATTCCATCTCTAAGAGATAAATAATGCAAATTCAATAATATTATAAGTGAAGAAAGTAGGACTCATGATGAACCCCCAAGGACTAATTCTATAAAATAATTACAATATTTTTTTCTTTCATAAGAGAGAAAGAGAGATACTATAGATCCCTCCATAAGAGAGAAAGAGAGATTGTGGAGCCCCCATAAGATCATAAAACCTACAACATTGAGTGATTTTCAAAGAAGAATACAAAATGTGATCCCTAAATATCAAATAGCATTTCATCCTCATGGAAGAAGATGAACTGTAGATAGGTGCACGAAATATTCCCATGTGAAGAATAGAAGTCTCTTAATGATGCACATGATAAAAATACAATGGTGAAATCTCTGAAAGTTGCTCAAATGGGTATGTGCATGATCATCATGGAAAAATCAGGTCCTTAAGTGGCAAAAAATTCAAAAAAAATAGAGTTAGGCAACTTGAAGTAAAAATTTGAATAATTTATCTATATTATTTAAAAAATATGTAAGAATATAATCCATAGCAAATTGAATGTAGTTTCTAAACTACTAGGTTTATTTAAAAAAATAAAATCTATTTGCTGAAAATTTGAAATTTCAATGCATTAGCACTTAAATTTCAGGGGAAAAATAAGTAGGTGTCTGTTTGACCACCCTAACCACAATAAAATGATAATATTTTTTTATAATATTTTAGATATAATTAGAGGACTGGTGTCCCGATGTGATGCATATTTTTTTGTAATTTATTTCCAAGTAAATAATTAATTATGATTTTGTTATTACAACTTTTAAAAAATATTAAAACTTGTATGTTTGACCACCTTAACTTGGTCAAAACATCATGAATTTTTAAATTTTTTTTAATCCTATATTATGTGAAACATAGAATGTGACACATGTTTCAAATTCAAAAAATGTGATACCATTTGAAAGCTATAGATGTTTTTCAATCATCCTATCAATTAGGACTTTAGTCATAATTCAAATAGAAATTGAATAATAATTATTTATTAAATTCAAAGTAAAGCATAATTTATATTGGTGGAAAGATGAGAATCTCCTTTAAAAATGATTTTTTTTCATCAATTTTGGGTAAAAAAAAATTTCCAGCCACATACCCTACACATACACATCATAGCGCCACTTTTTGGCCCATCATGATCCTACACATACCCAAATGCTCCATGTGAAGGCTGATGTAGAACAAAAACCAAAGATGTTTATGGGTTAACAACAATGTTGATGTGGATATCATCAAAGATTCCTGCCAACTTTGTAAAATGGGATTCACTAAACAAGTCTAATATTCCATGTAAGTAATGATCCCAATCAACTATAGTGGAAACATAATTGTGAATATCCTATTGTCCTAAATCATGAGAAACCATTCATGTAGGAACACTCAATATTGAAAAAGAAGAATGTGAAGGAGATGTGATATTAGTGTAAGGTGAGGAAACCAATGAGGAGGATAGAACTCCAAGGTTCAAATAGACAAACTATTTCTCCTTATGCATGCTAAAGGTATCAATGTCATCTATACTCAAACCATCATCAAAGTCAATAGAACCAAAGGAAGAAAAAGAGTATAATCTAGAATCATGATCAAAATGATCCATGGAAATGATGTCTCTATACAAATATCTTATGATCATGGAATATGGTGTGAAATCAACTATTTTTCATGTGCCACTATGTATAATCCGATAAATGGAAAGGATATTATTAGATAGGGAAGGTACATAAAGTACATCATTGAATGTTCCTTCTATTTCAATAGATCCTTTTTCCCAGAGGTAGAATATTGGTGTTATTTTCCATCAATATTGGTGGGAATGGACAAGGATCAAATGTGGAAAATAGTCCCTTGTATGCAGACATGTGGTGCCATGCCCCAAAATCAAGAAGCCACTTGTGTGATGGGTTGTTTGCAGAATCCAAGAGTGTAGTAACTTATTCTTATCCTTTCTTGAATATGAAGATGATGTGGATGGAGAAAAAATAAGAACCACATGTCCTAGATGTAGGAAAATAAATTTTATTTTGTTGAAGAATATACCTCAAGTCATCAATTTAATTTTTATATTGGTTTTATTCATGCCCTAGTCTCTTATAATTAGTACATTTGGTCTTATCCCTAGAAGTTTTCACTTTTTCTGAGGGAGATGAATCTAATGGAGTCTCTAATTTTGATCCTTTATCTTGATACTTAGTTTTTTTCATTCTCTTAGATGATTGATCAACTAATTCTTGAACTTTTTAAGAGGTGATAGCATCCATAAATATTAACTTAGATTGTTCTCATGTGATTCTATCATAAAACTACTCAAAAGAAGACATTACATGTGTTGTTCTAAGAGCATCCATTGTAGAGTAAATAGAAGAATAAAATATATAATAAGGACCTTTTAGCTTTGATAAAACAAAGAAGACATTCTTTGTCTTTTTTTATTTTAGCACAACCCTTAAGTCAAGAAAGAAAAGACATAAATTGACCAAGAAATCTTCCATATATGGGAATGAATCAAGAGACAATATTTTTAAATTAGCATCCAATTGTAGTATTTTAAACTCATCAACTATACCAAAGAGATCTTTAAACATGGCTCATGTATTTTCTTAGGAGTTGTAGATTTTGAATTATAGAATCGGAAGTTATTACAAACATGTAAACCAATGATGCCCATTGCCTTGTCTAACTTGTTCTGATAAGTAATGTCACGTCTCAAAATTAAATGTTAAGTTATTTAAATGTTTATGGAAAATGGAATTTATCAGTTAGATTTGTGATAAATTTGAGATTTCAATGTCATTTGAATTTTATGAATATTCATATGATGGAATACAAAAGATGAATGTTTTGATATGAAATGGAATCATTTCGTTTCATGCATTGGTTATCGGTTATTGACGAAACTCTGTAAGTGCAAGTGTGTGAATGTAGGGATAGGTTGAAGACTGAGAAAATGGTTGAGGTAGGAATATTTATCCAAATGACGAACAGTAAGAAAGAATTGGAATCTAGAATCTACACACACCAATGAGAAGTTCATGACAACTGCATTTAGCAATCAACTTGGTAGATATCATTTTTTGCTTGTGTAAAATGTATAAATGACTAATCAAGTAAGCTTGTGGAAACTAAATTTAATGGAACACTTGCTTTACCATGTTCATTTGATGCTAATTTCATAATAGTGAATAATACTAGAAATATAAGTGTATGAGCTACTTAACTGCTCTTGAATAGAACAATGAGTATATTTATATGGATGTGTGAATATATATATATATAGAGAGAGAGAGATGTATCTAAATTTTCTTCCTTCATTCGAAAATAAAATGTTTTATGTGGAAACTCAAAACATGGGAAAACAATTGAATCAACCACCTTGGGAAACAATAATCATATCTCATACACTCTAAGCACAACCACCACCCATCATGGAAGAGACATTTTCTAATTTAGCTCGGAGGAGTGGGTGGCTATGTATAAGGAGGCGTGAGAGAGTTAAGACCACAATTGGTCTCCCATTTTAGAAAATGCAAAAAAATCTTGGTCATAAGGGATTTTGGAATAAGGAGGGAGATCTTGGAGAGAAAAAGCAGAGGAGATTTGAGGAAAGGAGGATGATAAAGCAACAGAAAAAACACCAGTGAAAGAGCTTTTTCCAAATTCGATAGGGTGAAAATCATCAAATTGCACAACAAAGAGGAGGTAATTCGAACCTTGCAATTTTTTTATGTTGTTTCCTTCCATGAAAATGGATGGGTTATATGTTATTGGTTGAATCTATACTTAGAAAACAAATTACTTGTGTTCAATTTCCTCAAGGATTGAGGAAATCATTATTTTTGTATCTCTAGAAAACAGGGTTATCAAACTTGTATATGTTTATGTCAACCTAGATGCCTCATTTGTTTCATTGTGTAAAGTGGGCAGAAACCACTATTTTTTTCATGTCATTTATGCAATGTTTCGATCCAATCAAAACTTGCTCTTATTATAGCCAAGTCCTATTTACATATTACCTCCCTGTTAGTGGTCTTAACCAATGTAATTTCTTCCTCTATTATTAGAATACTCCATTCTGGAGTCATCTCTGAAAAATCATTGAACTGTATGCATGTTCAAACTAAGAAGCCACATAGAGACGATACTTTGTTTTCTAGGCAAGGTATCAATTATACCCATGATCACCATAAGTGGTGATAATTTGAAACCCTTTTAATGTTATCCTAAAGAATGACTATTTTGTTTTTTTTGATGTGAATAATGATCTCTATCATTCTATATGTTTGTATTGAGTGACTAATGTTGCCCTGCCTTGATGAGCGATGCCACTACTCGTATGAATTTTCACATATATTTCCATACCACTATTAAAGTGATTTCCATTGTTCTACTTTAGTGATGGTCAAACAAAGCTATCATTCGAGTATTTATACTCATCGATAAATATTATGTTGTTGTCATATCTAGCCGAATGATTAACATCGTTCCTGGCCTTAGCTTACAAATGGGCGATTCCCATCATTCCCAATGTTATGAAGATGTGGAAAATTGATATTATTCTAATTTACAAATTATTAACAGTAATTGTATCATGCAACATGTTGTATGAGTCGTGGTCTATGAAAAGGGCATAGCAAGCCAAAAGGCTATTGTTAACTCTTTTGATGAAATTTCAAATTTCTTCATTCTTTGTTGTGATGTGTATGTGTATGTATATATATATACATACACAGTTGATATTGAAGTTGTTAACATCGGTGTTGGATGTTATACTTACGCAAATCCCTCTTTGTTGTGGTGCCTCTGTCATAATCGATTGTTACATCAAACATTTTTTATTGATTAACATTAAGGCACATAATGTTGGTTGATATCTTATATATCAACCATTTCTTTAAGCATGTATTTTAAGGATAAAAAGATCTGATTGATGTTATTTTATTGTCTTGATCATAAACATCATTGAAGGATAAGTTAAATCTAAATGAATAAATTTGATTTTATTTATTTGATAATATTGATTCAAAAAATGAATTCAAACTGTAAGATATGAGATTATCTAAGACAATCCTTTGATAAAAAAGAATGACACTATTGACAATGAACTAAGTGAGTGAAAACTAGTTTTCAAACCAACATAATATTTCTTTGTATGAGCATTCTCTAACTTGGTTTAAAACCACCAGATCATTTGAAGGACCAATTGAACACATAACAAATTACCTTGTGAATGAATATAGTTGTTCTATATAACATGGTAGGGTTATAAAGTAGATATCTAATAGTTAAATGCAGATTTGATCAATAAACTAGAGAAATAAAACACAAAAAAAATTATAGCAGCAACAAGAGAACACAAAGATTTTAACATGGTTCACCCAATATGGGCTACATCCACAAAATTGCATCCATCCAATGATTTAATTATCTAGTATAAAATATATTACAATCTCACAAATAATGCCCTACTGCAACTCCCATCCCAACCGATAATTACAAGCTTTTTAGAATTGTTACCTAGTTTACACCCTCAGGCTCAATCAGGCAAGCATCTATGTTGCAGGTGTCATAAGGGTCAAATGGGATCTCTTCATCGAAGGTTTTTCATGCTAGGTTCCCTCTTGAACAATTTTTGCCCACATTTTTACCATGTTGCATCGGTTGTTCCCTTAGTTTTACATTCTCTATATCCTGGTTCCTATCGGCATAGGTCCGTGAATGTTTCCCCGACTCAGGTTATGTTTTCTGCATCAGATGAGTCTGTGTTGCCTATTGGCAGGACTCATCTGACGTCACGAAAATCCAAAGGATTTTGCATACTTCATTCGGCGGGACACTTCGTTTGTTTTGGCGACCGTGGGGTTTCTATCAGCATATGTTTTCACCGTCGGGGTTGTGTCTTACCGATTTTATCATCTCTCCCCGACTAGGTATATGGTGATTCATCGGCAGAGCCTTATTCTATCGGCATAGGGTCTCAGCGAATTCTTCTTGTTTCGCCGAATGGAGGAGCATAATATATCATATTGGTAGGAATTTAAGTTTTTGCGGGGATGTCATGGCAACTTTTCTTTGTCTTACCGACAGTGTGCAAGGTGGTCGTATATCATATCAGCATGAGTTCATTTTGGTCTCGTCGATCGGTGGTGGAAGGATTTACTCATCGGCGTAATTCAGGAAGATCGCCGTAAGATCTCGGCGACTGACCTTCGATCTCGCCGATGGAAGACATGAAGGCTACTGGTTGGCGTAACAACTTCCTTGTCTCGGTGACTCTCAATGTATGAGGCCTTTCGGCATAGTAGATATAGTCTATGAGAGGTCTCTCCGATGGGTGAAAGCTACAGTGACATACTTGTAATAGATAGACTCATCGGTGGGGGATGCACTAGGTCTCAATGACCCGTGAGCAGCCAAGGTCTTTCAAAATAACGGGGTGCATTATGTATAGTGTCTTGCCAATAGTAGGATGTCACAGCGATGGAAAACGGATGGGCTTGTTGGCAGGATAAAGCATGGGTCTAGGAGACTAAAGGTTTTCTGTTCGACGGAGGTTATTTTCTTCGACAAAGGGTCTCGACGAACACCTCAAGTTTCGCCGAAGTCACAAGGAGCCCGGCACAAAAGATGGAGGCCTCGATATCTAGTTTTTGGCGGGAGTCTCACCGATTATGAGTGACTTCGCCGAGATCATCGAATATCGACATAGAGTCTCGCAGAAGTGGAGATGTCTCGCCGACAACAAATGGATGGCCAGCGGATGATGTTGGTTTCGGCGTAGGCCCCACTGAAACAAAAGGTGCCCGCCATGAATATCACCAAACACGGAGGTCTTCGACATAACATAATGAGCTCAGGGTAACCTCTTTCAAACCAGAATGAGTCAGGCTGAAAGAAAACAAGTTGGCTGAGGGTTCATACCTCGGCGTATGTCTTGCCAAGATGCATTTCCATTCAAAGGACTTTTGACCGGCTGCAGGGCTGCGTGGTTTTCACTCGGCCAATTAGAAAGATCTAAGGGTAAACCGTGGAATTCCAAAGAGCATCGACAGGATGAAGGGTGACGTGTATCTCTTGCAGGATCAGAGCATTCATGGTGCGGCTGAATTAGCTCAATTGGACATGATGGATCGAATAAATGTGGTAGCTAAAGGAATATCTGAAGAGGACTTCTTCGATAATGTTTCATACCGACACACATAGCAGGGACACACAGGCTTCAGCATTAATTTCAATCAAAAGATCTCAGGATAGATCTTTCTGAGCTGGGATATTTTTGTAAGCCCTAAGGTGCCGACGTATAGTCTTTATATAAGGCATTTTTTGCCTTTTTGTAAATAGTTCTGACCGCATACTCAGAAGAGTTAGTGATTTTCAATCAATCCTTTCTCAGTCAATGTATGTTTTATGTAACTCAGCTGGAATCTTGAATACAACACAGAGTTTACCTTGTAATTTTGTCTTCATATTTGTATGATTCTCATTTCTGTATCTTTCTTTTTGAGCTTGCAAGTTTCTAACTATGTTTTCCATAATACTGTATTCATATCTTAGAGTTGTGAAAAGCAATCTTTCCTTCCTGAGATGCATATGTAGACCAAACCTGTTAGAAAGACAAGCATTAATCTGAAAGATGTTGTTCTAAGAATAGCAATTGGTCTTTCAAGTGTATGTTCTTTTTGTGTTCATTTCATGATTTCTTATCATTCGGTGTATCATCCTAGTGTGGTCTTTTAATTTATGCACTTTCTTCCTCTTTTCTCTCAAAGAATCAATAGTTTAGGTGATACCCAAAGTAAGTCGGCCTTCTCCGGAGGTTCACTTCAACCATAGGTGACCCACAGCCTTGGAGTGATCCCATGTTGCTCTAGAAAGCTCAGTTTCAATCTCTGTGCATAGGGTGCATTTCTAGGTGACAACAATTTTTGGCACACCCGGTGGGACAGTGAACTGCTTCTCAGTTCATGTTTATACATTTTATTTACTGCAGTTTGGTGTGTACAACAGTATTTTTTTGCCTTTGGAGGCAAGTTTTTTAACATACCTGGTGACTCCAAGCTTAAAGTATCTGGTTTCAGTAGTCTAAGTGTTGGTTTCATGATAATATGTCTTATCATTCACCGTTTCATGAAGATATGGTGCCTGCATCTTTTTATCAATCATACTCTATTGAGGATACTGCTAGTTTTACTCAAAATAGCTATGTAGCAGTGGGTTACCAACAAGCTCAATTGGCCTACCCAGCCACCCCTGTACAAGTTCAGCAGCGGCATGCTTATGCTCCCAGCAACCCCAAGAGGGTTATTTTATCTCCAATCAGAAAATTTATCCTTCATATGAGCCTCAGAATTTAGATGAAATGAATTTGGAGAATATGTCATTGTATTTCCAAAAGAAAATTTAAGAAATTGAAAATCAGCAGGAGGTCAACAGGCAGGAGGAGGAGCTTGTTTATCAAGCTTATATTTATCAACAGGAGGTTGAGACACAAAGAGGATTTCATTTAGTACAAGAATTTGAACAAAGCCAGTCTAACTCTACTGAGGAACAACTTTCTCAAATGCCCCAATCAGCTACTATCTTTTCAAATCCTTTCTTTGAGGAAGCACAAGAAGAGCAACTTATTGATCAAGATGAGTTAATCCTCTGGGAAAAGATTAAGAATGTGAATCCTTTGCATTTGGCCATTAAGTGTTATCAATTGCAGTAGCAAAGGATTAAGCAACAAGAAGACACTTGTTACGACAAATCCTTGACTATTCTAACCAATCAGCAAGATCAACAAAGTAAGTCTTCTAATTCTTCAATTAAGCTCCCTAAGTTTGAAATTCCAAATTTTAGGAGTTATCATCCTGTGCAAAGGCCTGCAATTGAGGAAACTCAGTCCATTATCCCTAAAGAGCATTCTTTTCAATTACAAAGTTAGCCTAGTGACAAGATAAAAGAAATTTTTAAGGTAGATGAAGCTCTTTTGGGTATTGATACATTTGAGCATGAAGCTCAAAATGAAAGATCAGGGTTGTTACAAGTGGTTGATGAGCAGGGTCAATTAGGACAATAGGGTTTTAAACAAGAAGTGACAGCTAAATATGGAGTTATGTCATATTCATCTAATGAGCTCCCTAGTTTTGTTGAACAGAGTGGTGAAACCCTGATTAATTTCTTTTCTGAACTTCCTGGTTTTGATAATGAGGTTGGGAAAATCATGTCTAAACAATCATCAGTAATAGCATTTCAACAGCAAAAAGAGGAATATCTCAATGACAAGGTGTTCTTCCATCAAGATGAGCATGATCAACAAAAGTATGTCTTCGAAGATATCAGTAATCCTTGTAATATTAAAAGAAAGAATCATGAAGTTGATGTAGGATATCTTATGCATGAGAAAGCTAACCATGAACTTGGAGAGTCCTCGTTCTCAAGTATAATAGAGGGTTCTTGTTCAGGACTTGATTTTAAGCCATCTATTTCTAAACCTATAGAGTATGAACAACACATAGATGCAATAGAGCAGAAATTTTTCTTCCCTTAGGAGTGTCATCCTAAGGAAAACGATAGTCCTCTTATCATTAAAGGTACTAGTACTGTGCAAAATGATGAGGATTTGTTCTGGGATGACTTGGAGATTTTCATTTCAAGCTTGGATCATAAACAGTTTTTTAGTGAGGCCCATCAGGAAGATATCAGTATGTCAAATGAAAAAGAGTTTGTACCTCAAGCCCTTAATGATTTACTTGATGAGCTTCCCGATTTTGTGGAGGGTACTACAGGAAAAGTTATGATACAATCCCTTATGCCAAATGTTGATCAACATCCTGAGAAATATGATGGTGGTGTGTTGATCAATATACATACAATCCAAGACAACCATGACTTGACGGCATTTGACCAATTTGATAGGGTGAATGAAGCAGACATTTCCTTGACCTCTGAGCCAATTCATTCAAATCAGATCACCATTGTGCAAGACAAGGAAGAAGCAGATCTTCATAAGCGAATCAGCATTAAGAGCAAGGAGTTTATTCTTTCCAGAGGATGCCCAATTAAAGATTTGATTAACAGAATACTAGGAAGAGCAAAGTGTGCCATTGTTCTAGAAAAGGTTGATGCAATTATGACATTGGAGGAGCAGAATCTATTCACTTATTCCCTTGCAGACACCAGTTTTTACTATCAATTCGAAATGATAAGTGGATTTATCCTTGTCTTTCCAAGTGTGTTGCAATTAGTACGAGCAAGTCATCAACTTGTGAGCCATTGTATATTGAGGAGAAAGGGCAGCTACTTCAGTCAACCTGTTAATGGATTTGTTTGACCAATTTCTGCTGGTTAGTATAGGGTAGGTTTAGATGCAGATTATATTCCCTAAGTGCTATTTCTAGCACAGTTAAATAATTTCCCTTCTGTAATTTCTTATTTTCAATAAGTTTCCAAGTGATCTAGTGAATCTTAAGATGAGTTACAGCCGTGTACCAAGCTACTGTTGATCTTTTCTGAGTTGTCCCAATGACTCCATGCCCAATGGATAGGCCTAGGCTACTAGTCTTCATGTTTAGCAGGAAAACATCCGGCAAAAATTGCCAAAAATGTTACCTGGTTTACACCGTCAGGCTCAATCAGGCAAGCATCTATGTTGCAGGTGTCATAAGGGTCAAATGCGATCTCTTCATTGAAGGTTTTTCATGCTAGGTTCCCTCTTGAACAATTTCTGCCCACATTTTTACCATGTTGCATCGGTTGTTCCCTTAGTTTTGCATTCTCTGTATCCTGGTTCCTATCGGCATAGGTCCGTGAATGTTTCCCCGACTCAGGTTACATTTTCTGCATCGGATGAGTTTGTGTTGCCTATCGACAGGATTCATTTGACGTCAAGGCGATCAAAAGGCTTCTGCATACTTCATTCGATGGGACGCTTCATTTGTTTTGGCGACCGTGTGGTTTCTATCGGCATATGTTTTCACCGTCGGGGTTGTGTCTTACCGATTTTATCATCTCTCCCCGACTAGGTATATGGTGATTCATCGGCGGAGCCTTATTCTATCAGCATAGGGTCTCAGCGAAGTCTTCTTGTTTCACCGACTGGAGGAGAAAAATATATCATATCGGTAGGAATTTAAGTTTTTGCGGGGATGTCATGGCAAATTTTCTTTGTCTTACCGACAGTGTGCAAGGTGGTCGTATATCATATCGGCATGAGTTCATTTTGGTCTCGTCGATCGGTGGCGGAAGGATTTACTCATCAACGTAATTTGGGGCGATCACCGTAAGATCTCGACGACTGACCTTCGGTCTCACCGATGGAAGACATGAAGGCTCCTGGTCGGCGTAACAACTTCCTTGTCCTGGTGACTCTCAATGTATGAGGCCTTTCGGCATAGTAGATATAGTCAATGAGAGGTCTCTCCGATGGGCGAAAGCTACAGCGACATACTTGTAACAGATAGACTCATCGGTGGGGGATGCATTAGGTCTCAGCAACCCGTGAGCAGGCAAGGTCTTTCGGAATAATGGGGTGCATTCTGTATAGTGTCTTGCCGATAGTAGGATGCCATAGCGATGGAAAACGGATGGGCTTGTCGGCAGGATAAAGCATGGGTCTCGGCGACTAAAGGTTTTCTGTTCGGTAGAGGTTAATTTCTTCGACAAAGGGTCTTGGCGAACGCCTCAAGTTTCGCTGAAGTCACAATGAGCCCGACACAAAAGATGGAGGCCTCGATATCTGGTTTTCAGTGGGAGTCTCGCCGATTATGAGTGACTTCGTCGAGATCATCGAATATCGACATAGAGTCTCGCCGAAGTGGAGATGTCTCACCGACAGCAAATGGATGGCCGGCGGATGATGTTGGTTTCGGCGTAGGCCCCACCGAAATAAAAGGTGCCCGCCATGAATATCACCAAACACGGAGGTCTTCGGCATAACATAATGATCTCGGGGCAACCTCTTTCCGACTGGAATGAGTCAGGATGAAAGAAAAGAAATTGGCCGAGGGTTCATACCTCGGCGTATGTCTTGCCGAGATGCATTTCCATTCAAAGGACTTTTGACCGGCTACAGGGCTACGTGGTTTTCACTCGGCCAATCAGAAAGATCTAAGGGTAAACCATGGTAGTCCAAATAGCGTTGATAGGATGAAGGGCGATGTGTATCTGTTGCAGGATCAGAGCATTCATGGTGCAACTCAAGTAGCTCAACTAGACACGATGGATCGAATAAATGTGGTAGCTAAAGGAATATCTGGAGAGGACTTCTTCGAGAATGTTTCACACCGACACACATAGTAGGGACATGCAGGCTTCAGCATTAATTTCAATCAAAAGATCTTAGGATAGATCTTTCTGAGCTAGGATATTTTTGTAAGCCCTAAGGGGCCGATGTATAGTCTTTATATAAGGCATTTTTTTCCTTTTGTAAATAGTTCTGACCGCATACTCAGAAGAGTTAGTGATTTTCAATCAATCCTTTCTCAGTCAATGTATGTTTTCTGTAACTTAGCTGGAATCTCGAATACAACACAGAGTTTACCTTGGAATTTTGTCTTCATATTTGTATGATTCTCATTTCTGTATCTTTCTTTTTGAGCTTGCAAGTTTCTAACTATGTTTTCCATAATACTGTATTCATATCTTAGAGTTCTGAAAATCAATCTTTCCTTCCTGAGATGCGTATGTAGACCAAACCTGTTAGAAAGACAAGCATTAATCTGAAAGATGTTGTTCTGAGAATAGCAATTGGTCTTTCAAGTGTATGTTATTTTTGTGTTCATTTCATGATTTCTTATCATTCGGTGTATCATCCTAGTGTGGTCTTTTAATTTATGCACTTTCTTCCTCTTTTCTCTCAAAGAATCAATAGTTTAGGTGATACCCAAAGGAAGTCGGCCTTCTCCGAAGGTTCACTTCAACCATAGGTGACCCACAGCCTTGGAGTGATCCCATGTTGCTCTAGAAAGCTCAGTTTCAATCTCTATGCATAGGGTGCATTTCTAGGTGACAACAGTTTTTGGCACGCCCGGTGGGACAGTGGACTGCTTCTCAGTTCATGTTTATACATTTTATTTACTGCAGTTTAGTGTGTACAGCAGTATTTTTCTACCTTTGGAGGCAAGTTTTTTAACATACCTGGTGACTCCAAGCCTGAAGTATCTAGTTTCAGCAGTCTAAGTGTTGGTTTCATGATAGTATGCCTTATCATTCACCGTTTCATGAAGATATGGTGCCTACATCTTTTTATCAATCATACCCTATTGAGGATACCGCTAGTTTTTCTCAAAATAGCTATGTAGCAGTGGGTTACCAACAAGCTCAATTGTCCTACCCAGCCACCCATACACAAGTTCAGCAGCAGCATGCTTATGCTCACCAACAACCACAAGAGAGTTATTTTATCTCCAATCAGCAAATTTATCCTTCATATGAGCCTAAGAATTTAGATGAAATGAATTTGGAGAATATGTCATTGTATTTCCAAAAGCAAGTTGAAGAAATTGAAAATCAGCAGGAGGTCAACAGGCAGGAGGAGGAGCTTGTTTATCAAGCTTATATTTATCATCAGGAGGTTGAGACACAAAGAGGATTCCATTTAGTACAAGAATTTGAACAAAGTCAGTCTAACTCTCCTGAGGAACAACTTTCTCAAATGCCCCAATCAGCTGCTATCTTTTCAAATCCTTTCTTTGAGGAAGCACAAGAAGAGAAACTTATTGATCAAGATGAGTTAATCCTCTGGGAAAAGATTAAGAATGCGAATCCTTTGTATTTGGCCATTAAGTGTTATCAATTGTAGTAGCAAAGGATTAAGCAACAAGAAGACACTTGTTACGACAAATCCTTGACTGTTCTAACCAATCAGCAAGATCAACAAAGTAAGTCTTCTAATTCTTCAATTAAGCTCCCTAAGTTTGAAATTCCAAATTTTAGGAGTTATCATCCTGTACAAAGGCCTGCAATTGAGGAAACTCGGTCCATTATCCCTGAAGAGCAGTCTTTTCAATTACAAAGTCATCCTAGTGACAAGATAAAAGAAATTTTTAAGGTAGATGAAGCTCATTTGGGTATTGATACATTTGAGCATGAAGCTCAAAATGAAAGATCGGGGTTGTTACAAGTGGTTGATGAGCAGGGTCAATTAGGACAACAGGGTTTTAATCAAGAAGTGACAGCTGAATATGGAGTTATGTCATATTCATCTAATGAGCTCCCTAGTTTTGTTGAACAGAGTGGTGAAACCCTGATTAATTTCTTTTCTGAACTTCCTAGTTTTGATAATGAGGTTGGGAAAAGCATGTCTAAACAATCATCAGTAATAGCATTTCAAAAGGAAAAAGAGGAATATCTCAATGACAAGGTGTTCTTCCATCAAGATGAGCATGATCAACAAAAGTATGTCTTCGAAGATATGAGTAATCCTTGCAATATTAAAAGAAAGAATCATGAAGTTGATGTAGGATATCTTATCCATGAGAAAGATAACCATGAACTTGGAGAGGCCCCGTTCTCAAGTATAATAGAGGGTTCTTGTTCAGGACTTGATGTTAAGCCATCTATTTCTAAACCTGTAGAGTATGAACAACACATAGATGCAACAGAGCAGAAATTTTTCTTCCCTCAGGAGTGCCGTCCTAAGGAGAACGATAGTCCTCTTATCATTAAAGGTATTGGTACTGTGCAAAATGATGAGGATTTGTTCTGGGATGACTTGGAGATTTTCATTTCAAGCTTGGATCATAAACAGTTTTTTAGTGAGGCCCATCAGGTAGATATCAGTATGTCAAATGAAAAAGAGTTTCTACCTCAAGCCCTTACTGATTTACTTGATGAGCTTCCCAATTTTGTGGAGGGAACTACAGGCAAAGTTATGATACAATCCCTTATGCCAAATGTTGATCAACATCCTAAGAAATATGATGGTGGTGTGTTGACCAATATACAGACAATCCAAGACAACCATGACTTGATGACATTTGACCAGTTTGATAGGGTGAATGAATCTGACATTTCATTGACCTCTGAGCCAATTCATTCAAAGGAGATCACCATTGTGCAAGACAAGGAAGAAGCAGATCTTCATAAGTGAATTAGCATTAAGAGCAAGGAGTTTATCCTTTCCAGAGGATGCCCAATTAAAGATTTGATTAACAGAATACCAGGAAGAGCAAAGTGTGCCATTGTTCTAGAAAAGGTTGATGCAATTACGACATTGGAGGAGCAGAATCTATTCACTTATTCCCTTGCAGACACCGGTTTTTACTATCAATTTAAAATGATAAGTGGATTTATCCTTGTCTTTCCAAGTGTGCTGCAATTAGTACGAGCAAGTCATCAACTTGTGAGCCATTGTATATTGAGGAGAAAGGGCAGCTACTTCAGTCAACCTGTTAATGGATTTGTTTGACCAATTTATGTTGGTTAGTATAGGGTAGGTTTAGATGCAGATTATATTCCCTAAGTGTTGTTTCCAGCACAGTTAAATAGTTTACCTTCTGTAATTTCTTATTTTCAATAAGTTTCCAAGTGATCTACTGAATCTCAAGATGAGTTACAGCCGTGTACCAAGCTACTATTGATCTTTTCTGAGTTGTCCCAATGACTCCATGCCCAATGGATAGGCCTAGGCTACTAGTCTTCATGTTTAGCAGGCAAACATCCCGCAAAAATTGCCAAAAATGTTACCTGGTTTACACGCTCAGGCTCAATCAAGGAAGCATCTATGTTGCAGGTGTCATAAGGGTCAAATGGGATCTCTTCATCGAAGGTTTTTCATGCTAGGTTCCCTCTTGAACAATTTCTGCCCACATTTTTACCATGTTGCATTGGTTGTTCCCTTAGTTTTGCATTCTCTGTATCCCGGTTCCTATCGGCATAGGTCCGTGAATATTTCCCTGACTCAGGTTACGTTTTCTGCATTGGATGAGTCCGTGTTGCCTATCGGCAGGACTCATCCGACATCATGACGATCAAAAGGCTTCTGCATACTTCATTCGATGGGACGCTTCATTTGTTTTGGCAACCGTGGGGTTCCTATCGGCATATGTTTTCACCGTCGGGGTTGTGTCTTACCGATTTTATCATCTCTCCCCGACTAGGTATATGGTGATTCATCGGTGGAGCCTTATTCTATCGGCATAGGGTCTCAGCGAAGTCTTCTTGTTTCGTCGACTGGAGGAGCAGAATATATCATATCGGCAGGAATTTAAGTTTTCGCAGGGATGTCATGGTGACTTTTTTTCGTCTTACCGATAGTGTGCAAGGTGGCCGTATATCATATCGGCATGATCATTTTGGTCTTGTCGATCGGTGGCGGAAGGATTTACTCATCGACGTAATTCGGGGCGATCGTCGTAAGATCTCAGCGACTGACCTTCAGTCTCGCGGATGGAAGACATGAAGGCTCCTGGTCGGCGTAACAACTTCCTTGTCTTGGCGACTCTCAATGTATGAGGCCTTTCGGCATAGCAGATATAGTCTATGAGAGGTCTCCCAGATGGGTGAAAGCTACAGTGACATACTTGTAACAGATAGACTCATCGGTGGGGGATGCATTAGGTCTCAGCGACCCGTGAGCAGGCAAGGTCTTTCAAAATAACGGGGTGCATTCTGTATAGTGTCTTGTTGATAGTAGGATGTCATAGCAATGGAAAACGGATGGGCTTGTTGGTAGGATAAAGCATGGGTCTCGGCGACTAAAGGTTTTCTGTTTAGCGGAGGTTATTTTCTTCGACAAAGGGTCTCGGCGAACGCCTCAAGTTTCGCCGAAGTCACAAGGAGCCTGGCACAAAAGATGGAGGCCTCGATATCTAGTTTTCGGCGGGAGTCTGGTTGATTATGAGTGACTTCGCCGAGATCATCGAATATCAACATAAAGTCTTGTCGAAGTGGAGATGTCTCGCGGACAGCAAATGGATGGCCGGCGGATGATGTTGGTTTCGGCGTAGGCCCCACCGAAACAAAAGGTGCCCACCATGAATATCACCAAATACGGAGGTCTTTGGCATAACATAATGAGCTCGGGGCAACCTCTTTCCGACCGGAATGAGTCAGGCCAAAAGAAAAGAAGTTGGCCGAGGGTTCTTACCTCGGTGTATGTCTTGCCAAGATGCATTTCCATTCAAAGGACTTTTGACCGGCTGCAGGGCTACGTGGTTTTCACTCGGTCAATCAGAAAGATCTAAGGGTAAACCGTGGCTGTCCAAAGAGCATCGACAGGATGAAGGGCGATGTCTATCTGTTGTAGGATCAAAGCATTCATGGTGCGGCCGAAGTAGCTCAACTGGACACGATGGATCGAATAAATGCGGTAGCTGAAGGAATATCTGAAGAGGACTTCTTCGAGAATGTTTCACACCGACACACATAGCAGGGACATGCAGGATTCAGCATTAATTTCAATCAAAGGATCTGAGGATAGATCTTTCTGAGCTGGGATATTTTTGTAAGCCCTAAGGGGCCAACGTATAGTCTTTATATAAGGCATTTTTTTCCTTTTTTTAAATAAGTCTGACCGCATACTCAAAAGATTTAGTGATTTTCAATCAATCCTTTCTTAGTCAATGTATGTTTTCTATAATTCAGCTGGAATCTCGAATACAACACAGAGTTTACCTTGGAATTTTGTCTTCATATTTGTATTA
Source organism: Sequoia sempervirens (assembly GCA_007258455.2). Lineage (NCBI taxonomy): Eukaryota > Viridiplantae > Streptophyta > Pinopsida > Cupressales > Cupressaceae > Sequoia > Sequoia sempervirens. The sequence continues at coordinate 224,294,504 of VDFB02252616.1, read as the reverse complement.
TTCTCATTTTTGTATCTTTCTTTTTGAGCTTGCAAGTTTCTAACTGTGTTTTCCATAATACTATATTCATATCTTAGAGTTGTGAAAATCAATCTTTCCTTCCTGAGATGCGTATGTAGACTAAACCTGTTAGAAAGACAAGCAGTAATCTGAAAGATGTTGTTCTGAGAATAGAAATTGGTCTTTCAAGTGTATGTTCTTTTTGTGTTCATTTCATGATTTCTTATCATTCGGTGTATCATCCTAGTGTGGTCTTTTAATTTATGCACTTTCTTCCTCTTTTCTCTCAAAGAATCAATAGTTTAGGTGATACCCAAAGGAAGTCGGCCTTCTCTGGAGGTTCACTTCAACCATAGGTGACCCACAGCCTTGGAGTGATCCCATGTTGCTCTAGAAAGCTCAGTTTCAATCTTTGTGCATAGGGTGCATTTCTAGGTGACAACAAGAATCTTTTAGAATTAGGGTTTTACAAAGCCATTTTTTTATTTTGTCAATGATGAAGAAAAAAAATAGGAGAAAAAGTTTTCTCAGGGTTATCACCCCCAAACCCCCACTTTTTAGGGGTTTTTGCCTCGATCCCCAGCCTGGGGCCCGACCCAACCTGTCCCTAGACCCCAACGAGGATACATGAATAGTGTACAGTGTAGCATGATCAATCACCACATACAAACAATCTCCCACTTGGAGACTAATCAAGCTCCACACCAAACAATCTCCCACTTGGAGACTGATCCTGGGTGACACTGCTACACTTACAACTCCTTTAAGAAATAAGCACCTTGGACACTGCTGCTCTGTTATACTTTTAACCATGAAGAAAAACTAAAGTTGAAGAGGAGCTTAGCTTATCCCTTGTCACTGCCTTTGTAAACATATTTGTTGGATTGGAATTTGTATGTATCTTTTCTAGCTTTACCTGTCCATCCTCCAACACTGACCGAATGAAATGATATCTCAATTGTATGTGTTTGGTTTTAGAGTGCAAGGAAAAATTCTTTGCAAGATGTATAGCACTTTGGATGCCTATAAACAAGTGATTTTCAACCTATTGCTTTCCCAACTCTTCCATGAAAAGTTGCAGTCATATCATCTCCTTTTCTACCTCTGTTGTAGCAACATATTATGTCTCTATAGTGGATAAAGCAACCACCTTTTGCAACCGAGAAATACAACTCACTACTATCCCACCAACTTTGAATACATAACCTATGGTAATCTGCCTGGTATTTATATCCCCTACCAAATTTGAGTCAACATATCCTTTTAAATTAGTATTAGAGCCCCCAAAATATAAACATTTATTGGATGTACCTCTCAAGTACCTGAGAATCCATTTTACCAGATTCCAATGCTCAACTCCAGGATTACCCATATATCTACTAACAACTCCTACAACATGTGTAATATTTGGTCTTGTGCATACCATGGTGTACATTAAACTACCTACAGCTGAAGCATATGGTACCTTGGACATTTCATCTTCCTCCTCTTGTGTTTTTAGACACATATCCTTTGTCAATTTAACATGACTAGGAAAAGGTGTACAAAAAACTTTGACATTCTCCATATGAAATATCTACAACACCTTATCAATATAATCAACCTGAGATAAAAATAATTTTATGTTTTCCTATCTCTTGTAATCTTCATACCAAGGATTTGTTTTACTGCCCCCAAATCCTACATAGCAAAATAATTTGCTAACTGATGTTTTAACTCCTTAATGTGAACCATGTTAGACCTCACTACAAGCATATCATCAACATATAATCATAAAATAATGTAGCTATCATCATCTAACCTCTTAAAATAAACACAATGTTTTGAATTACAGTGACTGTAGCCATTCTCATCCATAAAGCTATCAAATTTAATATACCATTATCGAGGTACTTGCTTCAAGCCATATAAACTTTTCTTCAATCTGCACACCAATTTCTCTTCACCTTTGACCTCAAATCCTTGAGGTTGTTCCATATATATTTCCTCTTCCAAATCACCATGGAGAAAGGTTGTTTTAACATCTAGCTGTTTCAAATGAAAATCTTCAGTAGCCACAATATTTAAAACAGTGCGTATAGAATTCATTTTAACAACCGAAGAAAAAATATCATCAAAATCAATACCCTTTTATGTGCAAATCCCTTTACAACTAACCCAGCTTTAAATATTTTCTTACCTCTATCCTCCTCTTTCAGCCTATAAACCCATTTGTTTGGTAAATCCTTTTTACCTGTAAGCAACTTGCATAGTTCCCAAGTCTAATTTTTCAGCAAGGAGTCCATTTCTTCTTTTGTTCCATGCTCCCACTGAACCTTGGTATCCACCTGCATAGCTTCATCATAACATTCTGGTTCACCATCATCAATTAATAAAATAGAATACAAAGAGGGAGAATATTTTTTCGGGGGTCTACTTATCCTTGAAGATCATCTAGCATTCATTGGAGTTTGTGGTATTTGTTGTTGTTGAACTGTTGCAGAGCATGATGAACCATTAGAACATCGTTGTTTGGTGCATCATCCAACACTACATAATCATTTTCTTTATTCTCATGCTGTTGCAATTGATCTTTGTACAACACTTTCTCATTGAATATGACATCCTTACCTCTCACAATTTTCTGATTTTCAAAATCCCAAATCCTATAACCAAATTCATCAATGCCATATCCAACAAATATACATTTCTTTGATTTTACATCAAGCTTGGTTCTATTTTCAAAATCTACATGTTCCAATGCTTCACAACCAAAGTTTTTGAGAAAAGAATAACTTACCTTCTTACATGCCCATGCTTCCTCTGGAATACCACAACCCAAAGGATTAGAGGGACCTCTATTAAGTAAATAAACAACAGTGTTTACAACCTCTTCCCACATTTTTAAGATTAGCCCAACATGCAATCTCATAGTCTATGCACGCTCCATTATTGTTCTATTCATGCGCTTATCCACTCCATCTTCCTATGGATTCCTTGGAACTATTTTTTGCCTACAAATACCATTATAGGAACAATACTCTTCAAACTCTTTGTTGAAATACTCACCACCATCATTAAATCTGAGACATTTTAACTTTTTACCCATCTCATTCTCAACCAAGCTTCTTCATTTTTTAAAAGTTTCAAATACATCAGATTTATGCCTAAGGAAATAAATCCATACCTTCCCTGTTGCATCGTCAATAAAAATGACATAATACCGAGAGCCACTGAGAGAAGATACTTGAGCTGGTCCCTATACATCCATATGCACAAGTTTCAATTTCTCATCTTTCTTTTGCTTCCCATCCTTGAGAAAACTAACTCTCTTTTGTTTGTCATACACACAACTTTCACAAAAATCCATATTAACACATTTTAGACCTGGTAAAACATTCTTTGAATGAAGTACTTTCATACCTTTTTCACTCATATGCCCAAGTCTATTATTCCATATTGTTGATTCAGAATCCACAACAACTATCTAATTTTTTACCTGCTGAACTACAACAACTGTTCCTGAACACTAATTTTTATTTGCAATAGCTAAAGTAGAAGGAATAGTATGACCTATACAAATATATAAGGTTCCTACTTTCGCATTTTTTTCTACCACTAAGGCACCTTTTGTAACCTTCCAATTTTCATCATTAAATGTAACAACACAACCTTCATCATCTAGTTTCCCTACTAAAATTGAATTTTTTCTTAACTTTGGAACGTGTCTTACCTCATGTAGTGGCCAATCATTCCCATTTTGCAACTTAATATTGATTCTTCCCTTTCCAACAATATGACAAGGTTCGTTATCTCCCAAATAAACTAGCCAAAAATCCCCTTGGAAATAATCAAGAAAATAACTTCTATGGGGTGTAGCATGAAATGAAGCCCCTGAATCTAACACCCAAGAATCATTAGCATTATCAAGGGAAAGAATCAAAGCATCCTTATTAGATTTATTACTTACCATATTTGCCTCTTTATTTCCTTCCTTTTTGTCTCCTTTATTTTTCTGAGACTAGCAATCTTTCTTTAAGTGACTCGGCTTACTACAGTAACAACAATCCTTCTTTTCTCTAGATTGGGACCTTTTGTCCTTTGATTTTCCTTGTGACTTCCCACGACTTCCATAATTTTTTCCTCTCTCCTTTATTCTTCCCCTACTTTCTGCATTCGAAACACTGCCTGATGTGGATGTTCCACCTGAGCTTTTCCTATGAATTTCCTTGCTCAAAATAACACCAACAACATCATCAAATTTCAATGTATTCAAACCAGAAACAAAATTGCTAATAGCCATTACCAAGCTATTCTAGCTTTTAGGCAAAGAACACATAATCAAAAGAGCCCTAACTTCTTCATCAAAGTTTACATTTACAGAAGTTAATTGACTAGTAACCATATTAAATTCATTTAAATGATTAGCAACTGACCCACCTACCATTTTCATATTAAATAAACACTTCATAGGAAATACCTTATTCGAAGTAAAAGGATTTTCATATAACCTTGCCAGGGTTTGCATCAACTCTTGAGTTGTCTTTGCTATTATAATATTGAATGCCACCAATTGTGTCAGGAATAAACAAATATTGGCAAGTGCCTTTCTGTCCAAAATATCCCAATCCTCATTAGACATTGTTGAGGGTTTCTTGGTTTTCCCTTCCAATGGCTGCCATAAATCCTTCTGATAGAGGTAGTCCTCCATCTACATCCTCCATAACTGATAGTTCTTCTCATTGAACTTCTCAACCTTCAACTTATCCTTGTCTACCATTACTCCCACTCAACCGTGAGACCTTCCTATAGAGGATAACTGAGCACAACCTTGCTATGATACCACTTGTTAGGGTTAGAAGGTAGACATCTAATAGTTAAATTATGCAGATTTGATCAATAAAATAGAGAAATAAAACACACACAAAAATTATAGCAGCAATAAGACAACACAGAGATTTTAACATGGTTCACCTAATATGGGCTACATCTACAAAACCGTATCCATCCAATGATTTTATTATCCAGTGAAAAACATATTACAATCTCATGAATAATTCCCTACTGCAACTCCCATCCCAATTGCTTATTACAAGTTTTTTAGAAGCTTCTAGAATTAGGGTTTTATGAAGTCATTTTTTATTTTGTCGGTGATGAATCAAAAAAATAGGAGAAATTATTTTCTCAGGAGTTGCCACCCTCGAACCCATACCCAAGGCCCAACCCCAAACCCTAGTGAGGATACATGAATAGTGTACAATATAGCATGATCAGTCACCACATACCAACATAACATCCTTGTGACATTCTGTAAATTCAATTAAGACTCAATATGTTTTCAATGAAAAGTTGACATCTTGAACTATGAAGATCTATATGTGATGGAACTTTCTTTTTTCAAAGAAGATGTACGCATACTCATTTATTTTATAGAAGGCCATATATGTGTACATGCATAAATATTTCATTTATGATTTACACATACATGAGATATACCTTATTTTAAAATTGCTTTTCTCTAAATCTAACAAGCGTAGACTTGAATTTAAAGGAAATGTTGGAAATCTGATTGTCATGCATGGAATGTGATTAAATGTATAATGTCATTTTTATCAAATTTGGTTGAATTCCTTGCATATGTTGTTGAATTGTAATTATCCAATATCAGACAAATGTACACTATATTGTTGATAGTTTAGTTACCTTATTGTAAAAAGATTGGCTAACACACTATTAGAAAACATGTTGATTGTTTGCATAATGTGTGAGTTGGATAAAGTGTATGTATTTTTTTGTTGTGGAGGTTATCTTCTGGGATGGGTGCTAAAAATGGGATAATAGAGAGATAGGTTTTGATTTTCCAAAATCTATATTTTTAGCTATATACAACAATGCTTGGCCAAGCGTTTATAGTCCATTATGTTGAATAGTCTAACTTTTATGATGTAATATCTCTACCATTTCCTTGCATACATCTTGCATGTTCTAAACATAGATAGAAAATGCATGTATATGTTTGGAATGCACTAGATTCCAACTTGCATATTATATCTCTTGATAAGTACTGTGTGCAAGGTCGAGCATTATTCAAGTAGGAAGAATACCAGGGAAGCATAGCTTCGTGGTTGGGCAGAAAAGTGCCTGAACCATGTTCTCATCCATTAGATGCAGTGAGAGTTGAAGAGGATCACATGGAATCCCATATTCTTGATTAGTGTAGTATGTATTTTATGATGTAAATTGAGTTGACTAAGTGGCAAGATGACCTAAGTCAAAATTTGTAACTTATAAAAGGTGACATTTGGAAATGAATCTTAAATATTATTTGACATGAGATGCTATAATGGAAAATAGCTAATTGACCATGTCTTTAATTTTCCTATTCATAATGTCATATTTTAATTTAGCTGTGTTATTCAGGCATGTTACATTTGGTATCAGAGCTTAGGGTTCAACCCTAGGCTTATGAGCCCATAGTGGTTTAAGTTAGGGTTAGTTGAATCTTAGTTCAATTTCAAGTTTAATGAACTTGAATTGAATGCAAGTATGGGGAGGTCAAGGTTAGGGAAAAAGAAAGGGAAGACTATTAGGACTAATTAAAAGAAAGTTGCTGAAGAAAACCCAACACATGAAGTCCAACTCGAGATTCATGATGATGATATCTTGGTACACACCCTCACTTGACTCAAGTTAGAGAGGGGCAAGAAAATTGAAGAGTCTAAGTACCTTGTAAAAACTAATAAACCTTCGATAATGTGAGATTGGCCTTTGGAGTGTGGACCCAATGCACCCATTCTAACTAAAGAGGAAAACGAGTTCCTACGGGCACATCCTACCTCTTCTAAGAAGGTTGTATTAGACTCTAAAGAGGATCCAAAAGAGTGTCCTCTATCTGATGATGAATAGCCAACCTAGTAAGGAAGGAAAATTTTGTAATCAAGATCTTTGTAATATGATATTATTATAAAGAAATAAAGTCTTTCTTGTGTTCAAAGTTATGATCTTGAATGACTCGTCTTTGGGTTGAACTAACATCAGCATCTTTTTAAGATCACACATCATAAAAATTAGAATTATGTGTTTGAGCAATCAAATATGGAAAACTTGTGTCAGTTATGCTAAAAACGAGATGCAACACAGGTTATTTGTGAACCATCATGGTGAACACAAGGAATAGAAGTTTAGGTGGTGGTGAAAATGAAGGTTAGAATGAACGGTTGGATAGTATCCTCAATCTCCTAAATCGACAAGAAAATAGAATGGACCATTTGGAAGGGAAAATTTTGAGGCATGCGAGATGGTCAGAACTGGAGGATTGAAGAGCAGCCACAAGGGAATATAGATCTGAATGTCAATAATCAAGCTAGAATCAAAGGAGATCTCAGTAAGGACTTGAAAAGGGTTGCTTTGCCAAATTTTGATGGAAAACCCATAAGAGGTAAATCAGAAGCATGAATCATAGAAATGGAGAAGTAATTTCGACTTTGGAATTTATCACATGAAACTAAGGTTGTATGGGCAGCCTATCAACTCTCTAGTGAGGAAGCTACCTAGTGGGACAACAAAATGGCATTAAAAAAAATTGCAATTTGGGGAGATTGCCTAGGAATAGTTCCTCTAGCATTTTTTAAAGAGGTGGCTTCCTTAGCACTTCTTCAACAAGAAAATTATAGAGTTCCAGAACTTAGCTTAGGAGAGCATCTCGGTAACTTGGTATTGGGAAAATTTCACACATTTGTTGAAATATGTGCCTCAATACCAGACTAATGAGTGCTTCCGAATTCAAAATTTTATACTTGGGTTGAGACCTTAGATTGGAGTGAAGTTAGACTTGCATTACCTACTCACCATGGAGGTCTTTGAGAAGGCCACCAAGAAAGAACAAACATTGCAATAGTTGTCCAATCTTTGAAAGAATTCAGAATCTAAATCTCGGTTCAAGAATAAGAAATTTTAAAAAGGAGACAAACTCTAATAGATCAAGAATCTGAAGAGGGGAAGTGATTCACAAGAGAAAGTGGAGGGAAACATTGACAGAAAGAATAAGAAGGAAAAAAATAGCAAGGGAAATTTTGAAAATAAGCATAAAGGCTCCAAGGAAGACATGTCGGGAGGTCAAAAGGGGCCTTGTGATGGTTTCTATACCTGTGGAGGCAATCATTATGCCTCCAGTTTCCCACAATGCTCCAAGGGATGAAAGGAAGGAAATTAGCATCAAATCCATGCGGTGGTGGACAACAAACAAGATGAATACCAAGCCTTGCCAATCAAGCTATCAAGTAAGATATATGGAGAACTTGTTTCTATTTTTATTGATACTAGAGCTATTAAATGTTTTGTTGACCTGAGAATGATTTCTAAGCTATCCATTAGACCTAGACACGTGGCCAATTCTTGGACAGTCCAATATGGAAATTGAGTAGAGTGGAGGTTGGATTCATGTCTCTATAATAGTGAGTTAGAGCTTTCTTGTTTCCTAACTCAAGTCAATCTTTATGTGGCACCTTTACAATCTTATTATGTAATATTGAGAATCAACTGGTTGATAGAGCACAAGTCCGTTGTAAATTGTGAGCATAAGATGGTGAATTGTCTAGATAACTATGGAAACCCAATTGAGATTCATGGAATTTAGAGACCCCTAAAGCTTAGGAAAATCTTGGCTATGCAACTTAAGAGGGCTCAAAAGAAGGGGTGTACTATCTATGCAATACACGAGTGAACCTAAAAATATGAAGCCTTATTTAGATGATTACCCCATTCTCAAGGAGTCTCAAGATGTATTCCCTGAAGAACTCATTGAATTGCCTCCCAAGAGAGAATTTGATTTCTCTATTGATCTAGTTTTGGGAGCCGAACCTCAGTATAAATCCCCATATAAGATGATTGCCACCAAGTTATTCAAATCACTAGTAGAAAAACAACAATAAATGACTAAAAAAACTATTAAAAATTGGTCACATGACCATTAGCTTGGTCACGTGACCATTAGTAGTTTATTGCCAGTCATTTATAATGAGACCAATTCATGACTAAACCATTTTTAGTCATTTATTGATTGTTTTGATTGATCAATTTGGTAGTATATTTAGTCATTGATTGTTGTTAACTGGTCATTTATTTAGTCATGGTAGTCATTTATTTAGTCATGGTAGTTATTTATTTATTCATGGTAGTCATTTATTTAGTCATTGTTGTCATTTATTTAGTCATGGTAGTCATTTATTTTAGTCATGGTAGTTATTTATTTAGTCATTGTAGTATTTATTTAGTCATGGTAGTCATTTATTTTAGTCATTGTAGTCATTTTATTTAGTCATGGTAGTCATTTATTTAGTCATGGTTTAGTCATTTATTTAGTCATTTATGAATTAATGCTTTCAGGTCTTTGTTTTTGCATTTAAAAGGAAGTTGGATGGTCAGTTCTACTTGTTGTAGGGTAGAGTATGGCACTGGTTTTGCATTTTCTCCTTGCTTTGTATTGTTCATAAAGGAAATGCTTTTGTAGCTTCCAATTCTATTTCACAAGAAAATAGCATGATTACATTAGGGAAACTAATGAAATTAAGATGAAAATGGTTAAATCTACAATGGTGATTGAGATTTTAATCTCACATGGAATTTTAATCTTACTTCCAGCCATTGAGATTTTGAAAAAGAAATCTGATGAATGGTCGATTTGTTGAAGTGGTCGTAAATCAGACTTTTCCCTGTAACAAAAGCACTAGAGGGTTTTAAGCATTGTTGCTTCACATTGAAATTATTTTTACAAAAATTAACTCATTTAATTTTTTTCTTAAACATCAGATACAAGGAAATATAAAACTCAAAAATCTACAAAATCATCATCCCTAAAACACAACCAATAATATATGTGAAATTGATTTTATAAACAAATTTACATGAAGAATACAGGTTTGCATAAAAATAATTTTGTAGTAAAATAATATCATTCAAATCTATAGATGTAAATTTAGATTTAGAAGAAAAAAAATTAATTAATTAAATTGTGTTTTTTTATTTATTTAGGCAAAAAAAACTTACCCTCTGCCAACTTTAAAATGGGCATAGGGTCATGCGCAGGTCCGTGTAAAACTATTGTTGCTTACAAACTTAAATCTATGTTTCAAAATATTTAAGTTTCAAAAATAATAATAATAAGCAAGTTTATTTGTTGACTACAAAGGACAAGTTTATGTATAAACAACAAAATAAACTATGCAGAATATATTCTTACATCTATACAAATTCAATGCATAGGGCGGCCTCCTCCTAATGACGAAATCTCCTTCCTCCTACTCCTTCCTCCTACTACATACAATGAAACTATTATAAGTAAAAAACAAAGCAAAAAGCAAAAACCCCCATTCTTCTCATGTAGCTAGAGCAAATCATGGAAATTGTAGCCATAAATATCTCTCTCCCTTGTGCTACTTGTCTCCTCTCATCCTACATAAATGAGAAAAATGATTAGGGCAAACACTCATATATTTATTCAATTAGAGGGAAATGAAAGGAAAATTTAGGACAACATAGATTGAAAATAGGGTTTCTATTGAGTTCACCTAGAAAAATAATATGCATCCAAAAAAGGATTATGACATAAATAATATATTTTAAGTACTTCCGACCAAAATGAATGAAGAAAATTAGGCACCCATTTTGAAATGGATGTGAAATTTACTTTCAATGTGGTTAAACGAATCTCAACCATTCATCATTTTCTACCATTTTTTAGCTATTCAAATCTCATTTTTCGCCAATTTTTTTATTGTTTTTTCTTGGCTTTTTACTACAATGTGAAAATATGGTTTTGGTGAGGGTTTAAGAGTATGTTTATTAAAATGAAAATTAAGGAAAAGATCCTAATAATGAGCACATTTAGGTTTTAACATTATGCAATCCTTTATCCTACCTATTAATTTGCTTTTATTTTATAAATTATAATTTTCTATTATTTAATTACTTGAAGAATATTTTTATGATGTTTTAATTTAAATTATATGGTACATAAATTTATCTTATTTATAAACTTATTCAAAATTGATTATTTATTATTTTAATAAGAAAATAATTATAAATATATAATTATATTATTAATTATTATTATATATTATATTCACTAACAAAACTATTATATATATAATTTTTATAATTATTAATTAATATTATATTCTTATTTAATATAAAATATAATTAATATATTATATATTTTATATAATAAGATTAAATTATATAATTATATTTATAAATATATATATATAGGGTAGAATACAAAATTATATTAAATATAAGTATGATTATATTTACTATTATTATTACTACTACTATTTACTATTATTACTATATTATTTTTTTAATTTTGCAATATAGATTTTTTTTTTAAATTGTCCGCTATACCGTGGGGCTCTATCACGTACACTGCGGGCTGGTGGTGGCTTTACCGCCAACCCGTAGTTTACTATGGAGCCCTGCAATATAGCATGGGAAATTTTTTTTTAAAAAATCTATATTGTTTTTTTAATTTTGCAATATAGATTTTTTAAAAAAATTCCCCGATATACCGCAAGGCTCCATCACTTACAGTGCGGGCTGGTGGTAAAGCCACTGCCAACCTTCAGTGTATGTGATGGAGCCCCGCCGTAAAGCAATTTTTTTTTTTAAATAATCTATATTTTTTTTTAATTTTGTAATATTTACTATTATTATTACTATTATATTGACTATCATTATTACTATTGTATTTACTATTATTTACTTTTATTATTATTATTATTATTATTATTATTATTATTATTATTATTATTATTATTATTATTATTATATTTACTATTATTATTACTATTATTTACTATTATATTTAAATATAAAACATATATTGAACGCAATCGGAGAATTTTTCTTGAACAGGAAAAGGTGGCTGACAGAGTTTGGGACTTGGTGGAGAGCTCCATGGTGGATCTTGGTCAGGTCCACAGTAAGAAGTTCAATTCCATATCTTCTAAAGAATTGCATTGGGTCAATGCTTGACCACACTTCAAGTGGTTGACGACCAATACCCACACTGGGAAGCAGGATATGGCCAATGTGGATTGGGCGGCCCCTAAAGTTAGCTGGATTAAGTTAAATATTGATGGTGCTACAAAGTGCAATCCTAGGGCTGCTGGTAGCGGTGGTGTCTTCAGGGACTCGAGGGGTCAACCTTTGGGTCTCTTTGCTTCTGACTATGACATCTCAACAAACAACTGGGCAGAAGCCTGGGCCTTGTGGAAAGGGCTTTCCCTTGCTAGGATCTGTGGCTGGAAGCGACTTTGGGTGGAAGGGGACTCAAAACTTTTGATTGAAGCCATACAGGGGAAGAGACTGAAGAATTGAAAGCTTGGTGCCATAGTTGAGGCTATAATATCAACTAAACGGGACTTTGAGGATATCTTCTTCACCCACATAAAAAGATTTGGCAATCAGGTCGCTGACTGGGCTGCCAATTACGGGGTTAATTTGTTGGCTAGGATTGGGGAGGCTGATCATGTTTGGTGGTCTAACTTCCCTTGTGCTATCTACAAACTATTGCAGAATGACATCAATCTCCACCCTCCTTGATTTTGTTTTTGTCTACATTCGGTGGTTTTGATTTTGTTCTTGCATGTGCCCTTCTCTTTCTTGCTATTGCTATTTTATTTTCTCCTCCTTTGGCTTTTCCTCGACCGTATGGTCTCCCTATTTTCAGTTCTTGGATCCTTAAACCAAGTTTTTTATACCAAAAAAAAAAATATAAAACATATATAATAGTATATATAGGTTATATTACTACTATTATAATATTAAATAATAAAATACAAAATATTAAATATAAGTATGAAATTATTATAATTAATAATTAATATATTTCTGTATATATCAAATTAAATTAATTTATAAAAAACTCATAGTTTAATTGATCCACACATGAAAAACTACAAAATTCATATCGCCCAGTACACTCCCACAAATCATTTGCTCAAATAGTTTTTAAAATTTTGTCTAATTTGTATACTTGTGACTAAATTTTTAGTCATTTTTATTTGTGTGACTAAATAATGTTTTACCCAATGACCAAATTACTCATTTATTTACTCATTTATAGCTATGTTGCAAAAAATTAGTAGAATTTAGTCATTTTTTGTTGTTGTGACTAAAATTTGTAGTCACCTAGTCATTTATTTGCCAAATTCTACTAGTGAATTGAAGGCCCAGTTGAAGGAATTGTGAGCAAGGGGCTTATTTGACCTAGTGTGTATCCTTGGGGTACGTCAGTTATCTTTGTTAAGAAGAAGGATGCAACCTTGCATCTGTGTATAGACTATCAGATGTTGAACAAGGTGAACATAAAGAATAGATATCCTCTTTTGAGGATTGATGAGCTATTTAATCAAATGAAGGGAGCAACAATTTTCTCTAAAATAGATCTTAGATTCAGTTATCACCAGTTGAGAATAAAAGAAGAGGACATCCCTAAGACTCCTTTTTGAAATCAGTATGGACATTACAAGTTCACGATGGTACCCTTTGGCCTAACCAATGTACCAACAACATTCATGAATCTCATGAATAGTGTATTCAGAGATTTTCTAGATGATTTTGTCTTGATCTTTATGGATGAAATCTTGATTTATTCCAAATCCATTGAGGAGCATGAAAAACATTTGAGGATAGTCTTATAGCGTCTCAGAGAGAAGAAGAATTTTAGAAAGCTATCCAAGTGCTCAGTTTGTCAAGACACGGTCCATTACCTTGGTCACATCTTATTAGCAGAAGAAGTCTCTATAGCTCCTTAAAATATTAAGGCAATAGTAGAATGGCTAGCACCTCAGAGTGTGACTGAAGTGCAAAGCTTTATGGGACTAGCAAGATACTATAGGAAATACGTACAAGGATTTTCCTAGATTGTATCCCTAATCACATCTTCTTAAAGGAAAGGGAAAAAGTTTAAGTGGACAAAAAAGTGTGAGCAAGCATTTCAACTCCTAAAGGAGAAGCTCACTACAGCCCCAATGTTGACTATACTTGATCCCAATGGTCAATTTATAATTATCACAAGTGCTTTGGTAAATGATGTAGGAGCGGTATTAATGCAAGATGGGAAAGTGTAAGCATATGAGTCAATGAAACTTAAACAACATGAAATAAATTATGCACCACATGATTTAGATTTGTCTACAACAGTACATGCCTTGCAGATGTGGAGGGATTACCTATTGGGGAAGCCATTTGAGCTCAAAACAGATCATCTAGGATAGAGATAATCTTCACCCAGCCAAATCTCAATGCATGTTAGCGAAGATGGTTGGAATTCCTTAGTGAGTACAACTTTGGAATTGAGTATATTAAAGGGAAAGAGAATAGAGTGGTTGATGCTCTTGGTAGAAGAAAGCATCTGGCAGCTGTGACCTCGATAACGTCAACTATAAGACAAATGATGCAACACTTGCAAGGAGATGAACATTATGAAAATGTTAAGCAATCTTTTTAGTTGAACCATTTAGACCATCGATGCTTGGAATTTCAATGAGTCAAGGTTGAACATGTGCATCCAACAGAGTTTTTCTATCCTCACGACATACCTAAGTACAAGTGGCAAGTGATCAATATGGACTTTATCCAAGGGTTACCATTAAGAAAAATAAATAATGATGTCATCTTGGTAGTAGTCTACAAGTTGACAAAGGTTGTACATTTCATTCTAGGGAACCTTAAGGATGGATCATTGACCTTGGATAAGAAATTTTTCCAAGAGATATTTCATTTGCTTGAAGTGCTAGAGACTATCATATCTAAGATGGATACCTAGATGACATCTAGATTTCAGACAACTTTCAATGCATGTTTGGAAACTAAGTTGAATTTTAGTTCAGCATATCATCCTCAGACCAACGATCAAACTGGAAGATTCAATCAAGTAGTAGAGGATCTCCTATGAATGTATTGCATGGACCAATAGTATAAGTGGGAAGAGTATCTACCTTTAGTAGAATTTGAATACAATAACTCTTTCCATGCATCTTTAGGTATGACACCTTTTGAGGGTCCTTTTGAGTGAAAGTGTTGTACACCCATTAGTTGGGACAGGTTGGGAGACAAGATCATAGTAGGTCCTAAAATGCTCAAGGAAATGGAAGAGAAAATGAAACTCATCAAGCAAAGACTGAAGGAGGCGGAAAATAGACAGAAAAGTTATGCTAATAAGAATAGAACATTCTGACAGTTCTCAGAGGGAGACATGGTCTTTTTGAGAGTCAAGACACACAAGAGTTCTATTACCTTTGGAAAATTTTCCAAGTTGGCTCCTACATATGTGGGTCCTTTCAATGTGTTGGAAGAGATTAACCTAGTTGTATATTGACTTGCTCTACCACTTTCTCTAGCTCAGCTCCATAATGTATTTCATGTTTCTTTTCTTAAGCCATATCATCCAGATGCATCTCATATACTTGACTAGCATTCTTTATAGGTGCAGGATCCAGGGGTGATGCTGGTAGAGCCCATTAGAGTTCTGGATAGATGCAATGTCAATTTGTTAAATAAAGACATTGTACAATATAAGCTTCATTGGGACCAATATTTTGAGGAAAGTGCTACTTGGGAGGATACAAAGGAAATAGAGCAATCATTTCCTCATTTGATTTCTAGAGAGATTCTCTATATTCATCAAGATACAATTGCTTTGACATTTTGGATTTCCATAATTGTGATATTTTTTCTTGATAACAATGTGATTACATGTTGAAATAGACATGCATGATTCTATGTTGCCTAATAAGAAACCAAGATGATGTCTCTTCCTAGTGGGTAAGGATGTCATGTCTCAAAAAAATTCTTACATTAATAAATGTTAACTTATTTAAATATTTATGAAAAATGGAATTTATCAGTTTGATTTGTGATAAATTTGAGATTTCAGTGTCATTTGAAATGTATGTATGTACATATGATGGAATATGAAAGATGAATGTTTTGATATGAAATGGAATCTTGTTTCAAGCATTGGTTATTGGTTACTGATGAAACTCTATAAGTGCAAGTGTATGAATGCATGGACAAGTTGAAGAATGAGAACATGGTTGACGTAGGAATATTTAGCTAGATGATGAATGGTAAGCAAGAATTGGAATCTGGAACGTGCACACACCATTGAGAAACATAACATTTGCATTTAGCTAGCAACTTGGTAGATATCATTTTTTTTGCTTGCATCAAATTTATAAATGACTAATCAGGTAAGCTTGTGGAAAAAAATTAATGGAACATTTGCTTTACCATGTTCATTTGATTCAAATTTCATAATAGTGAATGGTGCTAGAAATATAAATATATGAGTTGATTAATTTCTCTTGAATAGATCAATGAGTATATTTATATGGATGTGCAAATATATATATAAATACATGTATTAAAATTGTCTTCCTTCATTTGATAATAATTTTTTTTACGTGGAAATTTAAAACATCGAAAAACAATTGAATCAACCACCTTGGAAAAAAATAATCATATCACATACACTCTAAGAATAACTTCCACCCATCATGGAAGAGACATTTTCTAATGTGCCTCAGAGGAGTGGGCGGCTATGTATGAGGCGGCGTGGTAAAGTTAAGACCATGACCTCCCATTTTAGAAAATGCAAAGAAATATTGGTCAAAAGGGATTCTAGATTAAGGATGGAGATCTTAGAGAGAAAAAGAAGATGAGATTCAGGGAAAGGAGGATGATAAACACTAATACATTTGACTACAAAATCCGATGAAACTGTCCGACGAAATATGTAAAATCTGATGTTTGAGGTTTCCCATAAAATTTGATGAGTAATTTCCAATTTTTTGAAAGTTTATCCCCGACGTTCGTCGAAATTTCGATGAACCTGGGGTTCGTCGAAATGTCGGCTATCATTTTCGTTGAATTTTCGACAAACATGAAAATTTTTAAAAAATCAAATTGTGGCCGACATAAAGAAAAGTGAGTTCACACCTGATTTATTGCAACAGTGTTTTGCTCTACTTGAGACAGTTTGTGGAGAACTAAGGATGATTTTCTAGGGAAAAATCAAAAAAAATTCAAGAAGATATCGCCAGGTTGAGGGTAGTCATTGTCTTTTTGCAGAATTCAATTGTGAAGTCAGATTTGTAGTTCCAAGTATGAAAATCATATTTAAAAGCAACATCTCATCAGATTTTATTTTTAGAGGTTAAGGGTTTTGAGAATTTCATGTCCAGATTTTGTTGTGTGGAATCACCATAAGATCACAACCGAGGAATAGATTCTTGTGACTGTAATTATGTGATCCATAACTCTATTGGTCATGTGGCACAG
>VDFB02252616.1:224201446-224267162 GCA_007258455.2 Sequoia sempervirens | reverse complement strand
GATGTGGAACATGCCTCGGTTGTTTATCCAAAAAATTTCACAAGCAAATCACAATGTCCACTATGCAAACAACAATGCACGCTCACTTCGGGCTAATGGAACTGCAGGATGTCCACTAGGTGAGCTCCCAAAAAGTGGCTAAGTGAGAAATTGATGCCAAGTCTACAGGATCTCACTATACTAACCATACCAAAGCTATATCTCTGATAACTTTGATAAGGCACCACAAAAATACAAACTTTGAGCTTCACAAGTTTAACAAGTTGTATTATGTTAAACACTTATGAACAAATATAAATAAAGTTTGTTCAAATGGATTTTTCTTAGTTCATGTAATGTATCCTCTTAGGAAACATCGTTCCTAATGTCTCCAAGAGAGGACAAGTCAAGGGTGAAAGATTTACAACTTAGGGAATGTCACACGTAGCATCACCACTAAGAGGAAATTCATATGCCAAGAAATATCACACTCTTGGAGTACATCAATCCCAATGACATCACCAAGAAAAAGATGCATCATAAGAATAAATAAAATCACGTAATGAAACAAAAAGAATGTCAAAATTTCACAAATAATAGTTCTAATGTATGCCCCCACCTTAAATAATTTTTTGACACTATTACTGTGATAAATTTACTTTAAAGTAGAAAATTAGCGATGCTAAAAAATAAAGAAGACACGAGAGCTCATTTAGAAAGCGATATGCCAAGTCATATGTTTCCAAATGAAGCTACGACATGAAAAATAAGGGGAAGGGGTTTTCCCAAAAATGAAATCCCAAACTCATAAGGGATCTACGAATTTGGGATCAATATGTCTTTGCTACAATGTTGTTATAGAGCTCAAAAACGTCATCATTCCCCAAATACTCGCAAAATAGGAAGAATGACACATAAAGAGTGAAAATAAAGAAAAATCCTTTAGGTCAACATGGAAGAGACCTAAATGTCTCAACACCTTGCATCATTCCCAAAAGGAAAACACAAGACAAAGGAAAAGATATTTTTTTACGACATATAGAAGAATGTAGGTATAAATAGAGGAATGCACATGAATAGATACATCAAATAAAATAATACAGGGAGATCACATTACACACATGCAATCACATAAAGAATGTGAAAAAGAAAACCAAGATAGGACTAGTAAGGAACATGCAAGTCAACCTATAGCAAGTCGTTTGCATCCCAATCTTGATCAGTATATGCAAAAGGTGGATAAGTAGCCAAAGGGAAAACATCAAGTGCCAAACTAGGAAAAGCACCAAGTTCAACACTCTTATTAGGAGGATCATCATTTAAGCTCATAGAAGATGAAAACAATGAATTCAACTCATTATGCACTTGTTCATCAATCTTTGCAATTTCATTATCATCATCTAAGTTAATCATAATAGGAGGTCTAAGGACAATATCCATAGAATATGTTTTCGTTTATGTTTTGGTGAAGGTGAAAATCCATCATGCATTTCTTGAGACAAGATTAGATTTTGGTTTTCTATGTTGTTCTTTTCTTCTTTTTTCTTGTAACGAATGAGCAATAGCACGATGTCTACACCTATGCTCTCTAGTGTTTCAGTTTCTTTTCATTTGATTTTCAAGTTGTGATTGTGTAGGAGCGGGTTTATCAACCATAGGTTTCTTTTCTTCCCTTATGGGAGGAACAAAAGAAACCATGGGAGGTTGTTCAATCACTTTCTCTTTAGCTTTGTAAACTTGTTTGACTTTAGGAGGCACAAATGGATTTTTTTTATTATATCATGGTATCTTATATGAAATATGGGGAGGATTTGTCATAGGCTGGTCTTGGTTACATGGTAGAGCTTTTGGTTCAATCACGGTCTCATCAAGGATAGGAGGGTCAATAATGAGTTAAGAAATATTGCTAAGGGATAATTCTGCTATGCACTTTTCCTTATCTTTTGATAGGATTTGAAAAAGAATTTCTCACGGGGTCTAATAGGTTCAATAAGCTCAAGCCAAAAGAAATATAATGAGAAATTCCCATGGGAAGACACGAGATTAAATACACTATGATGCATAGTAAGATTTCATTTCCAAATAGAAACATTAAGCATTTATGCACAACCAAAAGGATGAAATTCATGGAGCGAAGCTATGAATAGTTCAACTTCACATGAAATTGGTCCGAAGTCGGGATGATGGTAAATGAGATGCTTAATTCTTTTGGTCCAACTTTTAAAGGAATGTTTATGGAACCTATCATAGGGAAAGAAAAACCATTATGCATTTTGATCCATGATTTTGGTCTTTCATATGTATCTTGATAAAGCTCATGCACAAATAGGAACTCTTCAGTGATCATGTTCTCTACACAAATGGGATCAGTTAATATCCCATTAGTAGGCTTGTCATTGATTCTTCTAGCTATGTAAAGAGGACCATCAGGTGCATGTTTAAGTATGTCTTGTTGTGAGAAATAAATGTCAAGAAGCATCTTAGGTAGGCCCTTACAAGGTTTATCTTCAATAAATCCAACCATAGATTCTATAGAGTGTTCCTCATTACCATTCATGTTATCATCATTTGTGTCAACATTCATCACATCATTCTTTGTTTCACTAGCTTTAACAAAGGATATATTATGATTAGGCATAGGATTGGTAAAGACTTGAAAATTTTGATTAGGAGGGGCTACATACTTATTACCTTGATCATTAACACCTCCAATTTTAATATGATTAGAATAAATGAGTTCTTACACAATATGTTTAAGACGCTTGCAATGTTCCATATCATATCTATTTCGTCAGTAAAAATGGTAAAATAATTTGGTGTATAGTTTGAAGGTAAAGGCTTAGTAGGATTAGGAGCTCTAATAGGAGGTAAGGAAATCAAATTATTTTCTAAGATTTACAACATGATATTATGATGGGTATCAGGTAGGGGTGTAAATTGTTTATTTCTATCTGCAAAGGCATATGGTTTTGTTGTCTTTATAGAAACCACTTGGGTTTCAACATTTTGAGTTGATTGAGGGTGATTAAGTTGTAGAAAGACCTTTTTTTTTGTTGAAAGGTTGATAGTTAGTTTGAGGTGTGGATTCAAACTTTTCAGGATGGTTAGAGGGATTTTTCACTTCACGAATACTAACCAAATTTTTATAATCACGAAGGGTTATACACAATTGTCTAAAGGAAGGAAAAATCAGCATTTCAAGCTTAGCTTGGATTTTTTCTTGCAAATTGGAAATAAATATTATTTGAAGGTCAACATTAGGAATCTTAATTTTTATTTGTGAATAAATAATTTGGTATCACACTATGAAATCAGTAACCTTTTCATCAACCTTTTGTTTACATGTCATCAAAACAAATAAGGGCATCTTAGGACCCATGTGAATTTGGAAATGGTAGTAAAAAGAATCAATAGGTTTATTGAATGAACTAATTGAATTATTCGGTAGGGATAAAAACCACTCTAAAGTAGCATCTTTCAAAGATCTAGGGAAGAGCTCAGCCAAGAGTTTATCTTCAAAAATTAATTCACTACATAAGACCATGTAAGTGGAAACATCGCTAATAGGATATCATTTCCCACCATATTTCTCAAAAATAGGAACCTCTATATCTTGTGGTATCTTTATTCTCAATGTCTCCAAGGATAATGGGATGGTTTTGATGTATTGTGAAGGTTGGAAATTGTTGTTTTGGTTTAATGTGGTGATTTTTGGTTGTAGGAATGAAACATTTTGAAAAAGTTTGTTAAGGATTGGATCGTTGTTGGCATTGTGAGATGGAGGTGAATAAGGTGTATTTGTGTATGTATGTGGAGGGCAAGTGAATTGTCGATTTGTGAGGGGGGTGGTTGAGGAGATATGAGATTTGAATGCACAAAAATAGAGGGATTCCCAATGGAAATACCTAAGGAAGTGTTGACATTGCTAGTAGGTTGGATGGTTGTATTAACATGAGTACTAGTGTATATAGGAATAGAGGTAAGGATTGTGGAAGGAGGAATTGAATTTCCACCTTGGCTTTGAGTATACCCCAAAGATTGAGCACAAATAGTCATTGTAGGAGCATGATTATCAACAATATAAGCTAGAAATAACACAATCTCTATTCCATGTTCATTTTCAAGCATTTTCCTCACATTATCTAAAGCAAGAATGGCATTACTAGCAATGTTTTTAGAAGTCACAATTTTTTGCATTTTTTCTATTTCTTCATCTATTCTTCTTATGTTCTCTTGTGGGACATTAGCAATTGTTGTTTCGACATCATCCACATTAGTTGTAGATAGGGAATTCATTGGAAATAAATTATGAATATTATGATCCATAGTGGGTTGATTAGTATCAACACTATGAGTGAAAGAGTTGGAAAACCCAAGATCCATGATGAATGCTGTATTGCAGGATGACATGAGTCTCGAACTACATCTCATGATAGTATTGCTAATAGGACACCAAGTTTTGAAGCTCATACAAGTTTTACAAACTTGGTATGCACCCAAAATGGATAAAAAGAAATATGCAATCAAATATCCTTAGATGTAAAGTGCAATGTAAATATGTAAAAGAAATTTTCAAATTGTAAACAAGATAATTTTCCAATTATGCTATGTAAAAACCTAAAAATGATGTCTTGTAAATGAAATTATGAATTCACACAATGCACTAAATTTATACAATTAAGCTTAATATGAACAATTTCAAGTAATAGAAATTCTATAAACTAAAATGTAAAATTGAAAATAGAAAAATAGAATACAGAAACAGAGGTTTTAATGCCCAAAAATTTAGGATATAGCCCTGACCAGGGACTCATTCACCCCTAGGTGAATGGGTCCTATCTTAGGTTTTGAAAAATATTTTTACATATTTTTGAGTTGATTCTTGTGGTTTCCAGATTCTGGTTTCAGACAGTGAGTTATAGTTTTAGATTTTTGTGAAATTAAGCTTGAATACAAATGTAAAATATGACTAAATGACAACTTAGGAGAGATAATTTGAAATGAAATTTTGAATCAGTTTTCAAATGTAAATGAATGATGATGCAATGTTATGTAAATGCTTTGCAAAATAACTGATTTTTATTTTATTTTCTAGATTTAAAAGATGCAAAAAATGCAATCCTAAAACCCTAAATGAGATACAAACTAATTCAAGTTCAACAAACCTAAATGAGATTCAATTCAATGCAATGCAATGCAATTGAATGCAAGATCTAGATCTAGGGCTGAAAATGGAATCCAAAATCAAAAAATTACAATGTTGGGTATGTGCAGGATCATGATGGGCCAAAAAGTGGCAATATGATGGGTATGTGTAGGGTATGTGGCTAACAACTTTTTTTTTACCCAAAATTGATGAAACAAAAGGGTTTTAAAGGAGATTCTCAACTTTCCACTAATATAAATTATTCTTTACTTTGAATTTAATAAATTATTATTATTCATTTTCTATTTGAATATGAAAGTAAAGTCCCGATTAATAGTGATTGAAAACCATCTATAACTTTCAAGCGATATCACATTTTTTGAATCCAAAACATGCATCACATTCTATTCTTCATACAATAAGATTCTAAAAAT
Organism: Sequoia sempervirens; assembly: GCA_007258455.2. Lineage (NCBI taxonomy): Eukaryota > Viridiplantae > Streptophyta > Pinopsida > Cupressales > Cupressaceae > Sequoia > Sequoia sempervirens. Next base: position 224,261,603 of record VDFB02252616.1, on the reverse strand, counting down.
AAAAATGAATTTCATGAATTTTTTGACCAAGTTACAATGGTCGACATATGAGTTTTTATATTTTTTAAAATTTGTAATAAAAATTCATAATTAATTATTTACTTGGAAAAAATTACAAACAATATGCATCACATCGACATGAGTCCTCTACTTATATCTAATGTCTTATAAAAAATATCATCATTTTATTGTGGCTTAGGGTGGTCGACAAACACCTACTTCTTATTTTTTTCCCGGAATTTAAGTGCTATTGCATTGAAATTTCAATTTTCAATTATATATATATATATATATATATATATATATATATATATATATATATATATATATATATATATATATATATATATTTAAAATAAACCTAGTATTTTAGAAACTACATTCAATTTTCTACATATTCTATTCTTACATATTTTTGAGATAATATAGATAACTTATTCAAATTTTTGCATCAAGTTGCCTAACTCTGATTTTTCTGAATTTTATCGCCACTTAAGGGCCTGTTTTTTCCATGATGATCTTGCACATACCCTACTCAAAAGGTCGGGTTAACCAAAATGAAACGAAGAGAAATAGGTTTTGTAGGTGTCAAAATGGGATATGATGGACCTATTCTTCCTCCATTTCATTAGGAAATGAGATCCACACAAAAGATTCAATTACAACCCTTAGGTGAGTCAAATCAAGGTGTGAATCTATAGATTTCATTTTTGTGTTAGGATAGGGGTCCTGGTCAAATAGCACTTTGGGGAGAAAAACTAAAAATAGTAAATCAACACCAAATTACAATCTAACACTTGGATCTTGAAGATCAAACTCAATACTGATAGAAATAAAATACATAATGCAGATCAGAGAAGGGTAGAAGCATGTGTACTAGTCACAGTAATTTAGTTCTTGAAGCTGATCTAGGACTCATTCGCCTAGGTCTTGAGTTAGGGTTTGTTTGAAACTTTCAAGAGCATCCAATAAAGATTTGAATCTTCCAATTTTTCCAAATTTTAGGTTTGAAAAGATGGAAATAAATTCTATATGAGTTTCTATGAGATGAAAACTTTTATAACAACTTTTGCAACTTTGAAAATTTCTCCAAATTTTCTCTTCAAGAGATCTTCTAGATTTCTTCCACCTAAATCTACAATCAAACCTTGATGAGTGATTCCACTGCTCGTATGAATATTCACATATATTTCCATAACACTGTTAAACTAATTTCCATTCTTCTACTTTAGTGATGGTCGAACGAAGCCATCATTCAAGTATTTATACTTCTCGATAAAGATTATGTTGTTGTCATAGCCGATTGAATGATTAACATCGTTCTCATCCTTGGCTTGTTGATGGGTGATTACCATCATTCCCAACATTACCAATATGTGGCACAATTGATATTATTCTAATTTACAAAGTATTAATAGTAACTATACCATGCAACATGTTGTCTAATTTGCGTCTTATGAATAAGGGCATAGCAGGTTGTGGGCTAATGTTAACTTTTTTGATGAAATTTCAAATTTCTTCATTCTTTGTTGCAATGTATATGTGTATGTATACATATATACATAAACAAAATGTGTGTATATATATGCATACATAAACAAAATGTGTGTATATATATACATACACAGCCGATATTGAAGTTGTTAACATCAATGTTGGATGTTATACTTACACCAATCCCTCTATATTGTGGTGTCTCTGTCATAATCAATTGTTCCATCAAAAATTTGTTAATGACTAATATTAAGGCATGTAATACTGGCTGATAGCTTATGTATCTATCATTTCTTTGAGCATGTCTTTTAAGGATAAACAGATCCAATTGATGTTATTATGTTGTCTTGATCATAAACATTGTTGAAGGATAAGTTAAATCTGAATGATTAAAGTTCATTGTATATATTTGATAATACTAATTTAGAAAATGAATTGAAATTGTAAGATATGAGATTATCTAGGACAATCCTCTGATAAAAAAAAATGACACTTTTGATAGTGAACTAAGTGGGTGGAAACCAATTTTCAAACCAACATAATATTTCTTTGTCTGGACATTCTCTGACTTTCTTTAAAATTGCTAGATGATTTGAAAGGACCGATTGAACACAATAAATTATGGTGAATGAATATAGTTGTTCTATATAAAATCCTTCTAACATTTTATAAATTCAATTAAGACTTAGTATGTTTTCAATGAAAAGTTGACATCTTGAACTATGAAAATTTGTATGTGATGGAGCTTTCTTTTTTCAAAGAACATATATGCATACTCATTTATTTTATAGAAGGCCATGTCTATTTACATGAATTAATCTTCCATTTATGTATTACATATACATGAGATATACCTTCTTTTAAAATTGCTTATTTCTCTAAATCTAAAAAGCGTAGACTTGCATAAAGGAAATGTTGGAAATCTAATTGCTATGCATGGAATGGGATTAAACTTCTAATGTCATTTTTATCAAATATGGTTGAATTCCTTGCATATGTTGTTGAACTATAATTAGCCAAGATGAGACAAATGTACACTTTATTGTTAATAGTTTGGTTACCTTATTATAAAAAGATTTGCTAGCACACTACTAGAAAATAAATGTTGATTATTTGCATAATGTGTGGATTGGATAAGGTGTATGTATTTTTTTGTTGTGGAGATTATCTTTCGAGATGGGCATCAAAAATGGGTTAATAGAGAGATAGATTTTTCTTTTCCAAAATCTATATTTTTTAGTTGTATACAACAATGCTTGGTCAAGTGTTTATAGTCCAATATGTTGAATGTTCTAACTTTTATGATGTAATCTCTCTACCATTTCCTTGCATATATCTTGCATGTTCTAAATGTATATAGAAATTCATGTAGATGTTTGGGACACACTAGATTCCACCTTGCATACTGTATCTCTTGCTAAGTATTTCATGCTAGGTTAGGCATTCTTCGAGTAGGAAGAATATCAAGGAAGCATAACTTCATGGTTGGGTGGAAAAATGTCTAAACCATGTTCTCGTCCATCAAATGCAGTTAGAGTTGAAGAGGATCAAATGGAATCCCATATTCTTGATTATTATACTATGTATGTTATGATGTAAATTAAGTTGACTAAGTGGCAAGATGGCCTAAGTCAAACTTTGTAACTTGTAAAAGTGACATTTGGAAATGAATATTAAATATATTTGACATGAAATGCTATAATGGAAAATAGCTAATTGACTATCTTTAATTTTTCCTATTCATAATGTCATATTTTAATTTAGTTGTGTTATTCATGTATGTCACATTACAAGTAAACTATTCAAAATCTCTAGTAAACCAAATTTGTTGTCCATTGACCATTTTCCATAAACCCTTAGATTTAAGAAGTTGTTCCACTTTGACTTTCTATTTGTGGAATTCATGTGGTGTTATCAAGTAAATTTTTGGATCCATGCTACACACACAACAAGGAACTTGAATGTGCCTTATAAAATCCACCAAAATTTTATTATATTTGAATGTAGACCCCCTAAAAAGACATAAAAATAATTACAAGATTTTTCAAGTTTAGAAGCTAAATCATCCATTTTAAATAGTTCATGGAGATTTCACAAATATGGAAAAATAGCCTTTCCATAACTTAATTTTTACTAAAAATATAGAATCCTTGTTGAATTCTAATGAATCTAAAAAAAAATTGTGAATTTTTAACAAACGGAGTGAAATTTATGCCTTGTCAAAAATTACATAAACCACACTAATTTTTAGAGGTTAAAAAATATATTAGTGTAATGTCATAATATTACACCCCTTGCAATTTCACTTACATTCTTACATCCACTTTAGTGTCCACTCCCTTACCATTTGTGTAGGCTCATTTTAGCCCTTGCATCAGCCCTTTTCCCCTCTCAGGATGCTCAAGACCCCTTTTGAACAGCTACCTCCACTCATCAACTTTGCATTAAACCTTGTGCTTCTCCCGTTCTCATCATTTTGTAGTGTGATGTGTCTAGACACTAACACACCATATGAACATTCGTGCACTACGCTAGCATCCTATGACATTTCAACATTCAAATGACCACTTGTGAGCATGTTTTACACTTGTCAACCCCTTTTTTCGGTGGTAACAACCTGTGATGCCTTGTAACGGCTCGAGAAGCTTCTTTTCCCTCATATTCTCTCTTTAAATGTGATATTTTCAATCTATTTGGTCTTATGTATCTCTCTAGCTTTGGCTCTATCCTTTCCTCTTCCCTTTGTTTTGATAGCTTGGTTGCACAACTCTCTACAACTTTCTACAACACTCTTAAGCTCTTTTGGCAACACTCTTGGCTCTTGCAACTATCTTTGTCTCTCCCTTTGGCTTCCTTAAGCCTTGTAATTGACATATCCCTTATCTTGTGCTTGAAAGCATCTTGGGATTTCACATATCCCCTATTAATTGCATCTCTATTTTGTGATACGGGTTCTCCTCCTCGAGTGGGGATTGCTTTTATCACTTCATATTTTCTTACTTTGTTCATTTCTCTCTATCTATCTAGCTATCTATGGAGGTGGAAACACCAAAGTGGGGGTTTGACTGTGGAAAATACCTATACAGCCTCAACACTTTCTCTCAATCTTATGTATGTAGGTGTTGAAGATATTTCTTTGCTAGAGGCTTCATTACTTGCGTTGTTGTGAGCATCTTCTATCTCTTATCCTCTTTAACTTTATCATTTATGTTACTTTATATTAGTCTTATTGCACTCTATTATTCTCCCGCATTCTTAAGAGTTCTTAGTAATCTGATTGTTAGTAGTCATTTAGTTGTTTTCTATGATAAACATAGTTTTTGGTTTGTACAATACGCTAGTGTGCCTCCAGGACTCTAGCACATCAAAATGTCATCCTTTTTTCATGCTACCATCCTTTGGCCGAGAGCCTGTTAGTTTGTCCAAAAAACCTTTGTGGTCTACTCTTTCTAATTCTGAAACTCTCACCTTGTTCCATGAGGTAGTTTAGGGTAGTTCACCGCTTGGGATTATCTTGAGAATAAAGAGACTCGTGAGTAGAGAATCCCCCTTCTCTACATTTTGGTGAACCTAATGTGAAAACACCTTCCCCAAATTCTTTTTCGGGGCAATGCCCTGAACCCCATTTCTTGCTATCAGAGTGATATGTCAACCTTCAGCTGACTTGTCTATATCTCTATTTTAAAATTTACTTCCTATCTTTCTTCCTTCTATCTCTTTCTAGCTTTGTTAAGAAACTTCAAGAAGTTCTCTTACAAGCATGTGAAAGTGAGTTTTTTTCTCCTTTCTTATTATTCTTATTGATCCCTCTCTTGAAATTCTTTCTAAGGATATTTTAGTGCAAGAGGATGAAATCATTGATACCTTTCTTAATGTTATTATACCTTCTATTCATTCTAATGCACTCTGTTATAGATACATTGCATTCATGAATGACGAATATCATCTTTATTTTGATGCACTCTCTTCTAAAGATGATGCATTAGCGAATGATGAATACTTTCTCACATTGGATCCTCCAAGGATAGATGTTAAGCATATTTCTTCAAATGATTCCTCTATAATTTGTAAGCAATTTGTAAATATCATCTATGTCTTTGCTGCTCCTCAAAGGCATAAGAGACCAATCATTTATTTGACTCCAGATATTCCTTCTCCTAAAATAATTTTTTCTATTAATGGTGTTCCATTTTATAGTGATCTTCCTGATCTTTCTAAGGCTCTCTCTTATATAGTGGTAGCCCATACTTATAATACTAGAAAGAATAAACAAAATATTGATCAACCTAATTCTTTACCACCTTCTCAACCAAGCCTTCCTCAAGCACCTAAAACTATGACTAAAGCACATGGTGATTATGATCTTGTCGAGCAACTCTGTGTTACTCTAGCCAAGATCTCAATATGGGACTTGCTTCAATTTACTCTAATTTATCAAGGTGTGCTTTAGGAAGCCTTGTAAAAGATCCTCTTGCCTTCTTCTGCTAGGATGATGGATGTTAATGTGTTGATGGCTCATATTCATGCAGATTCCCCAAATATTACATTCTATCTGTAAGAACTCCCACCTTTGGAAGTATAGAAGCAAGTGGACCCTCTAATGATCATAGTTAACATTAAGAAAATTGGCATTATACATACTCTCGTTAATGCTAGTTTGATGCTCAATGTGTGTAGCATTGATCTATTTTCTAAGATTAATATTAATTAATCTTCTCTTAATTCTTCTTCTATTGTCATTCATGGGTTTGATAATATCGGTCAACAAGCCTTAGGCACAATAGTCTTGCCTTTAAGGTTGAGACCCTTACTATACTCACCCTTGTATATGTAATGTCAGAAAAATTACCGTACAACCTTCTTCTTGGTAGACAGTGGATTCATGCTATGGGTATAGTCCTGTCTACCTTGCATAAATCTATTAAGTTCATTTTTAACAATCGAGTAGTCACATTCAGGGTTCACCCTAAGGCTATGCACTTATGTGAGTTGGCAGTTGTCGGCCAGGCTTCGTTTGTGCCTACTCTTATCCCTTCAGTGTCTTATCATGTGTTGATGTCTACTCTAGCAGTATCTATTACTAAGGATACCCTTGAGGCAAATGTCCCTAAAGAAGATCCTTTTGAAGTAATAAATTCCAAGTCTACTCCTTCTCAAGAGAATGCATGTCTTGGTGATGACTGGGGTTTCCTAGACTTTACATAATCCTTCATTAGAGAAAATAAAGTCAACTCGATCCACTTAAACCTTAAAATAACATCATCCAAACCCGATATCAATTATGATTATTCTTTTGCATCATGGGATAATGTGAGAAATAGTTGTAATGTCCTTAATGCCAATCCTCCTCCTTCTGAGGAAGATGATTGTGCTTCTATTAAAGAGGCTAATATTGGCAGTCCTCTTAAGAAGGTTGGTGTTGATCCCATAGAGGATTATAATGCCCATTGCTAAAATAATACTCTCTATATAGATCCTCCTCAAGATTTGCAGACATGCTATGGCCCTAGCTTTAATCTTGTCTCTAAATATGGCTATGAGTGGAAAGTTTTTGGGTGTAATGAACAAAGCATTCAGGTCCCTATAGAATGTGCACCTTGTAAGCGTAATTTGGGGCTTGGTTGCTCGAATGAACAATATAAAAAAACACGGTTGAATGTTGACACGATTTTTGCTCAACCTTGTTCTCTCAAATTGATTCATCCTTTGTTATCAACTATCTTTGTGTCACCTTCTTGTGAGCAATCAAACTTTTCTCCACAAGACAAAGGGTTGCTTCCTATTCCTCATTCTTTTGAGCAAGAGTTTATTTTTTTCGGGCTTCTTAAAGCCCACTTGATTTGTCTTCCTCCTCCTACACATGAGAAAATTAATAAACGTGATAAAGAAAAATATTCTTTTTGTGCATATCATCGAGTTTCTAGCCATTCCACTAGTGAATGTAAGGCCTTGAAGGATAAAATACAACAACTTCATGATTCAGGTTCCCTCACTCATTTGTTTGTTGATTCACCTGTCTCTTCTTCAAATGACAAGTGATATCGAGGTCTATCTCTATCATGTATCTTCTATATTATCTTCCATGGTTCTCCCCCCTGTGTGTTGGGGACAATGACAACTTGTTCAGGAGATGTGCATCCTTCTTGAGGAACCCCTCTCTTCTCTATGTTTTAATTGAAGAGTCCCTTGGGTGGACCCTCTTTTCTTTTGAAGGGTTCCCGAGGGATCCCCCTTTGAAAAATTTTCTCTCCAATTAATTCAATTACACCTAGCTTGGGGGAAACCTGACTAGACCTGTCTTATATCTTCATGTGTATCTTGGTGGCAACTAGAATAGACCTATCTTTTTTGTGACTATCCTACAACACAACTTGAAGTAGCCACAAGCTTTTATGATTAGCCTTGATTTGCAAGACCAAGAACCTTTAGAGCTTCTTTACATCAAGCTTTCCTAACATGTTTAGTCTGCGGATTAACATATGCATATTTCTTTGCAAGTGTGCCTGTGAAGCTACTTTTCAATCAACCTTGCAAAACCGAGCACCTGTGAGGGCCCATCAGACTCTACAGAGCCTCTCACATTGAGCTTCCCTTAGTACCAAGCACCTAGGGTACCTCCTTTTCAAGTCTAAGGACCTACGAAGTGCTTTTCATCCTATGGGGTCTCTTTGTTCAACTCTATATGAGAGAGTACCTACAAAGCCTTTTATTCACCTTCTATAGCTTTGAGGACCTACAAAGAATTTTTTTTACCTTTCATAGGTTTGCAGATCTATGAGACATTTGTTCAACCCTCCTCAGGAGAGAGTACACATGGAGCCATATCTCTTGGAATTTTCATTCCTTTCTAGCTCTTAAATTATCCTCTCTTTTCTTCTCAAATTGTATATACCAAATCGAAGAGCTGCACCTTCTTCATCCTAAGTATATACTTCTTTCTCTCTTCAACATTGGTTGCTTCCTTGACTTTTGGGTGCATTCTTCTCTTGAAGCAATCAACCCTTACATTCTTCTCTCCATTTAAGAATTCATCTATGTGTGTTATTTCTTAATTTGGGGACAACACATATTATTGAGAAGCACTTTACATTGAGGTATCTTTCACTTTTCTAACTCATATCCTTTAGTTTTTTTTTTGTGTGTGTGTATGTGGTTTTATATATTCTAACCCCATGATGTAATTTTTTTTTATGTTCTAACCTTTTTGTCTTGTGTAGGAATTTCTTGTCTAATGTGTTTGTTTTGTAGGCCTTTAGCCTAGGGGCTTGCTTCCTTGGTTCAAAGATCTATCTACTTCCTCTACAATATCCTTTTGGTATCATGATGTTAATTATGTCTAGTAGATTTCCTTTAGCATGCATATTAGTGCAAATTCATATGCCCACTAAAGTGGGCAAAAAATGTAATGTCATAAAATTGCACCCCTTGCAATTTCACTTACATTCTTGCATCCACTTTAGTGTCCACTCCCTTAGAATTTGTGTAGGCTCATTTCAGCCCTTGCATCAGCCCTTTTTCCCCTCTCAAGATGCTCAGGACCCCTTTTTAGAAGCTACCTTCACAAGTCAACTTTGCATTAAACCTTGTGCTTCTCCTAATCTCATTGTTTTGTAGTGTGATGTGTTTGAACACTAGTACACTGTGTGGATGTCCCCGAGCTGCGCTAGCACCCTGTGACATTTCAACATTCAAATTGCCACTTCTAAGCATGTTTTCAACTTTTCAACCCCTTTTGTTAATGGTAACGACCTCTGAAGCCTTGTAATGGCTTGAAAAGCTTCTTTTCCCTCCTATTCTCTCTTTAAATGCGATATTTTCAATCTATTTGGTCTTTTGGATCTCTCTAGCTTTGTCTTTGGCCTATTCCTTTTCCCTTTGTCTTGATATCTTGCTTGCACATCTCTCTACAGCTTTCTACAACACTCTTAAGCTCTTTTGGAAACACTCTTTGCAACACTCTTAGCTCTTGTAGCTATCTTTGTCTCTCTCTTTGGCTTCCTTAAGCCTTGCAGCTGACATCTCCCTTATCTTGTGCATGTAAGAATCTTGGGATTTCACATATCCCCTATCAATTGCATCTCTATTTTGTGATACAGATTCTCCTCCTGGAGCAGGGATTGCTTTTATCACTTCATATTTTCTTACTTAGTTCATTTCTCTCTATCTATCTAGCTGTCTGTGGATATTGAAATATCAAAGTGAGGGTTTGACTGTGGAAAACCCCTATACAACCCCATCATTTTCTCTTGATATTATGTATGTAGGTGTTGAAGATATTTCTTTGTTAGAGACTTCATTACTTGGGTTATTGTGAACATCTCCTATCTCTTATCCTCTTTAACTTTATCATTTACTTTACTTTATTTCATTCCTATTGTACTGTATTATTCTCCCACACTCTTAAGAGTTCTTAGAAATCTAATTGTTAGTATTCATTTAGTTGTTTTCTATGATAAACTCAATTTCTAGTCTGTACAAGACACCAACGTGCCTCCAGGACTCTAGCATGTTGTGATATCATCCTTTGGTTGAGATCTTATCAATCTTTCCAGAAAACCTTTGTGGTCTACTCTTTTTTATTCTGAAACTCTCACCTTGTTCCTTGAGGTATTTTAGGGAAATTCTCCCATTGGGATTCTCTTGAGAATAAAGAGGCTCATGAGTAGTGATTCCCCCTTCTCTACAATTAGAAAAGTAACATTTTTAAATCCTCTTGATACTAAAATGTAGACAATAGAACCAACTTCATGTCGACTATTTACACTTGAAAAAGTACCCTAGCATGTGCAAGTTAAGGAAAAACAAAAAAATGACCCATTTTACTAGTTTATTACAAAAAATTGATCCTCCCCTTTACAAAATTTGACAACTAACATATAAGCTGCAAAGTTTATAATAGTTGTTGGTAGAATGAGGTAACAATTAATGTCTTACATCTATGTTGGAGTTGATTTCTTTAAGAGGGCTCAAGTCTATGAGCCGTGTGGGTAGAGGTTTGTAGGGTTTTGACAAGTTCAAAATGGCAAGAGAGCCATTGAAATCTACAATAAACAATAAACACGACCAAATAATGTCAAAAGGATATGTTTATCTTCAACGTTCCTTTGGAGGGAATGGTGGTAAAGACTCAGTGCCACTTTTGGAGGTTGTTGATGAGTAGAGAGGTCCATTATAAATATAAAATACCTTTGAGGTCATGGCTATGTTCCTCCTTTCAAAGATACTTGGCAGATCTTAGAGACTATGTAGAGACTACATGGTGGTGTGAGGACTGGCGTGATTAATAGAATTCTTGTGTAGAGTTTGGAACACTGAGGGCTGAGTAGTTCTAGCTGCTTATGGAGAAATGGAGATGATTAGGAAAAGATGAAGGATTAGAAAGAATATGGGGATAATTAGGATGACTATGGATGATTAAGATGAGGTGATTAAAATGAAAAGGAATGATTAGGATGAGGAGGGATGATTAGGATGGGAAGGGATGATTAGGATGAGATGGGATGATTAAGATGAGAAGGGAATAATTAGAATGATTATGGATGATTAGTATGGGGTAATTAAGATGAAAGGGAATGATTAGGATGAGGAGGGATGATTAGGATGAATGATTAGAGTGATTAGGGATGAGATGATTATGATGAAAAGGGGATGATTAGGATGAGGAGGGATGATTAGGATGGAAATGAATGATTAGGATAAGATGATTATGATGAGATGATGATGGTCAGGGATAATCTTAAGAAGCCCCCCATCCTTAGTGAAGGTGTAAAATCCTAGCCAATCTTGTATACTTCTTGATAAAAATATTCATTTTATTGGAAAAAATTTTCATTTTTCAAAAAAAAATCTCAATTGGTGAATCTTTTGTAATCGCTAGAAGTCTATGGAAAATCCTAGGGAATTGAATTTTTTTTAAACCAATAAAATATTTTCATTGGCAATTTAAACCTTTTTTCAAACCAATAAAACATTTCCATTAGCGAATTAATCCTGTTTTCAAAACACAAAAAATGTTTTTGTTGGCGATTAAATTTTTTTTCCAAAACAAAAAAAAAGTTTCAGGGATAAAAAGGAGGCATAGATTGCAATGAAATTGTTCTTCAAATATGATGAAGAGAAGGACTTAATGACTGCTAAGAGTGGTAGTTATCAACACAGATCCCTTAAGGCTCTATGGGGGGATGTTGTAGAGGAATTGATGCTCTACATTACCCTGGAAGGCCATTTCTCGACGATGAGTAACTACCATTCCATTCTATTAAATCACTTTCATCACAAGAGGAGGGTCTCTTTCCCGTTTTATCTTCTTATGTCTCTTGATGCAGGGATTAAGGATCACAAGAAGAACCCAAAAAATCTTGTTTTACATGTTGGGTTAATTCTCCTAATTTCTGATTATGTGAAATATTTTGAGGTTCCCAAACCTATGGCTACCCCAAACGGTAAAAAACCCACGAAAGGGTATGATACGACTTCCGATGATGAACCTGTTAGTAAAAGGGCCAAGAGAAGGAAGCTGATTTTGGGTAAAGAGGATGAGTTAGAGGATGATGTGGAGTTTGTGTTAGATTTTCTTGCCTCTGTGGAAGGGGGTCCACATAGCCATCCCTCAGGAAAGAAGAAAAAAGGGGAAGATTGTGACGATGGTGCTTATTTAACATGTAGTGTTGAACCTGTTGTTGTGGTGTCGAGTAGGGGTCTGAAGATTAGGAATGAATTGTATGGAGAGGCTTCCTCTCTACTTCTAGCCACCAAGATGAAGGACATTGAGGAATCCAGTGGTAAGAAAAGGGTGTTGCGGTCTGCAAGTCAGATTCTGGAGCAGGGTCGCCCTCTCACAATTGTGGGTGGCCTCTTTGTTGATGATTCCCTGAGCGTTCAACTGGCTATGCAGATGAAAGATAAGTATAGGTTATTGTTAGTGCTCCAAAGCCCCAGGGTGAGGACCTAGAGAGGGTTATGAAGAGAACAACAATGGCTGAGGGAATTTCGAGCTCCATCTGCAAGCTTCAAACTCTGGTCATTGTGGAAAAGGGTAAGGAACTTCCTGTTGAAAAGGATAGGAATAACTCTTCTAAGGAAGAGGATGCCCTGGGTAAAGGGGTTTTTAATATTGATAGAAATTATTTTTATGATGTGCTTGGCACTGCATGTGAGGGGTCTCTTGTTTTCTTTAATCTTTTTAAGTGGTTTTTCCATGAGCTCAATAAAACAAATGTCAGAGTTAGGGGTATGGTTAACAAGACTGAGGGGTCCTATGTTTAGAACCAAATTGATGAGATTTTTGAATCCTTGAACACTATGGAAGACACGGTGGTGGAGGAAACCCTCAAAATGAAGCAAAACATGGAAGAAAGAATCCTCAGTCTTGAGGAACAAATGGGGAAAGTTTGGGACTATGTGTTGAGAGATGGGGAGGGTCATAAAATTGCTAGGAATTTTGAGTCTGCTGCTATTGCCTCTCCTCTATTTAGTGCTAAGAAAAAGAAAGATATTTCCCATGATGATGGGGGTGCTACTGCTAATAAGCAGATGGGTGAAGCTATTGCTACTGGGAAGAATGGTGAAAAAGGTATTGTTTTTATTTCTGAGGTTAATACAGTTGGTCCTAGGGCACATAAAAGGAACAAAACTAAAGCTCAGGGAGGATCTTTTGGGAAGGAAATTTCTGATGTTTTTGATGAAGCACATAAAGCTATTGAATGTGACATAGAGGTGGCAGAAATTATGAAAATTATGTAGTGTTGTTGGGTGCTTCTCCTTTTATCTTTAGTTCAGCAACTTTCTTTGTATAGGGTTTTGGGCCCCTTCAAAACCCGTTATTTACCTCTAATCAAAAACTTTTTTTCAAACCAATAAAATATTTTCAATGGTGAATGAAACCTATTTTCAAATGAATAAAGAAACATTGGTGAATTAAACATAATCTCAAACTAATAAAAAAAATTAGTGGTGAAATAATTTGGTACATGCCAATAAAAAATCATAGCATGATTGGCATAAATATCAAATGCTACAATTACATATTGTTCTATTCTAGGACATTTTCTGCACATTCAAATTCCTTCATAAAGTGTCTAGAATGGGGATAAGTGTCAACATATTTATTATATCTGAAGCCAAATGTTAGTGAAAATTAATATAACCCACGACCGTTCGATGAATTTTTGATGGATGATTATAGTTGTATTCTGAAAGAAAATATTTGAAGCACTAAACTTGTGAATTGAAACCTTTGGAATAACATTAGAATTGTTATATTTCTAAAAATCAATTGTTGGCATTTTATTACTTATTAAATCGGTTAAAGTCATGACAACCAAAATAATGTTTTATCTTTGACTGGCTACCGATAGTTGAAGATCACTTAAGTTATGATTTAAGCATTTGGAGTCATCATGGCGATTGGTGCCTCGACCTAGGTGAATGATGGGTTTGAGAAATGAACGATCGAGATAGGGTGGTGTGGGTCAACCTTGACCGCTCCTCGCCAGCCTGTGGGGGACCCACCTACATCTCTCGTCCATCAATGGGGAGGTGAGAAGTGCCACTAGAAAAATCAAAACTGTTTAAGGAACTAAAGCAAGGTGTGAAATATTAAGGAAATTTTTTGACATAAGGTTGCATAGTATTAGAGCCTATGCTACTAAAGGATCCTTTTAAGCACATGTTTTAAAGGTTACAAGAAAGACATTTGAATCTGGGCCATCCATCTAGTCTGAGGGTTATGCACAAGTGAATGGTCTTAAGGTAAAGAGAACATAGATGTGAAGCCCCAGATTTAATCTAGGCCACTCCCCACCAGCCCATGGGGGACCCACCTACATCTCTCATCCCTCAATGGGGAGGTGGAAAAGTTCCACGTGGAATGATCAAAACTGTCAAAGGAACTATAGCATGGTGTGAAATATTAAGGAAATATTTTGACATAAGGTTGAGTAGTGTTAAAGCTTGCACTAATAAAGGAGCTTTTAAGCATATTTTTTAAAGGTACAAGCAAGACATCTTAATCTAGGTCATCCATCTAGTTTGAGGGTTATGCACAAGAAAATGGTCTTAAGGTAAAGAGCACATAGATGTGAAGCACTATATTTAATTTAGGTCACTCTCTACCTCCCCGTTGTTGAAATTTGCACATAGGTTAAACCCAATGGGGAAGCGGGGAGGCTGACACATGGATTTTCTTAGCATTCATGAAGATGGTGGAGCCTGCGAGTAACTTGGAATAATATTGTCACAATTTTTTTGAAATAATATTGTCACATCAATGATCAAGTGGTGAATTAGATATTAAGTGTGAGTATTTGATGTCATTGTCTTCATTCTAACTTCTATATATACTTCACCAGCTTGATGTTCTTCATATCATTTATAATATATTTGGCTTTTATTTCTTTCTTCTCTATTCTCAATTTAACTGTGATAGTATGGAGTCTTCATGGCGTGTCATTCTACCCAAAAAATTTTGGGAGAAAAGAAGTGATGATGCATACAATAGATGAAAGTTGGGTATGGTTTTTACAATTCCTTGTGTGCAAGTTGAGGATGTTATAAGAATAATTATGGGTATGGAATGGCTTCAGAACAATGTCCATGCTCTATATTTTGAGGTAGCTTTGGATTTCTTGTCCAATTTCATAGACATTTTTCTTGATAAATATTTGGTGAAAACGTTGGCAATACGTTATTTACAACCTTTCATTTACTCTATTTCTTCATTGGAGTTGGCATCGGAGAATTACAATTTTGAAAGTGGGTTAGCACCTATTGGTGGAATCTTCCAAAAAGTGGAATTCCATTCTTCTACACCGTAGGCTCTTGCCTTGGTTAATATGAGATGTGGTCTACTATGTGATATGAAAAATGAATTATTAAATAGTCTAGAGTTTTGGAGGAAGGTTTTGTGTGATTCACTTTTAGATTCTCTACTATTACTTTGTTAAATTTGATTCAACTTATACTCAAACACCCAGTTGATGGCCTCGGCTATTGTTACAAATTTTTTCAGTAATAAATTGTGTGGCAATTCACATGTCTATATTTATTGTTAGCATACTAGTTCTTGTAATATGTATTTTGTGACTGGGTTTTTGTCATTGGTAGTGGATTTTTGGCTAGGTTGGCTATGTAGTATGTACTTTATTCTTTAGCTACTTAAATTCAAATACTTTTCGTGGCTCCATTCATGTAAACCCTTTTTTCTTTGTTCAATATAAAAATGTGGCTTTTAAAACTAATAGTAATTATCAACATATAGTTCTGATCATATGTGAGTGAAATTTATTGTGACTTATTAGTGGACATTGATAATGATTAAGGTAAAACAAGTCATTTAGTTCACTCTTTTCAATGCCTCAAAGTACTCTATCTTTCATTTAATTCTCAATCGTTTTGAAGAAAGTGTGGTTGTGGTATTGCTAGCGACGATGCAGATTAATACCATATGAACATCCAAAGTGATTGATTGGATAGCTTTATATTGAAAAATGCATGATGTAATGTAGATGATGGCTTCATTTATCCAGTGATCAAGTGAAACAATATTTGTAATGATTTCATATCGTTTGAGTGGTGATTTTGACCGCTTGTAAACTTGAGGTACAATTTACATGTAGCTAGATGTCAATCAAATTAAGAATTTTAATTTTAAATGTAAGACTTAAGTTACACAAATCAATTAAGTTGGTTTTTTGGTTTGCACAAATCACGATTATCATTATACCCAACCTCACACATGATGTGAATCACAAGTAAATAGGGATCAGGCTGGTAGTGGCACTAGTGGCCCATAAATAGGGATAGTGACCACAACTAAAATCATTCATTGAAGGCTAAAGGCCTTACTATTGAGTGCAATGTTCTAAATTTTCATAAGGGTTTTCATTTTGTAGGTTTAATAAAGATTTAGGAAGAAGATGATGTGGTATTATTGGGGATACTCTAATTTCTCCTACCTCTAGTTATGTAGTTACAAAGTAAAAGTCCAATTTATTTCAAGTTCAAAATGGGTGGAATTGGAAAGAAGTTGATCTGGTTCACCTGACTTTTGAGGCAAGTTTTGAAACAGGATGAGGAGATCCAATGGAGATAAGTGTTATCCTAGTGCATGGAAGTTGCATGAAAAATATGTGAGCATATTTACTACCCCTCATCTTCTGCATGACTTTGGTGTTAAAAGGAATAGGACAACTGAGAGGGGGGGGGTGAATCAGTTGTCACACAAATTCAAATTTAAAACTGAAACACTTATCAATTCCACAACCACACTATTCTGTTATTACGTATGAGCATGAAACACAAATAATAGAAAGTAAAATCAACACAATGAACACTAGATTTTTACATGGAAAACCCAATGAGGGAAAAACCACAGAGAGGATTAACTCACAATATAAAGGGATTATAAAACCAAATATAGAGGCTCACTGCCAAGGGATCACTTCCCAAAAGAGGACTCACTATCCAAATACAAAGGCTCATTGCCTACAAAAAGGACTCATTGTCCAACAGGGAGGCTCACTTCCTACTAATACAAAATAAAACAAAAGATCCACCACAACAATTAACACACATCCGTAGCCTTGATTAAAGGATTGTAGAGACCTTTAGCTCACTGCCTTCAGGAATCTAACACAATGAAGTACCATTGCCTCAACTTACTTTCACACACTTCTGCTTTTTTTATTTGTGGCTTACTTTGTCACTTTGCATCTCACACTTAAATCTTCATAATCTTTCATGCATTTATACCATCTTCAACCTTACAAAATTTCTCCAAGGTTAGCCACATAAGCTTCATTTCATAAAATTCAAATTAGGTTAGAAAATCAACATTCTTGCGGTGGAAAGGAATGAGAGTGGACCAAAAACACTTAACCAAGACCAAAAATAATGTCTTAGATCAACCACACGCTTCCTTAATTAAATTTCAATTCCTCAAATGAAGTGTAAACACCAAGTTAGCCAAACCTGATGAAAATACAAATGAACATTGATGTACATGCTTCCCAATCAAGAAGATGACATTCAAACGACACAACACACTTCATTATGCATGAGAACACATCTTAGATTCCTTTAGATACATCCGAAATAAGTGCAACAATCTTCAAACACCGAACTTCTTGCATCAATCCATCTAAACTGTGCAAACACATACAACTCTGAAACTCAACTTTTGGATCACCAAACCTCAAACTACTTTTCCAAAACCTAGATAACACCACTATAAGACATATGCCAGATCCGCGAGATCTGAAATAGAACAGTGGAGGACTGCAGAGTAGAAACATTTCTTCCATTCCACAGAAGACCAACTCTACCAGAATAGTTCACACATCGGTGAACATAACTTTCACATACCATCAAACCAGAAGCTACAACTTCAAGAGATATCACTCACCATTAGCAAACCTTCATATCCAAACAAGCATAAGATCAACATAGGAGAAACATAGAGCACATATCAGAGTACATTCTGAACACATTCATAACTCTGACTTCTCTTCTTTATTAATTTTCTCAAAAGCACTTGGAAACTCATCATTTCAGCACATCTATACTCAAAACATCTTAGCAATATCTCAACTATACATGTACAATCTACAACATACTGAACTATTTTGACATCAATGAAAACATTAATGACAACACTAGCAAACTTGCTCATACTTGTAAAAATCTCCCCCTTTATCATTGATGGCAACACATGATGTGAAAAACCATCAAAGTCAACATATTACACAATATTCCGGGAGAACACCTTCTCTTCCTCTACAACTATCTTTCACATGACTTTCTCTCCCCCTTTGACATCAATGGAAAAGATCAAAAACTCTAATCACTCCCCCTTAGGAGTGCACCCATTCAAATCATACTACAACAATGAAAAAAATTTCTACTCCCCCTATGGAGTAGACCCATTCATCAGTCTAGATAAATGAAGAATCTATGAATTCAATGGACTGATGCACCTTCATGTGCACCTAGTTCAGTAGGTGAATGACCCCCAACCTCTCCCTAAGATGCTCAAAAGTATCCTTCAGAAGAGCCTTAGTAAATATATATACAATTTGTTCCTTTGTTGTCACATACTCCAATCTAACTTCATTCTCCAACACCTTTTCTCTCAAGAAATGATATTTGATATATATTTTTCAGGGAAAAATTTAGTGGAAAATCTTTGCCAATTGGCAAATAATTGAAATTGGGACCTCCAAAAATGGTGAATAGTACAAGCTAAAAAGGATGCTGAATCGCCAGGTTTTTACAAAAAATAATTTTGTCTCGATTAATTCGCCTATTTAAATGATGCGTCATTGGAACCAATTTTCCTGTAGTTTATACTGTAATTACAAATATTAATTATATTCGCCAATAATATTATATTCATACCATTAATTTTGGGGCAATATCGCCACTAATAATAAATTACCATTTAATTTTGGGGCTTTAATTTATTGCCATCGATTAGCTTTTTAATCAGATGGTTGTAGGTTGATTCTGTGACCTAATACACATGTTCCTTTTAAAAGGCTTGTTGAGGCCTGAATTTTTTTTGGGCCACATGATTAAATTTAATCGTGTGGCCCAAAACAAATTTCGGGCCTCAAACATCATTTTAAAAGGCACATGCATATTAGGTCATGGAATTAACCTACAACCATTCGATTAAAAAGCTAATCAATGGTAACATTTTCACTTTTCATTTAGTCTTAATTTTAAAGTGAGATTTTTAAAAAATACTTAATTTGTGTGTGCTCCAATGCATTTTCAATAGTGAATTTATGCTTGGTGGCGAGGGGGCATTTCCCCCTCGACCCCCACAAGGGGGATTTTCCCCCTTGACCCCCGCAAGGGGTGCTGCCCCTTGACCTCGCTCATGGTTGCTGCCCCTGGGCCCCTACTTCAATATTACAAACAAAAAAATAAAATATGGGGGAACTGCGCTGACCAACTATGCAAATTTTTAAAGGAGAGATCTACCATTGTAATTAATCTTTTTAGTGATTATTCACGAGGATTCACCACTATGATTATTATTTTTACCAATTATTCATTAAGATTCGCCAAGATTTTACAATTTTTTTTAATAATGTGCATAGATTCGCTAGGAAAATTAATATTTTTTTTCAAATAAAAGGAAAGATTCGCTAGGATTTTACCTTCGCCGAGGGGAGGGGTTTCTTAAAGTTATCCCTGATATGTGTTTAGTTCTTGAATTCATAACTAGATTCTTTGAAATTTTTGTAGCACTTTTGTTGTCATAGAAAATAGGAATAGGCTCATCACATATTACTCCAATGTCTTTCAGAGTTTGCTTCATCCACAAAACCTGTGTGCAGCAGGATGCTACAACAATATATTTTTCCTCTATAGTGGATAAAGAATTGAGTCTTGTTTCTTACTCAACCAAGAAACCAATCTCCTGCCAAGAAAGAAAGCACCTCCACTGGTACTCTTCTGGTCATCCACACAACCAGCCCAATCTATGTTGGTATAAGCACTCAAGGTGAAATCAGTACCCTTAGGACACCATAAGCCATAATTTGGTGTGCCTTTAAGATATATAAATATCCTCTTTATAGCTATAACATATGCCTCTTTAGGATCTTCTTGAAATATGGCAACTAGACATACTACATGCATAATATCCAATCTGGTAGTAGTAAGATACAATAGTCCACCAATCATAGATTTGTATTTTGTTTGATCAACTTTAGTAGATTCATCATCTTTGCTCAGTTTACATCTGGTTACCATAGGAGTACTAACTAGTTTGGAATCATCCATTCCAAACTTCTCCAATAGTTATTTTACATACTTAGATTGTGAGATGAATATCCCTTTATTAGTTTTATTCACTTGAAGAACAAGAAAGAAATTCAACTCACCAATCATGGAATTCTCAAATTCTTTTTACATTTCTTTAGAAAATCTTTTACACATTCCTTCATTTCCACCAAAGATGATATCATCAACATATATAACTACTATCAACATTTTTTTACCTTGCACTTTGAAGTAGAGATTTTTGTTAGTAGAGCCTTTGTTGAATCCTTTCTTTTTCAAGTATCTATCCAATCTTGCATACCAAGCTTTGGGAGCTTGCTTCAGTCCATACAATGCCTTCTTCAACTTACAAACCATGTCTAGTTTGTCAGATAACTAAAAACCTTTAGGTTGTTCCATGTATACTTCTTCCTCCAATTCACCATTCAGAAATGTTGACTTGATGTCCATCTGATACACTTTAAAATCCTTGTGGGCAGAAAATTCCAAAAACATTCTAATAGCTTCCATTCTATCCATAGGAGAAATTTTTTCTTCAAAATCTATACCTTTAACTTGTGAATATCCCTTGCATACAAGTCTTGCCTTATTTCTTACAACTCCATTTTCATTCAGCTTATTTTGAAACACCCATTTTGAACCAATTGCATTCTTATTCATGGGTCTAGGAACTAATTCCTATGTCTGATTCTTTTCTATTTGCTACAACTCTTCTTTCATAGATTTCATCCAACTATCATCTTCACATGCTTCACTCATAGACTTAGGTTCAATTTTAGAAAGTAAACACAGATTTACCCCAGCTACAACTTTACTTCTTGTCTTCACACCTTCACTCTTATCTCCAATTATTTATTCCTCCAATTGATTCTTCTGCACATGCTTAGGATTCTTAACAATAGGTTTTGGTTCATTCTCTTCTTCTTCTTCTCCAGTCTATTATTCTTTCTCTTATTCTTCCTTCTCCTTATTCTCCTCAAGTACTTGTCCATAGATGGGATCATCAGGTTCAACTTCACTTATCTCAATAGGTCTACATATGTCTCCATCAACTTTCACATTATCACTTTCAACAATCTTCCTCAATCTCTTATTGAAGCATCTATATGCTTTGCTAATAGTAGAGTACCCAAGAAAAATTCCTTCATCACATCTATCATCAAAATTTCCAAGGTTTTCATCATCTCTTTTAATGTAACATCTACTTCCAAATACCTTGAAGTACTTCACAGTAGGAGTCTTACCAGTCCATAACTCAAAAGGAGTCTTTGTGTTGTTGCCTCTAATCTGGACTCTAGTAAGAACATAAACAATAGTGTGTATTGCCTCTCTCCAGTACACATCCGGTACATTTGATTCTTTCATCATGGTTCTTGTAGCTTCATGTACTATCCTATTTTTCCTCTCAATTACCCCATTTTGTTGAGGGGTTCTCAGGGAAGAAAACTATCTCTTTATGCCATGTTGTTCATAAAATATATTAAACTCATTAGACGTGAATTATGCACCTCTATCAGATCTCAAACATTTGATTCTCAAATTCACTTCATTTTCCACTCTTGCTTTGAACACTTTAAATCTATCTAGAGCCTGTGTCTTTTCCCTAAGAAAAGCAACCCATGTCATTCAAAAATAATTATCAATAAGAAGCATGAAATACTTGTCACCATTCAAGCTTCCTATTCTAGTCAAACCATAGAGGTCAGTGTGAATTAACTCCAGCATTTCGGTAGTAGAGTGCTCTTTTCCCTTAAAGTTGCATCTTGTTTGTTTCCCCAACTGAAAAATTCTGCAAATAGTATTAGTAGGCCTTATGATTCTAGGAAGAC
Organism: Sequoia sempervirens; assembly: GCA_007258455.2. Classification (NCBI taxonomy): domain Eukaryota; kingdom Viridiplantae; phylum Streptophyta; class Pinopsida; order Cupressales; family Cupressaceae; genus Sequoia; species Sequoia sempervirens. Next base: position 224,239,488 of record VDFB02252616.1, on the reverse strand, counting down.
CTCTGACAATATCTTTTGAACTAATTTTGACTAGATTATCAAAATTGACATGTCCCATTCTCCAGTGCCATAACCAACTTTCAGTGACTTGAGATACAAGGCATTGACCATCAACTCCCTTAAGCTAATAGATGTTTCCATGAGTTCTCCTTCCAACAGCAACCATATCTCCATTTCCATATCCTTTTCTGATTTCACAGGTATTATTCTAAAACAAAAGTTTAAAGCCATTGCTACACATTTTTCCAACACTCAAAAGGTTATGCCTCAAACCCTTCACATAATATATATCATTGGTGATGTGTACTCCATCAAAACTAATTGAACCTTTCCCACAAATCTTAGCTCCTGAATCATCACAAAACATGACTAAACCACCATCATAATTTTCAAGTTTAGTGAACTTACTTTTATCTTTGATCATGTGATTAGAACATCCACTGTCAATCACCTAGTAGTCTTCATCTTTTCCTGCATGAAAGGCGGTGACCAAAGTACCTTCCATCTTATTCCTTTTGTTCTCTAGAGCATTCTTGCTTGCACATTTTCTAGGGTTAGCAGATACAGATTTGTTTTCCAAAGCTAAAAATAGGCATTCACTGTCATCAACCTCATTTTCAGATTCATCGTCAAAGATTCTGACTTCTTCTTTAACATAATATAACTTCTTGTATTTCTTATCCTTTCTATCCTTATCTTTATAATCCTTTTTCTTCTTATGTACAACTCTATACAGACATCTTGAAGCATAATGAACAATATTACTAGAACTGAAACATTTAAACGGAAACATACCTTTATACTTTTCAGTACCTTTCTTCAACTTCCTGGTGAAGTTTTCTTCCAACTCATCAGAGCCATCACTCTTTAAATCATCTTCAATCTTCATTTCCTTAAATGTTGTGGGATCATACATCTCTTCAATAATTGAGATCTTATCACTTTAGCAATCTGGTAGGGTGATCAGGATCTTTTCAATAATATATTCATCGATCAACTTTCCCCCTTGATTCTTAACTTCATTTGGTGTCATCTCAACCCTCTAGAAATAGCTTGTAAACTCTTCACCTTCTTCCATTTTAAAATTCTCAAATTTGCACTTTGCTGCTAGCTTCTTTGTCAACTTTACTCTTTCATTTCCTTCATACAGTTCTTACAACTTCTTCCAGACATCATAAGCAGTATCTAAAGAAAGAACCTTTATATTTGGTGTTATATATTTTTGTAGTGTAGGAAATTGTATACCTTTACAATTTCACACTATGTGTGGGTCCCTTAATTTATTGGACTTAATTAAGCTTCTGATTTGTCAAATTGTGCATTCCAAAGCCTTATTTTTCCCATTTTCGAAAGGAGAACCAACATTAAATAAATAAAATTAATAATTAAATCACCATGGAATATGTGTGTCCTAGAATTATAGGCCAAAACCCATTTGACCTCGCCCATTTAAGTGCCAAGACCCATTTTAAAATATGTTTTTAGAGGCATTTAATGATTCAAATTCAACTTGCAATTGTCATCTTTTAGAATCTAATTTCCAGGAAATTAGATAAACACCTATAAATACATATTCTTTTTATTATTTGAAATCTAACTAGAAAAAACACACTTTATGAAGTAATCCTATAGAGAAAATATTAGTTTCAAGAGAATAACTGAGCATTGAAGAGAAAATTTATTAGTCATTTGTTGCAACAATAAAGATCCTAACATCATGTTAAGTCTATGTGTGTTCATGTCATCTTGTGAGGGCTAATATATGTATTGTTGATCCTAAAGCATCCAAGCATTTCAAGCATCCAAATCCATCAACCAAAGAAATATCAAGTTCCTTCGAGAGATGTGTTTGAATTCAGTCCTCTAAGGGAAGCCATTGAAGGGGGCTGAGTTATAGCAAGCATTGTTCATTCATCATTTCCTTCTCCTTTTTCATTTCATTTCTATCAAGGTTTAATTACCAAACTTGGGGTTTGGCCAAGGAAAACCCTCATACAAAACAAAACAAAAAATCCTCTTTACGTATGTGCAAATTACAGGTGGATGAAGAATTGGAGAGATCTTGAAGAACCAATTTTGTATTGTTGCACAAGTTGTCATCATTGTTATCAAGCCATGGAAACTAAGCTACATAGTTTATTTTTGACTTTCTGATAGTGGGACTTGTGCCAAACAAAAGCCAAGTTCCAACATCAAAGTATCGTCAAAACTTATTTTGGAAGCCCTAACAAGGACCCATTGACCTAGGAGTGAACTAGTCCCTTAATAGGTCTCAAAAACAACTTTTGGTGAAAGGTGCATGCCATCAAACCCTTCTCAAATCTGTCTACAAAATGTCATTTCCATTTTTGCATATTCTAAAACCTACATTTTAGGTATTAGGTCTTGTTTTTTATTTAGTTTGAGCATTTAAAATCATTTTAGTTTGGTTTTAGATCTGTGTTATTGTCCTAAGGACTAAGATCCAAATCTGATTAACTCACCATTTAGATTGAAAATCAATCATTACACCTTATGATCTCTTTCCTAATGAAATATATAGGGAAAGGCACCTATTGAGATTCCAAGGTTTTATTATCAACACATAAAACTTTGGTGATCACTTTCCCCCCATTTCATTTTGGTGAACTTGACATTCTTACATCATACTTTTCTAATTTGGAGGTCCTTGAAACCCTAGATCTAGGTTTTGCATCATCTTGTTTTCCATTTCATTTAGGGTTACATATTGCATGTTTGCATAATTTAAACTCATAAAAATCCATAAACATTGCATACATTCTGCATAATATCTTGCATTAAGGTGTGTTTCAGTCATTTAGATCATAATTATAGTCAAAATTAGATTAAAAAAAATTCTCATTTTGTTCATACAAATTGCATTTACATTTAATCAAAAAATATAGAAAAACTGTAATTGAAGAATTTGTTTGCAATTAAGAACAATGAACTTAAATATCAAGTTAAACACTTAGATTTCAATTTTTCATAACCCTGTGGAAAGACTCATTCACCCCTAGGTGAACCTCTCCTTGTACTCGAGTGATTTTGTAAAATTTTGTGTATATATTTATCTTTGTCTGCTTCATTTTTTTGTACTTGTATATCTTTGTTTTAGTTTTAGAAATTGCATATTTTGTATATGTTTGCATTTAGTTTAATTGGTGAAAGAAAGTATATTGTTTAAGATCAAAATTTTCATTGAAAAGTAATCATTTTTTACACTTGTGCATCTTATAATTAGTCAATTATCATATTTGGAATGTGAAAGTTACATCAAAAATCCATTCATTTGACATTTAAAGAAAAGTTTCATCATGGATATGTGTTTTGGTAAACTATGGATGTCCTTAAAATTTTTGGTTGATGTTTCAAGTTGTGTGTTTGGTGATGATCCTAATACAATTGAACAAATTCATGAGTCTTCACCTCCTAATGGATGTCCTCATGAGATAGATATATTAGGCCAAGATGAAGATAGCATGCAAGAATTCATACAAGATTGCTTGTGTAACCTTGAGAAAAATGCATCCTTTTATCCCTTCATGCAAAAAATAGCACCTCCTATCATACCACCACTTCACATGTTCAACCTTTTACATCCTGAAATTGAATCACAAAGTAAAACTCAACCACCAACCATGAAGGAACTTATTCATAATGACAACATTGATACTCTTCTATGCTATACCCATAAATTTACCAATACACCTATCAACTTAGAAGAGAATTATAGTTAAGGCTTTAGAATTTTAAGAATAAAAGGATGTGACATAAAAAATGAGCATGAGATCCATCAATTGCTAAAAAAAAACCATCAGAAGATACCAAGGGATTAGGATATCAAGATCCTCCCCTCCACCTCAAACAATTGTTCAATTAAGAAACCCAAGCCCTATAAACTTAAGAAGCTACCATTTTTACATAGTATAACAAAGATTGAGTAGACATTAGATAAACTTCTCCGCCTAGGATTGATTAAATTACTACCTATTTGAGAAAACAAAAAAGGGAAAATTACAAACATGTCTTATTGTTCATATAATAGAACTCTTAGGAATCTTACTGATGAGTTTCATACTTTAAAGAAGTTTTTAGATGAAATTGATATTATTGATATAATTGGTTAGCTTGCACACACTTTTCTCCTTGCCATGTGATAGTTGTAGAATCTTAGCATAGTCACTATTACATGTATTGCACTTTATGTAACTCATTTTTCTATATTGCAAGGAGCACCATATCATCATCTATCTCCACTCATCCTTGTCCTACATTTATGGGGGCAAGGGTTTAGGTAGCCTTATCCTAGTATGGCACTTGTCATTTCCCATTTGGCTAGTTATTCACCTTTCGTATATGATGGGAAAGATTGGGATGTGGATGACCTGCATTAGGTTGGCTCACATGTGACATACTCTCTTTCTTTTCTTCCCATATTCTTTGTGATTGCATGTACGTAATGCAATCCCCCATATAGTTCTTCTTGTTGTGTCTATATGTTTGTGAGATTTCTTTGGATTTCCCTTGTCAGTCTGTTGGTGCAAGAATACAAAGGAAGTGAATCTATCGTGACATTCTTCTATTTGTTTCTCCATTCTTCTATTTGTCGTAAACATTGTCTTTTCTTTTATCTTGTGTTTTCCTTTTGGGGACAATGCAAAGCATTGAGACATCTAATTCTCTTCCATGTTGACCCAAAAGCTTGTTTTTTTCTTTTTCTCTTTATGTGTCATTCTTCCTTTGTGTTTGTTGTTCTATGAGTATTTGGGGAATGATGATGGTTTTGAGCTCTATTATATCCCTTTGGAAAGTATATACGTTGACCCCGAATCCATAGATCCCTTATGTGTTATCTTTTGGGATTGCATGTGGGGGCAACCCCTTCTTCATGAAGTATCCTTATTTGGAAACATATCATGGAATACGACTTTCCAAATAAGCTCTTATTGCCCTTTTATCAATTAGAAGTGGGGGCATACATTGGTATTATTTCATTTTGACATTTGTGCCTCCTAAGGTGAGTTTCATTTTTAGTTTGACATTTTTGCTACACTTTTGTTGACAAGATTTGGACTTAGTGTAGTGTTGGCATACTATCTTGATCATTTTGTGGTACCTTATCAAATTTAGCAGGAAGTATAAATTTTGGTATGGTTGACTTATGGGTACATATTTTTGTGATGACTTTTCCCATCTGCCACTTTTTTATGGTTACACACCTTGTAGACCTACTGTGTTTTTCTCATCTTTTTGTCTTTAGGGCTCACCTACTGTATACCAAATTGCACTACCCCTTGTGAGCATATTTTTTTGGATAAACAACTTAGGCTTGATCCATTCTTGTTGGAAAAATAGTCGAGGCTTGATCCATCCTTTTCTTTATTCCTTTTTGTGTTGGCTTTGGCATTGTATGCTTGTGTATCTTGTCTTGCTGCACATATCTTCCATACATGTGTGTCCTTTTTTCTTATGTTGGTTTGCCATGTGATCTTTGATCCTGAGGACTTGATCACCCTGCTTGATCTTTTCCATCCTATATTTCTAACATTTGTGCACTTGGAATCCTCTTGACACATATTTTTTTACTTTAGTGTGAGTTTGGGCATAAGTTCATACTCTCACTAAAGTAGGGGCTAAATGTAGTGTAGGAAATTGTATACCTTTACAATTTCACACTATATTTGGGTCCCTTAATTTATTGGGCTTAATTAAACTTCTAATTTTCCAAATTATGAATTTGAAAGCCTTACTTTTCTCATTTTCCAAAAGGAGAACCAACATTAAATAAGTGCAATTAATAATTAAATCACCATTTTTCTCATTTTCCAAAAGGAGAACCAACATTGAATATGTTTCCTAGACTTATAGGCAAGGACCCATTTTCCCATGGATGAATGGGTCCCCTTTAAGTTCCAAGACCCATTTTAAAATATGTTTTTAGTGGCATTTTAATGATTCAAATTCAACTTGCAATTTTTGACTTTTGGAATCTAATTTTCAAGAAATTATATAAACACTATAAATGCATAGTATTTTTATCATTTGAAATCTAACTAGAAAAAACACACTTTATTAAGCAATCTTATAGAGAATATTGATTTCAAGAGAATAGTTGAGCATTCAAGAGTAGATTTATCATTCATTTGTTGCAGAAATCAAGATCCTAACATCATGTTTAAGTCTATGTGTGTCCATATCATCTTGTGAAGCCTAATATGCATTGTTGATCCTAAAGCATCCAAGCATTTCAAGCTGTGTAGGAAATTGTATACCTTTACAATTTCACACTATGTTTGGGTCTCTTAATTAATTGGACTTAATTAAGATCATGATTTTCCAAATTATGCATTCCAAAGCCCTATTTTGCTCATTTTTTGAAAGGGAAACCTATATTAAATTAATGAAATTAATATTTTAATTTCTCTTAAATGAATGTGTCCTAGAATTTTGGGCTAGGACCCATTCACCCAAGAGCGAATGGGTCCTCCTTGAGTCATAGGTCCCAAATTTTAATATGTTTTTGGTGGTATTTTAATGATTCAAATTTCATATAAATTTTTGGCTTTTGGAATCTAATTTTTGAGAAATTAGATAAACACCTAAAATACATAGTATTTTTATCAATTCAAATCAAAGCAACAATATCAAGACTTCATATGAGAAAATATTATTGTCAAGAGCATTCAAGAGTAGAATTTTTAGTCATTCATTGCAGCATTCAAGATCCTATCATCATGTTCAAGATTATGTGTGTTCATGTCATCTTGTGAAGGCTAATATGCATCATTGATCCTCCAAGCATCCAAGCATTCAAGTATTCAATAAATCAAGCAAAGCAAGATCCAGTTCCTTGGAGTGATGTGTTTAACTTCATTCCTCTGAAGGAATTCATTAAAGGTTTGGTGAGTTGTAGCAAGAAAGTGTTCATTCATCATTCCTTCCATTTATCAATTGCCATTATCATTCTATCAAGATTTAATTACCAAACATGGGGTTTGACTAAGGAAAATCCCCATTCAAAAATATTCAATCTTTCTCCTCTTTGTATGTGCAGATTTATAAGTGAAAGAAGGATTGAAAGGATCTCAAAGAGAAATTTTTCAACTTTGCATAAGTTGTCACCATCGTTTTCAAGTCACGAAAACTCAATAGAAGATTTTATTTTTGACTTCCTAATAGTGGTACCTATGTCAAACTAAAGCCAAGATCTAGCGTCAAATATTTTCCTAGACACCCCTTCTAGTACTCATTTGTTGTAGGGTGAACATGTCCTTCAATAGTTTTCAAAATCAAATTTTAATGCTAGGTACATGTGTCCACACTCTTCTCAAATTTTCTTGCAAATTGTCGATTTGATTCTTGTAGCTTCAGGATCTTGCATTTTATCATCTAGGTCATAATGTACATTAGTTTTAGTTGCACTGAATCATTTCCATTTAGTTCCAAATCCTATTACCCTAAGAAACCTAGAGATTTAGGTCTAATTGGTTCACCTTAGGGTTGATAGTGAATCTCTACACCTTGCAATCTAGGGGAATCCTTTAGTTTCTTAGTTCTTTGTACGAAGGACCTAGGACACCTTATTTATGGGATCTTTCCCCCTTTTCTTTTCTTTTCATTTTGGTGAACCTAACATTGTACATCTTTTTTGATTTGGAGATCATGGAACCTTAGATCTAGGTTTTGTATTATCTAGTTTTGCATTGCATTTAGGGTTACAATTTTCATTCTTGCATCATTCAAATTCACAAAAAACCAAAATAATTGCATACTTTATGCATAGTAGATTGCATAAAAGTGTGTTCCAGTCATTTAAATCAAATTTACATCAAAAATTGCATTAAAAAAAGTTGTCATTTTATTCATACATTGTCACAAAATTGCATTTTCATTTCATCTTAATTTTTGAAAATTTAGTTATATTGAAGAATATGTTTGCACCTAGGAACATTGAGCTTAAATATCAAATTAAACACTCAAAAATTAATTTCTTAGATCCCTTTCCAAGGAAATATTCGCCCTAGGGTGAACCTATCCTTCTATAGGAAATTTTATGAATTTCTACATATTTATCAATGTTTATCTACTTTGCTTTGTTGTACATACAGATCTTTGTTTCAGTTTCAAAAATTGCATTTTTTTGTCATTGTTTGCATCTAGTTCAATTAGTGAGAAAAGTGTACTGTTTAAAATCAAAATATGCATAATCATTTTTAGGTCCTTGCATTTAAAATCAGTCAATTATCACTTTCAAATCTAAAAATTGCATTATCACATCTATTCACACTTGCATTTGGCATTTAACCTTTCACCATGGATATGTGTTTTGGTAAAATATGGATGTCTTTAATATCTTTGGTTGATGTTTCAATTTGTGTATTTGGTGATGATCCTAATGCAATTGAAAACATTCATGAATCTTCACCTCCTAATGAATGTCCTCGTGAGGTGGATATCCCAGGCCAAGATGAAGATAGCATGCAAGAATCCATACAAAACTCTTTGTGTAACCTTGAGAACAATGCATCCTTCTATCCCTCCATGAACCAAACAACACATCCTATTATCTCACAACTTGATATGTTAAACCTTTTTCATCCCGAAGTTGAATCACAAATAAAGCCTCAACCAACAATTATAAAGGATGACAACATTAATACTCTTTTATCCTATGTCCATCAAGTTATTGATACACACATCAACTTAGAGGAGAGCTATGATCAAGGATTTAGAATCTTAAATAGACAAGGATGTGACATAACAAATGAGCATGAAATCCATCAATTGCTAGAACAAAAACCATCAGAAGACACCAAGGGATTAGGATACCAAGATCCCCCCCCCTCCACATCAAGGGTATGTGCAGGATCATGATGGGCCAAAAAGTGGCAATATGATGGGTATGTGGCTAACGACTTTTTTTTTACCCAAAATTGATGCAACAAAAAGGGTTTTTAAAGGAGATTCTCAAATTTCCACCAATATAAATTATGCTTTACTTTGAATTTAATAAGTAATTATTATTCATTTTCTATTCAAATTATTTAAAGTCCGATTGATAGGCTGATTGAAAAACATCTATAGCTTTCAAATGGTATCACATTTTTTGAATCCAAAACATGCATCACATTCTATGCTTCGTATAATATAGGATTAAAAAAATAAAAATTGAATTTCATAAGGTTTTGACCAAGTTAAGGTGGTCAGACATACGAGTTTTTATATTTTTTAAAATTTGTAATAAAAAAATCACAATTAATTATTTACTTAGAAAAAAATTACAAAAAAATATGCATCACATCGGGACATAAGTCTTCTACTTATATATAAAATCTTATAAAAAAATATTATCATTTTATTGTGGTTAGGGTGGTAAGATAGACACCTACTTATTTTTTCCTTGAAATTTAAGTACTATTGCATTGAAATTTCAAATTTTCACCAAATAGATTTTTTTTTAAACAAACCTAGTATTTTAGAAACTACATTCAATTTTCTATAGTTTCTATTCTTACATATTTTTGAAATAATATAGATAACTTATTCAAATTTTTACGTCAAGTTGCCTAACTCTGATTTTTTTGAATTTTTTGCCACTTAAGGGCCTGTTTTTTCCATGATGATCCTGCACATACCCTCAACCAATTGCCCAATCAAGTAAGAAACCCAAGCAGCCCTATAAACTCAAGAAGCTACCATTTTTACATACTATAACTGAAACTAAATGAAAAATGGATAAGTTTATCTGCAAAGGACTTATAACATTACCACTTCTCCAAGAAAACAAAAAAGGAAATTGTACAAACATGTCTTACTATGCAAATCATAGAAGTCTTGGGCATCTTACTAATGAGTGCCATTCTTTAAAAAATGTTTTAGATGAAAGTGATATTATCGATATAATTGGATAGCAGCACACACTTTGATCCTTTCCATGTGATAGTTCTAGAATCATAGCATGTACTCATTATTACATGTATTGCAATTTATGTAAACCATTTTTCCATATTGCAAGGAGCACCTTCTCACCACTTATCTCAGCTCATCCTTGTCCTACATTTTAGGGGGCAAGAAGGTTTGGTATCCTTGTCCCATTACGATGCTCGTTGTTACTCCTTTGGCTCGTTATCCACCTTCCACATATGATGAACAAGATTGGGATGTAGACAACTTTCTTTAGGTTGCCTCACATGTGTCATACAAGCTTTGTTATTTCTATGTTCATTGTGATTCTATGTACATAATGTGATCCCCCATATTGTGTTTCTGGCATGTCTTTATGTTTGTGACCTTTCTTTGGATGACCCTTGTTACTCTGTTGGTGCAAGGATATAAAGGAAGCAAATCTATTGTGGCATTCTTCTATTTGTATCTCCATTCTTCTATCTGTCGTAAACATTATCTATTTCATTGCATTGTGTTTTCCTTTTGGGGATCATGCAAAGCATCGAGACATCCAAATCTCTTCCATGTTGACCCAAAATATTCTTCTTTGTTTTGCTCTTTATGTGTCATTCTTCCTTTGTATTCATTGTTCCACGAAGTATTTGGGGAATGATGACAGTTTCAAGCTCTATTATATCACTGTAGCAAAGATATGCACTGACCTCAAATCTGTGGATCCCTTATACATGTTATCTTTGAATTGCGTGTGGGGGAAACCTCATTTTTCATGACATAGCTTTATTTGGAAACATATGTTTGGCACAAGGCTTTCCAAATAATCTCTCATTTCCCTTTTATCAATTGACATATATCACTTCTACTTTAAAGTAATTTCTCACACCATGGTATTTATCAATTCCTTTAAAGTGGGGGAATACATTGGTATTATTTCATTTTAGCATTTATTGCTTCACTTTGTTCATAGAGGTTGAACTTAGTGTAGCATGTTGGTATAACATCTTGATCATTTTTATCCCTTTTTCCTCACCTTGTGGACAATAGATTTTCACTAGCCCATGAGTATTTATTGTGTTCACATAATGGACATCGGGTTTTCAATTATGAACATTTTTATGGATATTAGTGCAACCGCAGCTAGTCCATCCTTTTTTCCATTTTGCATTAGCTTTAAAATTGCATGCTTGTGTGTCTTGTCTTGCTACATGTATCTTACATATCTTGTGTGTCACTTTGTCCTTATGTTGGTTTGCCACGGGATCTCCAATCCTTGGGGATTGGCCACCTCCTTGATCTTTGTTATCCTATCTTTCCATCATTTGTATACTTGGACCTCTCTTCATGCAAATTTCATATGAAATTATCGACTTTTGGATTCTAATTTTTGAGAAATTAGATTAATGCCTATAAATACATAGTATTTTTATCAATTCAAATCAAAGCAACATTATCAAGACTTCGTATGAGCAAATATTGTTTCCAAGAGGATTCAAGAAGAGATTTTTTGGTCATTTGTTGTATCATTCAAGATCTTATCATCAGGTTCAAGCTAATGTGTGTTCATTTCATCTTGTGTGAAGGCTAATATGCATTGTTGATCCTCCAAGCATCCAAGCATTCAAGTATCCAAAATATCAAGCAAAGCAAGTTTTGGTTCCTTGAAGTGATGTGTTTGACTTTAGTCCTCTAAGGGAAGCCATTAAAGGTTTGGTGAACTATAGCAAGCAAGTTTTCATTCATCGTTCCTTCCATTTATCATTTTTCATTATCATTCTATCAAGGTTTAATTACCAATCATGCAGTTTGACTAAGGAAAACCCCCATTCAAAAACAAACAATCTTTCTTCCCTTTATATATGCAGATTTAAAGGTGAAAGAAGGAATAAAAGGATCTCAAAGAAAAAATTTGCAACTTTGTATAAGTTGTCACCATTGTTGTCAAGTCATGAAAACTCAATTGTAGATTTTATTTCTAACTTTTTGACAGTGGGACCGGTGTCAAACTAAAGCCAAGATCTAGCATTAGAGGACTGGCAAATATTTTTCTAGACACCCCTCCCAGGACTCATTCACTCTAGGGAAAACTTGTCTTCCAACAATGTTTAAAATCAAATTTTAATGCTAGGTACATGTGTCCAGACGCTTGTCAAATCTTCCAACAAACGGCCAATTTGATTCTTGTAGCTTTAGATCTTTCATTTTACCATGTAGGTCATATTGTTCATTAGTTCTAGTTGCATCAAATCATTTCCATTTAGTTCAAAATCCTATTATCCTAAGAAACCTAGAGATTTAGGTTAGATTGGCTCACCTTAAGGTTGATAGTCAATCTCTACACCTTGCAATCTCTTGGGTTTAATGAAAATTTGGGAAGAGGCACATCCTTTAGTGTTAGTTATTTGTATGAAGGACCTAGGACACCCTATTTTTGGGACATTTCCCCCTTTTCCTTCCTTTTCACAAGTATCCTTGAATCCATCAAGCAAAGCAAGATCAAGTTCCTTGGAGAGATGTGTTTGAATTTAGTCCTCTAAGGGAATCCATCAAAGTGTGGTGATTTGTAGAAAGCAATGTTCATTCATCATTTCCTTCTCCTTTTCCATTATCTTTCTATCAAGGTTTAATTACCAAAATTGGGGTTTGACCAAGGAAAACCCCCATACAAAATAAAACATTTTTTTCTCTTTTTGTATGTGCAAATTATAGATGAATGAAGAATTGAAGAGATCTTGAAGAAGAAATTTTGTATTGTTGCACAAGTTGTCACCATTTTTTTCAAGTCACAAAAACTAAGTTGTAGAATTTATTTCCACTTTCTGATAGTGGGACCTATGCCAAATAGAAGCCAAGATACACCATCAAAGGACTATCAAAACTTATTTTGGAAGCCCTAACAAGGACCCATTCACCAAGGGGTGAACCAGCTCCTTAACAGGTCTCAAAAAAAACTTTTGGTGATAGGTGCATTCCATCAAACCCTTCTTAGATCTACTTGCAAATTGTCATTTCCTTTTTGCATATTTTGAAACCTGCATTTTAGGTATTAGGTCTTGTTGTTCATTTAGTTTGATCATTTCAAATTATTTAATTTTGGTTTTAGATATGTCCTATTAGATCCTAAGGAATTTGATCCAGTCTGATTGACTTACCATTGAGGCTGAAAGTTAATCATTACACATTGTGATATCTTTCCTAATGAAATCCATAGATAAAGGCACCTATTGAGATTCCAAGGTTATATAATCAACAAATAGAACTTTAGGGAACCATTCCCTTCATTTTAGTTTTTATTATATCTTTGATGTTATATATCTTTACCTGTTATGTGCATCTTCTTTATTGTAATTGAATAAAGGTTTGAAATTGTAGAAATTTACACATTCTCTCCTTTGAAAGATTGGTGTTGGAGGATTTTTCATGTACCTAGCTTCCTTTCAGTTGGTATCAGATCCTGATCACCTCTATTTCCTATTGTGGGTTAAAGGGGGTTTTGTAATAAGCTTATTTTGAGTGGGAGCCTATTGCAAAAAAAAATTGTTAACCTTGTTGCAAGAAGGAGATGGCAAGCACATCTGGTAGAGTTGAGATTGAAAATTTAACAGAGGAAAATTTGAGTTGTGGAAGCTCAAGATGGAAGGCATGCTTATAGACTGTGACTTATGGACAACTATTTCTAGAACTATGCCAATGGGCATAAAATAAGAAGATTGGGATCTGATGGATCAAAAGGCTAAGGGTCTAATAAGAATCTGTTTAGTTGATTCAGTACTCCTAAATATTCATGAAGAAAATATTGTTGCATTTCTTTGAAAGAAAATTTCTTGTATTTATCAAACTAAATCCCTGGTAAATAAGTTGTTCCTATGAAAGATGTATTCTCTATGGATGGAGGAAGGAGGATTTGTCACAAATCACCTTAATGCATTCAACATGCTTGTTGCCCAGTTGAACTTTGTTGGTGTGAAAATGGAGGAGGATCATTGTATGACTTTGTTGTGCTCATTGTTAGATTCTTGGGACCACTTTGTCATGGCAATTAGAAGGGTATGTGCAGGATCATGATGGGCCAAAAAGTGGCGATATGATGGGTATGTGGCTGACAATTTTTTTTACCCAAAATTGATGAAATGAAAAGGGTTTTTAAAGGAGATTATCAGCTTTCCACTAATATAAATTATGCTTTACTTTGAATTTAATAAATAATTATTATTCATTTTCTATTTGAATTGCGACTAAATTCCTGATTAATAGGCTGATTGAAAACCATCTATAACTTTCAAATGATATCACATTTTTTGAATCCAAAACATGCATCACATTCTATGCTTTGCATACAATAAGATTTAAAAAAATAAAATTGAATTTCATGAAGTTTTGACCAAGTTAAGGAGGTCAGATAATGAGTTTTTATATTTTTTAAAAGTTGTAATAAAAAATTCATAATTAATTATTTACTTGGAAAAAAATTACAAAACAATATGCATCACATCGGGACATGAGTCCTCTACTTATATCTAAAGTCTTATAAAAATATATTATCATTTTATTGTGGTTAGGGTGGTTAGACAGACACCTACTTCTTATTTTTCCCGAAATTTAAGTTAACTCTTGCATTGAAATTTCAATTTTTCAAAATATATATATATTTAAAATAAACCTAGTATTTTAGAAACTACATTCAATTTTCTACAGATTATATTCTTACATATTTTTGAGATAATATAGATAACTTATTCAAATTTTTACATCAAGTTGTCTAACTCTGATTTTTTTGAATTTTATCGCCACTTAAGGGCCTATTTTTTCCATGATGATCTTGCACATACCTAGAAGTGCCACTAACCCCTTTAAGATGGATGTAGTGGTTGTGTCATTTCTATCTGAAGTGATGTGGAGAAAATATTTCAAAATGGCTAAGGAGGCTCTAGCGATTCAAGGAAGAACAAAAGAAAAAGGTAAAAAGAAGAACATGAAGCAAGAGAATTCAAAATCCAAATTCCATGGGAAATCTCAGTCTCTTGTTAAGACCAAGAAAAAATGTTGGAATTGCAGCAAATTTGGTCACTTTCATAAAGATAGTAAGGAGGAGAAAAAAAAGGAAAAAAAAGGAATTCTTCAATTCTAAATTTGATAAATCCTCTTAGGATGATGCAAATGTCTTTGTCACTGCCCTTGCAACACATGCATCACAAGATGTGTGGTTGATAGACTCGAGTGATTCTTTACACATGAATTCACATCGAGATTGGTTCTCTAAGTATGAAATTTATGATGGTGGGAAGGTGTACCTGGGTGATGACTCTCGCCTAAAAATTGTTGGTCGTGAAGTGTCAAGATAATATTCTAATATAGTAGAGTGAAGGGGATCAATGGTGTCTTGCATATCCCTGGTTTGGCATGAATCCTTCTTTTTGTAAGTAAGTTGAATGATGTGGTTGTGTAGGTTACTTTCTTGAATGGAGGATGCAAGATGACAAGAGGAGCTATGGTTCTTGCTAAGGGTGTTCAGATATGCACTCTGTCTTAGCTGGATGCATACATGATTCAGTGTAATA
Organism: Sequoia sempervirens; assembly: GCA_007258455.2. Classification (NCBI taxonomy): domain Eukaryota; kingdom Viridiplantae; phylum Streptophyta; class Pinopsida; order Cupressales; family Cupressaceae; genus Sequoia; species Sequoia sempervirens. Next base: position 224,224,027 of record VDFB02252616.1, on the reverse strand, counting down.
GTTCTTTTGTGGAAAATAAGAGAACTTCTAAGTCACTATCCTTACCATTGGAACCAACAAAAAGAAAAAAGTTGCATCCACTTCCAATGGTCATGCTTTTTGGGTACCTAAGGGTGCTCATGCTTTGGAAATGAAGTTACCTACTGAGAAGACAATTCTTTGGCACCAAAGACTTGGTCACAATGGTGAAAAGGGTTTCATAAACCTATAAAATAAATGCCTTGTTGAGGGGCTTGATGATTGTAATCTTGAGTTCAATTTTTTGCAAACATTGTGTCTATGGAAAGAAAAATCGTGTTTAGTTTTATCACAATTCTTACAAAGCTTCTGGGGTTTTGGACTGTGTGAATTATGATATTTTTGGTCCTATAAATGTTCCTTCATTATCAAAATCTATATATTTTATTTATTTCATAGTAGGACATTTGTATCAAAAAGAGTTATACATATTTATATCATAATGTTGTTTCAAGTTATATGCAAACCCTAAATAGTAAAATATATATGTTATATTATCATATCCCCAAATCTAACTCTTACCATATTTGACCCTTTATGTTGACTATAAGGAGATATATATCTGCATGGCATGCAACCCTTAACTGACAATGGAATATATATATATATATATGTGTGTGTGTGTGTGTGTGTGATTGAGTGAGTGTGTGTGTGTGTGTTATATTATCATATCCCCAAATCTAACTCTTACCATATCTAACTCTTTATGTTGACAAGAAGGAGATATATATCTGCATGGCATACAAGCCTTAACTAACAATGGAATATATATATATTCCATTGTCAGTTAAGGCTTGTATGCCAAGCATATATATATAGACACCATTATCAATCAATGGTTGTATCCTTAATATGAATGTAATAGATTAAATACAATAAGAGTTAGTATTGTGCAAAGGATAGTATAACATGGATTGCTTGTTTCTAAAAGCAACAAAGATGAACATATTAGTATAACATAAACTCAACTATGTTAAGGTGGTTGTCCATTGTAGGGAAACGAAAAAGATGAACATATTAGTATTCTAAAAATTACATTAGTTAGACACATTATATATTAGTTGTTCTAGTTCTTTCTACATAAATCAAACACCTTCAAAACATTCACAAAAAAATTGTTCACAATCTAACATTCCAATTATGTAAAGAAAATTGGAAAAGAGAATTTAGATGATGGGAATCTATCTATTAATGTGTTGTTGGTCTCTACATCTTGCATAGCCAACTACTCATCCATGTTTGTGCCCTTTGAATCAGTAGGACTGCAACTTGAAAGTGTTTGGCTAATACTTGGGGGGAGGTGAGGGTGGAAAATACTGGGGGCAATGAATAGAAACAAATTCAGTGAATATTGCATGCCATTCAGGAAAGGGATTTAAATAATTGCTAAGACGCTTTTCCCTTGCTGCCTTATTTCTAGCCTTTTCCATTTCTCTTTTTTTTTTAGTAGCTTCCCATTCAATCCTTTGTTGCTCCTTTTTTTTGTTCCTTCTCTTTCCTTTTTTTTTTTTCTCTTTGAACCTCAATTGCTTGTCATTGAAGTTCCTTTTCAATTCTCATTTGTTCCTTGAGGTCCCTTATTGCAATTCTTTCAATATTTCATTGTTTGATTTGTTCTCTCTTCCTATCTTTTAATTGTTGAATTCCCTTCTTCCTCTCCTCTTGCTCCATTAGCATCTTCATGTAGTCATTTGTGGTGAGGAGTTGAGATTTTCTGCTAAGTCAAATCCCACAATCAACTACATGATTGGACTTATCCTTCACTATATGAATAGCTAACTTCAAAATTTGGGAGATGTTTGAACTTATTTGGCCTCCCAATGTCTCCATAGAATATTCTTCAATTGGAAACTACACCTTACTAACTATTTCATCCACTTCCTCTCCTCCTTTCAATTGACCAGGTTCACATTCTCCACAATCAATATAGGTGTTCCAATTGGAGATTGTCTGAAAAACTAGCTATTTCTAGTGGACTATGCTAGTTTGTAAAATCAGGTGTTCCATTTGTCCCTTCAACCTCTGTTTGTGGCACACCATTAGTGGATAGACTTAGAATATTTTCTGCAATAGATGCTTCCTTGAGGGAAGCAAATTGGAATTTCTCACTTGGCCGCATATCCTCCATTAATGCATCTAGATTTTGGGGCCAAATACCTATTCTTTTAATGCCATATTTTATGTTTTCAATAGTCAAAGCTTTCTAAAATGCAGTGCTGCCAAGTGTTTCCAACTCTGCCCTTTTAATCTATAGATTTGGATATTTACTCATCCATGTTGGTCTTTCCTTTTTAAAATATGATTTGAAACATGCAAAGATGCTAACATCAAGTGGTTGCAATATGTGAGATGTGTGGGTCAGTAGGGTTAGCAAGTCAATTTCGAGTGACCTTGCTTCGTTAATAGTAGAAAATGCAACGTGGTTTCCATGGCCATCAAAAATCAAGAGGTTTCTATTAGTGGGTGAGAAAAACCTAGGTACAAAACCAATAAATAGTGCAACCAATTAAGGAAGAGGTTTTTTGTCATTAATGCATGGGGCCAAAAAACCATACATGCACCTGGCTCACAATGAGCTATATAGTTCTTCAAGTTTTTTTTCTCTTAAACAAATAAAAGCCAAGTATCTTCTATCTAGCAACATTTACACAACATAAAATTGTGATCCACTCTTGGATCTTGGGTATAATATATGATACACTTTTGCTTCCCTTTTTGGCAAACACTCTCATTGCACCATTTCATCTAGCTTGAATTCTGGTCTTATCACAGTTTGAAATATTCATTGGACCATACAGATTGGTTGCATATTCCTTTGCCAATGTTTTGTAGAATGTAGCAACCACTGTAGGCCTCAAATTGAGTGCATGGTCTCTATCTTGGCCTTCTATTGTCCTCAAAGTTATATATAAATGATTTATTTTGAAGATTGTCCACCAAGACTTATCGAGAACTCCATCCTTGAATGGATTTGGCCTCATCTAGAAGATATGTGCTACTTCAGACTTCATATTGATAATTTCCAAACCATGGCCAACATCAACCATCTCCTTGCACCATTCAACAACCTTTTCCTCTTTGTCATTGTTCAAGATTGTTGGGAGCCCTTTCCTTTCTATAGAGATAACTTAGTAAACCAATTATTCAACGTGGTTGTTGGAAGACCCCACTTCTTTGTTGCCCCCTTTTTGACATTCCATTGTCTTCAATGTCTCTCATGGTAGATTCCGTGTCAGCCATGGACCATTCCCATTGCATTGAAACCTTCTTAGTTTTAATAACCATACTCACTTGAACTACAAGTTCGATTGGCTATGGAATGGGAATAAATTTGTCCTCTTCACTATGTGGCAGCCTAACACCTCTCTTGTGTGGTGGCAATGTTGTTTAAGCTCTCTTTACTGGTTGACTAGTTCTTGCTTGCACTTTATTCTTCATTTGCATGGAGCCAAGTGTAAGAACAATAAAAGACAAACACATACACATAGACATATATTCAAAGTAAAGGAGAAGGTTTAATGGTGGTGAATGTTATGTTGTGCAAGGGGTCCATGTCAACAGAGGACACGTTAGCCAAAAAATGAATTGCATACAATCCTTAACTGAGAATATCCTCAATTCTAACTCTTAAAACCTTTAGTTGATCATGGAATACACACACACACATATAATCAGTTAAGGGGTTATATATAACTTGAAACAACAATATGATGCAAATATTTATAACCCTTTCTAAAACAACATTGTGATATTTGTATACAGCTCGAAACAACAGTATGATACAAATATTTACAACTCTTTTTGAAACAACATTACAATATTTGTATATATCTTGAAACATTAGTATGATACAAATATTTATAACCCTTTCTAAAACAACATTATGATATAAATTGAAACAACATTATCATACATGTAAAAGTCATTATAATTGAAGAACAAACAAACCATACATCTGATTCATTTAAATTTAAATAAAGAAGGCTATATAGGAAACATTTGTACACACACACACATAATGTTGTATCAAAAAGAGTCATAAATATTTGTATCATACCGTTGTTTCAAGTTATATATAAATATCATAATGCTATTTCACAAATGGTTATAAATATTTATATCATAATGTTGTTTCAAGTTATATAAATATCATTATGTTGTTTCACAAGGAGTTATACATTGCTATCATTTGAGGGTATCATATACTCGATTGTTAAGGGTTTCATGCACCTATCTTTTGGCCAACTGTGTGTATGTGTAAACTAAGGATGATAGGTGGAATGCTACATATGTATGCAAGTCTTTCTAAAGAAAATTATGATATGTATAAATAATAAACTTACAATAAATAAACCATAAATTTATTTTATTTTAATGTAAATGAACAAGGCTATATGAAACATCAATTTATCTATGTCTACAATATATATAGCATTTGAGGTTATGATATACTTGACTATGAAGGGTTTTATGCACATATCCTTTAGTTGATTGTGTGTATGTGTAAAGGATGATACATGGAATGCTACGTAAGTATGGAAATGTTTTTTAACAAAATCATGATACATATGAATAATAATCATACATTGAATAGTTTATGCAATTATAATCTTAAGACAACATTGAAATATACATACCATGGAAGCTACAACAGGTGTGTGAAAGAAGTTTGTAGAAGTTATCTTCAAATAGTCTTAAATATGTGTTTGAAACTGAAACTGAGAAATTTGAATTATGAATGAGGCTAGCTTGCAATGCACATTCGTGACGACTTGTAGAAATAAGGATAAACTGACTTGTATAATTTTGAAAAGATAGGTGCAAGTACAAAATTTTGAATTGTTGGAGGGAATTTGAGGTTGCATTCTTGGAATTAATGGTAGAAGTGATATGAATTGGGTTATGAATGATACATATTAATGTGATTTGAGAGGTTAGAAATTTGAGTTGGTAATATTAGTTATAGTGTTATTTGAAAGTTGATATGACAAATTTGAAATTGTTTTTTATTTTATTATTTTGTGTAGATTTATTAAATATAATGTATAATTGTGAAATATGGTTGAAATAATGAGTCCTTTTGTAAAATTGTATTGCATAGTGAGCCTGAGAGTTGGTTTTCAATTTTTGCAGGGTATATTTGTTGAAAGACTGGTATAGCTAGACATGGTGGAACAATAAGTTTGTCAACCAGGGATGAATAATGAAACATTTTTATTTGTAATATGTTCAAATGTATTTCCAAGTTCCCCAGTTGTCAAATCTATGGTGGTTGAAATGTAAATGGATTTTGTACATGTCAACTTAGTTTTAATGTATTAGTGCATATATTATACAAATAAAAATATCTATTTTCATTCACCTAAATTTAGGAAGGTGGAAAGTATTTTCTCTGATAGGACATTTTTTTTATTTAACATGTACTTGTCATATCATATTAATATAACTATTTGAAAAAATAAATGGGTCTTATATTGTTATTAAGTGGGGCCCAAGCTATCAACTCCTATTCCCACAATAGGAGGCCGCTCCACCATTAGACCCTCTCCCTTAATGATGGTTCTATCCCCATCGATATACAAGACAAACCTAATGACCATGAACCCCTTCTATCATAATGTTCTTGTTGCTTAATAATTTTAATTTTTTTAACTGATATTTGAACTTTACTCTACTCTACATGTTTACATCTTTTATTTAGACTTAATTTACATCTTAAACTCTAAAAATAAACTTTTTAATCACCCAATTTTTTTTATAAATAACCATTTATTTCTTTCCATTTTACTTCCACTTAATAAACTAATTTATAAATAACCATTTGTTTCTTTTCATTTTACTTCCACTGGAAATGAAAAAGAAATTCAACATTTGTCTGGATGTTCTATGAGAAGCAACAAATTCAGCAGGAATACAAACAACGTGAAAAACTTTCCCATATTGCTCGCCAAAAACAATGACGCCACAAATAAAGTAAAGTGACGTAATTGATTCGGATTGGAAGAATGGATATCCAATCATGTCCACCGATATCACTACACTTTGTAGGGCCGGGCTTAACCGGCACACTCTAAGCGTACACCGCTTAGGTGGCCGGGCCCACAACCTCCTTCAACTAGTCATTTCTCACGACTTTTTCCGTTTCCGTTCACATTTGCCTTCACCGTTTCTTTTCCGTTTGCGTCCACTTCGCCGTTTCAGTTCCGTTTGCGTCCACAGTTTGGAACCATTTTAGTTGTCATTTCCAGCATTATACTCTACTGTAGAAGCTATAAAATCTGTAGCGTCGGCCACTGTCTGGAAATTTTAATTGGCGATTAAGCAAACGAGCATGCCATCTGCATCAAAACTTTTCGTTTCTATCTGCTGCCCTGAAGAGTTTATTTATTTAATCTTTTAATCCCACATGCGTTGGATGGGGAAACACAGTGGAGAAGGGGATTATAAAGTCTGAGTTCAACGCATTTTCTCGGTCATACAATATAGGAAACAACAATTAACACATTAGAGCTTTACTTTTAGTTTGGAATTTAAGATTTTAAATAAATTGTTAATGGTTGATATTATTAAAAAAAATTAATAATTTTTTTCAATTTTGCTCTTTTTAAAAATAAATTTAAAAATAATGAATTAATTTAGTAAAAAATTTAAAAGATTTTAGACAATAATAATTATCAACAATCAATATTTTATTATTAAAAAAATTAATTAAAAGTAATAAAATATATTATTAATTAAAAAATAATTTTAAATAATAATTTTTAAATTAATAATTTTAATGAAAATTATTAAATAATAATAAATGATAAATTATTAATTATTAATTATTTAAAATTAAATTTAATGAATAAATTATAAACAATCACATTCAAATTATAACATATCTATGATTTTATTAGAAATTGATAATTTTGGATTTTGACAAAATTTGACATACAAATGACAATTTGATGATGAAATCAAGGTATCATGATTGAGTTTCTAATTGGATATAACATAATAGACACTAAAACAAATTGAAAGATTGTTATGAGAGTTGTAATGCGACATTTTAGAGTGCATAAGTGAGATCACAACTCTTCGAGGCATTCGCGAGATCACGACTCTTTGGGGCATTGTGTCAAATATGCAACACATTAAAAGAGTTTGCTAATTATAAAAATATATGTATTCCAATGTAAAAAATGCAAAGAATGGAAGCAATACTCATAAATTGTTGTGTAGTAGCCAATTCAAATAATTATGTTACCCTCTACCTTAAATAAATTTGTTAGTATACAAAGCTAAGAAAATGCTATAAATAAGATAATAAGTTGACTATTAGCATCTACAAATTTCCACAAAGCACGAAACAATATTGGGTAGATAATCAATTGTCTTTCACGTGTCTAGTGAATCATTTCTCCTCATAAGAACTAGGTAGAGTATATAAAGCAAACCAATGAATGCACAACAACCTTTATTTTGAAGTAGTTTGGTTTGTACTCCTTTATCTCCTTAATCTTGTGTAATTATTTTGAAGACAACAAGGGTCATAAATAAACTATAGTTCATTCACCCATTGAATGGTTCAGTTGACAAAAGCAGTAAAGCGATATTTGCATTTAGCATCATGCATGTGGAATGAAGTGTGGTGGAAATAGCCTACCTATAGTTGAATCAAACACTAAATTTTTAGAATTTTAAAAAAAGGCTTGATATTAGAAAGATGATGTTATTTTTAGAATTTTTACATGGGCTTCCTAGGGCCACCCATTTGTTATAATTTTCCTATACTACTAAAAATCCCCACTTATGAAGCATGCAATGTTTCATAAATGAAGAGTACATCTTGTTGAAGTATCCATTTGTAATATAGACCAAAAATCATTTTTTTTTTGTTAATGACAGGGGTATCCCCGTGACCCTACCCAGTGGCCCAGCAACCTGTATCTTGGGCAAGTAGGGGTGATACTAGTCCCCTACGGAGGGACCCAACAACTGACAAGCCAGTCCCAACTAGGTAAACTTGGGAGTAGAGTCAAACCCAAAACCAATGGGGAGAAAACCCACGGCCAAAGCCAACTCCGCTATCCGTGCCGACGACCAAAAATCATAAATTATTAAAAACCTTCATGGCCTAAGCAAGGACTCAACCTTATCTTTATATCCTTACCTACCACCTAGATACTTTGAGTTGGATCTACTCTTATTGACTTGACATATATTTGTATTTTTAACTATCTTATATTTAGGCGACGGAGAGATTTATTTGTGCAAGCTAAAGAGAGGGTTAGTAGTCATAGCACACTGTATAGTATAAACTATAAAGAATAAAGATGAAAATACAAGAAAAATCAATGTAGTTCACAATTAGTTATTTCCGCCATATATTAATTTTCATGTATAAGTATAATTTTTTTTTTCATGTTAGATATTCCCACAATAATAAAAGTAGGTGATACTACTAAGGTAGTTGTAGTTACTAAAACATTTGAAAATATTGTGACCCTTGGTCTCTTCAAAATAATTAGACAAGATTAGGCAGTTGTATATGTGGGATTAGAATCAAATACATAACTCTTTTGGTAGCAAATAAAGTATGCCCCCACATGTGTTGGGTGAGAAAACACAAGGGAGAATGGGATTATAAAATGTGTAAAGGATTGCACACAATCTATTACCCCCTTCACACAATGTATAAAATAAGAATTAGAATTGTAAACTTTCATTATATTTGAAATAAACTACCAATGAAAGTTCAAAATAAACTACCATGCAAAGTTTAGGCGACGAAGAGATTTACTTGTGCAAACTAAAGAGAGTGTTAGTAGTCATAGCACACTATAAAGAATAAAGATGATAAGTGTAAAATTTGTTTTCATGTTAGATATGCCCACAATAATAAAAGTAGGTGATACTACTAAGGTAGTTGTAGTTACTAAAACATTTGAAAATATTGTGACCCTTGGTCTCTTCAAAATAATTAGACAAGATTAGGTAGTTGTATATGTGGGATTAGAATCAAATACATAACTCTTTTGGTAGCAGATAAAGTATGCCCCCACATGTTTTGGGTGAGAAAACACAAGGGAGAAGGGGATTATAAAATGTGTAAAGGATTGAACACAATGTATTACCCCCTTCACACAACGTATAAAATAAGAATTAGAATTTTAAACTTTCATTATATTTGAAATAAACTACCATGCTTTCATTGTTTATTACTACAAATAATACGTTGGCTTGGGTCATGGGTTTGCTCCCCATTGGTTTCGGGTTCGACTATACTCCCAGGTTTACCTAGTTGGGACTGGCTTGTCGGGTGTTGGGTCCCCCCGCAAAGGACTAGTCTCGCCCCCATTTTCCCAAGGTACCCAAGATACAGGTTGTTGGGCCACTGGGCAGGGTCGCGGGGATTGTTAACAAAAAAAAAAACAAATGATTTTTGGTATGTATTTCAAATGGATACTTCAACAAGATGCAATCTTCATTTATGAAACATTGCATGCTTCATAAGTGAGGATTTTTAGTAGTATAGGCAAATTATAACAAATGGGTGGCCCTAGGAAGCCCATGTAAAAATTCCAAAAATAGCACCTATCTTTCTAATATCAAGCCTTTTTTAAAAATTCTAAAAATTTAGTGTTTGATTCAACTATAGGTAGGCTATTTCCACCACACTTCATTCCACATGCATGATGCTAAATGCAAATAACACTTTACTGCTTTTGTCAACTGAACCATTCAATGGGTTGAATGAACTATAGTTTATTTATGACCCTTGTTCTCTTCAAAATAATTACACAAGATTAAGGAGAGAAAGGAGCACAAACCAAACTACTTCAAAATAAGGCTTGTTGTGCATTCATTGGTTTGCTTTATATACTCTACCTAGTCCCTGTGGGGAGAAATGATTCACTATACACGTGAAAGACAATTGATTATCTACCCAATATTGTTTTGTGTTTTATGGAAATTTGTAGATGCTAATAGTCAACTTATTGTCTTATTTATAGCATTTTCTTAGCTTTGTCTACTAACAAATTTATTTAAGGTAGAGGGTAACATAATTATTTGAATTGGCTACTACACAACAATTTATGAGTATTGCTTCCATTCTTTGCATTTTTTACATTGGAATACATATATTTTTATAATTAGTAAACTCTTTTAATGTGTTGCATATTTGAAACAATGCCCCAAAGAGTTGTGATCTCACAAATGCCTCGAAGAGTTGTGATCTCACTTATGCACTCTAAAATGTTGCATTACAACTCTCATAACAATCTTTCAATTTGTTTTAGTGTCTATTATGTTATATCCAATTAGAAACTCGATCATGATACCTTGATTTCATCATCAAATTGTCATTTGTATGTCAAATTTTGTCAAAATCCAAAATTATCAATTTTAATTATAATTTGAATGTGATTGTTTATAATTTATTCATTAAATTTAATTTTAAATAATTAATAATTATTTATTATTATTTAATAATTTTCATTAAAATTATTATTTAAAATTATTTTTTAATTAATAATATATTTTTATTATTTCTAATTAATTTTTTTTAATAATAAATATTGATTGTTGATAATTATTATTGTTTAAATTTTTTTAAGAAATTATTTATAAATTTATTTTAAAGTAACAAAATTGAAAAAAATAAATTAATTGTTCTTTAATAATATCAACAATCAACAATTTATTTAAAATCTTAAATTCCAAATTAAAAGTAATATCTAGACATTGATGTCATAAAGGAGAAAAGGCGTGTAAGTGTTTTTTTAACATAATAAAGCTTTTTTTTTTTAATGTGTTAATTGTTGTTTCCTATATTGTATGACCAAGAAAATGCATTGAACTCAGAATTTATAGTCCCCTTCTCCATTGTGTTTCCCCACCCAACGCATGTGGGATTAAAAGATTAAATAAATAAACTCTTCGGGGCAGCAGATAGAAACGAAAAGATTTGACAACTAAAACGGTTCCAAACTGTGGACGCAAACGGAACTGAAACGGCGAAGTGGACGCAAACGGAAAAGAAACGGCGAAGGCAAATGTGAACGGAAACGGAAAAAGTCGTGGGAAATGGCTAGTTGAAGGAGGTTGTGGGCCCGGCCACCTAAGCGGTGTACGCTTAGAGTGTGCCAGTTAAGCCCGGCCCACTTTGTAGTGGCATTCAATTTTTCAAAGCGAGGAAAACAGTTGTAGATGCAACCATGACAGATGACACGTCACTACTACAAATCATGTGTCGGTGTATCCCTCTATTCTCTATCTCAATCCTCCTTTGCACCTGCACACCTCTCTGCAATGACACTGAACCAGAAGCTGGAAGTTCCTCGGAACAAACACCACAACAAAAGTATTCAAGACCACAACAACCATATTCTGAACATGATCACCAAATCAAAGAAAATGGTGATAAGGGATGACAAGGAAATGCCCGATTGATTAAAGGGGGACTTTGTCAACATGGTGAATGAAATAGAGCCATTAAGAATGACGGTTCATTTTTCAAGCAAGCACGTAAGTCAAAGTTGTCGCAGTTGAGCAGGGCCGTAGCAGCAAAATTGCAAAGGAAATGGCTAAGGCAGCAATATGATTGCCAAAAAGCTGAATGTTTTAGTAAATGATTCTCGAAATGCTAAATAATATGAGATTCTTTCTTAAACATCTCTTTTATTATAGAATTCTTAGTGATTTGTGAAACTAAAATTGAAGTTTATTATAATTGTATATTTTAAGCATTGACTTGTTTAAATGGTTCATTTGAAAATATACTTACATTTTCAATAAGAATCATCTATTAGCATGATTTAAGATGAACTATCTTAATAAATTAATGTTAAGCCAAATCAATTCTCTTAAATCTGATAAAAACGATTCAATGACTGCCATGCTAGTTCAGAATTATTTCAATATCTTTGTTCTCACTTTTATATGAGGTGTTAGAGCAGAAATATCTGAAGACAAACACTCCACAGCCTTAGGAGTGTCAAATGCAAGTGGGAATGTTCAGTGGGTGGGCCTAAGTTTGTTGCTGGTAGTTGTGGTTCTACAGAAGGTGGACAGTACTGAGAATAACCAGATGGGGTAGTGGTCCAAAAACAAATGTCCAAAGAGGGAAGTATTAACAACTATGCAATTCCAATCCACAGAGAGGAGTGCCCCAAAATTGTACAATACACTACAAAACAATAGAAGAATTCATGCTGTCCAATTTCTTTTACCAGTTTTGTATACATGTACTGCCTCTACGGTTGTTGGTTCCACTTTGATATGCAGCCTAAAGAATGATGGATATCAGTGGCGCCGAAAACTTTATTGTTTGCCAGTTATGATAATATGTATCAGTCTGTCAGATGAAAAAGAAAATTTTGGTCATAACCTTAACTAGGAGATTTTAGTCATGCTTTTTTGTCTTTGATTTTGATGGCGAATATGCCTATTTCAAGTTATTGCCCAAAAAAAAAATTATATCACCAAGTAGTCATGTGGACGGTTTAAATATTTTATTTTATTATTATTGATCAAATTTATGGCATTATCATGTTTTTGGTTGAGTTATTATAACGCACAATTGAAAAAGATTAGATCAATAATTGTATATTAAGAATCAGTAGTTTTCTATTAAGTTATATTTATGTCAATGTCGTATCATATGATTTGCTGTTTTTTGAATCTAATAACTATATTTTATTCAATTATTAATATGAGTTATTCTATTGTTAATAGTATTGTACTATTTAAAATATTGAATTTTAAATGTACAAGTACCATCACAACTATTAAGCCTTTATTCTTAAGTAAAATAAATATATCAATCTTAGTAGTTTCATAACATTGAAGATTATTTTTTAAGTTATTAATAATTTTGTCTTCATTTGTTGCATTATCAATATATTTTTGGTTATTCTCTCTCCAAATGTTTAGTCAATACGATCGAACAAAATAAAACTTAGCCAAATCTCACCTCCAATTGTGCTCAATCAATGAACTACAAACTTTTAATGTAAATAAATTATTTTTAATAAAGAGTTGAATTAGAAATGTGTATATGAAAATATAAATAATTGGCAAGAAAAACTATATACTTTGATGTTAATAAAGAGGGGATAGATAGATGATTGTTAAATTATATTAAAAATTTGAACTTGGAACAATTAGATGGAGACAACCAAGCACAGCCTTGTTGAAAATATTTGTAACCCTAGGTTGATTTCATGCCTATGAAAAATGATTTTGATCTATCATTCAAACTTTGAAAATGGAAGTGACCTAACAACCTATAGACCTTCTATATCTAGAAACAAATATTTACTTAGGTGTCTATCCCTTCCATGAAGAAATGACAATGTTAATAAATACTTTCAAGAGTTTGTTAAGTGAGGATCTTCTCTATATGACAAGCATGTCGATTAATTCAATGATTTAGATAAAACTAAGAAGACAACATGTATTTAATGTAATGCAAAGTGTAATTTAAAACTTGCAACTTGATACCTAGTACTTCAACAAAAATGCAAAAAGAAGTGATACAATGACCTAGTGTTAAACTAGGGCTTTGGAAATTATTGATAAAGAGGTGATGCAATTGGAATATGTCAATATAAATTGGTATTATGAGAAGGGTGAGTTTGATTCTAAGACTCGTGCAATATTTAAAGTTTGTGATTCCAAAGGATAGGGCAATTCTACATAGTGTTGGATGATAAAAAATGATGTAAGGGCGGTGTCTTTTTATACACGATCTAGGCATACTGTAACATTTTTTTGCAAAAGTTGTCACATCATCACTAATTGAAACTGAGTCACCTTCAACCTAAAATAAAATTTTGAATTTTGAATATGAGAGTTAACTGTACACTATAAAATTGACCTAAATCTTTTTTATTATATATATATAAAGGAAAAATCAAAGTCATTTAATATACTAGAGTAATCAAAATCATAGAGGATATGATTCACTAGTTGGGCATCCTTATAACTATGGTGTCAAGTCTACATCATCAAATATGATGCCACATTAACATGTTTTTTTGTTAAGGTGTATAAAAGACCCCCAAAAAAAGTAGACTAGTTGTAAGTTATAATAGTTGTGCATCAAGTCATATTTTATTCATGCAATGATCTAACATCACATAATTTATTGTTTATAAATGAAAAAATACATTTCATTCAATTATGAATACTCATAATCAGCATTGACAACTTTAAAATCTCAATCACTAATAAATACTATATTATTAAAAATATTAAACATCATATCCCAACTATTAAAATATGCTCAAGTAACAAATTCTCTCCCCTATTCTAAAACTGTGCACTCAAACACCAACACAAAATAGTATATAACCAAAAAAATATTACAGGAAATGCACTTTTCCACCTTTACAATCTTATCGGCGCTTCCCCATAATTCTCAGCGATTTCACCGATGTCGAGCCACCGAATGACCATTATGCTAGTGCAATTGAAGTATATTTAGTAATCTGTGTACTTTTCTTTTCGATAATCATATCTCGATGTTGGAAATAAATAATCTGGTGTGGCACCCAATTATAGTGATGGTGTTGATATGACCTCAACAAAATCTTTGTAAAAAGCAAACCAAACCCCCATTACTTTATGACAAATACAATGTGTTTCTCCCACTATCATCAACTTTATATCATCTCCACATTTAATTACTAATTCTGAGGAGAGCCGCACATAAGAAAGATAGAGAAAGGTAGTTTTCACGTTATCGCCAATAGACAATGAAACCCACTTACTCCTGCCCGTTTTCATGATATGATGTATTAAAGGAAACCTTTCTCCCAGGGGAACTGGGAAGTGGGTGGCCGTGCATTCATTCACTTTACTGGAATTACATATTATAATAATACCGCCTTTGTCCTTGCCTGCTGTGCAGATTGTTCAAACCTGCAGCGTTGGCTGTTGCTTTTCTACCCACCCCAAATTGTACGCACTGACAGACTAAGGAAAACAGCCATAAACGTGCAAAACATTTGTCTACATTAACATTGTCTGGTATGGTGTTGTAGATGCAAATCATGTCTCGACTAGGCCATTTGTTCTTAGTGCTCCAAGTGCTCCCCGTAACAATAACTATAACAACATCAATTCAATCACAAATCAAGGAAACAACCCTCCTCCTTCGAGGAATAACGTGAATCAAAATTTTACTCTCAATCAAGGGAATGCCAACAATCAAGGTTATTGTGGAAACAATAACAGTTCAACAATGCCTTAGGCAATACCTCAAACACGAATCCACAACGATCTTCATTCTTCTCTAGCAGAAGAACTTTTACTCCACTGGGTCAATCTCTAGAATCTGCGAACGTTATCACCCTACCACCTCAACGAAATTACGAACCCAGTGTGAAGCCTCCATCATGGAATGACGCATACTATTGTGATTATCATCGATGCAAGGGCCATCGCACGAATAATTGTCAAGCCTTGCAGAATGTAATCCAAGACTTGATAGAAATTGACACCATTAAGGTCGAAGGACACCGACAATCAAACGAAGACCATCAGGCATTTCACAATCCTTTACCCAATTATCAAAAGGGTGAGTCTTATGGAAAAAGTATGAATCATATCAATGATAGTCATATAATCAATCATATCTACACTGACGACGAGTGGGTCAATGTTATAAAAGTCAAGGAAAAGATGGAATATAGGGAGGTCAACGCAACAACAAGAGCACAAGCTAAAGTTATCTTAAAGGGTGCTTCTTCGAAATCCACTATGCCCCTACCTCAACATCAGTATGACTTAGTCAATCAAATTCAAAAAAATCCTACTCAGATTTCCATCTTAGAACTCCTGAAGATTTCCCCAACACACAAGGAAATTCTAGAAAAGGCCCTTGTTGAAACAACTGTATCCACTGATCTAGATGTGGATCGATTTCAAGCCATGGTGGGACACTTGTCCTCACCCACATGCCTCTCATTTTCTGAAAAAGATGATGTTTCCATAACTCATCCCCATAATTCATCATTATACTTAGAAGTCATAGTCCACAAGTTTCGTGTCAGACGGGTTCTAATAGATGGAGGTGCTAGTTTGAACATATGTACCATGAAGCTGGTTAAGGCTTAGGATTTTCTAAGGACTCCATTGATCCCAGAAGAAAGATTACCATTAAAGCTTACGATGATGAGGAAAGAGCGTCCAAGGGTTTAATCATGCTACCGATCAGAGTGGGACCTATTATCAAGAATACTTTCTGTCAAGTATTAGACCATGATCTTACATACAACATCCTATTGGGTCATCCTTAGATCCACGAAATGCAAGCTGTCCCGTCCACATATCATCAATGTCTTAAGTTTCCTTATGACGGACAAGAGATCACAATACCAACTGATAATTCACATAGTCAAACTTGTGCCAACATCAAAGCTAGTTAAGATACTTTGGTTCCCAATAATCGAGAAGCTCCTACTAGTACTTCTCCCAAGGTTGATACACAAATCAGTCAATTAACCAAGAGCTTTGACAAGCAACTACGGTTCAAGGATAATGGAGTTGGCGAATACTATCTCTATCTTGCTAATCTACCTACATTTCCTCAGTCACATGGGCAACCTTCTATCATGCAACATCAAATATCTGTAGCATCAACGTCAACGCAACCACCAACAGAGTCATGTACAAAGTTTAATGGACGATTTGTCAAGGAAAAATTCCCTATGGAAGATGCTAAGGATAGAGAAATTCTAAGTTGGCTCTATAAAGATGAAGATGACACAATTCTCAATGTCAAGTTACCAACTGATAAGTATGGTAAAGGATATTCGATCATGCAAAAGATGGGCTATGATGGTAATGGTCCTATCGGAAAGAGAAAAGGAGGAGTAGTTGAGCCTATCCAGCCTCCAATTGACTTGCTGCACAAGATAAAAAAGGACTGGGCTATGATACTAACTCAAAAGAATTAGCATTCAAACAATCGCATGATACTGTCCTTACATTGCAAGAAGGTTCTGATACAAGAGAAACATGTTTGACATCAATCCATAATTTCATGGATAACAACTCTGACACAAATTCTAGTGAATACGAGTGGGATACCATTTACAATGATGAAATCTAGAGAGATAAAAAGGTTGATGTGATACACAAGTATACCCCAACTCTAATCGAAGGTGAAGGTTTAGGGACCCAACCGCAAGAATTTGAACTACAAGGCAACTATGATTCTAGTGATACTGAGTCAGATTTAAACGAACAAGATTATCACGAGAACAGTACCACCATTGATCTGCCTCATACCTCGGATCCTACCAACAACTCCGTTATGACCATAACCATGGCCGATATCACGCAACTCGATGACCCATTACCTTTGATCCATCCTAATCTCATTGACTGGGATTCATTTGAACCTATTGATATACCCATGTTTCCAAGTGATGAATCTATTGTGAACTTCCTTTCCGCAGATAACGCAAATGATTGTTCCACTAGCAATTTTCAGCATAGAGTCTTTAATCAGGAGAGTGTCAAGTCTCCTACCTACAAAAGTAAAAATCACAAAGAAAGATCTAATGGTGAAAACCAGAATCTGACAGTGTTAGATCAAACAAAAGATAAAATAAAGAGCGTATCAGATGGTGAAAACCTTTTCAAGGCACCAGATGATGGAAAGCTTGACACTCTCCTAGAGCACTACCATGAGCGATCACCTATCTTGATTGAGCCTACAAAGGAGGTAAATCTTGAAACTTCAGAAAAACCAAGGATCCTACAGTTAGCTGCGTCAATGATAGAGAAAGAAGTACCAGAGTTCATGGAATTTATAAAAGAAAATCAAGTCAACTTTGCTTGGTCTTATGCAGACATGCCAGGTCTTGATCCTGATCTTATCATGCATCACTTGTCTATCAAACCAGTGGTTAAGCCCATGAAACAAAAACTCAGAAAGATGCATCCCCTTGTTGCATTATTGGTTAAGGAAGAACTGAGAAAACTCCTTGATGTGGGCTTCATAAGATCAATCGACTACATAGAATGGATCTCCAAAATTGTTCCTGTATCCAAGCCAGATAAAAGTGTCAGAGTATGCAAAGATCTTAATAAAGCATGTCCTAAGGATGACTTCCCACTCCAAACATCGACACTATAGTTGATTTGATAGCTGGCCATGCCATGTATTCACTAATGGATGGTTTTCCTAGTTCAAGCAAATCACTTGATTGCACCCAAAGACCAAGAGAAACAACTTTCACATGTCCATGGGGAACTTACATGTTGGAACGTCATGCCTTTCGGTCTAAAGAACACTGGGGCTACATACCAAAGAGCCATGAATACAATATTTCATGACATGATGCACACATTCATGGAAGATTATCTAGATGACATATTGGCAAAGTCATACACAAGAGACGGACATCTAGAAATATTGTCCAAAATATTTGCAAGATTGGAGAAGTTCAAAGTTCGCCTCAATCCCAAGAAATCTGTTTTTGGAGTCACATCTGGAAAACTCTTAGGATACATAGTATCAGCAAAAGGAATTGAAGTAGATCCTGCTAAAGTATAGGCAATTATGGAAATGCCTCCACCAAGGAATATCAGTCAGTTGAGATCATTACAGGGACAACTTCAATCTATCCGCAAATTTATTGCACAGCTGGCCAATAAGAGTTTACCTTTCACACATCTATTGCATAAGAATGTTCCTTTCAGATGGGATGATAAGTGTGAGATGGCCTTTCAACAAATCAAGTAGTACTTGATGAACCCACCAGTTCTAGTACTGCCAAATCCAGACAAACCTCTAATTTTATATATTGCCGCAACAGAGACATCTTTAGGGGCATTATTAGCACAAGAGGACTCTACAAGAAAGGAACGTGTAATTTATTACATCAACCAAACGTTAACAGGTCATGAGCTCAACTACACTTTCATTGAGAAGGCTTGTCTAGTGGTAGTCTTTGCCTCACAGAAATTTTGGCACTACATGTCATACAATCAATCTTGTTGCTAAGATTGATCCACTCAAGTATTTGTTAAGCAAAGTTACATTGACAGGAAGGCTAGCAAAATGGGTCATAATCCTAAGTGAGTTTGAAATCCATTATGTTGATCGCAAAGTAATCAAAGGACAAGTTATTGCTGATCAACTAGCTGAAGCACCACTACAAGCAGAACATTCCATGCACATTGAATTTCCAGATGCTAATGTCTTCACTGCAGAATTAAAACAACCATGGTCTTTATATTTTGATGTTTCTTTCACTCAACATGGATCAGGGGTGGGCATACTCTTTGTCACCCCTCAAGGAAATACCATTCCTCAGTCATATAGGCTAATGTTTCCATGCACTAACAACATAGCTGAATATGAAGCCTTAATCACTCGATTGAAGATCGCATTGGAATGGAGGATCACAGAACTATAGGTCTATGGTGACTCACAGTTAGTCATTAATCAAATCAATGATGATTATCATACCAAAGATGACAAACTTTTGCCATACAAGAAAATGGTTGATGACTTCAAGAAGTACTTCGTGGACATAAATTTTATACAGATTCCAAGACTCGATAATAAAGCAGCCGATGCCATGGCCATGATCGCATCATTGCTACAACTCCTAGAAAATCAGGCTCGAGCTATGAATTTCTAGTTGAACAATCATTTGCACCTGCTTATGACACCCCTGAAAGCCAAATCATTTGCCACTTAGTGGGATCCAATTCACCTTGGTATGGCAAGATTTATGCCTACCTAAAAGATGACATCTTACCACTTGATTTATCCTGTAACCAAAAGCACAATTTTATTCGCCAATCCTCCCGCTACACTCTTATCGCTGACACCCTTTATCGCCGTGATTTTGATGGTACTTTACTTTGATGTCTTGAACAGGATGAATCTAACAAAGCTTTACAAGAAGTTCATGGTGGCATTTGTGGTACTCATTCGAGTGGACTAACCTTATCCAAGAAATTGATTAGAATGGGTTACTACTGGCCGACCATGGAAAGGGAATCATTTACTTTTGTGAAGAAGTGCTCAAAATGTCAAATTCATGGCAATCTCATTCATGCTCCTACACAAGAACTACAACCGTTCACTCCAACCTGACCATTTTCTCAATGGGGGTTGCATCTAGTTGGCAAGATTCATCCTTCATCATCAAACGGACACAAGTTCATCATCATAGCGATAGAGTATTTTACCAAGTGGATTGAGGCAGTACCTCTCACTAAGGTCACCAGCAAATAGATCTCATCATTTATACTCAACTATCTCATTTGTCGGTATGGCATTCCCAACTCCATCATCACAGATAATTGACGACCATTCAAGAATCAGGGCGTTGATGAACTTTGTGAGCAATTTCATATTCAACATAGATATTCAACACCCTACTATCCACAAGGGAATGGCCAAGCAGAGGCCTCAAATAAAACAATATTGAAAATTTTGAAGAAGACTTTGAATGATGCAGGGAAAGATTGGCACATTCAACTCAATCCCGCATTATGGGCCTATAGAACTAGCATCAGAATGCTGACAGGAGCAACACCGTTTTCTCTTGTCTATGGAGCAGAAGCCATCCTACCTTTAGAGGTTGAGATTCCATCACTTAGAGTATCTCTGAAAGGTCTAATCACAGATGACGAATACAGAGTTTCCCGACTGCAAGAACAAGAACTTCTTGATGAAAAGAGACAACGAGCAACTGATCATTTGACAGTATATCAACAAATGATGTCTCGCAGCTATAATCACAGAGTCAAGCTGTGTACCTTTCAGGTTGGTGATCTTGTTCTAAAAGAGAACCCACACAATTAGCAAG
Source organism: Sequoia sempervirens (assembly GCA_007258455.2). Classification (NCBI taxonomy): domain Eukaryota; kingdom Viridiplantae; phylum Streptophyta; class Pinopsida; order Cupressales; family Cupressaceae; genus Sequoia; species Sequoia sempervirens. Next base: position 224,203,178 of record VDFB02252616.1, on the reverse strand, counting down.
ACAGAGAGAAGAAAGGAAAGTTTGAACCGAATTGGATGGGTCCATATGTGGTCATAGCAGTATACGGTTCAAGAGCATACAAGCTGTCAACACCAAAAGGGGACCTGTTTGATGAGCCCATCAACAACATACACTTGAAAAAGTATTATGTCTGAAGCAGTTACCATCATCCATAAAAGTCCTGAAATAATACAAAAAAAAATCAGAAAAAGTCCTGAAATAATACAAAAACATCAGAAAAAGTCCCGAAAATATACAAAAATAGCAGAAAAGGTCTTGAAAAAATGGTTACCCTAGTGAAAACCTGGCAAACAGGCATCTTGGTAGTGCCAAAAAATTTATAAAATAAAAATAAAAAATTGTCATATGGTGAAAACCTGGCAAATAGGCAGTATTGACAAGAAAAATACAAAAAAATCAAAAAGAAATCAGAAAAATGCAATAAAAACAAATAGTGAAAATCTGGCAAACAGACGCTATTTGTAGCTCTCCATCTATTAGTTCATTTTCTACACTTAGCTTTTCAGCCTTCATTTTCACATATCTTTCCATCATCTTAGGGTCGTACTAGCATCATGTTGTCATCATTTTCCTAGAGCGATAACGTCTTACTATGGCTTGATTATTATACATATTCATTTCAGCAAGTTATGTTAATACTGGGGGCAAATGCTGACATACTGGGGGCAACCAACTTTTAGGTTTTACAAAAACAGCTAGACAATAAATCCAATCATGCGAACAAACAATCAAATCACATGAACTATCCAATCATCGATCCATATCACAACAGTTCTCAGCAAATTCATATCATGACACATATCTGGGTGATCTAAAATCTGAATAATGATTGAAAAAGTAGTATTATATTTTGAACAATGGCTGTTTGATTTTCGATATCATCTCTCTAGAGCACACTCAATGATGTATTGAACTAGAGTGGAAAGGAAAGAGAATGATTTTTCTTTGTCTGCTATCTTGAGGTTAACTATCAATCTGGTGAAAATATGTCGTGAGACATGATTTCTACAGTGTATCATTGATGATAGTTCCACATTTGGGTATGTGTAGGTTAATGGTGGGCCAAAAAGTGGCAATGAGGAAAAAACATATCTTTCATCGACCCAAAAATGCGAAAATACCGTGTTGACTTTTTTTAGGCTCGGGTGTCAGTACACACCACCAAAGCAAACACCAATCCTAGCTTTCCAAATTGGATATCTGATCCAAATCGGATATCCGATTTGTAAAAAGCATATATATACAAAATTTGTCGTTGTTTTAAAGTAACGGTCTACAAATCGGATATCCATTTCAAATCGGATATCCGTTTCAAATCGGATATCTGTTTTGTAGACCGTTACTTTAAAACAACGACAAATTTTGTATATATATTCTTTTTACAAATCAGATATCCAATTTGAAATGGATATCCAATTTGAATCGGATATCCGATTTGTAGATCGTTACTTTAAAAACAACGACAAATTTTGTATATATATGCTTTTTCCAAATCGGATATCCGATTTGTGTACACATAGATCTAAGGGTTAATGGTAGATGGTAGAAGGTTTAAGGGTTAAAGGTTTAGGTTTTAGGGTATATGGTAGAGGGTTTAAGGGTTAAGATTTTATGGTAGAGGGTTATAAGGGTTTAGGGTTTCATGGTTAAGGGTATAGGGGAGAGAGATAGATGGAGTTAGTGTGTGAGAGAGTGACCTGAGAGAGTGGGA
>VDFB02252616.1:223975068-224199542 GCA_007258455.2 Sequoia sempervirens | reverse complement strand
ATATAGAAATAATATTTAAATATTATACATAATAATATAATATATTATATATTAAATTATAAACTATATTGTATATTCTAAACTAGATATATTAAAATAAACTATAAAATATTTATTGCATTTTATAAATCATATATTATAAAGTGTCTAACATTTTTTAAAATCATATATAAACCAAATCGGATATCCGATATTTCTAACAAAAAATTTATTGCCTAGGGATTAGCCTTAGGCTTGCTTTGGTATTTGGCTTGGACATGCCAATCCTAAGAAGTCAATGCAAAAAACGTGTTTGACAACTTACCTTGTTTTTCTAGACTTCTTCCATGTGGCTGACGACTTTATTTTTAGCCAAAATTGATGAAACGAAAAGGGTTTGTAGAGGAGACTCTCAGCTTTCCACCAATATAAATTATTCTTTACTTTGAATTTAATAAATAATTATTATTCATTTTCTATTAGAATTACAACTAAAGTTCTGATTGATAGGCTGATTGAAAAACATCTATAACTTTCAAACAGTATCATATTTTTTGATTCCAAAAAATGTGTCACATTCTATGCTTCGCATACTATAGGATTAAAAAAAAAAAAATTGAATCTCATGAAGTTTTGACCAAGTTAAGGTGGTCAGACATACAAGTTTTTATATTTTTAAAATTTGTAATAAAAAAATCATAATTAATTATTTACTTGGGAAAAAAATACAAAAAAATATGCGTCACATCTGGACATGAGTCCTCTACTTATATCTAAAATATTATAAAAAAATATTATCACTTTATTGTGGTTAGGGTGGTCAGACAGACACCTACTTCTTATTTTTTCCCTGAAATTTAAGTACAACTGCATTGAAATTTCAAATTTTCACCAAATAGAATTTTAAAAAAATAAAATAGACTTAGTAGTTTAGAAACTACATTCAATTTTCCACAGATTCTATTCTTACATATTTTTGAAATAATATAGATAACTTATTCAAATTTTTATGTCAAGTCAAGCCTAACTCTGATTTTTCTGAATTTTCATTGCCACTTAAGGGCCTGTTTTTTCCATGATAATCCTGCACATACCCATTTGCATCAGAAAATGGTTAATCTTTGTCTATTTATGCAAGAAATGCTCAGGTCATCTTGGTTCAATTATACCTTGATGCTTGTGTTTACTTGCTATATCAAAAATCATGAAAGTTGTACTCAGGTCATCATTGGTGCTAATTTACCCTCTAATGCTTGTACATACTTCCAACATTTTAAAATGCTCTATGATGATTCAAGAAAGCTAATAGAAGGCTCCATGAAAGGTTGGTTTGTTTAGTTGCATGTCATTTAGATCATTGTACATATCTGCATACTGGATTTACATTAGAGTTTTGAAAGGATATCAACAGCTGTCATGTCTCTTTCGCCTAGTTGTGGAGGACATTTGGACATTTGCTTCATTATCATTTCTCATCATTTCATTATCATTATCAGTTATCATTTACTGGAACATCATTTTGATACTTTATCATTTGGTTATCCATCATTATGGATTCCCATTTCATTTATCATATCATATAATTTCATTGCATGCCATTGATCATTCTCATTTTCTGACATCTTCGTATCATTTCATCCTTTATTATTTCATATCATTCATTTTCTCCATTAGGTATTTCATATCATTTCCACTTTTATCTATCATCTTCATACCATTAACATCTTATCACTTTCTTATCATTTCACTTTACACATTTACATTCCATTTATCATCTTCATTACCATTTCATACTTTTATCTTTGTTTTAACATTTCATTATCACTAATTTCATTATCATTCATTTCTTTATCATTCATTTCATTAACATTTCATTCATCTAATTTCTTTATCATTCATTTCATTAACATTTCATTCATCTAATTTCATTATCATTCATCTCATTAACATTTCATTCCTTTCATTATCACTAATTTCATTATCATTCATTTCATTAACATTTCATTCCTTTCATTATCACTAATTTCATCACCATACACTCTCCTCAGTGCATTTGTACCACCTAGCTCCTTGTGATCATAGAACACAAGGGTGCCTAACACTAGAATACCCAGAATCCTGTAAACATCCTCAGGGGTCACAGTCAACTCACCCGTCGGCAAATGAAAGGTGTTATGCTCTTAATGCCACCTCTCTGCTAGCGCGGTCAATAGTCCCTTGTTGACCTAAATCGGAGGCATGGACAACAAAGATCCCAATCCACATACCACTATCAACTCTATATCCTCAGGGGTCAGCTCTAGTATCCGATCCCACCTCGCAAAGTGATGCTCCCTAATCTGTCCAGGTTTTTAAAAACCTCCTATTTTTGGTTATCAAAAGGACAATCAATCAACATCATATCAATGATTCAATCTCAATCAAGCAAATCAATTCGACTCATTTCTATCTATTAGTTGACCCATATCAAGTGTTCTATCTAGGTGACTCATATCATGCAATCAATGCACAATCTATCTATTCGAATATCACAGCAATCTGCTCTATCATCAATTACTATTTGTTTTCTTTCTTGGGAATGAAAATTTATCAACAATCAAAACATCATCCTATTTGTATTTCAATCACGAATGCAAATATGTTTTCAATCAATCATCTACTATTTTTTTTCTATCACAGAAAGTAAATTTATTAGAAGTCATATCAATCATCTACTCTTTGCTTTTTGTTCAGAGGAGACAAAGTTATCAACTATCTACTCTTTGATTTCTATTTTGAGAAACAAAGTTATCAATTCTTTATCAGATTTTCTATCCATACCAACATGATGACAAGAAATTTTTTATATCTATTGACCAAAGAAGCAATCAACATCATCATTTTCATCAAACATGCACATTTCCTAAAAGCGCTAATCTGCGGCCTCTACATGTGCTAAAACCCTGTATGCGCTGAAGTTTCCCCCAGATGCACTAAAACTTAGATGCGCCATTCTATGCCCTAGATGTGCTAAATCATTTCCTCTATGCGCCATTTCCCTAAAAGTGCTAAAACTCTAATCAAAAGTGCCATTTTATTCATTGGATGCACGAAAACCCTAAAAGCGCTTAATTGTTTCCTAGATGCGCTAAAGTGATAATTTTCCTATGACATCCTATAAGCGCTACTCTATCTATCGGATGCACTAAACTAGGTTTTACATAGAAAATGCATAAAAATGGAATCCTATATACGCTAAAACAAATGTCGAAAGCGCTAAAACAGACTATTTATGCCTAAATCCGTGCCAAAATGCATGAAAAATCAACTGAAAACAAAAAATTTCAAAGCAAAATGGGTTGGATCGACTCACCGGTGGTCCATACGCAGCTAGTCTCTGGTATCGGCGGGCCTGCTCGAATCTATGTCTATGGTAAGGAATCTCCATCTCGCCAAGTCACTGTCACAGTACAAGGTTTTTCAAAGTCAAAAGGTGAAAATGATTTTTCCTTTTTCCCCTTTTACCTTTTAAAGGTCAAATAAAGGTGGGTTTTTGTGGCATGTTATTTTATTTTTATCTTTTTATCTCACTTTGACCTTATTTTTAAACTGGGGCATCCTTATACATCATTTTTCAAGAGCTAAATCACTGAATTCACATCAAAATCAAAATTTCATTATCAACTCAACATTTTTTTCTCATCATCAGTGATTTACCTCCCGAGGGGGCATCATCAATACCAGCATCAAAAACATATCAGGCTCAAATTAGGGGCATATCAGTCACATTTTTCTAATTAGGGGCAAATTTCAAGGGCAGGAATATTTTCTTTGAAGCAATGCGTTTCACACATCACTTTAAAGAGGGGAAAAATGTATACGTCTAAAAATGGTCACAGTTAATCAAACTTGTTAATTAATTAAATATGAATTATTTAATTAATCTTCTAAAGTCATCTACATATAAATAAATTTAATTATTTATTTATATTGTTCACTTTTATAATTCTTCTACCTTAATTAAATAAATAAATTTATTTAATTATTACCACCTTCCATATTCCTCTTAATTAAATTAAATAAATTGAATAATTTATTTATATTAATTATCATGTTATTCTAAATTTGAATATTTGAATTCAAATAATGGAATATTCCTCCAAACACCCTCTTCATTTCATAGTTAAATTAAATATTATAAATATTTAATTTAATACCTTTTCTCACTCCACACATAATTTAATATTTCTAAATATTTAATTACCTTCCATTTTCATCTCTCACACATAATTAAATATTACTTATTTAATTATGTAAACTTCTAAATTCATCATCACCTGTAATTAAATAACTTTATTTATTTAATTATGAGATTTATCTCCTACACACTTCTCAAATGGCAACTTTCCTTCAGATCTGAAAGAGAAAATTTGTGTAGAAGGAAACCTTCCATTTCTTTCTTGACTTTCAAAAATCTCTCACTGTTCAAATGGAAACTTTCCTTCAGACCTGAAAGAGAAAATTTGTGTAGAAGGAAACCTTCCATTTCTCTCTCGACCTTCAAAAATCTCTCACTGTTCATCTTGACAAGCTTGATTTAAACCGTTGATCACGTCAGCCAATCAAAGTTTTTCGAAAAATCTATAAATAGCCCTGCAAATCCAAGCATTGGTTACACTTGCATACACTTACATTCACATGCACACGTTATTTTAATATCATCTAGCATTTATTAGTTTTAGCAATCATTTAGTAATCTCACATTTTAGCTATCATTTTTAGTTTTGTTAATTACATCTTAGCATAAGCATGCATTCATTCTAAATCTCATTCTCTAGGAAGACATTTTGTTGAGCTTAGTACACAAAATCTGAGAGCAAGCCAGGTTCAGCAAAAACACTGGAGATAGAGGACAATGGGACGTCTTCGAAGCATAAATGGAGTTTGCTTTCTCTTCTTTTAGTTTATGCTCTTATTTAAAGTTTCATTGGTGTGTTTGATTCATTTTCAATTTACATATTTGATATGCATATTTTCATTCACACACATGTATATTTGGATGATATGAAGAAATTGAAATGCAATTTTTACTCTGTGTAAGACTTGTTATAAATTTTGAAGGTGTATTTCATTACATTCATACTGTCTAAATAAAAAAAGCTTTTCAAGACATTCATATTGTTTCTAAAATTCTAGGTCGCAATTTAACACTAGGTTTTACAAAACTTGTAACCCACATAATGTTTTAAAATCCTTTACAAGTAACAATGCAAAGAATTAGAAACCCCTCACCTCAATTCGGTCAGTTTTACCTCTCCCCCACTTGCAACTCTGCCCCCTACTCTCCAAAAAACCAACAACACAGAGTATTATTAGTTGTTGGAAAACACTGGGTGTTTATAAAATGGCACCTTTCATTACATTCCTACAGTCTAAATAACAAAAACTTTTCAAGACATTCAACTATTTTGTAAAATTCTAAGTTGGAAAACAACACTGGGTTTTATGAAACCTGCAACCCACATACTATTCTAAAACCCTTTACAAGGAACAACCCAATTAGTTAGTCACCCCTCACCTCAATTTGGTATGTTTTATTGGTATGTTTTTGTGATTGTCTTGAGAACCTTTTGTGGATTAGATAGTAAGAATGTAATGAAATTGGAAAACACTAGGCATTATGAAACCTACAACCCACATTGTGTTGTAAAACCCTCTACACGTAACAACCCAATCGGTTAGTCACCCGCTAGCTCAATCTAGGTAGTTTTATGAAACCCCCACTTGCAATTTGTCCCTGTGCTCTCCACCACTTAGCTTTGAATGTACATAATGAAATAAATGGTAAACCACATTGTGTTTTCCAACCTGCAATTATATTCTACATTTATTTTTAAATCATATATGAGAAAATTGAAATGCAATTTTTAGTGTAAGAGTTGCTTTAAATTGTGAAGGTGAATGAACTTCACTACATTCTTACTATCTACAAAACTAAAAGTTTTCATTAGAATCATGTTGTCTACATATAATTCTGCCAAACTAATAACTTTTGATTTTCCTACAACACATTGCACCAAAATTGTCTTGTCCATCAAAATTTCCTCTAGAACTTCCCTAACATTATTATCCTTTTCAAAAAGAGTACATAGTAATTTGAATAATCTTCCTCTTAAAGCACAAATTTTGACGTATTTCCAATCAATGTTCACCATACTTTGGCTAAGTCCACTTTTATCTGACTCAATCGAAATGAGGAAAGTGGAGTTAGCCAAGGTATGGTGAAAATTGATTGGAATGCATCAATAGTTGTACCTAAAGAGCAATAGTATTCCAATTCCTATATGTACTCTATTTTTGAAAGGATAAAAATGTTAGGGAAGTTGTAGAGGAAATTTTGATGGACAAGACAATTTTGGTGCATGTGTCACAAGAAAATCATAAGTTATTAGTTTAGCAAGAGACACTTATGAAGCTTCAGAACTAATAGATAAAGCAGTTATTACAAATCATAATGGAAAATATACTATGTTGTAGAAGTTATTCATGATAGAATTTACTTGTTCAACTCCAGCCATAGCATCATCTCTCACTTTCTTTTCCTGCATAAATTCTTGTGCAATACAAAACCTCTTAAGTTTGTCCACTTGTGCATTGCCATTTTCCCATTGCATATACTGCACATGCACCTTCCTCAACTTCTCAAGAGCATGAAGGATCTATTCAGTCAATACATTATCTATCTCACTCACTCTGCTCTGCTTCTTTATAAGTGTTTTCAGAGAAGATTCCTTTTTCATTCCATGCATTCTAGTACCTATTGCCTCTAGTTTTGCATTGTCACTTTCCCATTGCACATGCGACACATGCTTCTTCGTCAACTTCTCAAGAACAAGAAAAATCTCTTAAGTCAATACATTATATATCTCATTCACTTTGGTTTGCTTCATTTTAAGTGTTTTTAGAGTAGATTCCTTTTCCATTAAATACTTTCTACTACCTATTGCTCGAGTTTTGCATTGCCATTTTCCCATTGTGCATACTGCACACACACCTTCCTCAACTTCTCTACAGTAGGGAGAATCTCTTTAGTTAATACATTATCTTTTATCTATCCCATTCAATGTGGTCTGCATAAACTTTGAAGGTGATCTTAATTACATTCTTACTGTGTACTAAACAAAAGTTCTTCATTACGTTCACACTGTCTATATATCATTGCATGTTGGAAAACATGCACATGAAACACAATCTAGCAGTGATGTTATGTCCTCGCTTCCATCACCATAACGTTTTCTCTCATTTTCCAATTTCGTCACTTTTATCCCTTGTCTAGGCGGTACCCATACTACATTTATATGTATGTTTTTATGTGGTTTTCTATGTTACATGCCTATGTGAGTTGTATTTTGTCAGGGTATTAGCTGCTAATTTTTGGTCAATCAAGGTGATCACCAAGGTTTTTGTTGACTTCTTAACTTTTGTTCTTGCATAACCAATGCACACTGTGGTTTACAAACAATGTGTCTTGCAATAATCTGTATTTTTTTAGTCATTTGTACAAGTAATGGTTCAATTTACAATTTCATTAAAAAATGGTTATGATACCAATATTCATCATTTAGGTGTTCATTGAGAGACATGGGATATAAATATAAGTTTGATAGTGGTATGTGGTATCCTTCTTGTCTTTCTTCTCTACCCTTATTGATTATTACAAGTTATGGCGACTGTCATATGGAAAGAGAGATGAGTTTTTCATATATCTGAATGAACATTCAATGCTTCACAGTTCCAATAGAATGGCATAATGGCAAATATAATTGTTGCTATATATTACTAGTGTTACTGATAGATTAAATTGGAAATTAAATTCCCATTGTATAGGTTAATATGATTGTTGTTTGTACAAGCTAGCATGTTGCAGTCAACATAATATATAATCCAATATTGATGAATTTGGAATAAAATGAATTCATTGTAGTACCAGATGTTTTTAATTTTCCAACTTAATCTCGCTAACACTTGTCTTCCTTCTAGGTGGTTGATATATTGAGGAAACATAATTGAATAAAAAAAGGGCGGGTAGACTGAGAAGGATGCTTTAGAGACTTGAAGCTTTTGCACTAAATACAAGTGATTCTAGTTGTCATAGCTTAAATTGCAAGTGTACTAGACAATTAAATTTCCAAAATTTATTCTGCATTTAGAAGTTTTGATTTATTTATAAATGAGATGCTTACTATGGGGAATGCAAACAATTTACAGTTAAATAAAATAAATGTTACATTATTGTGTGTCTATTATATCCCAAAATTTTACTTGAAGGATGTTTCCTCCTTGAAGTATGAGTGTTACATGGGAAATGCTCAAAACAGTAGTGAATGATGATACTGCATCCTTTTAATTACCCTCCTCATAATTGATTTGTGTCAATTCTAGGATGATATCTCCAACACTACATCGGTATGATTTATCTCCCAAAATAGAACAGGAACCTTTGGATCCTTGGTAATTAGATCATATTATTTGCAAAAGAACATATTATTTATAATTTTACACTAGAATATTTCTCCATTTAAATTATGTACCTTTGTTTAGTTGTGAAGCAGCTTTGCATAGTTGGGTTTCATAAGGTTGTGATTAAGGGACATTGTTATTGTAATTTTTTTTAATTGGTATAATATACCATACAAAATGCCAAGGCAAGGCCATAATAACACACAAATGGCCATTAGGCTTCCCAAATTTTGTATTGGAATTGTTTTTCTATAAACACAATGTAAAAATTTATAAACACATGTTTTGCAATGTAGAAGCCTCTTTACAAATATGACTATTCCTTGTTGCCCATTTTCAAGCTTTAGAAACTCAATGTGTTGTCAAATGTATAGACTTGTATGCCATGCTCTCCTTGCACTATCAAGTACACTATGTATCAACAGTTAATAGAGTTTTCCTTTAATGAGAAATGTGTTATTTGATAAAATAGAACCCTATCTATACGTTTGTATATTTGCATTTCATGACAAAGCTTGGGTATGAGTATGTTACATGCCTATGACATGTTCATTTTGTTGGGAGATTAGTTGCATCTAATGACCATTAAGCTCCCCATATTTTGTATTGGAATTGTTGTTCTATAAACACAATACAATTTTTTTGTAAACGTGCAATGTGTTTTGAAATGTAGAAGCCTCTTTACAAATATGAGCATTACTTGTTGCCCATTTTGGAGCTTTAGAAACACAATGTGTTTTCAACTATACAAAATCGTATGTCAAGCTCTCCCTGCACTGTGAAGTACACTATATATCGATGGTTAATAAAGTCTACCTTTAATGAGAAATTTGTTATTTGATAAAATAGAACCCCATCTATATGTTTGTATATCTGCATTTCATGACAAAGCTTAGGTATGAGTATGTTACATACCTATGACATGTTTGTTTTGTCGGGAGATTAGCTACATCCAATGGCCACTAGGCTGGACCCATATTTTATATTGGAATTGTTGTTCTATAAACACAATGCAAAAGTTTTGTAAACACAATGTGTTTTGCAATGTAGAAGCCTCTTTACAAATATAATTTTATTCCTTGTTGCCCATTTTGGAGCTTTAGAAACACAATGTGTTGTAAATTTTTTAGACTCATATTCCATGCTCTCCCTGCACTGTGAAGTACACTATGTATCAATGGTTAATATAGTCTTCTTTTAATGAGAAAGGTGTTATTTGATAAAATAGAACCCCATCTATACATTGCATATTTGCATTTCAAGACAAAGCTTGGGTATGAGTATGTTAAATTCCTATGACATGTTTGTTTTGTTGGGAGATTAGTTGCGTCCAATGGCCATTAGGCTCCCTATATTTTGTATTGGAATTGTTGTTCTATAAACACAATACAAAAAATTTGTAAACATAATGTGTTTTGCAATGTAGAAGCCTCTTTACAAATATGTGTATTCCTTGTTTCCCATTTTGGAGCTTTAGAAACACAATGTGTTGTCAATTGTATAGACTCATATGTCATGCTCTCCCTGCACTATGAAGTACAATATTTATCAACGGTTAATAGAGTCTTCCTTTAATGAGAAATGTGTTATTTGATAAAATAGAACCCCATCTATACATTTGTATATTTTCATTTCATGACAAAGCTTGGGTATGAGTATGCTACATGCCTATGACATGTTCATTTTTTTGGGGGATTAGCTACATCCAATGGCCATTAGGCTCCCCATATTTTGTATGGGAATTGTTGTTCTATAAACATAGTGCAAAAGTTTTATAAACACATTGTGTTTTGTAATGTAGAAGCCTCTTTACAAATATGATTATTCCTTGTTGCCCATTTTGGAGCTTTAGAAACACAATGTCTTGTCAAATGTACAAACTTGTATGCCATGCTCTCCCTGCACCGTGAAGTACATTATATATCAATGGTTAATAGAGTCCACCTTTAATGATAAATGTGCTATTTGATAAAATAGAACCCCATCTATACATGTGTATATCTACATTTCATTAAAAATATTGGGTATGAGTATGTTACATGCCTATGATATGTTCATTTTCTCGGGAGATTGGCTACATCTAATGGCCATTAGGCTCCCCATATTTTGTATTGGAATTTTTGTTCTATAAACACAATGTGTTTTGCAATGTAGAAGCCTCTCTAAAAATATGAGTATTCCTTGTTGCCCATTTTTGAGCTTTAGAAACATAATGTGTTTTCAACTGTATAGACTCGTATGCCATGCTCTCCCTGCACTATGAAGTACACTATGTATAAATGGTTAATAGAGTCCTCCTTTAATGAGAAATGTGTTATTTGGTAAAATAGAACCCCATTTATACATCTGTATATTTGCATTTCATGACAAATCTTGGGTATGAATAAAGGGAGGCTTCAAAACACATTGCGTTTCCCAACTTACACTACACAATGTTCACCACTATCAACAAGTTTATTCATTACTTCCAATAATGGCAAGAAATTGGTGTTCTTGCTATTTGTAATGCACACCTACATATATGGGCTTAAAAACCACAAGGGCTCAGGGTATGTTGTGATGTGGAGGTTGATAAATGTAGTGTGTTACGAAGCATGCAATTTTTTATATCACACAGGTTGTGTGGGTTTAACCATCTACCCTGAAGCTTGGTCCATGCCAGTGAGTGTAGTTGACAAATGACAGTGTGTTTTCAAACCTCATATGTGTGTGAGGAAATTCATAGATGAACACGTAACAATCAATTAGTTAGTCAGACATGAGCTCAATTTGGACATTTTTCCTCATTTATGATAGATGTGGACTGAACATTAAAATTGAAAATTAAAAAAACCTCCAAAGAAAAGCACATAATCAACTTTGCATATTGAACGGAAACCCCTTTTTGCAAGGAAATCCCTTAGAATCCTGTCAATGAATACTGCTTTTTGCAATGAATATCCTTTAATTCTTCATAGTCCCTAGGTAGTTTGGAAAAATGGCATATATTTCTAGCAAATATACATACCTACTACCTAGCTATCTATGATTGTCACATGTGTTTTTGTAGGGAGAGTGGCTATTCTGCATTGGCCTCTAAATGACTAGAACTCCTTTGTGAGGTCCCCAACAACCTCCAAAATGTGAATGTCGAAAGTGGTGACTTTTTTGCTTTTCTTGCATTGCAAATTATGATTTTTAAAACATTAAATGACAGTTATGATGCATCTGACATGCATTTTTTATAGGGAGAATCACCTCATACAATTGGTAGAAGCTAATCTCCCTACGAAATATAGTTAAATCAAGCTATTATCACTAAAAAAATTATGTCTTGGACATGATAACTTAATCAGACATGTCTTATCCCTAAAAAAGGGCAAGAGATTCTCATGTGTAAACCATGCAATTTTGTAGGGAGATCACCTTCTACAATTGGATGTGGATTTTCTCCCTAGAAAAACGCATGCCAAAGACATCATAACATACAAAATTACATTAAAGCATACAAAAAAACATACACCACATGATGGGACAACATAGTACAGGGCCTCCCAAGACAGGGGATAAAAGTGACGAATTTGGAAGATAGGAGGAAATGTTACAACAATGAAAGTGAGTAGATAATTACATCACCAAGTCATTTTTCCCACCTTTTTTTAATCGTGATGTCATGGCGGGAGTTCGACTATAAAAATTTCCAGCCCAGTGCTTGCACAAGAAGCTATACTTTTCAATGAATTTTGTGCACCCATGGGAATTGGAAGTGGACTGATGTGAGTAAGACTTGTGTTCTAAATTTTAATAAGCATTGTTTTTTGAGAAGATGTGTTCAAATATGATATTTCACAAAATAATTAGAGGTTGGAAAACACTCTGTGTTGTGCATTCTTTCATTCTACATGTTGAAAGCTGAAGGTTTGAGAACATGGGGTAAAGTTGTAGGTGGGGGATATACAAAACTATCCAAATTTAGCTGATGGGTGGGTAACCAATTGGGTTATTACTTGTAAAGGGTTTTAAAATAGTATTTGGGTTGCGGGTTTCATAACACCCAGTGTTTTCCAACCTACAATTACGCATAGATAATATATGTAATGAAAATGTTTTGGTTACTTACATAGTAAGAACCCAATTGGTTGGTTACACCTAAGGTGAATTTGGATACTTTTATGTATCCCTCACCTACAATTATATTAACAATATGAATGTCTTGGAAGCCTTTTGTTTTGTAGATAGTAAGATTGTAATGAAGTTCACCTTGAAAATATATAGCTCTTAGTTACAGTATAAATTAGATTTTAATTTCTTTGTATGATTGAAACACAAAATGTACAAAATAATTGCAGATTGGAAAACACAATGTGGGTTTTCAATTGTTTCATCATGTCATCCACACTTCCTACCCAATTAACATCTATGTATGTTGTTTAAGTGAAATCTTTGCTTTTGGGATACCATAAACCATATTCAATAGTGATTTTGATGTATCTAAAGATTATTTTCACTGCATTGACGTGTGATTATTTTGGTGATACCTTAAATCTTGCTACCATACAAATTTCTTGCATTATATTAGGCCTAGAAGTAGTTAGATATAGTAGTGAACCATATATTTTTAGGCATGAGGCTTATAGGCTACTCTTGCCCTCTTAGGATGTTTCACCTAAAAGAAGAGAGATAAACCTCATGAAAAATAATGTGGTTCACTCAAATTAGGATGTGTATGATGTTACTAAGGCTAAATGAGTTTATTTAAATGCAACTAATTTAAGTAATTGACTGATTTTGAATGTAAAATCTAAGAAACAATTGATGTTTGAAAACACAATGTGATATGCAAGCATGAGCTAAACATGAACAAATGCAAAATAGAAAAGAAGAAGGTTGAATTAGAGTGCACTTGGGCAATGAATGAGGAATCTGTAGTGTTCTGAAGGCTGATAGAGATCATTGAAAATCACTAGTGGGATTCATTTGCCACTAATGGCATATCAGTCCTACTTCTGATGAAAACTGGTTTCTGAGTGTCGGGATCCAGAATCTGACAAAATCTAGATTTTCAGCTTTAAGGTGGGACTCATTCGCCACAAATGGAAAATCAGTCCTCTCCCAAAATTCTATGAAATTAGGGACCAATTCTATAGCACTAGATCTAAGGTTGTCTAATCATTGGGTTGACAAAGTCAAATCTGTAGAAAATGGACTGCAGGTTGTCTCCAAGCTTGAAATAGGTTGTAGTTGACTTGAAACACTTTGCTAACTTGTTGACCACCTTTCAAAACCAATTTTCTTGATAAGTCTACATACACAAGTTTGAAAATGCACATACAAAAGGGGAAAAATGGTTAAGGGTTAGGTTATAGGGATTTTCCTTGGTCAAATCCCACTTTGGCAATCAAACCATTAATAAAGAAATGGAATGAAGTGAAGAAGGAAAGATTAATAAAAACCATGCAAATTTCTTAAACTCACCAAGCTTGTTGAAGAAATCTGAAGATATAACAATGGTTGCTCCAAAATACTTGATTGATGCTTGATTGAGAGATGCAAAGTGCTTGAATGCTTGAATCAATAAGTGAATAAGTGAACTTGATGAAAGGGGGCTAAAATGGATGTAAAAACACTTATTTATACACACTTGTGCCTTAGTAACTCGAACATACCTCATCACAGGCCGACATAAGGTGATTTTAAATAAAAAATTGAAAGAAAATTTGAAATATTTTGAATTTTGAGCCAAGAGGGACTCATTCGCCACCCATGGTGAATAGGTCCCACCTTGGACTTGAAAGTGGGTGTCAGGAATTATCTTGCATTTAATGTTGTTTGTTGGGTTAGCATTCAAAAACACACTTAATTAAGCCTTATAAGGGCATAAAGGGGTCAAATAAAGCATAAAAAAGGTGTAAATAGTGAAATTAAGCCTAGAAAAGTGTGATATCTTGTTACAAGACTTTACAATACTTCAAAATAGGACTTGATAGTGATGAAAAGGTGATTTTTAAGTGAATCAAGTAATGAATAGAATCTAGAAAAGTGTAGAAATATTTTACAACACTTCACAACACCTTCACAAGATGCCATAATTTGAATTTTAAGGACCTAATGTGAATGTTCAAGTCACATTACAACATTAAATCAAAGAAAAATGTACCAAGAATTGTGAAGAAAGGCCTAAAAGACCATGAAAATGTCAAGGGGCCATTTTTCTATGATACATTTAGCCCCCACTTTAGTGAGAGGATGAACTTGCTTCAAACTCACGCTAAAGTAGCCTTGCATATCGAGAAGGATCGAAATGCACATATGTTAGCAAGATGCAATAACAACAATCAAGAGGGATGTTCAAGCCCCCAGGATAAAGATCCCATGGAAAACTAAACATAAGAACAAAGGAACACATATGCGAAATAGAAGAAGAAAAGGGGGAATTGGATTGAGCTTTGATCATCTGTCCAACTAGTTGAGAATTAGATCTAGACTTTTTATGAGAAAAAGAGAATGCATACTCACTTTGGGGTGACAACTTATGGTGGTCCATTAGGTGAGAAAACCCAAAAAGGTAAGATACATACGCTAATTGGTATGCACTCACAAACACATAGGTGGCTATGGGGAAAGTCGTGTCATTGAATGGGCTTCCTGCTCAACCATGTTAAAGTTATACCACCTGATAACTTTAACAAGGTGACACAAGAGAAAATGTCGGTTCGTGCTTCATGAGATAAGAAAATATTCATATGCTTAGAACCCATGAAAAAGGAGCAAGGTACCACAAGAATGAAAGTTGCGTTATGCAAGGTGTTAAAAATGCAAAATGTAAAATGTAAAAATGTAAAATGTTAAAGATGTTCAAAGGAGTCTTGTTAAGTTCATGAAAAATTTGTCACTTAGGGAACATTATGTCTAATGTCTCTAAGAGAGGACCAATCAAAGAATAAAATATTCACAACTTAGGGGATGCAATGTGTTGCATTAGGCCAGTAAGAGGAATGTAATATGCTAAGATAGATCACACTTATGAAGGACGTCAAACCCAATGTCATCCACAAAGTGACAAACACACCATATGAAGTGGCAAGGCTGTACTAAGAACCAAAAATGAAAATGAAATTATCCCAATGTATTCCCCCCACTTTAAAGGAATTTCTACACACTGTTCTATGAGCAATTACTTTAAATTAGCAAAGGAACGAAAATGCAAAAAGAAAGCAAGACATGAGAGCCAACATGGAAAGCCCCTATGCCAAGTCATATGTTTCTAAGTTAGGTTGCGTCATGTAAACGAAAAAGAAAAAAATAGAGAGGAGGGTTTCCCCCTAGAAAAGGAACACCAAACACATAAGGGATCTATGATTTTGGGGTTAGTATGTTCATTTCTACAATGTTTTTATGAAAGAGCTCAAAACTGTCATCATTCCCCAAAGCACATAGAACTAGAAGAATGACACAAAGAGAGTGAAAACAAAAAGAAAATAAAGTTTATTTTCAAGGGTCAACATGGAAGAGACATTGCAGTCTCAACACTTTGCATCATCCCCAAGATGAAAACACAAGCGGAAAGAAAACAAAAAGGAAAAATAAAAGGGAAAATATTTTGGGTCAACATGAAGGAGACATTTCGGTCTCAATGCCTTGCATCATCCCCAAAAGGAGAACACAAAACAAAAAGGAAATAAAGAAAAGGACCTTTTGGATTAACATGGAAGAGACATAGGGTGTCTCTACACTTTGTGTCATTCCCAAAAGGAAAACACAACAAAAAAAGGAACAAAAGAAAAAGGAGCTTTTGGGTCAACATGAAAGAGACATAGGATGTCTCAACACTTTGCGTCATCCCCAAAAGGAAAACACAAAAAAAAAGGAATAAAATAAAAGGACCTTTTGGGTCAACATGGAAGAAACATAGGGAATCTCTATGCTTTGTGTCATCCCCAAAAGGAAAACAAAAAACAAAAAGGAACAAAAGAAAATGACCTTTTGGGTCAACATAGAAGAGACATAGGGCATCACTACACTTTGCATCATCCCCGAAATGAAAACAAAAAAAAAAGGGAAAAAGGACCTTTTGGGTCAACATGGAAGAGACATAGGGTGTCTCAACACTTTGCATCATCCCCAAAAGGAAAACACAAAAGCACAAGAGAAAAAGGAAATGCAAGACATATAGAAGAATAAAGGTACAAATACATGAAGTGTACAAAGAGATAGAACATCAAACACATGTTACAGGAGAACACTATACACACATACAATTGAAAAAGAAAGAAAAAAAGGGAAAAATGTAAAAAGATAGCAAGGCGAATGTAAGTCAACCATCTAACAAGTCATCCACCTCCCAATCATGTTTAGTGTATTGTGAGGGTGGTTGGCTGTCCAAAGGAAGAATTGCAAGTGTCCAACTAGGAGATGTACTAGGTTCTTCAAACACACGTTACAGGAGAACACTATACACACATACAATTGAAAAAGAAAGAAAAAAGGGAAAAATGTAAAAGGATAGCAAGGCGAATGTAAGTCAACCATCTAACAAGTCATCCACCTCCCAATCATGTTTAGTGTATTGTGAGGGTGGTTGGCTGTCCAAAGGAAGAATTGCAAGTGTCGAACTAGGAGATGTACTAGGTATGGGAGATTTATCTTTTAAGCTCATGGTGGATGAAAATAAAGAGTTTATATCGTTATGCACTTCTTCATCTATTTTTGTCATCTCCTTGTCATCATCATCATCAAGGTTGATTATGATAGGAGGACAAAGGGTTATTTTCAAGGAGGGATGTATCAAAATTTGTGGTTGTTGGATCAGTTCATTTTGTTGTGAGAGCTGGATTGTGTTATCTTGTGGCAGGTCAGGAGAATTAGGGTGATCATCTATTGCTTCTGTCAAAGGAAAAGGTTGGTTTTCTTTGTTTTCTTCCATTTGAGATTGACGAGCAAGGAAATGTCAACGACGCCTCTGCTCCCTAGCACTACAGTTTCATTTTATTTTATTTTGAAATTGTTTAGGTGTAAGAGTGGGTTGATCCATCATAGGTTCCTTTTCTTTTGGAGGGGAAAGAATAGAAGAAACTGAAGAAGATGAGTCAATCACTTTCTCTTTAGCTTTATACACTTGTTTAATGTGAGGAGGCATGACATGATTGGTTTCATTTTCTCTTGGTCGTTTAAACGATAGAGGGGAAGTGTCTATGGTAGCTTTCTCATGACGTTTTATTGTTTGTTCAATGTTGGACTCAGGCTAAAGCACGGTTTCATCAAGGATAGGAGGAGTGGAAATGGACAAAGACATGTTACAAAGAGACAATTTATCTATGCATCTGGCTTTGAAATTTTCATAGGTTATGAAAAAGAAGTCCTTTCGAGGGGTGATGGGTTCCATAGGTTTAGGCCAAAAGGCTTCTAAGGAAAAATTACCTTTGGAGGGTAATGGATTAAAGAAACTATGGTGTATGGTAAATATTTCAATGCCATGTGAAAACATCAAACAATTATGAACAACTAACGAGACTACTTTCATTGAGTGGAGCCAAGGATGACCCAGCCGTCGATGAAATTGGTTTGATTGTGGAATGATAGAAAATGTTACCTCTAAAGTTTTAGGTCCTATTTGTAATGAGAGTACGATCGATCCAATCGTAGGGCATGCAAAACCAGTATGTGTTTTAATCCATGTAGTTGGTTTATTATAATCATCTTGATAAAGATCATATAATACTAAAAACTCTTTTGTGATCACATTCTTTCCATAGGTAGGATCAATTAATATCCCATTAGTGGGCTTATCATAGATTCTGCTAGCTATGTAAAGAGGACCATAAGGAATCTTTTTAAGTATATCATGAGAAGAAAAAGTAATATCAAGAGATTTATTGGTTGGGACCTTACGAGGGATAACATCTATCGTACCCAAAAGTTCATCCATAGGATTAACTTGGGTAACATTTGGAGTTATATCATGTTGTTCATTATTTGTATCAACATTCATTACATCAATGTTTGAAGGTTCACTAGCCTTGACTATATCAATGGGTTATTTTTAGGTAGGTTAGCAGATTAGATTAATATATAAAACCCAAAGAAACTATGAAATACAAAGAAAGCTTAAAACATAAATTATTATACCAGATATTTGTTGCTTCCATGATTCATTTCCAAAGCACCTTCTAGCTTGCAGCGTATGATTATTGCCCTCAGATTTGTGTGTATGAGCAAACGATTGTGACCAAGCCCTTTGCAAGTTTTGAAGGATTTGATGACAAAATGCCTATGACAAATGACTATGCTTATGATAAAATAATCAAATTAAATAAGTTAAATGCAAAGTAAAATCTAAGCATAAAATGTCTATAATAATGAAGTCATGGTCCTGAGAATGTGAGCAAATTGGCATTTTATAGAAAATGCAATTTTGGACGGACGGACTAGATTAAAAGCTGACAAAGCCTAAAATCAGTGGATGAGATTTCATGTGACAATCCCTAACCAGGGTTAGGGAAAAATCATTAAATGAGTGGTTAAGATGTCATTTGAGAAAATCAAATCAGCGATCGAGAATAAATTTGATAATTAGTCAAAAAGATAAAGATTTTTGAAAATCAAGAAGATAAAGACTGCTTGATTGGTAAGATTCAAAAAATCAATAAGATAAGAGTTGAACTAAAAAGAAGATTTGAAAAATCAAGAATTTACTCAATTAAACTTGATTTTTGGAAGAAGATTACCATTTTGAATTAAATAAATTCAAAATATGGATTTTGTGTGATAGTAAATAATCAATTTTTAGATTATTTATTAAAATGAAGTGACAGTTAATAAACTAAGATCATTTTAAATAATTAATTTATTTTAAATGAGAGAAATGTTAAATTAGGTAATTAAATAATTAAACATAATTATTTAATTTAGAGGATTATGACCGATAATTAAATAAATTAAGAAATTCATTTAATTATGAAAATTAGTGACATACTAAATAAATAAATAAAATTCATTTATTTAATAATCGAAAAGACATAAATGAATAACTTAGGTAATTAAATAAATTAAGAAATTTATTTATTTAATAATCATGAAGAATACAAGAGATATGAATTAATTAAACAATTATAATTTTTTTAATTGACAGTGGGAATTGGACCAAGGACATAATTAAATGTCATAATTATGCTAGGACGGAAGTGGTAAAACATAACTTGCAGGCCTAGGTCATTTTTATGTGTCTACATTTTTCCCCTCTGTGTCATAATGTAGCATGTCGCATTGTGACAAAGAAAATAAGTTAAAGTCATGCCCCAACAAAGGTACATAGTATTGATGCCCCATCAGGAAATTTTTTGAATTTTGGCCAGGTGATAGAAAAAATTGGAAAGTGTCCTGATAAGTCAATTTAATGATTAGAAAGAAAATGGCGCAACCGGTTTCGAATTGTAGCATTTTTAGAGTAGCCAAAAGGGTGGTCAAAGTTGGTCAAAAGGGCCTCCAGTAGTAAAAGAGTTGACAAATATCATTTTGAATTTATAAATAGGTTGACAAAGGGGTAAAATTCAATTCATTTTCACTATTCACCTTAGCAATTCTGAGAGCGCCGAGCGAAGAGGGCTATAGCAAACATGGTGATTTCAGTGACCGAGCATTACGGAGAGATCGTGTGGACCCACAAGCGACCCAAGGGCTCAGAGCCAGTGGTATGTACCCCTAACCCACTTTGTCATTTTATCATTTTGTGTGCAAAAATTAGGGTTTTAGGGTTAACAACAAATGCGCTGCGACACATATGTGTGCATGTAAACTACATTTGTCTTAGCGATCGACACATTTGATGCATCACAATGTGCAATTGCATAAGATTTTAGGGCAGGTCTAATGATTGTGTTGCATTCATACGAAATCGTGACACATTCACCAAAACGAGTCACAATTGATAGGCGGAATGACACATTCACAATAGTGTGACGCATTTGACGTAAAAAATGATGCATATGATTTAAATGACGCATATGCAAACACACTATGGCTACGCAAATGTCAGACAGAATGATGCATTCGGCATATCACAACGTAATTGACGTACGGAATGACGCAAATGCTTCCTCATGACGCATTTGAAGTCAACATGACACATTTGACTTTGACTTTGACCAAGGCTGATTTTGATGAGTTTCAAATTTTACTTGCTTTTTGAGTGACACAAATGATAATGATGATTGTATATAAGGTACTGATGCATTGTTTGATCATGTGGAGAGATAGCTAGCAGCCATTTATACTTGGGAGAGTAGGCCATCGACCTTCCGGTTCTGGGATCAGCTGAGTTCATGAGAGTGACGACGGTTGATGCGGATGGGTCTGTACTATGTTGCTTATATGCCCATTATTTGGGTGAATAGGGGACTATTGACTGTGTTGTGTGAGAGATGGCACTCAGAGACATGTTCTTTCCATTTGCTGACAGGAGAGGCTACCGTGACTTTAGAGGATGTTTATCATATTCTTCATCTATCGATTCGAGGAGAGCGGATCATTTACGAACCTCAGCATGGTTATCAAACCTTTACAACCTATTATCATGATGCAGGTGTAGGACTTGGCATTGAGGGATACAATATCCGCTAGGAGTTTATGGCAGAGCACTATGGCCGATTTGATGCACTATTGGTGACATTGAACGGCAGGATATTGATTCTTGACCGCCACGGTCACGGGTTTCCCATTGGTTGGGGTGATGTTCTAGTGGGCATGAGACAAGATAGGACTGTTTACGTCTGGGGGCCCTATTTTTTAGGCATGCTTTACCATCAACTCCATGAGGTGGCCTATAGGAGGGCATAGAGCATTGGGTGTGGCATGACACTTTTGATGATATGGGCTTGGGAGCATGTGGCTATATTCTGACCTCCTATCTAGAGACCACAGCTAACTGAGGGGATGCCATATGCTTATTACTATGCCAGTTCTCTACAGCAGACGAGGGTCAGAGAGATAGGGTGGTAGCGCCATTAGATTGACACCATGATTGCATTCATTTGGAGGCCCTATAGAGACTGTGAGCAGTGGGATGATGAGGATGACCACCTTAGTTTCTATAGACAATACCGTTATTTGATTGGGAGGACAATGCAGAGTCAGCTCATCATAGAGATGTATCTTCCACAACATGTACTGAGATAGTTTGGAGAGTAGCAGGGTGTACCGGTAGGCACAACTAAGTATGCCAGATCCTCGAGGGAGGGAACTTGGGGTCTACCTATCCCTGTATCGTTTGTCATGCAGCAGATTGATAGGCTAGTGTGTAGCGCTTGGGAGATAAGCAAAAGCATTTTGATTTGTTCATCCGTTTTCAAAAGGTTTACAAGTAATTATTACCATTCATAAAAGCTTTCAAAACGAGCTCAATGTAAGAGAGGATAAATTGCATTTCATGTATATAATAATAACATTATAATTTATCAAGATTATGCACAAGGCAAAAAGTACATCAATGAATTTTCATAAATATATTCATCCATATTCGAAAGAGTTCAATAATTCCAATAAAAACATCTTTTCAATGTTACATCATAAAACCTTAATTTTACACATCAATGTTACATTGAATTCTTTCATGCAATACTTCTATTTCAAAGTTCAATAATGAATGTCAAATACATATACATATATAATGGGGCTATAAGAGCCATTCTAGAATGATACACAAGTACATCAATAGCAAATAAAACTCTGATCCTCCAACCGCCGTGACACCATCGGTCTTCTTGCGAGCTGGGGACAAGAGTGTGATTCAGGCACCTTTTCCGCCCAACCACAAAGTACATGACTTCCCCGGGTTCCTTCCTAACTCGAAGGAATCCCCGACCCTGCATAAAGGAGCCTAGCAACCTAACACAATAAAATAGGAGGGAACTCTCGATGCATGCCTGGTACCTATATGCATTTCTAACATGAGAAAACATATTTCTTGCAACAGGAGGTGGCAGAGACTCAAATATATATATTTCTAGGCTTTTAAAACAAATCCATCTATTTCAATGGTACAAGTGCTTGGCCAAGCATAAATGAAATAAACAAGTGGTAGTTTCAGAAAAGGTAAAACTACCGTCTCTGTGGATCCACCTTCGGCATCCTGTCCTGGAAGTTACCAAAATATAGTATAATAAAGTGCAAGAACAGAAAGTTGTGCATTTTCTATACATGCTTCATGTATTCTATTGATTCTAAAAGAATTTTCTTCATTTATCCACATTCATGCATACTTAGGTTTCAAATGAGAGTTTCAAAAAACATCTTTTGAACTCCATTTAAACAAAAGAAAAAGGTTGTAAGTTTCAGTATTAAATATCATCTGCTCTTTTCTTAGTAATTTTCTCTGATTTGGTAAAGGAATCTGTTTTCACTCCAAGCTACTCTCTTGAAGGTTTTGTTCAAGTTTGGTTTTTCAAATGTAAAAATGCATTTATATCATGATACTTTCAGTGTATGAACATAAGTAGAGGAAATAATTTTCTGTATAAAACAGTGTTCTCAGATTTATGTATATATTTCTATATTTTCAAAATTCAAGCTGATTTGAAAGTGGAGTTCCCAATTTGCTACAGGTTTCTGGTTAACAATAATATACAAAAACATGATAATTCTTTAAGGAAAAATAGAGGTTTGGAAATCTTGCATTTGAGTTTTATATTGTATACCAATATTTAGAAATTTATATCTGTATGTAAGCATAAGACAATGTAATCAAAGAAGGTCACCAATTTACATGGTTCTTAAAGGTACATTTTCATATTTCCAGCTTCAAAAATTATTGAGATGTTTATATATATTTGACAGAAATTATATCACATTCTGAAGATGGTTTTCCTGTATAAATTTGCATTGATGTATATATATATATGTATATATATATAGATACAGCTGAGTGTATATATATATACATATATATATATATATATGTTTTAAATAAAAAGAAAAACAAATTTTCATACCGTTCTCACGTTTTCTGGCCATGCACATAGAGAAGAGCATTATACAGGGTTCTGAGCAGGTGATAAGCACCCTAAAGGTGCTGGGAGGCCTTGCCTCTCCCATGGGGAGGGCGCGGGCTATGAGGAGCTCGCGCCCCCTCCACAGGCCGCGGCCTGTGGAGGGCACGAGCCTCCCCACAGAGCCGTGCCCTTCGTAGGGCTGGGGATTAAAATCCCTCCCCTCTACAGTAAAATAATTTCATAAAAACAAAATTCGCCCAGCATTCAACTGCAATTTAATTCATTTCAAAAGAATTTTGAATTACTGTCTAGTAAAGGTTTTCTTGCGAGATTATATGTATATATATATGTATATATGCACAAGAATACAAATTCTTGTGTATATATATATATATATATGATTTCAGATCTTTTCTCTCACAAATTTTTTGTACTAAAGAATAGCAAATGAGAGCAGTTTAAAGAAATGAAGCTTTGCAACAGATTATATAACCCTGTTTTGGAAGAAAGAAATTGGGTATTTTCTCTACAATGCAACAAATGAGTAAAAGGTTTTCACTCATATTTAAAAATAAAATTGGAAGACATTTCTCAAATATTTGTAATCATTTTCATAAAATGTTGCATACAATTTCTCCAATTTCATACTGAAATTTAAACTGGTTTTAAAAGCAAAGAATGGAAAACCTGGTAGATTACTCCAGTTGCAGATGTCCAGAATTACCTTCAGTCTCCTTCTCCCTGAGCCCTGGTTATGTTTTGAATAATGTTCTCTTCTCTCCCCCTTAAAGCTTTATTCCTTCTTTCGAGAGTCATGCAGACCATTTCCAAATGACAGATGTGTATTTTTCTTGGCAAATTTACATGCAAATTAAAGAGGTAGCCACCTGCCGAGAGCTTTGTTGGTTTTAAGGAGAATTTCCCAGAGCCCAAAGTTTCTCGGGACTGTTCATTTTTTCCTTCTCCAAATTTTGGACTTAGGTTTAAATGCAAACAAAGCTATTTCCACTTTTTCATATGCAAACAAAGATATTTCCTCTTTATCATATGCAAATATAAAATGTTTCCACTTTATTTTAATTTCCTAATTAGATAAAATTTAATAAACAAATTTTCTATTATTGCACAGAAAGTGGATTATACTAAATAAAATAAATCATAATATTTTCACAACTTTAATTGATAATTAATTAATTAATTAATTTTTTTTTCTTTTATGTTATTATTTTTACCATTTACTTATTCAAATCATTTATTACCTATTTGTAAGCAATTCAAAACAATCATATTGAAATAAACATTGCCTAAATGCAACTATATGATTTTTAGGTGTTGTGTGTGCGATCAAGAGTTCCTCCTCTTTTACCCTATCGGGAAGCTAGCCTTCTTTTCCTCAATCACACTCTTGGTCTTTGACCACCTGCGACTCAAATGCACTCAGGCGTGCCACAATGAAATTGTATCAGTAACCGGTATAGAAATATAAATCAAAGCAATAATTAAATCAATACTTCTATTTTTTTCTATTTTGTATATTTTAAAATAAAATGCATTCATAATTCTAAAAGCAAATATTTTTCTACATTTCCATACACCAAAGCATTGTATTATATCATATTTCTCTAACACGCACCATCATTCATATAATAAATCCCACAAAGTCATGGTCAAAATAGCATCAAAGTCTGAGATGTGACATCCTTCCCCACTTGGAAGAGACATCGTCTCGTTGTCTAAAAGAAAGTTACATAACAAAATTGAGATACTAGTATATCGTAAGTCTCTACATAAAAGAAAATAAGAGTATGCTAAGGTCTCAAATGAGGAAAGATTCTATCTATATCCTCAGCATTCTCCCTAGTGGCATTATCCACCGAATACTGGTCCCACTGGACCCTGTATTGCATAATGTCCCTATTCCGCAACTTAACGTTGCACTCTTCTAGGATCCTGACGGGCTCCACCTATATCACCCCTGGGTCCTGAACCTACAATGCATGCCAATCAAGGATATGAGCAATATCTGGATGGTAAGGCTTAAGTACTGAGACATGAAATACATTATGTATCCGGGATAGAGCTAGTGGCAGAGCAAGCCTGTAAGCAACTGGATTCACCACCTCCAAAACATCAAAAGGGCCAACAAACCTAGGGGCCAACTTAGAGTTCTTGCCGAAAGAGATTGAACTCTTATGTGGCCGAACCCTCAAAATGACCTTATCTCCTACAGAGAACTGCCTAAAGCTTCGGTTCTTGTCTACTAGACTTTTCTATCTATCTGCAGCTTGTTTCAATTTTTCCTTAATGATTTTCATTTGGTCTTCCATTTCTCTGAGCATCTCAGGGCCAATCACAACCCTGTCTTCTACTCTATCCCAACTAATGGGTGTCCGACATTTACGTCCATAAAGAGCTTCAAAAGGTGCCATGCCCAAAGAAGCATGGTAGGAGTTGTTGTAAGCAAACTCCACCAAAGGAAAATACTCCTCCCACTTATGTTGCTGCTCCATACAGTACATGTGGAGAAGATCTTCTACTACCTGATTCACCCTCTCCGTCTGACCATCGGTCTGAGGATGATATGCGGAACTGAAATTCAATTTAGTTCCTAGGGAAAAGTTCAATGTGATCCAAAACCTGGAAGTCATCCAAGTGTCTCGATCTGAGATGATCGTTTCTGGCACTCCATGCAATCGGAAGATTTCCTGAACAAATTTTCTTGCTAAAACCATTGAACTATCCTTGAGGTTTCCAGGAATGAAATGAGCAACCTTCGTCAACTTATCCACCACAACCAAGATGGTATCATGTCGGTTCCTAGACATTGGAAACCCCTGAATAAAATCCATAGTGATAACCTGCCATTTATACTCTGGCACCCTATGAGGATATAAGAGTCCTGTCGGATGCACATGCTCAGCCTTGACTTGCTGGCATTCCAAGCATCGGGCTACATATGACGTAATATCCCTTTTAAGTCCTGGCCAGAAGTACAGTCGCCTAAGTCCTTCCATCATCTTTGTAATACCGAGATGTCCTGAGTATGGTGCATTGTGGAACTCCTCTAGCACCAACTCTCTCATGTTTGCAAAACTAGGAATGTACATCCGCCCCTGGAATCTCAAGAGCCCATCCAATTCAAATACATAACCCTCATATCGATGATATGAGGAATTCACCCCTAGGGCTTGTTTCACCTTTTCATAATGTTCATCCCCAAGTGAGGATTGTACTACCTGCTGCTTGAAATCTGATTTTATGGTAACCATGGCTGCAAGGTGCCTCCTTCTACTCAAGGCATCAGCCACCCTATTTTCCTTACCTTTAATATATTCAATTCCAAAGTCATATTCACTCAAGAATTCCAGCCATCGCCTTTGTCAGGAATTAAGATTGGGTTGAGTGAAGATATATCTTAATCCTGCATGGTCTATCTTTAGTTCAAAAGGCTTTCCCAAGAGATAATGTCTCCACATCTGTAAAGAATGGACTATGGCTGCCAATTCTAAGTCATGTGGTGCATAGTTTAATTCATGCTGCTTTAACTTCCTCGATTCATATGCTACCACTTGCCCTTCTTGCATAAGAACTGCTCCTACCCCTTCCCCTGATGCATCAGTAATAACTATAAAATGGCCATTCGGATCGAGTACAACCAAGATGGGTGCAATAGTGAGTTTCTCCTTAAGTAGCTAAAAAGCTCTCTCACACTTATCACTCCATTCAAATTTCTTTTCTTTCTTCTGCAGTGCAGTGATGGGTACTGCAATTGTCGAGAACCCCTAAACAAATCTCCTATAATATCCTGCAAGACCCATGAAACTTCAAACTTCAGAGACATTCTGCGGCGCTGGCCAATCCATAATTGCCTTAATATTTTCTGGGTCCACCTTTACCCCTTCTGCTGAAATCACGTGTCCCAAATAATGCACCTCAGATTGGAAGAAAGTACATTTAGACATCTTTCCATACAACTTATGTTCCCTCAGTCGCTGTAACACAATTCTCAAATGCTTCTCATGTTCTTCCTCTGACTTAGAATAGATCAAGATATCGTCAAGAAAGATTAGGACAAAGTTATCTAAACAATCTCGAAAGACACTATTCATCAGGTTCATGAAAGCTGCAGGGGCATTACTTAGCCCAAATGGTAGCACCGTAAACTCGTAGTGCCCATACCTTGTTCTGAAGGTAGTTTTGTGAATGTCTTCTTCCTTCAATCTCAACTGGTGGTATCCTGATCTTAAATCAATTTTTGAGAATACCTTGGCGTCTTTCAGCTGGTCAAACAAGTCATCAATACGTGGGAGCATGTATTTATTCTTGATAGTGACCTTGTTAAGCATCCTATAGTCAATGCATAACCTCAAGGTCCCATCCTTCTTTTTCACAAAAATAACTGGAGCTCCCCAAGGTGACACGCTTGGCCTAATAAAACCCTGCTTCAACAATTCTTCCAGTTGGGCCTTAAGCTCAAATAATTCTGTTGTGTTCATCTTGTAAGGAGCCTTAGACTGAGGTTCTGCTCCTGGAGTCAAATCAATAGAAAAATCAAACACACGCCTAGGTAGTAGCTCAGTCAGCTCTATAGGAAAAACATCCTCGAATTCTTTCAGAATGGGATGATCATTAATTGAGGATTCTTTCTCATCAAGGTCCTTGACCTTTATTGCAAAGATAGTGCATCCCTTCTGACTTTCCTTTTTCAACTGCATGGCAGAGACTTACCTAAGCTCTAAAGGCTTTTTAATGCCACAAAGCTCCACATGGTTTCCTTGGTCATCAAGACACTTTATTGACTTCTCTTCGCAATCCACAAGAGCCTTATGTTCAGAGAGCCAATTTATCCCTAATATCACATCGTAAGACCCCAACGGTGCAACGTACAAATTCACTTGCATTTGAAGGTTAGGGAGTTCAAGTTTATGGAAATACATGCATTGCTCTACTTTCCTCTCTACCTGGTTTCCATACTGAACTTTCCAAGAATTTGCCATAAAACTCAGTCTGACTAATAACTTAGTCAAAACATGAGGATCTACAAAACTATCAGTAGCACCAGTATCAATCAAAACAGAAACAGGGCATGCAAACAATTTACCCGATAGCTGGATGGGAGTGGCTTGATAATCTGCTTGGCGATTGTCAACCGCCGCATGAATATGATGTTGATTCCTGTTATTCTATTTGTTATTCCTCTAAGGGCACACACTGGCGTAATGCTCACCACCACAAGTATAACAACCCCCATGGGGTGCTTTGGGCTTCTCAGAAAAATCTCTCCTGTTATTATCGTTCTTTTTATTGAAATTGCCCCTCTTGTTGTTATTGTTCCTGTTTCCATCATTGCGGTCCTGAGGACTACCATCCCTCTTTAGATTTTTGATTTGCCTATTTTTATTCCCTTGATTGTCATGTTTGCTCTGACCACCCTGATTGTTATTACCTTGACGATTTCCTTGGAACTTCTTATTGCCATACCTGGCTTCCCTGCTCTTCTTATAGTTAGCAGCTTGCTGCAGCTTGTGCTCCTGTTTAATTGCCAAATCAAAAACTTCATCCATGGTGGTTGGATTATGCAAATCTATTTCATTTCCAATTTGAGGTCTAAGCCCCAAAATAAATTTTTGAACTCGAAACCTCTCATCATGCTGGTATTGGGGTGCGTACTTGAGCAAGTGAGAGAATTTCTCCCAATACTGAGTCACTGTCATGCCACCCTATATGAGTACCTGGAATTTTGTCATTTTCTTATCAAAGTAAGATTGTGGTAACCACCTCTTCCTAAATAATTGTAGAAACTTATCCCAAGTTACCTTCCCATGCATAAACTGCTTATCCGCCCTTTCATTTTCCCACCAAGTAGCAGCCTCACCAGTGAGTTGATAAGAACCCCATTCAGCCTTTGTTTCATCTGATAAATTTTGTAGGGAAAAATAACTCTCCATTTCTATAACCCAGGCTTCTACCCCATCTCCAAGGGTTTTCCCATCAAACTTCAGAGGAGCGACCTTCTTTAGGTCTTTTCCTAACTCCTTAGCCACCCTATTTAGATTTCCTTCATTTCCAGGTGGTTCAACATTTGTTTCTCCATCGATTTCATTTGTGTTTAATCCTTGATGGCCAATTCGCCTCCCCTATTCTAGTTCTTCAATTCTAGCCCCCTGACTTTGCAGCAAGGCCAAAATTTGGTCCAGTTTATCATTGGGACCTCCATGAGATCCGCCAATTCACTGGTACACTCTATTCTCCATTTAAGATCACCCTGATTAAAACACAACGTCATACGTAGTTAGGCATAGGTCCTAGAGTTGAACCTTGCCGCTCTGATACCAAGATGTAGCACTTGGGAGATAAGCCAAAGCATTTTGAAATGTTCATCCGTTTTCAAAAGGTTTACAAGTAATTATTACCATTCATAAAAGCTTTCAAAACGAGCTCAATGTAAGAGAGGATAAATTGCATTTCATGTATATAATAATAACATTATAATTTATCAAGATTATGCACAAGGCAAAAAGTACATCAATGAATTTTCATAAATATATTCATCCATATTCGAAAGAGTTCAATAATTCCAATAAAAACATCTTTTCAATGTTACATCATAAAACCTTAATTTTACACATCAATGTTACATCAAATTCTTTCATGCAATACTTCTATTTCAAAGTTCAATAATGAATGTCAAATACATATACATATACAATGGGGCTATAAGAGCCATTCTAGAATGATACACAAGTACATCAATAGCAAATAAAACTTTGATCCTCCAACCGCCATGACACCATCGGTCTTCTTGCAAGCTGGGGCCAAGAGTGTGATTCAGGCGCCTTTTCTGTCCAACCACAAAGTACATGACTTCCCCGGGTTCCTTCCTAACTCGAAGGAATCCCCGACCCTTCATAAAGGAGCCTAGCAACCTGACACAATAAAACAGGAGGGAACTCTCGATGCATGCCTGGTGCCTATATGCATTTCTAACATGAGAAAACATATTTCTTGCAACAGGAGGTGGCAGAGACTCAAATATATATATTTCTAGGCTTTTAAAACAAATCCATCTATTTCAATGGTACAAGTGCTTGGCCAAGCATAAATGAAATAAACAAGTGGTAGTTTCAGAAAAGGTAAAACTACCGTCTCTGTGGATCCACCTTTGGCATCCTATCCCAGAAGTTACCAAAATACAGTATAATAAAGTGCAAGAACAGAAAGTTGTGCATTTTCTATACATGCTTCATGTATTCTATTGATTCTAAAAGAATTTTCTTCATTTATCCACATTCATGCATACTTAGGTTTCAAATGAGAGTTTCAAAAAACATCTTTTGAATTCCATTTGAACAAAAGAAAAAGGTTGTAAGTTTCAGTATTAAATATCATCTGCTCTTTTCTTAGTAATTTTCTCTGATTTGGTAAAGGAATCTGTTTTCACTCCAAGCTACTCTCTTGAAGGTTTTGTTCAAGTTTGGTTTTTCAAACGTAAAAATGCATGTATATCATGATACTTTCAGTGTATGAGCATAAGTAGAGGAAATAATTTTCTGTATAAAACAGTGTTCTCAGATTTATGTATATATTTCTATATTTTCAAAATTCAAGCTGATTTGAAAGTGGAGTTCCCAATTTGCTACAGGTTTCTAGTTAACAATAATATACAGAAACAGGATAATTCTTTCAGGAAAAACAGAGGTTTGGAAATCTTGCATTTGAGTTTTATATTGTATACCAATATTCAGAAATTTACATCTGTATGTAAGCATAAGACAATGTGATCAAAGAAGGTCACCAATTTACATGGTTCTCAGAGGTACATTTTCATATTTCCAGCTTCAAAAATTACTGTATGGTAAAGGTTTTCTTGCGATATTATATGTATATATATATATATATGTATGTATATATGCACAGGAATACAAATTCTTGTGTATATATATATTTATATATATATGATTTCAAATCTTTTCTCTCACAATTTTTTTGTACTAAAGAATAGCGAATGAGGGAAGTTTAAAGAAATGCAGCTTTGCAACAGATTATAACCCTGTTCTGGAAGAAAGAAATTGGGTATTTTCTCTACAATGCAACAAATGAGTAAAAGGTTTTCACTCAGATTTAAAAATAAAACTGGAAGACATTTCTCACATATTTGTAATCATTTTCATAAAATGATGCATACAATTTCTCCAATTTCATACTAAAATTTAAACTGGTTTTAAAAGCAAAGAATGGAAAACCTGGCAGATTACTCCAGTTGTAGATGTCCAGAATTACCTTCAGTCTCCTTCTCCTTGAGCCCTAGTTATGTTCTGAATAATGTTCTCTTCTCTCCCCCTTAAAGCTTTATTCCTTCTTCCGAGAGTCATGCAAACCATTTCCAAATGACAGATGTGTATTTTTCTTGGCAAATTTACATGCAAATTAAAGAGGTAGCCACCTGCCAAGAGCTTTGTTGGTTTTAAGGAGAATTTCCCAGAGCCCAAAGTTTCTCAGGACTGTTCATTTTTTCCTTCTCCAAATTTTGGACTTAGGTTTAAATGCAAACAAAGCTATTTCCACTTTTTCATATGCAAACAAAGATATTTCCTCTTTATCATATGCAAATATAAAATGTTTCCACTTTATTTTAATTTCCTAATTAGATAAAATTTAATAAACAGATTTTCTATTATTGCACAGAAAGTGGATTATACTAAATAAAATAAATCATAATATTTTCACAACTTTAATTGATAATTAATTTATTTTTATTTTTATTTTTCTTTTGTGTTATTATTTTTACCATTTACTTATTCAAATCATTTATTACCTATTTGTAAGCAATTCAAAACAATCATATTGAAACAGACATTGCCTAAATGCAACTATATGATTTTTAGGTGCTGTGTGTGCGATCGAGAGTTCCTCCTCTTTTACCCTATCGGGAAGCTAGCCTTCTTTTCCTCAATGACACTCTTGGTCTTCGACCACCTGCGACTCAAATGCACTTAGGCATGCCACAACGAAATTGTATCAGTAACCGGTATAGAAATATAAATCAAAGCAATAATTAAATCAATACTTCTATTTTGTTCTATCTTGTATATTTTAAAATAAAATGCGTTCATAATTCTAAAAGCAAATATTTTTCTACATTTCCATACACCAAAGCATTGTATTATATCATATTTCTCTAACACGCACCATCATTCATATAATAAATCCCACAAAGTCATGGTCAAAACAGCATCAAAGTCTGAGACGTGACATAGTGGCGTAGCAGTGGGGATGGACGGGTGGGATTGCAGATCTTGGGATGACCGCTGACTATGACTTGTGGTGGCAGGCACATCAATCGGTGTCATTGACAGATCCAAATGGGCTAGTGTTGATTGATAGGAGATCAGTTATACCATGTGTTCCATGAGCTAGGAGAGGGGGAAAAGGTGGTGACAGAGGCTGAGGCTGAGGGAGAGATGGAGGTGGCGGAGATGATGGGGGTGACAGAGGGGATGACCAAAGATGAAGGAGAGATGGCAGGAGGGTGCGATAGAGTGCAACGAGAGGGGAACTAGATGCTATCCCAGAGGCAGGTGAGGAGGAGGAGAGAGAGTAGGAGGAGCCTAGATGGGAGCAGGAAGATGTAGGTCATGAGCACATGGCCGAGGAGGAGCATGTGGCTAAGGAGGAGGCTAGATAGGATCAGGAGGTCAGGGAGGAGGAGGTTCAACTAGAGGCTAAGATGGAAGTTGATATGCCATGGGAGGAGGGAGTCAGAGGAGAGGAGGATATAGGGGAGGATGATGAGGATGAGGCCATTGATGAGGGCAAGAGACAACTAAGACAAATCATGGTGGAGGGAGAGGAGGAGGTACCATCTAGCTTGGCATTGCCCCATGATGCCACAACAGACCAAAGGGTGATAGAATTACAAAGGAGATTGGATGAGAGTGCTACATAGGTCAGAGCACTGCAGGAAGAGCTAGAGGTGACTCAGGTAGAGCAGGATCAGGAAGTGATCCGCTAGCAGGAAGTAGCAGAGTGGTGTACAAATTTTGCACGACTATGTGTAGGACCATCTACAGATCTAGCTCAAGAGTTTGACAGGATTAGCGTATGGCTTGGGTGATATAGGAAGTTATATGAGCAGGCCATGCTAGCCAAGATGAGAGATCCCACTCTGACCAGGACACAAACAAGTAGTAGTAGCAAGTCGAGCAGTGGCAGTGGTAGCTGGAGTAGTGTAGGGGGCTCAACCTCTTCAGGGCATACTTTGAGTCATAGATCCCATCACAGACACTCCTCCAGTCATAGGTCAGGGAACTCACATGGGTTATCGGGTTCAAGCCATAGATGAGTACCTGGTCCACCTCCAGTGACATATCCTTCGGCTTCACAGAGTCATGCCACAATGTCATCACAGATGCATGTTACCATGGAGATGATGCCATCAGTGTCAATTCCATTGGGTTCACAGACAGAGGCTGCTATAGTTCCACCAGTTACCTCAGTGTCAGGAACAGGTCCTTAGTCACCACACTCTTCGCCATGAGTGGGTGAGGAGAGTACTTCATAGGGACATGATTACGATATGTGGCTTCATGTTTTAGACTTTATGTTATGGCACATTATGTATTGACTATCGAGCCTACGAGCTCTATTTTTGGGATATCTCTTGACTTTATCCTGTGACATTATATTTTGGAGATGATGCTATATATATAATGCAGTTTTTATGTGGCCTACATGTGTGTTATGTGATATTTTATTTATGCACTATGATGTATGATGGATTATTTATGTATGATATGCATTTATGATGGATGATGGTATTTATTTATTTGTCCTTTCATGTACATCTTATGATGGTTACTTATGATGTGATGCCATGATAATGCAATGCTTATTTATATGTCATGTTGACGTTATGCTATGGATGATGATGATATGCATAATGTATTTATTTGAATGGATGCAATGTTTATGATTATGTTAATGCATGACAATGTATAATGCAATATGTAATGTAATTTATATGATTTAATGATATGGATGATGTATGTATGGCCCTAATACAATGTCTATATGATTATGTATGCACTTATGTTTTTGTATGTCATAGGATATCATCGAGAGATGGACGAGAGAAGATGACAAGACAAAAGGAGATGCATGTTAGTTCCTAGACCAAATCCTTCAAAACCTTACTATAGGACTTTAATATTTATTGCTATTTAATCATCATTGGGTAGATTATTGTGATGACCAAAAAACACCATGATATGGCATAGATCAAGGTGTGCAAGGTCATACCATCAGATAAGACAAGAAGTCATAGACAAAGATGATCATGACTCATGCTAAGAGCGCAATTTTCCCCAATCTTTTTTTCATAACCAACCACAAGTAGAAAATGACAAGAAGGAAAAGTCATGAAACATCGTTGCTTCTCTAAATCCTATTTCCAGGACATCCTTGAGAAACTAGGAACATGATTTCCAAAAGGATAAAATAAAGCCATTATCATGATTCGTCATTGTTTTTCTAAATCCCGTAGTTAGGACATCGCTAAGAAACTAGTAACTTGAGTGTCAAAAGATAAGACAAACGTCATGATACATCACTGCTTCTTTAAATCCTATTGCCGAGATCTTATTGGAAAACTAGTAACATGATGAAAAAACCAAAAGACAAGTGCCAAGTGTTTGCCAAGTGTGTCTAGATGTTGAGTGTCTTAATGTCAAGATGTCAGGTCTAATGATGTTGAGATGCCAGGGTGTGAAGGTTTTGACGATGCCAAGATGACAAATGTTAAAGATTGCCAAATTCAGGAAGGACACATCTTGAATAATGTTGATGTTGAGAGGATTGATCCCTAAATGTCAAAAGGGATCCCTCAAAATGCCAGTGACAGTGATAGTGAAGATTCCTAGGAAGGACACATCCTAAGGCATGAATGACAGAGTTTGTTCTTCAGAAGGACACATCTGAAAGATACCGATGTCGAGAGGAGTGATCCTTAAATGTCAAGAGGATCCCTCAAAAATGTCGGATGACAATGATGATGCCTAGGAAGGACACATCTTAAGGCATGAATGAGAGAGATTGTTCTTCAAAAGGACACATCTGAAGAATACTGATGTCGAGAGGAGTGATCCTTAAATGTCAAGAGGATCCCTCAAAAATGTCAGATGACAGTGAAAATGCCTAGGAAGGACACATCCTAAGGCATAAATGACAGAGGCTATTCTTCAAAAGGACACATCTGAAAGATAACCAAGAGTTGATAGTTTGACTAGTTATGATAATGTAACTTGTTTTGACCAAATTTGATTGAAGTTGACTGAATTCACTTGTGTCAACTATACATTGATATTGACATGCTGATGTAATTGTCACGTTGAGTAAATGGATGCCAAAATTTGGTTGCAGTAAATGGCGTATTTTTAGATGACTTGTTTGACTTGAAGACCTTTTTGATGTGTGTGCCAATGTAATGTCACGAACCCTAATGGACTGACCTAGTGCGGCCTCGGGAGCTCATCGACAGATTTCCTTTCCTACGTCATACACTTA
This sequence comes from Sequoia sempervirens, assembly GCA_007258455.2. Taxonomy (NCBI): domain Eukaryota; kingdom Viridiplantae; phylum Streptophyta; class Pinopsida; order Cupressales; family Cupressaceae; genus Sequoia; species Sequoia sempervirens. The sequence goes on along the minus strand of VDFB02252616.1, from coordinate 224,163,543 downwards.
GAGACCTCGTAGTTCAACACGGCCAATGACTTTGTCTTGATGACCAAATATTGCATCATAATTTTATTTTGCCAAATCTAAAAGGACTGACCTAATGTCTCGGGGACTCAAGATTGACTCTTGCCTACGTAGCAAATGCGTAGAGACAACGTAGCTTGGAAAAATGACAAAGACTGATTGATTTAACGGACTTGACAAGGAATGACTCTGTTTTTGTGTTTTCTAGACATTTTGACCTTGATAGGGTTTTTTCAGGACGCTTTTTTATTTTTAGGTCTTTTTTTAGGACTTTTTGTGATGTTTTTTTCTTTTTCAGGACCTTTTGCAACGTTTTTATCTTTTTTCAAGACTTTTTGCAATGTTTAGACCATGTGTGATACCCACTGTGGTCACATGATAAAATTTATGCCCCTAGTCAGGTCCAAGACTTAGCCAAGTAGGAAAGGACGTGGAAGGGATATGTATGTGATACCTGATGGACAATATGCAAGACTTGACGTCAACCTTTTGTCAACCATGAGAGGAAGGATATGGCATCATGGTAAATGTCGTGGTGGTGATGGAAAGATGTGTTTTGTCATAGGCCAAGCCAGATAAAGTGATAGTAGATGACAGAGCAATGATTGACTACGCATGGTGTCTGTTTGCCAGGTTTTCACCATGGTACTTATCCAAAGCAGGGTATTTGCAGGATCATGATGGGCCAAAAAGTGGCAATATGATGGGTATGTGGTTGACGACTTTTTTTTACCCAAAATTAATGAAATGAAAAGGGTTTTTAAAAGAGATTCTCAGCTTTCCACCAATATAAATTATGCTTTACTTTGAATTTAATAAGTAATTATTATTCATTTTCTATTCAAATTATGACTAAAGTTCTGATTTATAGGCTGATTGAAAAAAATCTATAGCTTTCAAATGGTATCACATTTTTTGAATCCAAAATATGCATCACATTCTATGCTTCACATACTATAGGATTAAAAAAAGAAAAATTGAATTTCATGAAGTTTTGGCCAAGTTAAGGTGGTCAAACATACGAGTTTTTTTATATTTTTTAAAATTTGTAATAAAAAATTCATAATGAATTATTTACTTGGAAAAAAAATATAAAAACATATGCATAACATCGAGACATGAGTCCTCTACTTATATCTAAAATATTATAAAAAAATATTATCATTTTATTGTGGTTAGTGTGGTCAGACAGACACCTACTTATTTTTTCCCTGAAATTTAAGTACTACTGCATTGAAATTTCAAATTTTCACCAAATAGATTTATTTTTTTAAACAAACCTAGTAATTTAGAAACTACATTCAATTTTCTATAGATTCTATTCTTACATATTTTTGAAATAATATAGATACCTTATTCAAATTTTTAAGTCAAGTTGCCTAACTCTGATTTTTCTAAATTTTTTGCCACTTAAGGGCCTATTTTTTCCATGATGATCCTGCACATACCCAGTGCCTGTTTGCCAGGTTTTCACTATTGGACGAATTATTTCTCTTTACTATTTTTGTCATTTTTTTCATTTATTTTTTTGGTGCCACCAAGATGCCTGTTTGCCAGGTTTTCATCAAAACAACAATTTTTTTTTATCATTTTTCATTTTTTTGTATTTTTAAAGTTTTCAGCTCAACTTTTTGATGCTATGCATAGAACTTTTGAAGATGTAGACTATTGATAGGCTCTGTCAATTGTTCATCATCTAGAGTAGCCAGCTGATATGCTTCAGAACCAAAAGAGGATATGATGACGTAAGGACCCAACCAGTTTGTTTCAAACTTGCTTGGCTTTTCTCTGTCAGCCTAATTCTTAGGGTTTTGCATGAGGACTAGGTCACCAATGTCAAACTTCCTAACCATGAATTTTTTGTTGTAACTATGACAAAGATAGTTCTGATATTCCTGCAGATGGTTCAGGGAATTATACCTTCTTTCCTCTAGCATCTCCATCTCATGCAAGCATGACTTTTTGTACTCCTTATCATCAGTTAGACCCTTCTGGGAGACTCGTAAGGAAGGAATTTTAACCTCGATGGGAAAGATGGCCTCAAATCCAAAGACCAAGGCGAATGGAGTGGCTCATGTGGGTGTATGAATGCTGGTGTGGTAAGCCCATAGAGTAGGGTTGAGTTGAATATGCCAGTCATGGCCAGCATCATTAACAGTCTTTTTCAGAATTTTAACAATGGTTTTATTTGACGCCTCGGCTTGACCGTTTCCCTACAGGTAATATGGAGAGGAAAAATGATGTTTGATATGAAATCTCTCACATAACTCATGAACATCTTGGTTCTTAAATGGACGTTCATTGTCAGTGATGATGGATTGCAGAAGACCATACTGACAAATGATGTAGTTAAGAATGAATTTGGAGATTTGTTTGTCGATTATGTATGTTAGGGGGATGGCCTCAATCCACTTTGTAAAATACTCAATGGAGGTGATGATGAATTTGTGGCCATTGGATGAGGTAGGATGGATCTTACCCACGAGGTCGAGTCCCCATTGTGCGAAGGGCCAAGGGGAAGTGATTAGTCGAAGTTCCTACACTGGATCGTGAATCTGGCATTAGCGACAGGTCCTGACATATTCTAGTGCATCTTTCTCAATGGTCAGCCAATAGTACCCAAGTATTGTTATCTTCTTGGCCAGAGTAGGACCACTTGAATGAGACCCACATATACCTCATGTACTTCACGTAAGGTTGTGTGTGCTTCATTGGTGTCGAGACATCTAAGGAGGGTGTCGTCAAAGATACATGGGTAAAGGGTGTCGCTAGCGATGGCATATCTTGTGGCTTTTTTAATAAACGACTTCCTCTGGTTATTGGATAGATTAGGGGGAAGGGTCTGGGACTTAAGGTAGTCATGAATGTCTTGGTACCAGGGAGAATCAGGACCAACAAGCTTGCAAACCATTTCTGATTCTGGAATGTCATAGGCAGGGACCAACAATTGTTCTATTAGGAATTTTAGCTAAGGAGTATTTCTTGGAATGTCGACGAGAGAGCCTATTGTCGCCATGGCATATGTCGCCTTGTTCTGTGCTCTTGGAACTTAGTCAAAAGTCACCGTGTGAAAATATGTCTGAAAGCTATCAGCCATTCATTTGTAGGGAATTAGTTTATCATCGTTAGTGTCGTAGCTATGATTAGTATGTGATCCATCGAAGTAGAGTCTCTAAGGTGACTTAGGTTCCATATGGAATATTGACTCATCTGGGAAATCTGCTACTAAAGGGTGATCACTTTGTATAGGTGTATCTGCCAGTTGGTCTGCTATGACTTGTCCCTTTATTGTCTTTCTTTCTACATATTGAATATCATATTCACTCAAGATCATTACCCATTTTTCCAGACATCCTGTTAATGTTTCCTGACTTAATAGATATTTCAGGGGGTCAATCTTTGCTACCAACTGTGTCTGATGGATCAACATATAATTTCTTAGCTTATGGGATGCAAAGACCATCGCTAGACAAGCATGCTCGATGGATGTGTAATTCAGCTCATACCTAACCAGTGTTTGACTGATATAATATATGTCCAAACTTCTTTCTCATCATGGTCGTTTTGTGCCAGTAATGCCCCCAGTGTCGAAGTTATTGCTGAGATGTATAATATCAATGGTTTTCCTTGAATGGGAGGCATAAGGACTAGCAGTGACAGTAGGTAGTCTTTTATTTTCTGAAAGGCCTCTTGGAATTTATCTGCCCATACAAAGGGGATGCCTTTGTGCAGAAGATATTGGAATGGTTGACACTTGTCGATCAATTGTGCTATGAAGCGTCAAATAGATTGCATCCTACCTTGTAAGATTTTGAGTTCACTAATTCCTCTGGGAGGAGGCATGTCCATGATGGCTTTTACTTTTATTGGATCGACCTCAGTGCCTCTTTGAGACAATATGTATCCCAAAAAATTTCTAGATGTTACACCAAATACACATTTCTTAGGATTCAGTCAGACTTTGTATTCTTCTAGTCTCTTGAAAATTGTGTCTAACACCTTCAGATGATCTTTTCTTGTTACTGATTTAGCCAAAAGGTCATCCACACAATCTTCCATTATCTTATGCATCATGTCATGAAATATTGTGGTCATAGCCCTCTGATACATGGCGCCTGCATTTTTTAGACCAAACGGCATGATATTCTAGCAGTATGTACCCCAAGGGAAAGTGAATGTTGTTTTATGATGATCTTCAGGGGAAATAAAAATTTGATTATATCTGGAGAAACCGTCCATGAGGGGCAACATCTTGTATCCTACTGTGAGGTCAATGATGATATCTATATTTGGTAGCGGAAAATCATCTTTTGGACATGCCTTGTTTAAGTCTTTAAAATCTATGTAGACTCAGATCATACCATTTGGCTTTGTTATTAGCACTAGGTTAGCTATCCATTCAACATAATCAATAGACTGTATAAACCTAGTGTCTAGAAGTTTCTTCAATTTAGCCTTGACTAATAGAGCGACCTGAGGATGCATTTTGCGTAGCTTCTATTTAACTGGTTTGGAATTTGGAAATAGTGGCAGATGGTGCAAAACCAGTTTTGGGTCTAGTCTAGGCATGTTCGCATAAGACCATGCGAATTTGATTTTACATTCGACAAAGAATTTGTGAAATTCTAAGTTTTCTTCTTTAGTCAAGGATGCAGCAAAGAGGACCATTTTTGGATCTTTTGTGGTTGATATGTTGTCTTCTATGGTGTCTTCTATGAGCATAGCTGATTTCTCTTGAGTTACAGGGAGAAAGTACAGTCCTCCATCTTTGGGCACCTCAGAGAGGTTTTCACCCACATATACGTTCTTTATTTTTACTTTTTTTTGTTGTTAGAAGGTGCCTTTCGGTTTTCACCTAAAGATGTTTCATTTTTTTCTTTATTCTTATTTTTAATTTTGCGACTGGAGGATGGAGCAGTCTTGCCAAAATAGGTTGCACAATCTAGGTCAATGTCGAATCTTGCCTTGTGAGCACCACTAGGTATGCCCTCATGTAATCCCATAAACTCTGCAATGGCCTCATCATTCTGAAAGGTATCCAGGACTGGCAGGCCTTGTTGGTCCCAATTGATTAGTTGCGGGTAGACTAAGGAAATGGCATCGTCGACATTGGTGAATTGAGGGGAGGATATAGAAAGCATGCAAACAGATTTAGAGACATTGAAGATGAAGTTATCATCATCCAATTCGATGTTAGATTCTATCCAATATTCCCTTCACTTGTCTCATATTCATTGTCAAAGTAGGGGACGAAGGAATCAGAGTCATGAATGTTAGTGCCATGTGGTAATTCAGATGGATCTGACTGATGGTTATTAGATTGAAATGGTGGGGCATGTATGTCACGGGGAAGGTAAATGGTACTGTGACTATTTGGTGCTTGATCGATTTTAAATGTTTGCCAAAAATTTTGTTTAGAGGTAAGCTCCCTAGTTTCAATGAACAAATCATTGAGGCAACAACCACTTAAGGATCGTTGGGAGCCAAATTCCCACTCTTGGGGGTTGGTTTCAGTAAGGGATTCCTTAATGGTCTCGACACTTTCTGAAGCATTCACATGCTCACTTGAAAGTCCATTGGTATGCCAGTCATCATTGTCGGGCAATCCATACCCTAATCCAAGATACTTTGATATTTTGAAAGATACTATGGGATCTCTTCGCCACGTCTTATGTTTTCCTAGGCCACTAGTTCCATTGTAGCCCTTAGCCTTCATCATATCATATCCCTTGCCATATTTCTTAACTGGTATTGGGGGTAGGTCTGCCATTTCTTTATAGAGCCATCCTGTAATATTGACAATGTCCTCATTACTCATGTCTCACTATTTGATGAAACCTGTTTTTGGTGGAACTTTGAAAATTTCTTTGGGTTCCATTATAAAACATGGCCAATCATAGACCTTTGGTGACTTGGGTATTGTCGTGATGCTATAAGGCATATGTAGTTTGAATTCTCTATAGCCTAGGTCCTAGATCTTGACAGTGGGCTCAACCTTAGGAAGTGTGGAAGATAGTGGCATGGTGGAAGATGTGGATGGAGTGGACATGGATGATGATGTGAGTGTGGACGAGTCAATGTACTTGGAAGTAGAAGAGCCAGGAGCTTCTCGGTTGATGGGCACTCAGTTTTTGGAAATACCCCTTAGATTGGTACAATATTGAAAAGGGTTGGGGTCTCCATATATGGTAATTTTTGTGCCATCAAATGGGAATTTCAAGCATTGGTGATATGTGGAGGGGACGGCTTTTAGGGCATGAATCCATGGGCAACCGAGCAAGATGTTTTAAGGTAACTCTAGATCCAGGACCTGGAAAGTTGTATCCACAATGACTGGTCCCACTCTGATAGGAAGAGAAATAACGCCTCTAGAAGGACGTTCCTCGTCATCATTTTCTTTTATGATATTCTCTTTGTAGGATCTAAGCATGCATCAAAAAATCCTAGAGCCTTAACTAGTTTTAAGGAGCATATGTTCAATCCTGCTCCACCATCTACTAAAACTCTTCTAACCTTGTGTTTATGGATGAAAGTTTCAATATGTAGTGCATCATTATGGTTGGTCTTGGGTGATGAATAATCTTGATCAGAAAAGGTGATGTGGTGAGGTGTAGTGAGGTATCCCACCATAGTCTTAAATTGGTTGACATCAATATCCTTAGAGATGGATGACTCTTGCAGGGTTTTATCCAATATAGCCTTATGCGTGGGAGAAATGCGAAGCAACTCAAGTATGGAAATCTATGCAGGGGTTTTTCCTAATTGGTCGATAAGATTAAACTGACTCTTGGGTTTCCACTGCTTTGTGAATGATCCAGGTTGCGGTTGTTTAAGATATGGACCAAGTATGGTGATCTTAGGTTTCCTAGCAGGAGGCAGACTAGCTATGGTGATCTTACTACTTCGAGTAGTAGCATTACATTGAGGTGCTCTTTTGATTGTGATGGTCTTGACACACTCATTATCAGTTTGAACATTGTTTATAGTAGGTCCATTAGAATAGTCATACTTGGCACAGGTGTAATTGTCTTGATTATTGTTTGTCTTAGGACCTAACATGGAAGAGTTATTAGAACCATGGTCTTGCAGTGGGTTCTTATGAATAGTATGGTCAGCACTTGATGGAAATTGTGTCCCACCCAATTCGATTATTCAACTCTCAATAAAATCTTGCACAATATTTCTAAGTTGTCGACAAGATGATGTCTTATGTCCTTTAGCCCAGTGGTACTCACAAAAATCATTATCATCCCACCACGATGGTTTAAATTTCCCTGTTCATACAGCTTTGGTTCTTCAAGAGTGATGAGACCATTTTGGAGGAGCTTTTTAAGGACATCCTCAATTGGTTCTTCCAATGCTGAGTATGTTCATATTTTTGGGAATTATCTTATCTGACGGTATTGTCCTTGATTTTGACTGTTTAGACCATTTTGATTGTTTGGAGTGACATTGGTAGGGGGTGTCAGTATCGTTGTTGGTTTTTTTTGCGGTTGAACCCCTTTTAGAGCTAGTACATGACTCATAATGTTAACAACCTTGGCATCGACAACACCATCATTGGTAACGTGTTTATTTTTGACCCAGTACTTATTTTTTTTAGTGGGAGGATTTGCGTTTGTGTTTTTAGGCCCGTATTTTAGCTCTCCTTTTTCAATACGAGCTTTCTCAACCTAGACACCCTTTTCGAATAGGTCTGTGAAAGTTGTGCAACAATGCACTTGCAATCCATATTTTAAGGGGCCTAGAAGGTTTTGAACGAACATGTTAACCTTTTCCCTTTTGGGTATGTCAATGTGTCAACAACTAGCTAGACTTATCCATTTTTGGAAGAATGGGATGATAGTTTCACCAGCCTCCTCTTGTGTGAGATTGCATAGGCTTGTAATAGAGGTGTCCATGTCAATGTTATACAAGTAGTTTTTTATGAACTTGTGTTTAAGTTCATCCCATGTTTTGATATCCTTTTAAGTGGAGAACCATTCAAGAGTAGACCCTGCAAGACTTTTAGAAAAGAGTTTCATCAAGTACGTTTGTTCATAGGCGACATCCATACAGTTGGTTGCAAATTCTCGGACATGTTCGATAAGATTTGTCTTTCCTTTGTATTTGGTAAAATTTGGTGACACGTATCCCAGAAGAAATGGTGACATGTATAAGTTCATGTCAAAGGGCTATGCGGATAAATCATATGACACTTGTGATGTCTTACCGGATATTTGCATGTTTTCTATGGTCTTCTCTAGACCTGTTAGCTTTGTTTGCAAGGCATCAATTATATTGTCATTTGTGGCCCCTTACATTGGATTGATTGGTACACCATGGGTCCCCACTTGCTGTGAGTGGATGTTGGTGTGTTGTTGAGGGATATGTTGTTGTGACATGTATGATGTGTTCTTATTTGTGTGTTGTTGGTATTGAAAGTTTGGATTGGGGGCATGTTGATGGGTATGAATATGGGATGAATATGTCAACATGTGTCTCCTAGCCATTTGGGTCGATATTTGGGGAATATGGTGACCAAGAATATTTTGGTGTGAGAATGATGCCATAGGTTGTGTGTTTTGGTTGCCTTGTTGGGGTTGTTGGAACTATCCAGGAGGAACATTCATGTTTTGTCCTTGGGAGAGGTTGGTATTAAATTGTGTTGACATGTTAACATTTGGTTGTGGTCCTTGGATAAGGAGATGCCATTTACTTCCTCCCAAAGGATTAAGTGAGGTACCAATGAGAGGATTTGATGAAGATACATTCATGGTATTAGATGTATTCATGGATGGAGGATTTGAATGGCTTGACGATGCTCCCATGGCATTTACCGAGGTGGTAAATAGAGTATTGGAATAAATTTCCCACATTTTCGAGGACCCAAAGGTGGCTCCAGCCGATTATGACAATATTGTGGATATTGTGGGTAGTGTGACGGACTGTGTTCCTCCAATGGATGTAGCGTTGATTGAATTGGAATTGTTTGGAATGTTGGAGGTAGCACTCATGGTAGTTGTGAAATTTTGTGAGGTAGCATCAAAAAAGGTATTGCTTGTGTTGTTTGGAGGTTGACCACTATTGGACATGTTATGTGTATTATTGATGTTATGGTTAAGAGATGTCGATCTCAAAGTATCAATGTTGAACCCATGGGGTAATTTAACTCCTTGACTGAAGAGTATGGCCAAATATCTGTCTCTGTCATATAAGACCATTTGTTCTATGAAAAAGGTCGCCTATGGATTCTATGTTGCTACCTCTAGGTTTTCCTCAAGTATTTGACCATATACATCCTTACATAATAATGGTTCCAAGGGGTTGTTTGATGAGGATGGTATGTTCATGAGATGTTGAGTATTCGTGTTGCTAAATGGGTCGTCAAACGTCCAATTTGGATCATACGTGTGATTGGTGATGTTGGAATTGGAATCTTGTCCAAAGTTTTCCATTTGTCTTTTCTTTCTTTCGAGTTTAGTTTCCACAATAAAAGGAAATTGCTCAAATGAGAGTGATGGGAATGATGACTAAATGCAAGGATGATTCTATCCTATGTTTTTGGATTTTTGTGATTGAAAATGCAAGACTATGCTTTTGGATTTTTGATAATAAGGGATGACAATGTAACAATGTTGTCTAAAGGTAATGACAAATGTGAAATGAAGACTAGAATGAAAAGTCATGACACTATTTTTTTTGTATTTTGGAATAAAAGATGACAATGCAAGGTGATGATGATGTTTGCCTAAGGAAATGATGAAGGAAAGATTCCAAGGTTGTCAAGGTCAAAGTGCCAAATGAGGACTAAGATGATAATGTTGACTAAGGACTAAAATGATTAATGCAAAGTCTAGGTTCAAAATGAGGACTAGAGATGGACAATGCAAAGTCTAAGTTTAAAATGAGGACTAAGTTTGGACAATATTTGGAGAAAGGTTTTGCTTAACAACTCTATGCTTGACTTATGTTTCAATTTCAGTTATCAAGAGGACTTGCTAAGGGGACTAAGTGACAAGGTCAAAATGATGAGTGAGCCTCCTAACTAGACTGTTGAGTTGGAGGTTCTCACAAAAAAGGGAAATGACTAAAAAGAGGAATAATGACTATGTCCCAAGATAACCTAGTTTTGAAACAATGGTTTACAAAGTGTGATGAGTTGGCCTAATCCAAAGTTTTTCAAGATGAAGCCTAAGGACAAGTTTATGCTAGAACTGATGATTATGATGCCTAGGGAATGCAACTAAAAATTAAACCTATGGACGAGATGCAAGCTAGTGAATGCAAATGATGGGAATTTTGAGCAATTTTAGTTCTAGTTTCTGACAAAGACTTTTTGAAAAAGATGTTTGACAGTAGGGTAAAGTGTTTGGACTCAGATTATGGTCTGGAACAGTGTTTGGTTTTCTATCAAGCGATTGTGTCGTTATAGGCAACAAATGTGTTTCAGTGATCAAATGTGGCTCTAGAAATGACAAATGCAGTGCAGTGTTTCAAATGTGGCTTTCCAGACATCAAATGCGATGTAGTGAGGTAAGTGCAGCTTTACAAATGGAAAATGTGTTTCAATACAGGCGAATGTGGTGTTTGGATTAGCAGATGTGTTTGAGCAGAGAAAATGTGTTGTAAAGGCTGGAAAATGCGGTGCGACAGAGAGATTGTGGTTTAACAAATGTGTTGTAGAATGTAAAAAGTCAAATTTCTGATGTTTGTGGTCAAAAACCCAAACTGTTTAAAGTTTGACAGTTTGTTTCTAGATGTTTGAGTGTTGTTTTTTTCATTTCAGTAACCAACAAACACTTGGCAAGCACGACATTTTGAAAGTAATCAAACACAAAAGAGAACAAGTAATCAATGGGTTATTTTTAGGTAGGTTAGCAGATTAGATTAATAAACAAAACCCAAAGAAACTATGGAACACAAAGAAATCTTAAAACATAAATGATTATACCAGATATTCGTTGCTTCCATGATTCATTTCCATAGAACCTTCTAGCTTGTAGCGTATGATTGTTGCCCTCAGATTTGTGTGTATGAGCAAACGATTGTGACCAAGCCCTTTGCAATTTTTGAAGGATTTCATGACAAAATGCCTATGACAAATGACTATGCTTATGATAAAATAATCAAATTAAATAAGTTAAATGCAAAGTAAAATCTAAGCATAAAATGTCTATAATAATGAAGTCATGGTCCCGAGAATGTGAGCAAATTGGCATTTTATAGAAAATGCAATTTTGGACAGACAGACGAGATTAAAAGTTAACAAAGCCTAAAATCAGTGGACGAGATTTCATATGACAATCGCTAATCAAGGTTAGGGAAAAATCATTAAATGAGTGGTCAAGATGTCATTTGAGAAATTGAAATCGGCGGTCGAGAATAAATGTGATAATTAGTCAAAAAGATAAAGAATTTTGAAAATCAATAAGATAAAGATTGCTTGATTTGTAAGATTAAAAAAATCAATAAGATAAGAGTTGAACTAAAAAGCAAATTTGAAAAATCAAGAATTTGCTCAATTACTTGATTTTTGGAAGAAGATTACCATTTTGAATTAAATAAATTCAAAATATGGATTTTGTTTGACACTAAATAATCAATTTTTAGATTATTTACTAAAATGAAGTGACAGTTAATAAAGTGAGACCATTTTAAATAATTAATTTATTTAAAATGAGAGAAATATTAAATTAGGTAATTAAATAATTAAAAATAATTATTTAATTTAGAGGATTATGAACAATAATTAAATAAATTAATAAATTCATTTAATTATGAAAATTAGTGACATACTAAATAAATAAATAAAATTCATTTATTTAATAATCGAAAAGACATAAATGGATAAAGGTATTTAAATAAATTAAGAAATTTATTTAATTGTAAGAGGACAATAGACCCTTAGTGACATATTGAATAAATAAATAATAATTTATTTATTTAATAATCATGAAGAATACAAGAGATATGAATTAATTAAAAAATTATAAATTATTTAATTGGCAGTGGGAAGTGGACCAAGGACATAATTAAATGTCACAATTATGCTAGGACGAAAGTGGTAAAACAGAACTTGTAGACCTAGGTCATTTATATGTGTCTACATTGACAAATGAAACATTGTGTTTAGGTATAGGGTTGGTAAAAATTTGTAAATTATGGTTAGGGGGTGCAACGGACTTATTGCCTTGATCATTAACACCCACAATGGACAAATGACCAGAATCAATGAGGTCTTAAAATAAGTGTTTGAGATGCTTACATTGTTTGGTGTCATGTCCATTTTGGCAATGAAAATGACAATAAGCATTAGGTTTAAAGGTAGGTGGTAAAGGCTTGGTGGTATCAAGTGGTTTAACAGTAGGAAAAGTGATCATTTTTTGTTGCAGCAATTGGTTCATTGTACTATGGAGGGTATCAGGTAAGGGAGTAAATTATCTCTTCGGGTCCCCATAGGTAAAGGGAACCACTTCTTTAATAGCTGCCACTTGATTCTGAATAGGTTGGGTTGGTTGCGGAGAAGGCGGATTGAACTGTAAAAATCCTCTATTCAGTTTTCTAAAGTGTTGTGCATTGTTTCGATTGTTTTGCTTAGACTTCTTAGCTCAATTAGAAGTGGACTTTAAATCACGACTAGAAATCAAGTTGTGATAATCACAAAGGGTCATGCATAAATGCATGAACGAACGAAATTTCATCATAGCCAACCTATCCTAAAGGTGAGTGTGCAAGTTTTCGATAAACATCTTCTGCAGATGTGAATCAGGGATCTTGACATCAATTTGAGCATACAAGGACTAATATCATGAAATGAAATTAGTTACTTTTTCATTTTCATTTTGTCTACATTGCATTAAATCATCCATTGTATTTTTAGGAGTCATATGAACTTGGAAACGACTTATAAAGGCATCCAAAATTTCATTGAATGATCAGATTGAATGATTGGGTAAGTTTGAAAACAACTCCAATGCAGTGTCCTTCAAGGTTCTAGGAAAGAGTTTGGCTAACAACTTATCATCGAGGAAAAAGTCACTACACAAGGTTGTATAAACATTGACATGATTAGTAGGTGTTGGAAAAACAAGGACAAAAAACTGAGAGGGGGTGAATTAGTTGTCACAAAAATTTAAAAAATTTCTAACTTATCCTTAATATCAAATTTGATGAATGAAAAATTAAACATAAGCAATTAACACATCAGAGAGACAAAGAACACCAACATTTTTTACGTGGAAACCCTGTTAGGGGAAAAACAATGGTGGATGTTAGTCCACAAGATTATACCCTACTAAAAGTATAATGAAAAATAATAAGGGGAATGCACATGCATTCAGGCACACTGCCTAGAGCTCACTAAATTAAAAAAGGGGCTCACTACCCAACAAAGTCAGATTAAAAATCCAAAGGGTACGAACTGAGAAAATAGCTTCTGCTCAAGCCTGATTACAATTCAAATTAAGCTCAACACTTCTTCAAACTTTGCACAATCTTCTTCACACTCTACTTAGTAATGATATTCGCGCATACACACATAGGAGCACATGAAGTGTACTTTCCACTAATCACACAATCAATCTTATATATCTGCTACAAGAGATTCCACTACATCTTCGTTGGCTAAGAAAAATAAATAATATTTGCAATGTCGGCCTAGATTTTCAATTAAATTTTTAATGCGTATCCACCAAGGTTGGCCACAACATAGTGGAGACCCAAATTAATATCTCCAATACAAAAATACTTTAATTAATTCTTCTTCAAAGACCCACAACATGCTACCACCATCATGTCGGCCAAGAATAAGAAAAAACTAAACATGCACAAAAATATCTTCAACCACGAGCACACGGATCAATGTGGATGTACCACAAAGATAGAGAATGAACTAGAGACATCTGAGAACACCAAGAAACAATAGAGAGGCATCCACAACAATTGAGATAACCAGAATCACACAATCTTCATTTTGGAACACTAATAGAGACCAACAAAACACTTTCAGACCATAACTCTCACAAAACTTCACGCAGACCTTTGAAACTTCCAGTAGATGATCTAGTCATACTGAATAATAAACCCTTTAATCTACATCAACTAATCTCTAACGTACAAAACAAAACAACTTCATGACCTGCATAGTTCAACTAGGAACCTAGAACACTTTCTTTTACAATTTTCTCAATATCCTCGACATATACAACAACTAATACACCAAATGCTAATAGTGTTGACATCAAGGATAACCACATATCAGAAACACGTCCACAACATCCAAAAATCTCCAGCAATCTCTCCCTTTGGCATTGATGGCAACACATGATGTGAAAAATGCCATCAACCCAACACACTGACTTCTTCTACACTTCATTTATGAAAATATTTGTCATGTTGCTCTTCTCCCCCTAAGATATTTTTCACATACTCTTCTCCCCCTTTGAAATCAATGGAAAAGGTAACCGTGACATTTCCATACGCTCTAAACCACATCTTTGCACATCTTATTACCCCTGAGTAGAGGCCATAGAAACATCAATCTGGATCATCATATAGCAATGAGGCTCACGGATAGATGCAAGTAAATGCATCATTTAGTTCTTATCGGGAGGGGTGATTACCCCTAGCATTCCTCTAAGATACTCAAAAGTATCCTTCAGAAATGGCTTAGTAAATATATCTTCAATCTGTTCTTTGGTAGCCACATACTCCAATCTGACTTATTTTTCATTTGCTTTTTCCCTCAAAAAGTGAAATTTGATTGATATATGTTTTTTCTTAGAGTGTATCATTGGATTCCTTGATATATTTATTGTGCTTGAGTTGTCACAATATATGGCAATAGGCTCTTCATATATTACTCTGATATCTCTCTAAATCTATTTCATCCATATCACTTGAGTACAATTATTGGTAGCAGCAATATATTCTGCTTCAGCAGTAGATAGAGAAATTGAGTTTTGATTTTTACTTAACTAGGATACTAGCTTCTTCCCTAGGAAGAAAGCACCACCACTAGTACTTTTTTTTTCATCCACATCACTAGCCCAGTTAGCATCAGTGTATTCACACAAAGTGAGATCATCATCCTTTGGATACCAAAGTCTAAAGTCAACTATTCCTTTCAAATATCTAAAGATTCTTTTAACAACAATCACATGTGATTCTTTTGCATCAGCTTGAAATCTTGCAACCATGCATAAAAAATTCATAATGTTTGGTCTATCCTGAGTCAGATAGAGCAATCCACAAATCATTAACCCATACCTAGTTTGATTTTCCTTAGGAGAATCATCATTTTGTGTTAACTTACATCTAGTTACCATAGGGGTACCAACAGGTTTGGAGTCTTCCATTCCAAACTTCTTCAACAATTCTCTCACATATTTGGACTGAGATATGAAAATCCCTTGGTCCAACTGTGTAATTTGCAATCCCAGAAATAACTTCATTTCACCAATCATGCTCATCTCAAATTCACTCTTCATCTCATCAGCAAATTTCATGCATAGATTATCATCTCCTCTAAAAATGATTTCATCAACAAATAATTCTATGAATAACTCCTTATCATGATCTAATTTGAAGTATAAGTTACTATCAACAGTACCTTTAGTGAATCCAAGCTTTAGTAGATATTTTTCTAATTTGGCGTACTAGGCTCTGGGGGCTTGCTTAAGTCCATACAAAGCTTTCTTCAATCTGCAAGCCATATCTTCCTTATTTGTTAGTTGAAATCCATCTAGTTGTTCAATGTATACTTCTTCTTCTATTTCCCCATTCAGAAATGCAGACTTTACATCCATTTGATATACTTTATAGTTCTTATAAGTAGCATAAGAAAGAAATAATCTTACTGCTTCAATTCTAGCAACAGGGGAAAAAGTTTCTTTGAAATCAATACCTTCCATTTGAGAGTACCCTTTACATACCAGTCTTGCCTTATTCTGGACCACTTCACCTTCCTCATTCAGCTTGTTTCTGAATACCCACTTAGTACCAATCACATTCTTGTCTTTTGGCCTAGGAACCAGTGTCCATGTCTCATTCTTTTCGATCTGTGCTAGCTCTTCCTTCATAGCTTCCAACCAGTGTTCATCTTGACAGGCTTCAGTGACATTCTTAGGTTCAATCTTGGAAATCAGACAATATTCTTCTGCGATTTTTCTTCTAGTTTGCACTCCTTTTCTTTTATCTCCTATAATTTGACTTTTAGAATGATTCAGCTTTACATACCTTGGAGTCTTGGGACTTTCTTAGACTTTTGTGTCTTCTAAAATTTCTTCTATACTTGCACTTGACTGTGCTTCCTGACTAACTTGATTTTCCAGAACAACTTGTGGTAGCTTCACCGAAACATATGGAATAATCTAAAGTAGATTCGGTGTTTGAGTGTTCTTCCCTTGATTTGTGTTGTCTTCATCTAAATCAAAGTTGTATCGTTTGGATGATTTGACAGATTCATCATCAACTCTAACATTTGCACTCTCAACAATCTTTCTCAGTCTTTTGTTATAGCATTGGTATTTCTTTCTCTTTGTGGAGTAACCTAGGAAGATCCCTTCATCACTTCTAGCATCAAATTTTCCTATATCATCATCTCTCTTGATATAACATTTGCTTCCAAAGATCTTGAAGTACTTAACAGTAGGCTTGTGACCAAACCATAGTTCATAAGGGGTCTTACCAGAATTACCATTCACATTCACCCGATTCAAGGTATACACAACAATACTTACCACTTCACTCCAATACATATGAGAAACATTTTTTTCAACCATCATTATTCTAACAGCATCCAGAATTGTTCTATTCTTTCTTTCTACAACTCCATTATATTGAGGGGTTCGGGAAGCAGATAACTATCTTTTAATTCCATGCTCTTCATAATAAGAGTTGAACTCCTTTGAAATGAGCTCTCCACCTCTGTCAGATCTCAAGCATTTTATTTTCAAACCTTTTTCATTTTCTGCTATGGCCTTGAATCTTTTGAATTTGTCCAATGCTTCACGTTGTTCTCTTAGAAAGGAAACCCAAATCATTCTAGAGTAATCATCAATGACTAGCATAAAATGCATTTCTCCATGAATACTTATAACTCTAGAGGGACCACAAAGATCAATATGTATCAGTTCCAGCACATTATTTGAATTAAATTATTTGCTCCAAAAGGAGACTCTAGTTTGTTTACCCATCTGACATTCTTAGCAGACTACATTAGTAGGCTTTACTAACCTAGGCAGATCTATTACTGCTTGAGTAGAACTTATCTTGATAATGTTGTCAAAGTTTACATGACACAACCTTCTATGCCACAACCAACTTTCATCTATTTGAACAATTAAACAAATTCCACTAGCAATATTCAAATGAAAAATATTACCTTTAGTTTGCACACCAGTAGCAATCATGTTTCCAAAAATCCCATGAATCTTGCATTTTCCATTCTTGAACTGTAGATCATATCCCTTGTGTACCATCTATCCAACACTTAACAAGTTATGCTTTAGGTCTTCAACATAGAGAACATCATCAGTGTTTTCCTTACCACCAAGGCTAATATAACCTCTTCCATGAATCACACAAGCATTGTTATCTCCAAATCTTACAACCCCACCGTCATACTTCTCTAGACTCACGAACTTTCTTTTATCATCGGTCATATGATGTGAGCATCCACTATCAATGACCCACTCATCTTTCTCCTCAACTTGGGCTGCAATAGCTTTCTTATCTTTAGTGGATTCAGTAGGCACAAGTTTATTTTCAATGGTAGAAATGAAAGCCCAATCATCTTCTTTTGCATTGTCTTTATCAGATTCATCATCAGTGTTTTCCTTACCACCAAGGCTAATATAACCTCTTCCATGAATCACACAAGCATTGTTATCTCCAAATCTTACAACCCCACCGTCATACTTCTCTAGACTCACGAACTTTCTTTTATCATCGGTCATATGATGTGAGCATCCACTATCAATGACCCACTCATCTTTCTCCTCAACTCGGGCTGCAATAGCTTTCTTATCTTTAGTGGATTCAGTAGGCACAAGTTTATTTTCAATGGTAGAAATGAAAGCCCAATCATCTTCTTTTGCATTGTCTTTATCAGATTCATCATCAGTCACTACTTCAACAAAGTAGCATTTATTTTGGAATCTAGGTTTTCTAGGCTTAGATCTAGGAACTCTTTCAGGACATCTTAATGCAAAATGACCTATTTTACTACATGAAAAACATTTAATAGGAAATACATCTTCATACTTACCTTTTCCTCTTCCTTCTTGCTTTGCAATCCGTGCTTCCAGTTCTTGTACTTCTCTTTCTTTGTCTTCGAGCTATTTCAGATCTTCATCATATTTAGATATCTTTTTGGAGCTCTCTCCCAGAATGTATCTTTTCCTATTACTTTTGGATATAGTAGCCTTGAAAGAAAATTCATTTTTTGGTGTGGATTTACCAAATTCACTTATTTCAAAAGCAACAAGCTTGCCGATCAACATATCTCTTGTCATCTTGTTCACATATCCGAACTCTTCAATGGAATGAACTTTCATTTTGTAGGAGGGAGACAAGGATCTAAGTACTTTGGCCACAATTTCATCCTCATCAATA
The DNA here is from genome assembly GCA_007258455.2 of Sequoia sempervirens. Taxonomy (NCBI): domain Eukaryota; kingdom Viridiplantae; phylum Streptophyta; class Pinopsida; order Cupressales; family Cupressaceae; genus Sequoia; species Sequoia sempervirens. The sequence continues at coordinate 224,144,928 of VDFB02252616.1, read as the reverse complement.
GAACCACTGGCACATGTAATACCTATCACTATCTCATTTAATCTCTGCATAAAAGAAGTGATATTTTCATCTTCTCCCATCTTCAAATTCTCATATTTACCTTTCAAGCTCTATAGCCTAGCCATCTTCACCTGTGCATCACCTTCATACAAAGTTTCTAGTTTTGTCCATATCTCATGAGCTGTTTGCAAACCTAATACATTAGCCATCTTTGAATCTATCAGAGCACTCACCAATGCTTCCATGGCCCTGGTATTATTTTCAGCATTTTTGATCTCATCAGTGGTGGAGGGACCATTATTAGGGATAACATATTGATTCTTTTTAATATTCTAGTAAGCATCACCAATGCACTGTAGATGAAATTGCATCCTAACTTTCCACATGGAATAGTTAGTGCCATCAAATCTAGGACTATCCTTCTTGAATGTTGCCATTTCGGATCACCTCAAGCTATTAGAATTCTTCAGAGGAACCTGCTCTGATACTAATTGTTGGTAAAACAAGGATAAACAACTGAGAGGGGGGGTGAATCTGTTGTCACATAAATTTAACTTTTTCTAACTTAACTTATCCTTAATCTTGGATTTGATGAATGAACAATTAACCATAAGTGATTAACATATCATAGATACAAAGAACATGAAACCCTGTTATGGGAAAAACCACAGTGGATGTTAGTCCACAAGATTATACCCTGCTAAAAGTATAATGAAAAACAATAAGGGGAATGCACATGCATTCAGGAACACTGCCTAGAGCTCACTGCTCAGTTACAAAAGGGGCTCACTGCCCAACAAAGTTGGATTAAAAATCTGTAGGTTATGAACTAGGAAAATAGCTTCTGCTCAAGCTTGATTACAGTTCCAATTAAGCTCAACACTTCTTCACACTCTGCTTAGTAATGATATTCGCACATACACACATAGGAGCACACAAAGCATACTTTCCACTGATCACACAATCGCTCTTATATATTCACTACAGGAGATTCCACCACATCTTTGTTGGCTAAGAAAAACAAATTATATTTGCAATGTCGGCCCAGATTTTCAATTAAATTTTTAATGTGTATCCACCAAGGTTGGCCACAACATAGTGGAGATCCAAATTAATATCTCCAATACAAAAATACTTTAATTAATTCTTCCTAGAAGATCCACAACATGCTACCACCATCATGTTAGCCAAGAACAAGAAAAAACTGAACATGTCCAAAAATATCTTCAACCACAAGCACATAGACCAATGTGACATACCACAAAGATAGAGAATGAACTAGAGACATCTAAGAACACCAAGAAACAATAGAGAGGCATCCACAACAACTGAGATAACCAGAATCACACAATCTTCATTTAGGAACACTGTCAGAGACCAACAAAACACTGTCAGACCATAACTCTCACAAAACTTCATGTGGACCTCTAAAGCTTCTGGTAGATGATCTAGTCATACTCAACAATAAACCCTTTAATCCACATCAACTAATCTTTAATGTACAAAAAAAAAAACCTTCATGACCTACAGAGTTCCACTAGGAACTTGGAACACTTTCTTTTACAATTTTCTCAATATCCTCGACATATACAACAACTAATACACCAAATGCTAATAGTGTTGACATCAATGACAACCACATATCAGCAACACATCCACAACATCCAACAATCTCTAATAGTAGGGTCTCCTGTACCTCCGCATTTCTAAAACCTAGGCATTTCAATTCCTTATGGCATATGTGTGTGTAAGATTTCTAACCATAATGGGCTACTATGAACATGATATGTGGGTGGAGAATTTTGACTTTGGCTAATGGTGGATATTTTTTGTTGCATGGATGGAACTATTTTAAAGAGTTTTGTAATGATGGGATCAATGTAAGTGGTATGAGGTGGAAGGGAAAATGGTGATGGAGTGTTTGTAATGTTAGGGGAAGTTAAAGAGACACTAAGAGGGGTGAAGGTGGAAGAAGGAATATGTGATGCCACAAAACAACTAGGAATTCTAGTTGGAATTGTGAAAGAAGGAGCCACAAGACTAACTTATTGCATAGTTGTTGTAACTTGAGGAGTGGTATAAGTTGGTATGGATGCTATGGTTGAAGGAGGAGGATTGTGAGGTCCTCCTTTGCTTATAACAATGTTGGATGACTAGGAAGTAAAAGGAACATGTTTATCGTATATCCCAGCTATTCTTTTCATAACTTGCAAGACATCATCACTTTTAACCAAATGATGAAGGTTTTCTATTGCAGGGATGATAGTGGTGGAAATGCTTTCAAGGGATAAATATTGTTGTAAATGTGCAAAATCTTCATGAATACTAATGATTTTTTCTTGTTGAATGGAATTTTTTTGTGTGTCAACATTCATTGGATGGAAAGGTAAAGGAATATTAGTGGTATTTTCCATACCTAATGCACCATTGTCCATACTAGGTGTAGGAGCTCTTAAGATCCCAAGGTCCATAATGAAAGTGCTATCACAGGAAGCCATGAGTCTAGAACTTTGTCTCACTAAAGTATTATCAATGGGGCACCAAACACTCATGCAAGTACCAAAAAAGATAGGGTGAATGCAAATGAAATGTAATCTAAGAGTGAAAAATGCAAATAAAAGGAATTCTACAAACTGAAATAGAGAAATAACAACAGAGAATAGAAATGCAGTAATTACCTAGAAAATGCCTAAAAATGTAGTATGAAATGTGTAGGTGGACTGATTCATCCAGGGTGGCGAATGAGTCCAAGTATGATATTTTTTGTGTTTTTCAAAAAATTTAAAGTTATTTTAATGCTTTTCATAAACAAACTAAGGATGCAAATGCAAATTTTTTAGTTTTTTAATGATATGCAAAAATGAAGTCTAGATAAGTCTTTCACTAATGCATTTATAAGAAACCCTAGGATGCAAATGCAATACAAAAGACAATGAAATTAAGTCCTAGGATGTAAATATAAATGCAAATTAGAATGATGTGATGTTCAATATGTGGGTTTACCAGAATGAACCATAGATTTTTGGGCATGAGGCTTATAGGCTACTCTTGCACTCTTAGGCTGTTTCACCTAAAAGGAGAGAGATAAACCTCCCAAAAAATCAATGTGATTCACTAAAATTAGGATGTGTATGATGTTACAAAGGCTAAATGAGGTGATTTAAATGCAACTAATCTAAGTAATTGACTGATTTTGAATGCAAAACCTAAGAAACAATTGATGTTTGAAAACACAATATGATATGCAAGAATGAGCTAAACATGAACAAATGAAAAATACAAAAGAAGGTTGAATCAAAGTGCTCCTAGGGAAATAATGAGGAATATAGAGTGTTCTAAAGGCTGATAGAGATCACTAAAAATCACCACAGGGACTCATTCGCCACTGATGGCGAATCACCCCCGCTTCAGATGAAATTTTTTGAAAACTGATTTCTGAGAGTCGGGATCCAGAATCTGAGAAAATCTATATTTTCAACCTTAAGGTGGGACTCATTCACCACTAATGGAAAATTAGTCCTCTCCCAAAATTCTATGAAATCAAGGACCAATTCTGTAGCACCAGATCTAAGGTTGTTTTCTTGTTGGGTTGATGGAGTCAAATATGTAGAAAATAGATAATAGGTTGTCTCCAAGCTTGAAATAGGTTGTAGTTGACTTGAAACACTTTTTTGACTTGTTGACCACCTTTCAACACCTATTTTATTGATAAATATACATACACAAGTCTGCAAACATACATACAAAAGGGGAAAATGGTTAAGGGTTAGGTTATAGGGATTTGCCTTGGTCAAATCCCACTTTGGTAATCAAACCATTAATGAAGAAATGGAATTAAATGAAAAAGGAAATATGAATAAACAACATGCAAATTTCCTAAACTTTCCAAGCTTATTGAATAAATATGAAGATATAACAATGGCTGCTCCAAAATACTTGATTGATGCTTGATTGAATGATGCAAAGTGCTTGAATGCTTGAACGAATGAGTGAATAAGTGAGCTTGATGAATGGGGTTAAAATGGATGTAAAAACACTTATTTATGCACATTTGTTCCTTAGTAACCCAAATATACCACATCATAGGCCGACATAAGGTTATTTTAAATAAAAACTCGAAAGAAAATTTGAAATATTTTGAATTTTGAGCCAAGAGGGACTCATTCACCACCCATGGAGAATGGGTTCCACCTTGGACTTGAAAGTGGTTGTTGAGAATTATCTTGCATTTAATGTTGTTTGTAGGGTTTAATTTCAAAAACACACTTAATTAATCCTTATAAGGGCATAAAAGGGTCAAATAAAGCATAAGAAAGGTGTAAATAGTGAAATTAAGCCTAGAAAAGTGTGAAATCTTGTTACAAGACTTTACAACACTTCAAAATAGCACTTGATAAGTGATGAAGAGGTGATTTTGAGGTGAATTTTAATGAATAGAGTCTAGAAAAGTGTACAATTTTTTTACAAAAATTCACAACACCTTCAGAGGACACCATAATTTGAATTTTAAGGACCTAATGTGAATGTTCAAGTGACATTACAACATTAAATCAAAGAAAAATGGACCAAGAATTGTAAAGAAAGGCCTAAAAGACCATGAAAATGTCAAGTGGCCATTTTTCTATGGCACAAGTAGACTTCCAATAATAGATCTATATGTAGTCTAAATTGCATCAGGTGACTCATCAGGTTTGCTCAATTTGCAACCTATGGTCATGGGCATACTAACTGGCCTACTATCCTCCATGCCAAAATTTTAAAGCATTTCTTGTGCATACTTGGTTTCTGATATAAATATACCTTTATCAGTTTGTGTTATTTGCAAACCAAGAAAAAAACTGAGTTCTCCTAGCATGGACATTTCAAACTCATATTGCATATTTGTAGCAAATATTTTGCACATTACATCACTTCTACCACCAAATATAATATCATCTACATATACTACAACAATGATCATTTGCTTACCTTCAAATTTGAGATACAGATTGCTATTAGGACAACCTTTCTTGAATCCTTGTTGTAGATATTCAACCAGTCTTGAATACCAAGCCCTTCATGCTTGCTTCAAACCATACAATGCTTTTCCCAGTTTGTAGAAATAATCATCATTCTCTAATATCTGAAAACCTTTTGGCTACTCAATATATACTTGCTCTTCAAGGTTTTTATTTATAAATGCATATTTGACATCCATTTGATATACTTTAAAACCTTTATACATAGAAAATGCAAGAAATATCCTAATAGCTTCTAATCGTGCAACTGGGGAAAATGTTTCTTCAAAATCAATCCCTTCTACTTGTGCATATCCTTTGCACATTAATCTTGCTTTATTTTTTACCACAACTCCATCTTTATTCAACTTATTTTTGAACACCCATTTAGTGCCAATTACATTCTTGCTTAATGGTCTAGGAACCAATTCCCATGTTTTTTTCTTTTTAATCTGATTGAGTTCCTCTTCCATTACTTTTATCTAGCTTTCATCTTTACTAGCTTCATCAAAGCTTTTTGGTTCAATCTGTGATAAGAGGGAAAAGTTCACTTGTTCCTTGTTCTTTGCAAGCCTTCTTCTAGTTTGTACACCTTCATTCTTATCACCAATTTTTTGATTTGTAGGATGATATTTTTGCACATATTTTGTAGGTGCTCATTCAACCATTTCTTCATTCTCTTCTTCTTCTTCTTGTTGTTCTTTTTTTTTTGCACCTATATCATCCTTATTTGTCTCAATTTCAAGATTGTTTATTCTAGGCTTACCTTGATTTGCACTTTCATCAACCCTTACATGTACACTCTCTACAATTCTATGCAATATCTTATTCTAACACTTATAAGCTTTTCTTTGGCTGGAATATCCCAAAAATATCCCTTCATTACATCTTGACTCAAAACTTCCTAAATTTTCATTTTCTCTTTTAATATAGCATTTATAGCCAAATACTTTGAAATGCTTGATTGATGCAGGCCTACCAAACCAAAGTTCATTTGGTGTTCTACTATTGTTAAATCTTATAAGTTCTCTTTTCTGAATGTACAAAGAAGTTTGTACTGCTTCTTTCAAAAATGTATCTACGAAGTTTTCCTCATTCAACATGGCTCTAGTCATCTCCTTCACAATCTTGTTTCTTTTCTCTACCACACCATTTTACTACGGTGTTCTTGGAGCTAAATACTAGAATTTGATTCCATGATCTTCACAATATTCCATGAATTCACTTGACATAAATTATCCACCTCTATCTGACTTGAGACATTTGATTCTTCTCCTAGTCTTATTTTCTAGCAGCTTCTTATAACCTTTAAATGCTTCAAACACCTAAGCCTTCTCCTTCAAAAATGTGACATATTCCATTTTGGTATAATCATCAATCAACAACATGATATATCTTTCTCTTTGAAACACCCTTGTCCTCATTGGACCACATAGATTAGTATGAATTATCTCCAAGGGTTTCGTAGTAGAATAATCATTTGTAGGAAACTTGAAATTTGTTTGCTTTCCTTGTTGGAATCCTTTGCAAATTATATTTTTAGGATTTACAATCTTAAGCATATTTTCTACTAGACCTTTTGAGCTTATTTTTACCAATTTGTCAAAGTTGACGTGTCCCAGTCTTTTATGACATAACCAATTCTCATTTTCTTGGTTGATTAAACATGTTTGGCCTTTTAACTCACACAAATTATAGAGATTACTATATTTCCTTTACCATTGAGCAACTTTTTTACCATTCATTCTTATCTTGTAGCCTTCAGAATCAAATTCAACTTTATATCCATTATCACACATCTGGCTGACACTAAAGAAATTATGTTTTAGAACTTCCACATATAGCACATATTTAGTTTTGTTCTTCCCATATATGCTCAGAATTCCTTTACCACAAATATTATTAGTAGTATTATCACCTAAGCTTATTGATCCCCCTTTTCTCATTTCAAGTTCAAAGAATTTTCTTTTATCACTAGTCATATGTCTAGAGAAACCACTATCAATGACCCACATATCTTGTTCCTTTGCATGTAATGTCGTTTGGGTAATCATATACTAAGTGACACAAGAATTTTGTTCTTTCTCCTTCCATATATTCTTGGGATTCTTCTCAATTTTATTTTCTTTTGTCTCAGAAGTCTTATTTCTTTTTATTCTTTAGTAGGTGAGGATTTCTTCTTCTTAGATTTTACAATTGGTCCTATAAATATTTCTCTATAGTTTCTAGCTATATAACAAATTATATTTATATCAACCAAGGGAGAAAATGGATTCTTGCTTGCAAAATTTTTATTATTCCTTAGAATGACTCTACATTCTCTATCCATACGACCAAAATTGTTACAAGTATAGAAATACCCATTGAAATATGATGAGTACCTGGTCATGGAGTTTCCTTTAGCCGAATGGGGAGATCTTCTTTGTCTATCCCTCCTTGGATAGTGTACTCTTGTGAATCCATCATTTTCTACCATTTTTCTATTTTGCATCTTCTTTTGTTAATCAAGAACTATTTGGTTGTCCTCCTTGACTTCAACTGATTTCTTTACTTGATCATATTTCTCTTCATCTTTAGGGGATTTTTCTTTGTCTGATTTTTCATCACTTGGGGCTGATTTTTCTCCTACTCTAAATATTTTATAAAGTTTTGTAGAGGCATCCACAAATGAACTCTTTCCTTTTTCCAAACCTAAACCAAATTTCTCTTTATTTGTAGCCTTTTATGTACTTATCAATTCATTCAAAATATTTATACCACCTTTCAACTTCAATCCATTTTTTATCTCCTCATTGGCCTTCTCCAATTATTTTCTTAAGGAAACTATTTCTACGTCAAGCTTCGTGCACCTATCCACATCAAATTGCAGTTTAGACTTCATAACATATTCAAATCTTTTGAGATCTTCTACTTGCAGTTTCAGATTAACCACAAGCTTATTTGATTCCTCAAGTTCTTGAGTTAGCTTATCATTATCCTTTTCAACATTATTTTTTATTTTCTTTTTTTATCTCTTAATATCACCAAATTTATCTCTTAGTTCATCAAGATCTTCAAGAGAATTGATTAATTCTCCTTCAAGATCAACAACTGCCTCCTCTTATCCTTCATATCAGTCCTCAATTTGTGCATCTTCCTAATCCTTAGTTTCTTTAGCCATGAATATAATTATCTTCTATCTTCTCTCATTACAAGGGCATGACCTTGATCCTCTTCGTAACAATCACTAACATCAAACACTACACTTTCTTCACTAATGTATAGACTTATCTTCTTTCCATAATTCTTCCTTTCTGGATAAATCATTTCTTCTTTTTGTTATCTTCTTGCTTGAAACTGTCCTCTTTATCATATGGACACTTTGAAGCAAAATGACCTATTCTACCATAATTAAAACACTTGAAGGGGAGCTTACCTTTATACTTGTCGGATCCTCTCCTTAGCCTTCTTATGAAGTTTTCTTTTTCCTCATTGGTTTTTTCATGATTAGATGCACTAACAACAACTTTGTCTTTCTTATTAGCTTCATATTTTTCTTTCTTGATAACCTTAAATGCAACTTCTCTCCTAGATGATTTAGCACCTGGTATTCTCATATTATATGGAGTAATTATGCCATGCACCTCATCAAGAGTAAGTTTATCAATTTCTCTTTCTTCTTTGATAGAAGAAATCTTGGAATCATATTTAGTTGTTATAGACCTGAGAAATTTCAACACATCTTCTTCTTTTAGATCTATACCATATCCTTTAATGGTAGTCACTACACCATCAACTCTCTAAAGATACTTTGCAATCTACTCTTCTACAGTCATCTTCAAGCCTTCAAATTTTGATCTCAACACTTGTAACTTTTCCAACTTCACTTTGGTGTCACCTTCATAGATCTTCTTTAATTTTTCCTAGACATCATAGGTAGTTTTACAATGCATAGCTTTGCTATACACAAAATTAGACAAATTGGTCATAATGATAAAACAAGCTTTCTTATTGTCCTCATGAATCTTCTTTCTTGTAGGATTAGTAGGAATAGTAGCAAGAATGGTATATTGGGTCTCGATAGATGCCTAGAATTCTGTTCCAAGAGAAACTAAGTATCCTTCCATTAATGAGCTCCAGTTAGCATAGTTTGTTCCATCAAACCTAGGTGGCTTGTTTGAACCTTCCTGAAATATCATTGTGTTCGCCTATCCAAGATCTACCCAAGCTGGTTAAGCTTCTCCTAGGGAACTTAGGGCTCTGATACTAATTTTTATAACACAATGATCTACTAAGAGGGGGTGAATTAGTAGATATTAAAACTTTTGGTTCTTAAAAAATTTTGTAGATTCAACCTTAAACTCTGATGTGCAGATTGAAACATGAATAAATATAATAACCACAAGCACATGAGAGATCAACACATAACACTAGGTATACATGGAAAACCCAAGATGGGTAAAACCATGGTGAGAAATGTTTCTAGGATCTATTGTCCTAATCCAGCCTCACAAGCATCAAAGTTTAGTTACAATTTTTAAGGGCTACAACCCCAAGGAAGCTTCAACTCCCTATTTTAGAAGCAATATCTTCATGGATGATACAACACCCTGATATGAGATACAATGTAGTGAAAATGGAGGCTACAACCTCTTATAGAATTACAAGTTCAAATGTGCATATAAGTGGTTCTACATAAACCTAAGATGCATCAATGCATGCAATACAATGTTGCACTTATTGCAACTTACACTATGTTGTTGTAACTACACTCTCAACAACACATGCTTCTATTCTACACTCTCCTCTGCTCTGCAGTTTCTTCTCTACCATATTCTCAGATTTAAATCTCTCTATTTAGCACTTTGTGTACTAGCAATCTTTACACCACTTTGTTGTAGACTCAACACCCTAAAATTACCTAATTGTCTTCCTTCTTTACCAACCAACAATCAATACCTCGAGACGCACTACATCATCTAGATCAGCCCTGGCACCTCGTTAGGGTTTCCTTCACTTGCAAACCTCACCAACAAGCTACCTTTGCATTGAGCCACACAACATTTATTTCAGATACAAAGAATTTTCCTCATTCTCTTTGTTGAACCTAAAAATATGATTATGCATTCAATTTATCCTTCTATTCATTCAATCTGATCTTGATTCTCTTCTCTATGATCATCTAAACCACTACCTTTAAGATCAAATATTCATTTTCTTGGTTATTGAGGTAGTTAGACAAATTAATTCTTTCTCCTATGCCAGTTTGTAGTTCAAACCCTTGTTCATACTTGTTATAGCCATTTCAGATCGTTGCATTTGAATTCTAGTTGTTGACTTTCTCCTTTCATGCCTTGATCCTACACTTTCCATTCATTATCATAATTTTAATTGATGACCATTTGATAAGGGGTCATTCAGATCTCTTTCATTGATTTATCATATCGCTCTATCGAAGAGGCACATACTATAGTCCTACTGATGTTCATTGTTCTCTCTGGTAAGAAATACCTTCAAGTGCATGGGCCCTCATGTGATCTATCCTCCATGTTAGTTCAACCTCATTCACAACAATGATGTGAATTAGCTCATCAAGCAATCACTCTTCACCACCTGTCAGCCTTCATCACAATCGGGTCCAACTAGCTTCTCACCCTATCACTCCATCAAAGAGATATTTTAATAACCCCCACTAAAACCATCATTCCACTTTGATGAGTGAATGTTCCTCCTTATTGTTTTTTTGAAGAGACATGCTTCAAATTCTTGCCAAACTATTGATGTCTCACCAATGGAATGACCATCAAGATGTCGAGGAGACATCCTTTAACATCTTACCAATATCAATTTTTCTCACCAATGAACCTTAGCTCACTTTTGCTATGGATACCATTGGGTCCTACTACAATATGCTGACCGACATGGAAGATTTCCACCAATCCGATTAACCTCGTGGGTTTAAACAAGCCCCACCAAAATTTCATTAGTGCATGCAAGCACCGTTCAATCCACCCAAATCGATCATCACCATCAATATTCCACCATTGGAATGTCTCCAATACCCTAGCTTATCTCCCTTCAAAACCATTAGGTCACCTTGATGCATCAATCAACTATGCCCTCAATCCATTGGAAAGTCAAAGAAATAATCATGAAACTACCTTCAATCTGCATCTCTCTCTCTCTGATCAAGCACATATCAAAATATTGAATAGACATCTGAACAAGTCTTGCCAATGACCATCAATCACACTAATGAAGGTCATTGATGATGTCACCTATCCATCTTATTGTCATGCCACTACATCGTAATCCATAACAAGGATGTGGATTACCATTCACTCAATCCTTTCATGCCTCATGTCATCTTCATCATCATTGTCACTTCATGTCATCTTCATCATCATTGTCACCCACATCATCATGACTAGGTGCCACTTGGAGTGCTACCTTCCCATCACCAAGTCAGAGAGACATTGAAAAAGGTCTCAAGGTGATCCCACAATACTAGTTTACACTTTCTCAGAGATTCTAATTTTTGCTAAAATCACATATTTTTAGAAAATATAATGATTTAAGCCTTCAAAAGTTCCATTTAAAGGATTCCAATTGAATAGGGTTTGATCAAACCACCTTAGATTAAACCCCCTTGGATAGAACCCCACTAGTTTTAAACCATACCTATAATAGATTCTCATTTACACCCATCAAAATGTTGATAAAAAACCACTTTTGATTTATCTTTTGGGGGATCAAATGAATTTATTTAATTTTTTAATTTTTTTTGTGAGTATGTAGTCCTTATTATAAGCTTCCCAAAAAGTATAATCTTAAATAAATTTAATTTGATTATTATATTTATTTTTTATTTCTTGTGAATGTAGGTTTTTCACCGAAAATTAAGCTCTTTGTTCTGCACATGTGGAAAAATAGAAGATTATCAAAATAAAATTCTAAAAAAAATGTTTAGCCTAGGTATTGATATCCTTGATCCACTATTTTTTTTTTTGAATTTTGATACATACAAAAAAAATTATGTTGTATACATTCTACCTATGTCTGAGTTGTAATTGGTTTGAATTCGAAACTTGATTAAGGAAGCAATATTCAATAAAACACTATGAAACCAAATGAACTAGTTAAATATCATAGTTACAAATCTAAATTTGAAAAAAAATAGAATTTTATCATTCATTGAGAAAAATTTATGTTGTATACGGTGAGTATCACTCCTTAATAATGGTGTTTACTGATAAAAACTAGTTTTCGAAGGAGATGGAAAAATAAGTGCAATTTGATTCCAATTTTTTTAAAAAATATATATTTAGAATCTACAGAAAAATTTCACAAATCACTAGTTTTCATCATCTTCAAATTCCTCATGGTTTAGCCACTATAGGTGCTCGAAAGTGAAGATTTAGTTAAAAAAATTAGTTCAGTGTCCAGTTTGGCCAAAAATTGTAAACCAGTATTGTGGGTGTTGGCAAGAGATACTGTACAAGTTATCAGGTGTTGTCATTGATGGCAACCCTAGTCAGTGGTTTGATTCACATGTCAGTATCTGATCATACCAGAAGTTAGATCAAAGTTTTGTGATTAACTATCAAGCAAGAATAGAGCATCCAATAGAATTGTGTTCATCGATTCATATGTAATTTTCTGTTATCTTTTTGAGTTTTGGATCTCAGGGAAGGTATTTTTGTGTATAATCTTGTTATCCTTGAATCATAGAGCCTCGTATCGATCCATGTGCAAGATAGAAGATCCAGTTGATCATTTTTTTGTTTAACAATGCAAGAAGGCCGACTAAGTGAATATAGCATGTTGTGGATATTCAAGGATTAATTTTTTAAGTGTTTTTGTGTTCGAGAATGTAGATTTATGTCCTCACTATATTGAGGCAAACTTTGGTTGGTGTGAATTGAATTTTTTTGGTGGATTGCACCGATAGTTTGTAAATATTTTCTATTTTATTGAAGCTGACATGTAGCGAATTAAATCTTTAGTAACGGATATATATAAGCGATTGTTTATATCATTTTGATATATGTATGAAGTGTGTTGATGTGTGATGCAAAAGTTAGAAGGATTATAGAGTGATTATGCACAGTTTCACTTGTGCATAAAAGGATTTGTGATGCATGTTAAAGAAGACATAGCAGAAGAGAAGAATCAGACAAAAGGTCAAGAAAGTGATCAATGTGCTTAACCAGAACTATTCTCAGGAAATTGTAGATGCTATTTCATAGTTCACCACTCTAGTTGTCTTTTGACATTGATTGTATGGTAGTGAGCCTTTTTGTTTTTGAGCAATGAGCTCTAGGTAGTGTGCCTAAATGTAAGTGCATTCCCATTTTCTAAACATCTTTTGAGTATACTTAGATAATATTGTGGATTGACCTCCACCATGCTTTTTCCCCTAGCAGAGTTTCCACATAAAAAAATCCTTGTGTTATGGTGTTGTGGTTGCTTTTTTTATGTTCATACATATTTATTTTGGTTGAATGTTATAAGTTCTTTAAATATCAGATTAATAAAGCTAAAAATTGCATAACACCGATTCACCCCCCCTCTCAGTGTTCCTTGATTCCAATAGTGGGATTACCCCTCACCGAAGCCACATAGTCTCGCTGATAATGCTTCCATACACCTTATCGCTCCATCAATGAGACTTCTCCCAAACTCCTACCAATACACTAGTGTCTCACCAATGAAATGATCATCACCTCGTTGAAGAGACATCTTCCATTCTCTCATTGACCACGCATGGTCATGCCGATATGAAGGGGATGTATAACCTTAAAGTGCTAGACAGAGGATCCAATCACCCTCAAGACTATAAAGACATAAATTGCAACCAATGCAACTAATAACCATCGATACAAGGTCAACATCAAAATAGAAATCTATTATTTATGCCATGACTGCAAGTATCCTTAGGGTTTAACTGATAAACCCTAACACTTGAGAGTAGAAATAAAACATTTTTGGGTGCATCCATCACTTTCTTGACCTACACAATACCTTTCTAGAAACCTCTCGAGAAACCCAATTTAAATCTGCCATCAAGTCCACTACTCTCACACTCATCCTTTGTCATCATGCCAATGATCCCCTTTGCCATATTTTCCCTTTTGGAATCAATGACAACTATATTCCAACAATGTATGCCAAGTACCACTACCTTCATGATTAAACAAACAACACCAAACATCCAATATATACCACAAATGCATGCCAAAAATATCTCACTTGAATAAGTACCAAATGAAACTAACCATGTCTTCCATATGTACAATACCTGAGTACATGATAATATTGTAAATGCCACAAATAACCCTTGACATCAATGCCAAAATCAATGTCAAAGGGGTCAACACAAGGTACACCTCCACAACAACAACAAAAAGGAGCTAACCCTCCTTCCATTCAACACCAAGGAGCTAACCCTCCTTATGTTTGACAAGGAGCTAACCCTCCTTACGTTCAACAAGGAGCTAACCCTCTTTATGTTCAACAAGGAGCTTACCCTCTTTACATTTAACAAGGAGCTAACCCTCCTTACATTCAACAAGGAGCTAACCCTTCTTCCATTCAACAACAAGGAGCTAACCCTCCTTACATTCAACAAGGTACTAACTCTCCTTACATTCAACAAGGATTTAACTCTCATTCCACCCATGATGGTTACCAAGGTCTTGTCCCTCAACAATACCCAACTTATGATCAAAACATGGTAGGAAAACAAGGTCACTACACGTAGGATTCCCAAACAAACATACCAAAGATAGAGATTGAAATGAAACTACAAGTGATAAATCAAAGAATATCAGACATGCAGGTAGGGAAAACAAAGAAGACTTATACCCTTCAGGATATATGTCCATTTCCTTTTGATTGTGCCATCACTATGCTTCAATTTCCAAAAAACTTTGAGATACTAAAGCTTGATAAATATAAAGGAAAAAGAGATCTAATAGAACATGTGGGAGATTTATTGGTAGCATGCATGGAATTCCAAAACAATGACTCTTACATCATGAGGCTCTTTCCTTGTAGTCTTACTAGTCACACTATGGAGTGGTTTTCCCATCTACCACTAGGAGTTAAAAGCTTTGATGAATTGTCTACAAAATTCATAACCCACTTCTCATTCAATATAGAAAAAAGACATCACCATCATGGATTATAAAAAATTAAGTACAGTCAATGAGAATCCTTCACCTCCTACCTTCAACAATGGCAACATAAGGCTAGTTAATGTAAATTTCCTATTCCTGACAAGGAATCGATAAACATATTTGTTTACAATTTCCAAGAAGAAGTAAACTACCAACTTACCATGTTGCTTCCCACAAACTTTGAAGAGTCCATTGAGAAGGGAATTCACATAGAAAGGGCCATCATAGCAAGAGTATTGATCAAGCTAAACAACCCAAAAGATAGTTCCTCTAATTCAAATGAGAAACCTAAAGTTTGGGTCAAGAACAAAAATGTCACAAATGATGGGGTGGTGGATGCAAGAGTAGTATGGAATGTGAAAAATCCAAATGTACCTCAAAACAAACCTCAAGTGGCACAAACAAACTATACTCCTAATAATTCACAAAATAACCAACTTACATGTCCCCAAAACAATGAAGCGGTTAACTAACAGACATATCAGGGAGGGTAGTTGAGACAATATGATCAACCAAGAAGAAGAGCCATTTGAGATAGTCATGTGTAAGCTAGTAGAACAAAATCTCATCAAGGTTAATGATCACCCAAACTATGAGGAGACGAGCTTCAAGACACCATGGTACAATGAGGACTTGTCTGAGTTCCACAAAATTAAAGGAAATAAAACAAACAATTGCATGAGACTCAAGTAGATCATACAAAAATTGATAGAAAGAAGGAAGTGGGTGTCAAACATCATTTAGGGAACAAGGACCTATAGATATACACAAATCTAATTCCAAACCATGCTAACAGGAATGACAAAGAAAAGTACCAAGACAATCATAATGCTAACTACACTTACGGTGAAGGTACCCTCTCTCAAGTAGATGATAGGGTGGATATAGTGACTTACGAGGTAGATAAAATGATTGTAATGTAACTAACCATTCAGGAAGAGTTATGATACAAGGACCCCTACCTAAGCCTATAGCTAAGTAATCAAATGAATATAGTATTTTGGAATAGTTAAAAAGGACTCCCGCCTTTATCTCAATCCTAGAACTACTAAAATATCACCTACACATAGGGAGACACTAGAAAAATCATTAGAAGCATTTGTTCCTAAAGATCTCAATTCGGATCAGCTCCAAGCCATGGTTGGAAAAAGCATGGCCAATCAACATTTATCATTTTTCAAGAAATACCTTCCATACAGGTCATTCCACAACCAAGCTCTCTACATAGAGGTTCAAGTCCACAAGAACATACTCAAGAGAGTGTTGATAGATAATGGTGTGGGTCTAAACATCTGTACCTCGAAATTCATAAAAAAAATTGGGGTATTCTAACAATGTTATAGAAAAAGGAAAGAGCATTACTACAAGGGCCTATGATGACCTTGAAAGGAATTCAAAAGTGACAATTAGGCTACTAGTGCAAATAGGACCAGTCATCATATAAACTACATGTCAAGTACTTGATCTCGAGTCACTATATAACCTCCTCCTAGCATGCCCTTGGATCCATGCACTACAAGTGGTTCTGTTGTGTGGTCTCACAACATGCCCCAAGACTATAAAGCTTGGGGACCCAAGTAAAAAATAATGCTTATGACAGGTGATAGCTAGAGGAAGAAATCACCAGAAGGTAAAAGTTAAAGGAAATTTTTTCTATGTATTTTGTGATTCAAGAGTACCGAGTACCAAAAACTGGGTATTAGGAAGCTAGAAATGTAAAAATGTTAATGCAAAGTTTTGGGTACAATGTTCTGGTCTAGGAGTACAGCTCCAGTAAAATTTGTTGGTCTTGCGTACTGGGTACTGAGTAACAATGTTAAGTTTAAAAGGTTAAATGTTTAATGTTTCAGAAGGTCTAAAGGTCCAATAACCCAACTTTGATAGAATAATTATGCTAGAATATGAATTTTTTTTTTTAAAGTCTAATATTTATGATGATTCAAGATAATGATTTATTAATAATGATTTTTTTTCATGAGAGTTTTATGAATGTTTTAAAAGGGATTTAATGTGTGGAATTTGTACTTGTAGGAGAAGCAGATTGTAATGCAACATTCGGGTATGGATGGTCAAGAAAACTATGTTTGCAAATAGATCTGCTGGTGTTACTAGGTTTGGTAGTACACTTTGGAAGCTCATGTAGGAACAAATTTCATTGAAAAGAAGCACCAAGTATCGGGAAACTCGAAACCCTAGTATTAAGCATGTGATGAAAGAGTGTACTCATTATGGGGGTAATTCATTCCTAGGTGTTGGAAAAACAAGGACATACAACTGAGAAGGGGTGAATCAGTTGTCATGGAATATTTTAAAAACTTTTCAAACTTAACTTTACTCTTAGATCTAATGAATGAACAATAAACCACAAACAATCAGCACATTAGAAACATAGAGAACACCAAGATATTTTACATGGAAACCTTGTTAGGGGAAAAACCATAGTGGATGTGAGTCCACAATATTATACCCTATTAAAAGTATAAAGAATAATAATGGGAATGCACATGCATTCAAACACACTTCCTAGAGCTCACTACTCAAATACAAGAGGGCTCACTGCCTAAAGAAGACACACTATCTTACAGAAATTCAGATTAGATCTGCAGGGTATGAACTGAGAAAATAACTTCTAGAAAAGCCTGATTAGAGTTCTGGTTAAGCACAAAAATACTCCTTCACACTTCGCTCAAACTTCTTCACACTCTGCTCTGCAATCGAATGATTAGATCACTATTCACACACTTTCTCTTCCTCTGTTTTCACACACACCTTAACTTTGCACAAACAACTACTCTTATATATCTGCAACATGGATTTACATCAACAACTTCGTTGGCTATAATAAAATATGAAATATAAAACATATACTGTAATGTCCCATCACGCAAACCCCAAAGGACAACTAAAATGCAACATTTTTTTTTTGAAAACATAAAGAATAAACACTAAGTTTACTAATGCAACTAACATAACTAATGATTACAAGTTAAACACCTAAGTCCCTTGGGGTACACAAGGTGACATTACGTAATCTATCCCATAACAAATCTAATAAAAGTAATTACCAATTCTACTAACGTAACTCATTCATTCACATGTCTTCATTTAAACATTTATTAAAGATAAGCAATAAGACAAGAATAAACCATATAGAAAACCATACATTCTTTCATAAATCATTGTACTTAGTAATATAAAGAACATATT
The DNA here is from genome assembly GCA_007258455.2 of Sequoia sempervirens. Lineage (NCBI taxonomy): Eukaryota > Viridiplantae > Streptophyta > Pinopsida > Cupressales > Cupressaceae > Sequoia > Sequoia sempervirens. The sequence goes on along the minus strand of VDFB02252616.1, from coordinate 224,126,564 downwards.
TTCTCAAACATAACACAACATCAACAATATTAACAATTATCATTCAAGAATGAATAACATAATGCGATTATACATTACATCAATCTACAAGTACATCTCATTGAACAATTACTCAAGATCACATCATAAGTCTACCCAATACATGGGAGAGTAACATATCATTACAAAAAGTATAATAGAAGTACAAGTATACATCTGGAGACATATAAACTCTGGATCAAGTTGTCTCTGCAAAACTCTGCACTAAAAGGTACATCTACAAAATAGGGAACCCAACGGGGTGCGTACGTTCCACCCGACCACCCCCATGCTAGGAGTATATAAGGAAGGGTCCCCGACCAAGAACATCCAAACACATACATAAGACTAAACTTCAAACATGGAAAACTAAAACACACATAAAGGGAAACATAACATCAAAAGACCACTTCTAGAGGTTAGCATCAAAACAAATCAAGGGAAAGCTAGAGGAGAGTGTCATCGTATAGTCCTACATGGGTTATCTTGACTTCCAATCTCTAGGCGCTAGCCCCCATCTATGGTTATCCTAATAGCCTCTCTAGGCGTTGGCCCCATAGGGTGACTCGTGCGGGACTGTTAACCTCTCATGGAGACAAGGCAACGATCTTGCCATCCATGGCCTTCTTAGACCACCTTTAGTCTTTGTAAGCACTAACAGGTGGTCGAGGCATCCACAATTATCTTGTTAATGTTTAACTACCCACCCCCTAATTAATTAATTAGGTTATCACTTATTACTCAAACTCTAATGTGGGTTATCCTGACAGCCCCTTTGTGAGTTGGCACCCACGTAGAGCCACCCCATAGAAACCAAAAACATAACAAAAAATTCCAATGGGTTGTACCCACAAGTACTCTAAAACCAAAAATAGAACAACCACGAGGCAAAACCATCTCGATTAAAGTCATAAGAATGAACTCCCATAAAATTAGGTACAACCCAAATAAATTAACTCAAAGTCACAACTAAAGTCAAGATAGAGACAAGTATCAAATTAAAAGGTCACATAATAAACCACCATTTTCCCATGCCTCTAGAAGTTTTAAATGACAACAGAAGCTTATATAGAAGAATAGACTAACTTAACGGTTTTCCCCACATGACATAACCCAAATAAGTGAAAACCATAATTGACTTAGCAATAATTTGACAAATACAATTTTCCAAGGAAAATAAATAATTGATTTATCCAAAATCATTCGTCAAAACCTAATTAACAATACTTATCTGCAAATAAAGCAATCACTCTGTAATATCCTACCATTGCAAATTTTAACATCATCTAATTGTCCATAATTTTAGAAAGAATTACCATATATATATATATAACAAAATATAAATTATATCTTTAAAAATCATACATATAAACCACATTATAAAAAAAACTATCAATATGATCACTGTAGATTTACAACTATATATATATATATATATATATATATATATATATATATATATATATACACATACATATAAGTTGTAATGACCTATCACACAAACCCCAAAGGACAACTAAAAATGCAACAATTTTTTTTAATATATTTTATTTTATTTTTAATTTATTTTTTTATAATTATTTAAAAAAAAAATAGAAACACATAACTCAAACCTGGGTATATATATGTATTAAAACAAAAATTAAATGAATTTTAATTAAAAATATATATTTAAAACATTATTACTAGTCGCAGCCCATAGGGACTGTGGGTTTGCAAACACTGGGTACTCTGGGTAGCTTGAGTTCGTTAGGCAACCTTTGCGTTAACTCTTGATCTCACATAACCCCAATTGTTGTGCAGGATCATGCCTCAAGGTAGAGGCCATGGTCAAGGAAGAGGCCAAGGTGGTGGTCGGGGGCCAACCGCCAAAGTCCATCACCTTCGAGCTCCCACGGTTCTGAGCATGAGGAACTACAGAGTTCCCAAAGAAATCCAATAGGTGGTGGTCAGAACCTAGAATAGTGTGGTTTAGATGGTCAATTGCAGCATTTACTAGAGGAGATACTAGGCTATTTAGGCCCAAGGCAAGTGGAAGAACAAAGGTTGGAAAGGGAAAGGGAGAGATCCCCTAGACGTGGGGAAATCATAGTTAAATAGAATGCAGTAGTGGCAGGTCACATGAGAGACCTGTTGAGAGCACGACCTCCCACATTTGATGGTTTTGGTGGGGGTCTTAAAGTAGAGACTTGGCTGATCGATCTGGATAGATGCTTTGTTATGCATCCCTATGGCAGTAATACTAGGGCTAGGTGTGCCATCATGCACCTCAGAGGCTTCGCATCCACTTGGTGGTGGCTGGAAGAACATAAATTACATATTGACATCAGTATGGTGACTTGGGAATTGTTTATGGAGAGATTCAGGGCCCGTTTTCTTTCTGATCATTGGAGGCAGTGTAGAGAAAATGAATTCCACAAGCTAAGATAGATGGCAATGTCCATAGAGCAATACGATTGCCATTTTTACGAGCTCAAACAATATGCAGGGATCGGAAATGATGAGGCAATGCTTGTGCAACATTTTTTCAGGGGCTTATATTCCTGAATCAGTGGTGGAGTTAGAGTCTTCGAGCCAAAGATAATGGAGGTAGTTGTTGAGAAGGCTCACCTTGTAGAACAAAATTTGTCTATGGCATTGGGAGGTCACACAGGAGTTCAGATCAGCAATGCCCCAGTATCAGGTTTTGGTTCTAGACGTGGACAACCTAAAGCTGTAGGGTCTTCCAAGAATTTTCAGGAACCCTCTAAGGGTGGTCTGTAGTAGCAGCAACAATCACAACCCAAATAGAACAAATCATAGTCTCATTAGGGAGACAGATCTCAGAGCAGGAAGAACCGAAGTTGACAACAAATTAGACAGGATCATTTTGAGCAGCCTACTCAGAGCACACAGTCGACACCTTCTCGAGGTAGTTTCTAGCAGTTGAGTGCACCGTCTGGTGTTAGAGGTTTTGGACGAGGTACATGTTGTTTCTCTTGTGGGAAATAGGGACATATTTCCAGACAGTGTCCATAGAGGAGCACTACAAGTTTTAGCTAGAGACCAGTTGCATCTGAGCCGACAGTGGGCGATGCAGGTAGAGCACATCAGGTATTTGCGACAGTGGACAATCACCAAGTTGAACATCAGGGCACTGTAGTTGATTCATCAGGTGCATTGTATGGTACTAGCATTTTCATTCTCTTTGATTCTGGAGCATCAAATTTATTCATTTCTCCTTCAATAGTAGAATGTTGTAGACTGGTGGTAGCAAGGCAAGGCATTAAGTGGTAGGTCGAATTGGCCTCTGGGTCTAAGGTAGCGGTTGAGTCACTAGTTTAGGGTTGTAATTTGGAAATTAGGTCACTCATGACTATGGTAGATCTCTGAATCCTACCTCTTGGTTCATATCATGTGGTCCTAGGTATGGATTGGTTGAGTGCCCACCGTGCCATAATTGATTGTCGGCATAAGGTTGTGTGTTGTGTTGATGATGTAGGTGATGAGGTTGAGATCATTGGCATCTAGAGACCTATCTCACTACGTTTGATCTTAGCTATGCAATTATAAAGGTGCTTCAGACAGGGTTGTCAGCTATTTGCAATGTCTGTTAATGATTTGCACTCAGATGAGAGTCAAGGGATTTCATTGGATGATTACCCCCTTCTTAAGGAATATTCTGATGTCTTTCCAAGTGAAATTCCTAGGATGCCACCAAAGTGTGACATCGACTTTAGAATCGATCTTGTTCCTAGAGCTAAGCCTATATCTCATGCTCCATACCGGATGACAACATAGGAGTTGTAGGAGCTTCGCTTGCAGCTGGAGGATATTTTAGAGAAAGGATTCATCCATCCTAGTGTTTCCCCTTGGGGATCACCGGTTATATTTTTGAAAAAGAAGGATGGTTTTCTTCGATTATGTATTGATTATAGGCAGCTCAACAAAGTGACGATCAAGAGTCAATATCCTTTTTTGAGAATTGATGACTTGTTCGATTAGATTAAAGGAGCTCAAGTTTTCACTAAGATTGATCTTAAGTCTGGCTATCATCAGTTGCGAATAGTCGAAGCTAATATTCATAAAACTACATTCTGCACTCGTTACAGGCATTATGAATTCACTGTTATGTCGTTCGGGTTAACGAATGCACCATCATTTTTTATGTGCCTTATGATTGGAGTCTTTTGAACCTATTTGGATAAGTTTGTGCTTGTGTTTCTTGATGACATCTTGTTTTACTCTAAATCAATGGAGGAGCATGAGGAACATTTGAGATAGGTATTACAATGTTTGAAGGACAACCAGCTGTTTTCCAATTTGGGTAAGTGTGAGTTCTACAAAAAAGAAGTGAAATACTTGGGGCACGTCATCTCAGGTGTAGGTATCACAGTGGATCCATCAAAGATCTAGGCTATTGTTGATTAGCTAGCACCCAAGAATGTTCCAGAGATTCACATTTTTATGGAATTAGCGGGCTATTATCGACAGTTTGTACAGGGTTTTTCTAGGATTGCACATCCCATTACTTCCCTTTAGAGGAAAGGGAAGAAGGTCATTTGGTCTGATCAGTGCCAGACAACATTTGAGACCTTTAAGGATAGGTTGACTAGTGCACCAATATTGGTAGTGCCTGATCCTACTGGGGATTTTGTGGTATGCACAGATGCTTCCTTGGAAGGCTTAGGAGTTGTCTTGATGCAAGAAGGTCGTGTAATTGCTTATGAATCCCATAAGCTCAAGGATCATGAGCTAAATTACCCCACACATGACTTGGAGTTAACCATAGTGGTTGATGCCCTTGTGAGATGGAGACACTTCTTATTGGGTCATAGGTTCGAGCTTCACAGCGATCATCGCAGTTTGCAATACATTTTTACTCAACCAAACCTGAATGCCAAGCAGCGGAGATGGATGGAATTCCTCTGTGAATATGACTTTGAGGTCAAGTATTTTCAGGGCAAGGAAAATGTAGTGGTGGATGCTCTGAGTCGACGGAGACGTGAGATTTCTACAGCAGCTCTCGAGGTGGATTTGAGGAGTCAAGTCCTTGTAGTGCTTCCTACAGATAGCTAGTATTAGGAAGTGAAGTCATAAATTGAATCTAGTAGAGCTTTAGAAGGAAAGTTTGTAGGGTACTCACTGGAGTCAGATGGTCTTTTGAGGTATTTGTGTCGCTTGTACATGCCTTCTGCTGAGGGTCTTTGGACTCTAATTAGGACTGAGGCACATCAAGCTCCCTACTCTACTCACCTGGGAGTTAAGAAAATGTATGTAGATCTTCGTGCACTATACTTTTGGGCTGGCATGAAGAGGGATATTGCAGACTTGGTGGCTAGATGTTTGGAATGTCAAAGGGTCAAGGTAGAACACCAGCATCCCACAGGTCTTTTACAACCTCATCTCATTCCGGGATAGAAGTGGGACATAATTTCTGTAGACTTTATTGTGGGATTTCCTATGACTTCTCGACATCATGATACTATCATGGTCACAGTTGAAAGATTGACCAAGGTGGCACACTTCTCCCCCATCCAATCATCTTACACTGCTTCTTCGGTTACTAGAATCTTCATGGAATATATTGTTCATCTGCATGGTATTCCACGGAGAATCATTTCCGACAGAGATCCAATGTTCACATCTACATTATGGACATCATTGCAGCGTGCCTTATGAACTCAGCTAAACTTTAGTTTTGCCTACCATTCTAAAATAGATGTTCAGAAAAAAAGAGTTAATCAGGTTCTTGAGGACATGCTTCGTATGTACGTGATGGATCAACAATCAAGTTGGGAGGATTATTTGCATCTAGTGGAGTTTTCCTACAACAATGGATATCATAGCTCGATTGGTATGACTCCCTTTCAGGCACTATATGGTCATCCCTGCAGGACCCCACTAAGTTGGGACCGTCTTGAGGATAAAGTTCTCCTTCGTCCCAAAATTCTTCAGGTCATGGAACAATAGGTAGCTCGCATTAGAGAGCATCTTGTGGTAGCTCAAGACAGATAGAAGAAATATGCTGATGCACATAGAGTTGATCGCCAGTTCTCTGTTGGTGATCGAGTCTTTCTAAGAGTGCGATTGCAAAAGATCCCAATCCATTATGGAAAGGGTTCCAAGCTCACACCTCGATTTGTAGGACCATTTGAATTTTTGGAGAGGATTGGCCCCATTGCTTATTGCCTAGCATTGTTGCCCAGTCTATTGCAGATTCACGATGTTTTTCATGTTTTTGCACTTAGGCCATATTATCCAGATGTTACTCACATACTTGATTGGAATGCTCTTTAGGTCGAGGACGGGTAGCTAGCACTCGATCCCATGGTCGTGCTATAGCATTGGAGACTCACCCTCAGGGGCAGAGATATTGAATAGGTGCAGGTTCAGTGGGACCCGAATGATGAGACTTTAGCAACATGGGAGGATGCATCCCGTAATATTAGAGAGGCTTACCCATATTTATTTAGTGGCTTCCAGGAGTAGGCCTTGTTCTAGGGGGGGAGGATGTAATACCCCTCATGTTGTTGATACTCTTTTGTGTGGATTTTGTACTTGGTTTGTGTGGGTGATCAGTTCACCGGTTTTGGTTGTGTGGATTCATAGTTTGGTTGGTTTGCTACACTTGACATTACTTATGATGCTTGATGATACATTTCATGGTGATTATGTTATATGGTTATGTTATTGTTTTCTTTAATAATATATGTGGCGATGTTGTGATTCTATGCAGCTATGGTTTCTGATGTGTTTGCTAGGGAGTCTTGGTGAAAGGACGGAGTGGCATCACTTGCTTGCAAGTACTCTGCTACCCCATGATTACCTTTCACGGTGTGTCTTCAATAGAGATTTACATGCTACTTGACGTTTGTTTCTATGCAAGATGCAGGTACTAGACACCAACTCCACCTGCTTGATAGGTTTGAGTGTGTCCCATAAACCCAACGGGTATGATTTTGTAAAGGGAGTTGATAAGGAAGTGTCTCTGTCCCAAGTTCGTCACTTTGTTGTGAGTCCAATGGTGTCTTTGTCTCAACCTTGTCTTTGTTTATGTTTGGGTTAGTGTTGATTATTTATTTTAGTATGTAAATGTTTGTTATTTAATTAATCTTTATTTTATGTGTGATTAATTAATGTTACTTAGTTGATATACTTATTTGTAGAGAATTATAGTTAAGTTAATTAATTAAATTTTCTTGATTGAGTGGATAGTTTAAATAAAAATAATAGATGCTATAATGTGAATTAGAATTTTAAATTTGCGTAAGGTAAGTGGTACTAATTTTTGAATTTTTAAATTAATCAAATAGCTTATAATGCTTTATTTTTATTAAAAGAAAAATAATTAAAAATTAGTTAATTTATATTAGAGGATTTACGGGGGTGAGTGGGGAATTTAATAAAAATACTTGTATAAAAATATTCTCAGAGAGAATATTGGCATGCGGTGAATGGTAGGAAGTTTCTTCACGAAAAGAAATTAGCTGTAGAATAGTTTTTGGGATTTGGGGGTTTCTGGTATAAAATTTGAGGAGGTTTAGAACATATATTTTGGGCTCATATTTTTCTTTTGGCTGGAGGTGAAGTTTTTGGAAAGGATTTAGAAGTTGAATTCCAAAGGCAAAGATTTTCTCCAAACCTCGTTCTTTCAAGCTTCAGGAAAACAGGTTCCTTTACTATTTATTTAATTATTTTCTTGTTTTGAAAAGATTGCCTGAAATTGTTTGTGTAAGAGGAAATTGTCGTGAATTAGTTATAACCCTCACTAGAAATGTTTGTTGATAGCTTCTGAGTAGAAAATTTTGTTAAAAGTCCCTCTGAAGAAAAACTTTGTTCTCAGCTGTTGAAGTTTTTCCATGATTATTTTGTTGCCTCTGTTAAAAATTTTACAGTAAAATTAGAGAGCCTCATGAAATAAAATTATTGTTAAACAATAGGAAAACTACAAAAGAAAACAATAGAAAACCCTATGTAGTTTGCAATGGAATCCTCTGTCAAAATTATATATACATTAAGTATATGTTTGAGAAGTTTTCTAAGGAAATTGTTATTTAATTTAGACCTGCAATGGTAATTTCTATACGGAATCAATTTAAAAAAAAAAAAATTTGCGTTTTTAGTTGTCCTTTGGGGTTTGTGTGACGGGGCATTACATATACACAATATCGGACCAAATTTACAAGTAAATTTTCAATGCGAATCAAACACCATCGGCCAATATTATATTGTGGCCCAAAACAACATCCTCAAGCACACCAAACATTCAAATTTTAATCTCCAAGGATCCACAACACATTACAACCACCATGTCGGCCAAAACATAACAACTCGAACACACAAGAGGAAAATCACCAACCACGAACAGACCGATCAACGTGGACATGCAACAAAGATAGAGCATGATCTAGAAACATCCACAAGAACCAAGACTCAATAGAGAACCATCCGCAACAACTAAAATTACTAGAATCACATCAACTTCAATCAGGAACACTAATTGAATCCACAAAAATACTTTTAGAACACAACTGTTCATAACACGATCAAATCTTCACACAGATCTCTGAAAATTTTGGTGGATAAACTAGATACACTCAGAAATAAACCCTTTAATCCGCAATTATTTATCATCAATGTATTGAGCAAGACACCTTCAGGACCTTCATTGTTCCATTGTAAACCTACAACTCTCTTATTTTAACAATTTTCTCAATATCCTCGACATATACAACCTTCAATACATCAATGCTAATAGTGTTGACATCAATGACAACCACATATCAACAAAACAACCACAACATCCAACAATCTCCCCCTTTGGCATTGATGGAACATGATCTGAAAAATACCATCAACACAACATTCAATTAGTACTTGCATTATCTTTCCACATACAAGCTCTGAACCACATATTTGTACATCTAACTACTCCCCCTGAGTAGCAGCTACAAAAACATCAATCCAAATTAGAATATGATCATGAAATGCATGGATTGATGCAAATAAATGCATCTCTAGTTCATATTAGGAGGGTAAATCAGTGTTCTGCAAAAAATAACTTTGTTATTCTGATCATTAACCCACTTTAAGAATTCAACCAAAAGAAATATGTAGAAAAAAAAAGAAAATAACCACAACACCATAACATAAGGAATTTTACGTGGAAACCTTGTTAGGGGAAAAATCATGGGGGATGGCCAATCCACAATATAATCTTAGTATACTCAAAAGAAGTTTACAAAATGGGAATTCACTTGCATTCAGGCACACTACCTAGAGCTCACTGCTCAAAATAGGAGGACACACTACCTTATAGAGATTTGGATTAGATCCAAGAGAATGAACTAAAAGAATATCATCTACAAATGATTGATTACAGTTCTAGTTAGGCTCAGTTGTCAATCTTTTGTCCTTCTGACTGATAATAAACTTCTACTCTTCTCTTGCTCTAACTTGGACCACAAAATATTTATGCACAAGTGAAACTATGCATAAAATTGCTCTAACACTCTTCTGATATTCGCAATACACATCGACACACCACACAAAATGATATAATAGATCATACATATATATTTGTGACTAACAATTTAATCTCAACAAGTCGACTTCAGTAAAACTTAAAAAATATTAGCAACTGTCAGCTCCAATCTTAAGAATTATCCAATGTGCATCCACAACAGTCAGCCACAACTTAGCTTGGGCCCAAATCAAGATGAGCAAACATAAAAATATTTGAATAAGCATTCCTTGAATATCTGCATCAAATAATATCAACTGAGTCGCCCCCAAAATATTGATAAACAAAAAAGTATCAACTGGATCACCAAACTTACACATGGCTTGGTACAAGGCACTAAGATTTCTAGATAACACAAGAAATACACTGATGAACCTTTCGTGAGATCCACAACTCAAGATAACAACTAGAAATCTGCAAGTGAATCGATGATCACCAAACTGTCGGATGCTCTATTCTTCATGACTGTCCTCCATTTGACTACCAATATAAGCAAATGATGTCATGCAAATCCAATTACTGACTAGGGTTTCCATCAATGACAACACCAAAGCATAATTGTAGTGTCTCTTGCCAACAATCTCCCCCTTTGGCATTGATGGCAACACTTAGTGAAAAATGACTAAGTGTCAGATCAAAACCAACATGAAGTACACTACCACTTCGAAACTTCAAAAAAAATCTTCAATATTAGCTCAAAAAAGCAACTCCCCCTAAGATATATACACATTTTTCACTGTACACTTCTCCCCCTTTGACATCAATGACAAAAACTGGGGAAACCGAAACAAAATTCCCAAATTGTACAGGCATGAACTTGTAACTTACAAAAGTTTAAAATAATTTGCAAAATCTTGCTTCAACACTCTTAAATTGTCATTGCAAACCTTTTTGAGATTCTCCAAAATTGTTATGTTTCCACACATTAAGTAAGATTGAGCTTCTATAGATTCTAGGTTCACTAGGTCACTAACTTCCACAATAACTTTCGCTTCCTTCAAAGCACTCACCATTATCTCAATCTTCAGACAAATTATTCCTCTGAGTTCACTTACTCTCCCAAAAATATTGTCATTTTCACTCTTCAAGCATCTTATTTTTTCAAGTAGAGATATTACTTGACTTTCTTGCTAAGCAACATCACTAGCTAATGGATCAAAAGTATTCGAAATGATAGTAATTTGATTTTCAAGATCCTTCACCTTTTTCTCATTACCTTCAGTAAACTTGGAAAAAACCAAACATGCCTTATAGGCCTTTCTAGCTTCAGATATGGAACCTTGAATTTTCTTGATGCAGGTGGCTAACAGATTCTTATCCTTTGAAATCACTTCCTTCAACCAACTAAGTCTTTTACCATTAAACTCTTTTTGCACTTTATCCTCAGCAGATTTTTCAAAAGACTTGAATTGAGTACTTACAAAATTTATGAGCTTCTTTAGCTCACCAAAAGAGGAACCAAATGGATCCATGACATGATTAGGAATTAATTTCTATAGAACTCTAGATGCAAGGCTTAGCAATTCACTATCCTCTATGTGAGACTTTAGAATATTCTCACTGGCCTTAGCTTGAGTAATTGATGTGACCTTCATTATCTGAATTGGGGACAAAGTGGATAGGTTGATTGAGCTCTCATCTAATTTAGGATCAAAATATTCATGTTGCTCCATCAGATATTTCTTCACTACCTCGGCAATGTCTCTTTCCTTCACTCTGATTTCCTTAACTTGAACTTTTTCTTCTTCATCTGTGGGTTCTTTAGAGACCGTTTTTTGATTTCCTTTGGGTGCTTCAACCTCTTCATTTTTCACTACCTTCTCCTTAGCTAATACTACCTTAGGAACTTCAGTTTCCATAGGTGCCTATGTATTTTCCACATTAGGAGGAATCTGAAAATCCTCAGCATTTGCATTCACTTCCTCATTTTTCAAAACATTTTCAATATTCATTTCCTCAACATTAATCTTATTCTTTGTCAGAAATTCTTCTAGAATCTCCTTGGTTTCACCAATGAAAACATTAGTTTCACCAATCATGAGTTTATTCACCCTTGTCTTTCTCTTAAATTCCTTTTTAGCTTTTTCAAGGAGTGAATTCATCTCCTCAATTGAAATTTCTAGACATAAATTTGCAAGAATTCTCCTCCTCAAATTCTCTTCTTTTGTTCTAGCACTTAATCTTCTTGACTCCAAAATATTATATAGACTCTTTGGTAAGCTAGACATAATCTCAACAAGAACTTTATTGAAAATGTTCATATTGTGGTTTCTTCAAGAACTCTTCGACTGGATTCATCAAAATTTTAGTATAATTCACAGAGGGGCTTGAGATTTCCATCCTTGATAACTACATTCTCAACCTCCTCAACTGACATACTAAGTTTGTCAACCTTTTCCCTTTTCTTTGCTTCTTCTTCTTTACTAGAAGATTTTCTCTTAGTTAATTAACTTTATATCTTGAGTTCTGGTAGCCTTCATTTCTCTCAAAACTTCTTCTGATTCTATTTCCTCATCTTCTAAAATAGCTTCATATGTTCGTGTGCTTTTATATTTCTTCCTTTTATCGAAAAGCTTGTCTTGAGCTGGTTTAGCTACAGGGGAAGTCCTTGTAGATCTAGTGTGGGCAGAGGATGCTCCCGGACTAGCAAAATCTATTTTTTCTTTCACTTTTGCTGCTTCTGCCTCATCTCTCCTCCTTCTTGCTTCTCTCAAAGCTTCTATAGGTAAGCCCATACTTTCTGCAAAAACTTCTACCTCCTTTCTTACTCTCCTGACTATCACCAGTTTTTTCAATTCCTCATGAACCTACATACTTTTCTTTGCATAATTTCCAAACCTCTCTTCTCCCTGATCCAAAGGTGAACTCAGCAAGTGTTTTGCATACATCTTCAAGATGTTCTCCTCTACTTCATATCCTATAGGCATGATCCATATTGTTCTAGGATCAACAACTTCCATATGACATTGGTCAATATCCACCATGAAGCAAATAGTATCTTTGTACTATTCCACAATTGAAGTGGGAATTCTTTCCCTAGCATGCATCATATTCTGGAAATTTTTGAAGTACCCCCAGAGGGTAGTATTCCTAACCTGACAATCACCAATTCCAAACAACATGTTCCTTATTTGAACAACTATAGGCACATCATTTTTCCAATGTACTTTTCCAACACTTGGAACCTCATCCATGAAATAGAAATATAAACACAATAGAATATTACCATATTTGAACGTATTCTTCTTATCTTTCTTGATTTTGATTAGATTCTCCATCAACTGGCTTCTAAGCAGCTCACACAAGTCATCACACAAGTCATATTCTGCATTTTGCTTTACCATTTCATAAGCAGCATATATGGTCATACCAGATACAGAATTATCCTGGCTAGAATGGTATATCTTGTAGACAATGACCATTTATGCAAATTTTACATCCACTTCAGCAATATCTTATATTGTCATTTCCCTTCTATCCCATTGTGCACCCGTTGCCTTTGTAACCTTCTCATTCTTTACAGATTTCAAGACTGGAAGTCTGCCGATGGAATTCAGACCCGTGACTGCACATATAGCCTCTTTTGTGATCTTGAAGGGTATATTTAGCCCATGAACTTGGCATGAACATGACTCAAAATGTATCTAATCCATTCACTTTCCTCAAATATGAGAAATTTCACAAACTGCATGAACTTCTTCTCTTCTAGGGTTTTAAATTCTAGGTTTACAATAAAATCCTCTCCAATTATATGATGAAAATGCAGATTCATCATTTGAGAACTTCCTAAATTCTTCAATATTGGCATGTATGTAAGCCCTAATATCTTTTGTATGCAATAATCCATATGACACAGATGAAAATGTACCAAGGGGCTCGGTCTCAACAAACTTATAGGGATGCCATTTGAATTTAGGATGGGGTTTGTCCTTGACTTTGACTACTAGAGGAGTGGAAATTATTGCAAATTCACAAATTCATAGGATTTTCGATAAATACATTTCCGTCAGATCAAAGTTTGATCGCAGATTATTCTTCACACTTTGAATCTCTCCACAATTCAGCAAAGTTCACTCTAGGGCTCTTCAAACTGCTTTCCTCCAAAATGCAAAGTGATAAATGAAGGATAAAAATGGTCTTTTATCATCCGCATACCTAACCCTTTTTGTCACAATAAAGGCCTTTACCCTAATTCATCTGGTTACCTTGTTTCCATGTACTAAGATAGATAATTATTTTGTAGATCTCCAAAACTCTACAATACTGCCTCCAATTGGGTTAAACAACATCTGAAAAGCATTGATCTACCTACTAGACTGGTCAACATTCTAATATCAATTTCTTGTAGGGGGTTAAAGAATTTTTTTGATAGCTCCCCCTAGGCCAAAGGCCTAAAACTAATTCTTGAAGGAATTACCAGAAGTAGATTCTGGTGTTGGCGTATTTCCTTCAACAAAGGGATTTTTTTTCACCTATTTCTTCTACATTTTCCTCTTGATCATATTTTTAGTAACTTTCCCTTTTCCTTTGACATCTTGCTATGTATTCTATCTTACCAGGCCTCTTTTGTTCCAAAAAAATCTAGAAATATGGCCAAATTTGTTGTAGTTGTAACACAACATTTCTCTGTTTAGACCAACTGTTCCACTAATTTTTCCTTGATCTACATTCTTTAGAAATATGCCCAAGTCTATTGCATGCATACAATCTAATATCTCCACTTGGATTCATCCTGAGAATGATGGTCCACTTGGATTCATCCTACTTCTACATTGAGAAGCCATATAGCCAAATTTGTTGCAAGAAAAACAATAACCATTAAATCTCTGAGCATTTGGTTGTCTCACTGGATTCCTTCTAGCTCCATTTATCTGATTTCCTTGCCAAAATATTCTTTGTCCAAAATTCCTTTATCTAGAGTTCCTTTGTCCAGATTCAAAACTTTCACCTTCCTCATAGCCAAGATCTCGCTTGTCACCATCAGTCCTCTGACCTTTAATCAGTTCATCAAGCCTGGCTAAGCTTGCTTTGAATTTCTCCTTGTACTCATTTGTGACAGTAAGTTCATCTCTGAGATCATCAATTTTTTTTTCAAGCACTTCCTCATTATTTTCAGATTATTCCAATTCATTGTCCAATCGGCTGCATTGTTCAGATTTTTCTTTCAAGGATTGAGAAAGATTTTCTTCATTCTTCTTTCTATCTTCAATCTCCTTGGTCATCTTCATCATGATAGATTCCATCTCACGCTTTAGGGCAGAATTTTATTTGGAAAACTTTTCACATTCTTTTGTTTTCTCCTTCAAGGCATGATAAAGTTGTTCATCTTCGATGCTTCTATTCTTCTACTTGATTTGGTCACATAATCCTTTTCTTTTCTCCCTTAATTCATTGATTTTTTCTTTCAGTGACTAGATGAATTTTTCTGCACTCTCAAGATTTTCTTGCAATTCTCAGTTCTCAGATTTTGACTGGTCAAGATCATCTAGGGCCACATTAAGTTGTTGTTGAAGAATACTTGTATCCATTGTAAACACTTTCCAAGATCTCCCCAAGCTGTTAGAATTCTTCTGGGGAACTAGCTCTGATACCAATTGTTGGAAACAAGCAACACTAAGAGGGGGGGTGAATTAGTGTCCTACAAAAATTAACTTTGTTATTCTGATCATTAACTCACTTTAAGCATTCAACCAAAAGAAATATGCATAAATAGAAAGAAAATAACCACAACACCATAACACAAGGATTTTTACGTGGAAACCCTATTAGGGGAAAAACCACTGTGAATGGCCAATCCACAATATAATCTAAGTATACTTAAAAAGAAGTTTACAAAATGGGAATGCACTTGCATTCAGGTACACTACCTAGAGCTCATTGCTCAAAATAGGAAGGCACACTGCCTTACAGAGATTTGGATTAGATCCAAGAGAATGAATTGAAAGAATAGCATCTACAAATGCTTGCTTATAGTTCATGTTAGGCTCAGTTTTTTATCTTCTATCCTTCTGACTGATACTGAACTTCTTCTCTTCTCTTGCTCTGAATCGAACCATAAAATATTTATGCACAAGTGAAACTATGCATAAAATTGCTCTAACACTCTTCTAATATTCACAATACACATCGACACACCACACACACACACAAAAATGATATAATAGATCATACATATATATCCACGACTAACAATTTAATCGCAACAATTCAGATTCAATAAAACTTAAAAATATTAGCAATTGTTGGCTCAAATCTTAAGAATTATCCAATGCGCATCCACAATGGTCAGCCACAACTTAGCTTGAACCCAAATCAAGATGAGTGAACACAAAAATATTCAAATAAGCATTCCTTGAATATCCACAACACATAATATCAACTGAGTAGGCCCCAAAATATTGATAAACATAAAATTATCAACCAGATCACCAAAATTACACACAACTTTGTATGAGGTACTAAGATTTTCAAATAACACAAGAAATACATTGATGAACCTTTCGTGCAATCCAGAACTTAAGATAACAACTAGAAATTTGCAAGTGAATCAATGATCACCAAATTGTCGGATGCTCTATTCTTCCTGACTATCCTCAATCTGACTGCTGGTATAAGCAAATGATGTCATGTGGATCCAATTACTGACTAGGGTTTCCATCAATGACAACACCAAAGAATAATTGTAGCATCTCTTTCCAAGAATCACCCCTAGCATCCCTCTGAGATACTCAAAAGTATCCTTTGGCAATGGGTTGGTGAAAATGTCTGCAATTTGTTCTTTGGTAGGCACATACTCAAGTCTGACTTCTTTCTCACTCACTTTCTCCCTCAAGAAGTGAAACTCTATTGATATATGCTTGGTCTTAGAGTGTAGCACCGAATTATTTGATATGTTTATTGCATTTGAGTTGTCACATTATATGGCAATTGTCTCATCATATACTACTCTGATATCTTTTAGCATCTATTTCATCCACATCACTTGAGTACAATTATTTGTAGCAGCAATATACTCTACCTCAACAGTAGATAGGGATATAAAATTCTATTTTTTACTCAACCAAGACACCAGCTTCTTCCCTAGGAAGAAGGCACCACCACTTGTGCTTTTCATGTCATCTACATCTCCTATCTAATCTGCATCAGTATAGGCACTCAAAGTAAGATCATCATTTTAAGGATACCAAGGCCCAAAATCAACTGTTCCTTTCATGTATTTGAAAAATTCTCTTTACAACAGTCACATGAGATTCTTTTGGATTAGCTTGATATCTAGCAACCATACACACAACATTCATGATGTTTGTTCTGGTTTGAGTTAAGTAGAGCAATCCACGAATCATTGACCTGTATCTTGTTTGATTTTCTTTAGGAAAATCATCATTCTATGTTAACTTGCATCTAGTTACCATGGGTGTACCATCAGGATTTGAGTCTTCCATGCCAAAATTCTTCAACAACTCTCACATATTTGGACTGAGATATGAAAATCCCATTGTATAACTGAGTGACTTGCAATCCCAAAAAGAACTTCATTTCTCCAATCATACTTATTTCAAATTCACTTTTCATTTCATCAGCAAACTCCATACATAGATCATCATCTCCTCCAAAAATAATGTCATCAACAAAGACTTCAATAATCAACTATTTATCATAATCCAACTTGAAATACAAGTTGCTATCAATAGTACCTTTATTGAATCCAAGCTTTAGTAAATATTTATCCAGTCTAGCATACTAGGCTCTAGGGGCTTGCTTGAGTCCGTACAGAGCTTTCTTCAATCAACAAACCATGTCTTCTTTATCAATCAGTTGAAATCCATCCGGCTGTTCAACATATACCTCTTCTTCTAACTCACCATTCAGAAAGGTTGAATTCACATCCATTTGATAAACTTTGTAGTTCTTATATGCAGCATAAGCAAGAAATAATCTTGCAGCTTCAATTTTGGCAATAGGGGAAAAGATTTCTTCAAAATCAATACCTTCAATTTGTGAATACCCTTTACATACCAATCTTGCTTTATTTTGAACCACTTCACCTTGTTCATTTAGCTTATTCCAAAAGACCCATTTAGTACCAATCACATTTTTTATCTTTAGGTCTGGGAACAAGAATCCATGTATCATTCTTTTCAATCTGCATCAGTTCTTCCTTCATAGCTTCCATCCAGTGTTCATCATTACAAGCTTCATTGACATTGTTAGGCTCAGTCTTGGAAATCAAACAATATTCTTCTGCATTTTTTCTCCTAGTCTAGACACCTTTTTTCTTATCACCTATAATTTGATTCTCTGAATGATTCAATCTCACATACCTTAGAGTTTTAGGATTCACTTGCACTTTTGGTTCTTCTGTTCTTTCTTCTACACTTCCACTCGTCTCTCCTTCCTGATCTTCTTGATTTATTAGAACAATTTGAACTTGATTCTATGTCTAAGCATCATATCTAGAGTCCTCATCAACTCTGACATTTGCACTTTCAACCATTTTTCTCAATCTTCTATTATAGCACCAGTAAGCTTTTCTTTTAGTAGAGTAACCTAGAAAGATTCCTTTGTTGCTCCTTGCATCAAACTTGCCTATGTCCTCATCTCTCTTGATATAAGACTTGCTTCCAAAGATATTTAAATATTTAATGGTAGGCTTATAACCAAACTATAGCTCAAAAGGAGTCTTATTGAAATTACCAATTACATTTACCCGGTTTAGAGTATACACAACAGTGTTTACAACTTCTATCCAATAGATGTGAGGCACATTTCCTTCTATCATCATTGTTCTAGTAGTATCCAAAATTGTTATGTTCTTTCTCTCTACAACTCCATTCTGTTGAGGGGTTCAGGGAGCAGATAATTGTCTTTTGATTCCATGCTCTTCATAGAAAGAATTAAACTCCTAGGAAGTGAACTCACCACCTCTATCTGACCTTATGAATTTTATTTTCAGACCTGTCTCATTCTCTGCCATAGCTTTGAAACTTTTGAACTTCTCTAATGCTTAACATTTTTCTCTTAAGAAAGCAACCCATATCATTCTAGAGTAATCATCAATAAGCAACATAAAGTACCTTTCTCCTTGTAGAATTTTTATTTTGGAGGGACCACATAGATCAATATGCACCAGCTATAGTACTCCATTAGAATGACATTGTTTGCTCTGAAAAGAAACTCTAGTCTATTTTCACATCTGACATTCCTTGCATATTGTGTTATTAGGCTTCACTAGCTTAGTTAGATCTCTTACTGCTTGAGTGGAGCTTACCTTGATAATGTTATCAAAATTCACATGACACAGTCTCCTATTCCATAGCCAGCTTTCATCTACTTGATAAATTAAACAACTTACATTAGTAGAAATTACGTGAAAAATATTACCTCTTGTCTTTGTACCTAAAGCAATCATATTTCTAGAGCTTCCAAGTATCCTGCATCTTCCATCTTTGAACTGAAGATCATAACCCTTGTCCACCATTTGTCTAACACTCAAGATATTATGCTTCAAGCCTTCAACATAAAGGAACTCATCAGTGTTATGTTTACCACCCAAACAAATAGATCCTCTGCCACGAATCACACCAACATTGTTATCTCCAAATCTTACAACCCCACCATCATATTTCTCTAGACTTACAAATTTTCTTTTGTCACCAGTCATATGATGTGAGAAACCATTGTCAATAACTCACTCATCATTTTCTTCATTTAGGCTACAAGAGCTTTCTCAACTTTAGTAGATTCAATAGCCTCCAGACCATTTTTCTTGATAGCAATGAAAACCCATTCATCTTCATTTCCATTTTCTTTATCAGACTCTTCATTAGTCACACCTTCTTCAACAAAATTACATTTCTTTTGAAATATAGGTTTGTTAGGCTTAGACCTAGGAACTCTTTCAAGACACCTTGAAGCAAAATGACCTATTTTACTACAAGAGAAACATTTAATAGGAAACTTTCCTTTATACTTAACTTGTCCTCCACCTTCTTTCTTTACAATTAGTGCTTCCAGCTCTTCTACCTCTCTTTCTTCATCTTCAAGTTGTTTCATCTCTTCCTCATACTTGAATGTCTTTCTAGAACTCTCTCCTAGATCATATCTTTGCTTGTTTCTTCTGGATACAAAAGCCTTAAATGCAGATTCAGTCTTAGGGGTAGAATCACCAAATTCACTCAACTCAAATGCAACAAGTTTACCAATCAGCATATCTCTTGTCACATTTTTTACTATTCTTAGCTCTTCGATAGCATGAGCCTTTGATTTGTAAGAGGGAGGCAATGATCTGAGAACTTTAGCTACAATTTCCTATTCATCCAAGATACCACTGACACATCTAATACCTATCACAAGTTCATTTACTCTTTGCATAAAAGAAGAAATATTTTCATCTTCACCCATCTTGAAAGTTTCATACTTTCCTTTCAAACTTTGTAGCTTAGAAACCTTCACAAGTGGATCTCCTTCATACAAAGTCTCCAGCTTCTTCCAGATCTCATGAGTTGTATTTAAATCCATCACATTTGTCATTTCCAAATCTGTTAGAGCACTTAGCAAAGCTTCAATAGCCCTGATGTTAATATCAACCTCTTTAATCTCATCAGGAGTGGAAGGATCATTCTGAGGAATAACATATCTATTATTTGTAATCTTCTAGAAGGGTTCACCAATACACCTGAAATGACATTTCGTTCTGACTTTCCACAAAGAGAAGTTTGTTCCATCAAATCTAGGGTTGTACTTCTTGTATGATGCCATCTCAGATCACCTCAATATTTTAAACTTCTTTAGAGGAATCAGATCTGATACTAATTGTTGGAAAAACAAGGACAAACAACTGAGAGGGGGGGGGGTAAATTAGTTGTCATAGAATATATAAACTTTTCAAACTTAACTTTAATCTCATATCTAATGAATGAAAAATAAAGCACAAACAATTAGCACATCAAAAACACAGAGAACACCAAGATTTTTTACATGGAAACCCTATTAGGGGAAAAACCACAGTGGATGTTAGTCCACAATATTACACCCTGTTAAAAGTATAAAGAAGAATAATGGGAAGGCACATGCATTCAGGCACATTGCCTAGAGCTCACTACTCAAATACAAGACGGATCACTGCCCAAAGAAGACACACTGTCTTACAAAAAAATGGATTAGATCTACAGGGTATGAACTTAGAAAATAGCTTCTACAAAAGCTTGATTATAGTTCCAGTTAAGCACAAAAATACTCCTTCAAACTTCGCTCAAACTTCTTCACACTCTACTTTGCAATCAAATCATTAGATCACTATTCACACTCTTTCTCTTCCTCTGCTCACACACACACACCTTAACTTCACACAAAAAACTACTCTTATATATTCGCAACATGGATTTGCATCAACAACTTTATCAGCTAGAATAAAATATGAAATATAAAACATATACACAATGTCGGCCCAAATTTACAAGTAAATTTTCAATGTAAATCAAACACCATCAACCAATATTATATTATGGCCCAAAGCAACATTGTCGAGTGGGCCAAACATTCAAATTTTAATCTCCAAGGATCCACAACACGTTACAACCAACATGTCAGACAAGAACATAAAAACCCAAACAAACAAGAGGAAAATCACTGACCATGAACACACCAATCAACACGAATGTGCAAGAAAGATAGAGAATGATCTAGAAACATCCACAAGCACCAAGAATCATTAGAGAAGCATCCACAACAACTGAAATTACTAGAATCACATCAACTTCATTCAAGAACACTAACTGGAGCCATAGAAAGACTGTCAGAACACAACTATTCATAACACGATCAAATCTTCATGTGGACCTCTGAAACTTCCAATGGATAAACTAGATACACTCAGCAATAAACCCTTTAATCCACAATGATTGATCATCAACATACTGAGCAAAACACCTTCAGGACCTTCATTGTTCCATTGTCAACATGCAACTCTCTTATGTTAACAATTTTCTCAATATCCTCAACCTATACAACATTCAATACATCAATGCTAATAGTGTTGACATCAATGACAACCACATATCAGCAACACAACCACAACATCCAACACTAGGAATGTTCAATCTGATTTTGAACCTAGATGTAGGAACAAAATGTCCACTTAATCATTCTAAATATATGGGAAGTTCCTACATTTTGTTTGGCAGGTTTGTTTGGTTCCAAGATGGAACCCTGATAATAAGAAAAGACCTGAAAGTTATTAATGTTTTAACGAAGGTTGACATACATTGACTTTGTTAGCAATTCACTTGCTAGTTGTCATATTCCACATGCCTTGTCATGATTCATCCCTTTTATTTTCTCTCATGTATCTGTCTTATCTTCCATATGTTTTTTTCCTATAAAAGATCAGAAGATCTTTCATTTTAAGTTAAGTTAAAAAAATTTGGATGTCAGAAGAGCCAAAACTTCTTTAATTTTTGTTCTTTTTTCTTGTTTTATGAATCATTCTGGATTTAAAACTTGTATGCACATAGAATTGATCAATATCGAAGCTAGTTTGAAAGCTACAAATTTTTATCTTTTGTAGTTGGTTGTTTGTTTAGCTAGACAAGACTATATGTTGTGCCATTTAAGGGTGCATATAGAACCTACATAGTTTCCAAATTAAACCCCCTTCTTTAAACTCTCACACCATTCTATGCCTAGCTATGAAGCAATGTGGTGAAGTATAGAGTGGTTCGCTTTGATTTGGTTAATTCATTGGCCATGTGTGGATAATACCCAAGAGCAATTTTACTTTTCAAGTATTTTTTATGCTTTATTTTATATTAGATGTTTAAATTTTAGAAAAAGTACCAAAAAATAGATGAATGAATGGAAATTTATTGTAAATATTTTGTTTCCATTGTATTGTTGAATGCTTAAAGCTAAATCTACTTAAGTGATAGAAAATATGTTTGGAATTCATGAAATATTATTTTCATATTTGTTGATTTCATGGAATCATCTAATGATCAACCCGAGAGTATCTTTTTTTGGACCTTATGATTCCTTTTAGAAATGGAAATTATCATTTACCCCTCATAATTAATAGAATTGTCACAACAAACCCTAATGTGAACCTAGTATGGTCGAGACCTAACTTAAATGATCCTTGGGATTAAGTTGAGTCACCCTGAAGATTTAGGTTATCCTAGTTCAATCTTTCAAGTAAATATAGGTTCCCATAGTCTGTTTGTGAGGATTTATCTACATTGTTGGTGTGCGACTAACATCATGATCAATAGGAATTGGAACTATAAGAAGGGCCTCATATCTTTTCCTCCAGTTTTGTTTGGAATCAGTATTAGTTTCGGGTTTAAGAGTTGCTTGTAAGATGATAGTCTATGCAAGCTAGTAGTAAAAATATGGAAATTGAGAAGCTCTAGGGAAGATTGCATCCTTTGACTTTTTTCACCTTTGGTAGGGTCACTGAGTGAAGAATTCATGATACAACTGACCATGGTGAGCTTGATTGAAATTGTTTTTGAATAGAGTAAGTTTGGCCATAGATAAAGTGATTCCATTAATAGAAGAGGTTTTGACTACTAGAAGAAAGGAACCATTAATGAAAAGAATTTAAAATTTTGATAAAGTGCATAACCCTAGTGAAACTAAAAATGTAAAGAACTTAATTTCTAAATCAAAATGGTTTGTTAACTACAATTTCTATGAATAAAATACTAAGGTTTTGTAGGAAAATAGGAAAGAATGTCGAGACTTGGAAATACCACATCGAAAATGACGAAATAAAAGTGGTGAGTCATCATTCCTCTCACACGTGGAAGATGATCATGAAGTGGAAAAGTGGGAAAATAGAGCAAGAGATGCATGTTTTTTTGCTACAAACTGAAAAGTTCACAAGCTAAAAAGGGAAGTTTCCTTGATCTCACGCAAAACACAAAATATCAATTTTTTACTTTCTCTCTCTGATGATAGTGTAAAATGTGTTATTGCTTTGTCTAACGAAGTGAAAATTAAAGCTAGGGAAAAAGACTCAAAGAATCTTGAAGAGGAGGAAAACCAAGAAATGAACACAACCATTCATGGAACCGAACAAAATGAAGAAGAAAGCCATGAATCAAGGTTGGAGGAAGGTAGAGTATGGAGGACTCTACAAAGGTGTGTGAAATCAACCTTTAATGAGATTGTTTTCATGCATATAATCCAATTTATTGGTAAGTACGCCTTTGAATTTATGTTTATTAACACAAAAAATTTAAGATAATTCATTGTTACAGTAGGACATTTGAAGCCTTTTCAAGTGAATTTAAAGATAAACGTGCTATAATTCGTATGAAGAATACTACGAAAATAGTGATAGAGATTAAAATAAATTTCTTAGTTAGAGTTAATTATTGGTTAGGGTAGTTTTCCTTAGTTAGTTAGGGTTAGTTTGTTTTTGTAGGATTTTTTTATTTGCTTTGTTTTGTTTTTTGTTTGGTTCTCTACGTTAACAAATTCTACTTAATTTAACACACATATGAGAGTAAATCTAAATAGTCTAGAAACATTGCACTATGAAATGAAAATAAACAAAATCATGGATATTAAATACACACTTAAGTACTAAAAAAGAAAAAGGTTTCATATATATGTGTATATTTCGTATATACATGGAAATACAAAATTTTCTTATTGTAAAAAGTGGAAAAAGGAAAAAGGGAGGAGTTGAGCTACAAGAATAGGGTGGCTATATAGTCAATATGGGATGCCTCATCTATGAGAGTAGAGTATCCTAAGTAGGCATTGTCCTAGTGAGCATTAAATTCAAGGGTATGGAGGTCAGTCAGAAAGGGCCAAAGGGGAACTATTTCACCTTGTTCTAGAGATTGAGGGATGTCATCCATGGAGGGGATCCTGATGGTCGGGTGCACAATAGACAGGACATAGTCCAATTTCCCCAAAAAATTAGGCCGCACTATCAGGTTTGTAGGCCTTCGAACTTCTTCCACAAAGAGTCCAAGATCTAGGAGCGACACTATGAACCGCGAAGCCTAGTCAGAATTTAGCTGATAGTATGCTCTGGATTCAACAAAATTTTCTCCAAGGACCATGCATAGATTTGGTGGAGTAAAGTTGAAAGTCCATAGAAAGAAAACTTTGCCAATCCTCTAAGTAGTAATGTGACCCATAGAGCCATTCTGGCAGCGAACACATGTCAAGAAAATTGGGGTATCCATGGCCTAGAAGCAAGCAAGCACAAGCAGAGTGGAAAAGATAAATGATAATTGGAAGGAAGAAAATGTGAAGAATTTGAAAGAGAAGTGCTCAATTTATAGAAAATCATGAAGGAGTTGTGGTACATAGTTGCTTGGAGTGAAGTCTTGAAAAATGCAAATTGAGGTGGCAACTGAATGAGCTTCTCTAGAGTGAAATGTTAAATCAAATTAATTCTCATAGAATTAGTGGAAATTTGCTTCAAATTTTTCGAGTACAAACATCCCAAATCAAGAAAATTGAAGATTTCAAAATTAATGGTGGTCATTTCATTATATTTTATTGATCCATATTAATCATGAAGATGTCCATGTGTGCAACACAGAAAGGAAAATCGAGTCGTAAGGTAGCACACGTTAGCATCTAGGAATTGGAAAGAAATAGTACGTGTGTGTTAAGGTGTGCGAATTAAATGTAAATTATTATGGTCTGAATTAAGAATCATGATGACAAATCTAATGCATTAAATGTGGTGCATCACCATCAAATTGGAATTGCTAGCCAAATATTTAGTAGTTGCCATAAAATTAAAGATGGAAGGGTGGTAATTGATATTTCTAAATTTAGATTTAATTTGGTGATTGAATTGTTTGCTGCTAAATTTTAACTTATGCATATTTTTTAACATATAACACATTGCAGTTAGCTGGGATTTGGCATAAGGGTGGTAAAATTTCGCTGGAAAGTCACACTTTTAGGGAATAATTAAATGAGTTTCTAGGAATTGGTGAAACGATAAAGGGATTCATATTGAATGAAAATCCAAAATGTAATCTTTGCTACCACTATAATTCCCAGCCTAATAGCACACTTCATTGTCTGCACGTTGAAGCAAATGGGCTTATATTGCAATATCTAAACAAAAAATGAGTATCAAAGAAATATCAAAAGAGAAAAAATCAATTGTTTTGGCTATACAAATATCTCTATCGAGGCTATGGATGTTTGGCTAGAAATAGAGCTATGTTTGGGGGAATTATAGAGATAACCTTCTCGGGGCTATGGATGCTTGACTTCCAACAAGGCTCTATCCATAGTTGGATTTGGAGGATTACCAAATTATGTAGTTCAATGTTAATGAACTAGTTTCTTCACCATGTTCTAGAAATTGGAATTAATCAAAGCACACACTAGTACTTTCTGGAGAAATTTTATTGTCTTTATGTCGAAATCTAGGTAAAGGTAAGATGTTATTGTTCTAAAATATTTATAAGTTAAGATTTTTAGCGGGTGATTTATGTTGGAAATACAGAGCCTTGCAACATGAGCATGAAGTGTGGATGGTTTATGTTCATTTTTCCTGTGTTGTCATTTATGTGAACATGGTGACAACTATATGATAAGTTTACGTGGTTTATCGAAAGTTGTTCTTTGCGGGTAATGTTCTTTTGTGATGACCCAATGTGTTGGTATTTGAGTTCGGAATTCACCACAATAATAGATATGACTCTAATCTCTTAACCATGTTATCATTCTCATTTAGAAAACTGTATCTTGGATCTTGAGAAGTTTTGGGTTGTGAGAAAATAGTTATCTCTAATAGAGTTCAACTCTGTATTTATTGTTGTTCCTTGCTTCGCAGATTAGTGTGGGAGACTCCACATTTTCTTAAGGACAACATTATAATGTTATGGTTTTAATGATAACCTCTATGAAGATAGTATGATGAGAAATTGATGTGGTCTCATATCTGGAAGCTATTTTCTCTAAGGATTTTTTTTGGATTGGAGATTCTATGAACTAAGTTCTATTCTTGGCCAACCTAACGTATGTGATTCACTATGAAGACTTGTTATGCTTTATGGATGTTAGCCGACTTGGTATAATGCACTACATGGATACAATGTTTTAGTCATATATGGTGCCAACAAGGGTCTTTTGATTATTTTTGTTTTCATAAAATTAGGATGACCTAATTGATGAATATGATACACTTGTATATATAAGATTCCTTGAAGGGAGAAGTGTGTGAAGTGGGTGGAAATGCAAGTGTGGAAGAAAGGTAAAAGAGGATCCTATCCTAAATGTTTTATTAGTTGGGGATCAGAGTAGCTTTATTGAGCAACTGTTGTGTGAGGTAATATTTTATATTTTGAGCTTCATTGGAACTAAACCCTGTACATTGAAGGTGTGTTCTATTAGTTTAAATCTTTTGGTAGTGAGACACAATATTTGTATCTTGGTAGTTGGCTATTTTTTTGTATTCAAGTAGTGAGCCTTTTTCAAAGACAGCGAGTCTTGGTAGTGAACCATGTAATATCTTGTATCTAAATATAATATATTGTGAGTTAACCCTCATCGTGGTTTTTCCCTTTCTGGGTTTTCCATGTAAAAATCTTGGTGTTCATGTGTATGTGGTTGCATTGATTTGTTTCTATGTTCTCTCTTGCTAATTCAGTCAGAATTGTGATAATGGTTAGATGGATTTTATTGGAATGATTTTATGGAATACTGATTCACCCCTCCTCTCAGTATTCAAAATGTTTAAAAATTTAATCCTAAATTTATTTTAAATTTGGTTTTATTGGTTGCAAGTTGTGTGGTATCACAACACACCCCTAGACTATAAAGCTTAGGGAATTGAGTAAAAACTAATGCTTATGGTAGGTGCTAGCTAGAGGAAGAGATCACCATAAGGTAAAAGTTAAAGGAATTTTTTTCTAAGTGTTTCATGACTCAAGAGTACCGAGTACTAGAAACCGAGTATTGGGAAGCTAGACATGTGAAAATGTTAATGCAAAGTTTCAGGTACAATGTTTCGGTCTAGGAGTAGAGTTTTGGAAAAATGGGAGTTCTGGTAAAAAAATTTGGTCTCGGGTACTGAGTACTAGGTAAGAATGTTAATTTTAAAAGGTTAAATGTCTAATGTTTCCTGAAGGTTTGAAGGTCCAATAAACTGACTTGGATAGAATAATTACACGAGAATATGATATTTAAAAAATAAGTGTGATATTTATGATGATTTAACATGATGATTTATTAATAATGATTTGGTTTTCATGTGAGAGTTTTATGAATGTTTTAAAAGGGATTCAATGTGTGGAATTTGTATTTGCAAGAGAAGCAGATTGTAATGCAACATTTGGGTATAGATGATTATGAAAACTAAGGTTGCAAATAGATCTAATGGTGTTACCAAGTTTGGTAGTACACATTGGAAGCTCATATATGAACAAAGTTTGTTGCAAAGAAGCACCAGGTACTAGGAAATTGGAAACCATTGTATTAAGCATGTGGCAAAAGAGTGTACTCATTCTAGGGGTGATTCATTCCTAGGAATGTTCAATCGAATTCTAAACCTAGATGTAGGAACAAAATGTCCACTTAATTATTCTGAATATATGGGAAGTTCCTACATTTTGTTTGATGGTTTGTTTCGTACCAAAATGGAACCTTGATAATAAGAAGATAAAAGACCTGAAAGTTATTAACGTGCTAAGGAAGGTTGACATCCATTGACTTTGTTACCAATTTTATTGTCATTTTTCATATTCCGCATGCCTTGTCATGATTCGTCCCTTGAATTTCCTCTCATGTATTTGTCTTATCTTCCCTGTATCTTGTTCCTATAAAATATCATAACATGTTTCATTTTAAGTTAAATTCAGAATTTGTGGATTTTTGAAGATCCAAAACTTCTTCAAGTTTTTAATCCAAAATGGTTTAGAAAATAGGAAAAAAGAACTGAGCAATATCAAAGCTAATTTGAAAGCTACCGGCTATTATCTTTTCTAGTTGGTTGTTTATTTAGCTAGACAAGACTATATGTTGTGTCATTTAAGAGTGCATACAGAACCTATCTAGTGTCCAAATTAAACCCCCTTCTTTAAAAGCTCACACCATTCTATGCCTAGTTGTGAAGCTATTTGGTGAAGTATAGAGTGGTTTGCTTTGATTTGGTTAATTCTTGGGCATGCATGGATAATATCTAGGAGAAATTTTACTTTTCAAGTATTTTTGATTCTTTATTTTAGATTAGAAGTTTAAATTTTAGAAAATGTACCAAAAAATAGATGAATGAATGGAAATTTATTGTAAATCTTTCTTTTCCATTGTATTGTTGAATGCTTCAAGCTAAATCTACTTGAGTGATAGAAAATTTGTTTGGAATTCATGAAATATTATTACATATTTGTTGATTTCATGAAATTTTCTGATGATCAACCTAAGAATATCTTCAACTAGACGTTATGATTCCTTTTAAAACTATAAATTACCATTTACCCCTCGTGATTAACATCATTGTCACAACAAACCTTAATGTGAACCTACTATGGTCAAGACTTGACTTAAACAAGCCTTGGGATTAAGTTGAGTCAACCTGAAGATTTAGGTTGTCTTGGTTTAGTCTTTCAAGTAAAGATAGGTTCTCGTAATCTATTTGTAAGGATTTATCTGCACTATTGGTGTACGACTAACATTGTGATCAATAGGTTCCTTCAACCTTTCACCAATGCCTAAAGTTTCCTAATGAAGGAGAAGAGGTTTCATTATATGCCAATCCTGAACCCTTCCATTTTTGTGCAAAATTGGAGGAGAAGTATAATTAAATATAGTGTATACCCAACAATGAAATATCCTTTCATTCCTTCTCATATGTTGACCCTTCCAAACTACCATTAACCTCAACCAAGATCACATCAAGTGAGCAAGCAAAAATGGAAACCAAGGTTCAAGTACTTGATAAGGGTAATGGAAATTACACTTCAACCAAGAATTTTGCATTGGAATGCTTCCACCAACAACCAAGGTTTATGGAAGCCCAAAGGAGATCAAATATGTTCAAACCGTACAAATGATAGAAAAGCCCACAATTTTCACCAAGTGGGCAGATGTGAAGGATGAAGAGATATTCAAAGAAGACTTGTCATCCATAATCTACAAAGAGGACCAAAGGGAACCAGAAAATCCACAACCCACTCTAATTGATCCTATTAGTAAAGGTTATCAAGTAGAGCTAAACAAATGGGATATCATAAACAAGGCCAATGGGAGCCTATCATAGTGGAACAAAGAAATAAAAATATGGGACTAGGTTATGTGCCAAAATACGTGGTTACTCCAAATACCAAACAAACCTCTTTTAAGAAACGAGAAAATTCTACTAGAGTTAAGGCATTGGATATCTACCACATTATGGAAAATGATTTACCCATTGAATACTTATTTGAAAACTTTACCATTGATAGGTTCCCTATCCAATTTCTCAAAAATATTCCCAATGACTATTATTATTTCAGAACCAACTCTAACGAGAATGAGTGGGATTCTCCTTCCTTTGTCACCTCAAGTGATGATGACCAAGAAACCCAATGGGAGAATGATACCAGAGCCATACTAACCATTTCAACAAACTCTGTAACCTTTGCAGATAATGATGATAGCCTACCCCTCTACTACCCATAATTGATAGATTGGGACCAACAATAGCATACACCTATTCTGGATCAATTTTGGAATGATGAAGCAATCATAGAGTTCATGGGACCTTGAATAGACATACCAACAGTAGATCACAAAGAAAGGTTCATCATGGAATGCAAAAAAAAGCATACTTCAATGGGGAGATTGTATCCTCTAGTCACAAAAATGAAAAAGAAAACATAAAAATAAAAAACCAATCCCCTAGAGAGGACCACAATGTGCCTCTATCAAAACTTGAAAAGAAGAAAATAAAGGATGCATCTAAAGGTGAAAACCTCTTTGAGGCACCTAAGGATTGAGGGTTCAATCTCCCCATATCTGAATATCAAGAAAAGTTAATGCTACTAGTAGAAGCAACATAATCCATCAATGTTGGTATGACAGAGAACCCAAAGATCACATACCATGTAGCACCACTTGATCCTAAAGAGAAAGAAAAATTCACAACATTCATCAATGATAGAAAGATAAACTTTGCATGGACCTATAAAGATATGCCTGTGAACCGTAGATTTTTGGCTCCTTGCACCTTTCTAACTCTTCTAGGGTTTTTCACCTAAAAGGAGAGAGTAGGACAAAAATGCTAAAGGGTTCATTTAAATTATGTTATGTATGATGTTATTGTGCCTAAAAGAGATTATATAAATGCAATAAAGTAATGAAATCATTTGATTAAACATGCAAAACCTAAGAAATGCAACTTGTTTGAAAACACATTATGTAATGCAACAATGAACTAGGAATGAATGCAAAACTTAATAGAACTGAATCAAATTGAAAGTGTGCACCTGGAACCTTGATGAAGACTTGAAATTACATTTGAACTGTTGTTGATGTTGTTTTTTAGGCCTGGTGGGACTCATTTTCCATTCTGGGCGAATCAATCCTAGTTCTGCAAAAATTGAGCCAAAACCTATTTCTAACAAAAGGGTACCCAAAAATGTAGAAAACTAAAAATTGACCCTAGAGTGGGACTCATTGCCACCCATGGTGAATGAGTCCACTTTTAATTTCTGAATATACAAAAGGCCTACAATTCTAATTCTACACTGACTGAAACACTACAGAGTGTAGTTTAAAATAAATAAAAACTCTATGACTAAAATTTTAGTCACGGACTAAAAATTTTAGTCATGTGACTAACTGTTAAAATAAATAATAAATGACATTTGGTCATTTATAATGAAACATTTGGTCATCAAAAAATTGCCTTTGGAATCGATAAAAATGGAACAAATGACTAATAGAAACCACTTGCCTACCTGGCTGGCCTGGGATGTGGAAATTGCCTCTGTGTAGTCTTAAGGCCTTCACATATTTTATAAAAAATTTTAACATTTCACAAATAAAAATGACTAAACAATTAGTCACACAAATAATTCGGTCCTACAATCATGTTAGATAACATATAGTTCTACTAGTGATTCAATAAGAGTTATGGTACATATAATACATATATTATCAATTATTTCAATCCATTTGAATAGATCATTTAAGGAGTCAAGAATCAATAGTGTTATTCCAATAGTCCACCATGATGGGGTCAGAGAGGAAGCATGTTAGGGAGCCCTAACTTCACTACATCTAAGCCCAAGAGTGTGAAGTATGTTGGGGAGCCCTAATATAGATTTATCTAAATTTATTTCATTCCATTATTTAGCACTTATTATTAATTGTTTAAACTAGCCACATGCAACTAGACTTTGTAGCACATCCATGCACAAACACATACTCTCTAACATATTAACATACATATAGTTTTCTATCGGCGCAATCCTTGAACCTCCTTTGGGCGCAAGTGTTAGTATATATTCCTCTCTCTTTATAGAATTGTTTCCCCCTCTATCTCTCTTTATTTTTCCTAATCTCTCCAAAAATCAATTAAACTATTAGATTTTATATATTAATTTAATTTGTTCTATATAAGAATATATTAATTATTAATTATAATATTTAATATTTTTTATTATAAAATACAATATATAATAATAATATAACCTATACATACTATTAAAAATAATAATATATATAATTATATTATATATAATTTAATCTTATTACTATTATATTAAATATATATAATATATTAATTATATTTTATATTATATTTATTATATCAATTTTTTTAGGATTAAACGAATTTGGTTTCTTTTCACCATTTTTTGTTGCTTCTCCCGCCACTATTGGTTCCGGCTCCTCCAAACTCTTCCTCACTAGTATTGGCCTTTCACTTCTCCAATTTGGTGAGCTACAACTTGAAAATAAGGTTTTTCCAAATAATGTTTTGATGTACGCAGTTGGAATTGTGATGGAAATAATTGATTTGAATTTCACAAGCTAAATTTAAGCTTTTATGATTCCATTCAATCAGGGGTTGAGCTTGGCCGATATCCAAAATGGATTTCTATAAAGTTTTGGATCAACAAACTGCTAAAGAAATGTGAGTTTTCTAATGGCATCAAACTTGGATAAATACTTTCATTGTGCATTTATGGTAGGTTTAATACTGAATTCATGCAATGTTGTCTGATAATTGATTAATCTGATGAAGCATCACTTAGATTTCATATTACAGTAGCAGGGTTTTGGATTCCATATTAACCCTGGTTTGAATCATTGTGAAATTATTTAGCTTAGAACAACAACATTTTGGAATTTGTGTTAACCTTGGGCAGCCTAGGGTTGCATTATTTTGGAATATGTATTAACCCTGGTTGTAGTCATTCTAAAAATAATGTTACTTGTGTGGCAATTGTTTTGATTGTAGAAAGAGAGAGCTGAATATTAAGGTTCTCAAAGTTCCTGAAATCGAACAGAAGGTTAGATTTCTTCTGATATTTTCTTTTTCTTTTTCATGGATTAAATTACAAATTGCATCAAAGTAAATTTCCCTTCATATTAAGTGGCTTTTGTCGAATCTATTTTGGATAAACCTGGTAGAAGCTTTTGTCTGATGTTTAAAACTTTGGAGTGAGTTATCGAATTCAACATTAGAGCTTTTTATTTGGAATTACTTGTTACTAACCTTGCAAAGGAGCTCTCTATCCTAACTTTGTGTCTATAGATCTGTTAAAATGCCTCTGATCTTGACCTTTGTCGATAAGTTGTAATGCTTAACATGGATTAAACCAGATAGAGAGGAATGCACCTTCAAAAGATCCTTCTATGTAAACGGTGTGTCTTTAGACCTTTCTATAATAGTGCATCTAGTGTTGATTAGGGTCCAGACAACTAGGAGATTGTTTACACTTAACACGGCACAGACTAACTACGCAAACACATAATTAATCTTAGAATACCTCTGGGCATACAAGCCACATACCTGACCTTGTCTGTTGTGGCTTTCTTTAACATGGTCTATTTAATGTGGGGAGCTTGTGCAGCAGTACCTAAGCCAGGGTCATTATTATGCCTATTTGAATCATTGTGCCATTCCGTTATATTATAGTTGGTTGGATTTAAATTAAAATTAAAAGATCACTGATACAAAATCTCAAAAATTATGACAAACAACATTTATTTTTCTTGTTATTGAGGAACGCCATATGCTTGAAGTGAAAAAATAAGAATTAAAAATAGATAGAGAATACCAATGAATGCTGACTGTTGTTACATAAATTACAAGAACCAGTCCTGATTAATGCTACTCAGGTATGTCTCTACTGTTACAGACTCTTAGATTAAATGAAAATCAATGCCAGCTGAGCTAGGAAGACTTGAGAGGGGGGAGCATCAGTAATAAAATGTGTATAAGTCCAGTTGTGCATTACCTTTTCTATTAAAATAGGAATCTTGTAAATAACAAGGAAATGAGCCTACATGAAAATGCTCAAAATTTGAACAACTAAGAGTAGAAACACTATATCGGGAAAATAAAAGCAATTTACTGGTGCTACTCAGCTATGTTCCTACTGTTGCAAACACTTGGCAGGAACCATTGGTTAGCTAGGATGACCTAAGAGGGGGGAGCATAAGTAGTTAGAGTGCATATAAGCCTAGTTGTACATGACTTTTTTCTGCTAAAACAGGGATCCTGTAAATAATAAGGAAATGGGTCTATGTGGAAATGCTGAAAATGTGAATAGCTAAGAGTAGAAACACTATTAGAAAATAAAAGCAATGTGTGCTTGGATATTTTCCTACTATGGTGTTTGTATTTTGTATTTTAACACACCCTAAAAAATGACAATGTCCTAGGGGCTGCAGGATGGGATGGAATGACCCCCAACATTACCAGTGCCTAGGCCCCAACAAGGGACCATCCTTGGGATGCCCCTGCAGAGCAAGGATGTATCTCCTTTGGTGGGATGTCTAGGTGTCCTTTGATTGTGCTTGGGACATCAGTGCATCTGAGTAGTAAAAAGAAAAATAGGGACTTAATGTAAAAAAAACAATAGAGTAAACTTTAAAAATCAAGTTTTTGGCATCCATTTTTCTATAGAAAAGCAAGAATATAGACATGAGTGCATCATTGGTTGGAAGCAAGGAATACATTTTTATAATATGTATAGCCATTATTGAAATTTGAATTAAAAATAAACAAGCTTGTGATCCCATTTTATTGGTGTTCAAAGTTTTATTTGAATTCCAAGTAGGAGTCTTGTTCTAGATGGAGCTTAACACTACTATAGCATGGGAGGCTGCCCACAAGTCTCAAGAATATGTCCTTACTCTATGCTATTTGGAGGACATACATTGAGCCTTTCAAACTTATTTTTTTGTTAAACAGTGTCTTGAATGTGTTTGTGATCTAGGAGGATCTACCAACAATGGTTCTTGATTCATGAGCATGTTCAACTCCTTGTTCAAGTATTTTTTAAATGCTGAGAAATTCCACACGTAAAATGCAGGCTTTGTTATTTTAGAAAAAATACTCGGTGGAGAGGCAGACAGCCAAATTCTAAAATTTACATATATAAACTACGCCACATTTGTCCTTAAAATCTCCACCAAATTTTTTGAAAAGCTCTAAATTGAGAGGAGTTGACAGGCAATACCAGGCTCCCAATCCTGTCTTTTTTTACAATCTAGGGTTTCATATTACATGCGAGTTTGATGCAGAGCAGGGTGGAGGAACATTCAAACAGGCTTTAAAAACCAAACTTCAACTCAGGTTCATATATCTAATTCAACTCCCATAAGGTCAGCTCCATGGCTTTCCAATTCACAACTGAGCAAGTAAAAGACCAATCCCTTATTGTAAGTTGTAAAAACAACCACTGATCATCCAAATAGCATTCATACCTCATCAAAACACAGAACCAAGCTCACAAATAAGATTCATCTGCCACAACCTATAGAAACATCAAGTCTCCCTGCCCAAAGGCTACAAGAATTAACCCTCCTTTTCAAACAAAGTCTCTTTTAAACTGCTTGTCACCTTACAAACTCTTGGACAGTCATAAATTGTGGCTCAAAACTACATATTCACTAATCAAAACCTCTTTACAAACCTTCTATACT
Organism: Sequoia sempervirens; assembly: GCA_007258455.2. Classification (NCBI taxonomy): domain Eukaryota; kingdom Viridiplantae; phylum Streptophyta; class Pinopsida; order Cupressales; family Cupressaceae; genus Sequoia; species Sequoia sempervirens. The sequence continues at coordinate 224,090,917 of VDFB02252616.1, read as the reverse complement.
ACTGCTCCACCAAAACCCTCACAAACACCCTAAAACCTAGGGTTTCATTGTTTTGCTTTCTCCCAGCCTCAAACCATCAAACCAATGCTTGAAACATGTTTTCCTAGGTCTGTACAGACCTTCCAAACCATTTTTTACTCTGATCCATCTCAAACTCATGAAAACACAACTTAAAACCTTCAATTTCAATTAGAAACTTAACATTTTCTGCCTAGAGCATCACTTCTCACAACCTTTCTGGACTCACTATGCCATGGAACCTCATTAGATAGCTAAAATACATTTATAAGTTCTCTCCCACTGAAACACAAAACTACACAGTAGGTGGGAGGCCAATGAAATCACATTTTTTATTACAAAACTAGTAAATTTTGTTTACACGGGCTGCTACAGTAAATTTGCAATTACTCCCACCAATTTGTATATCATAAGCTCAAAATGGATGCAAATAGAAGCTAGTTCATGATACTACATAAAAAAAAGAATAATAAAGCCTTATGTGCAAGTACGGGTCCGTACTATTGAGTGAAACTCAAAAAAAATAGTAAAAATCAAGAAAACTGTGAAAAATCAAACAAAAAAACGTTGAAATTTCTAAATGGATCAATAATCAAACTTTCTATTCTTCTTGATACCTTTTACAACGAGCCTTTTGTGGCTTTTAAAAACTTTAAATTGACTCTTCATCCCCCTCAATCGATCATAACTGAAATCTGACTTTTCAAATTCCAAAAGACAACTTTTGCTATATTTTGCATTTTTTTCAATTTATTTTTAGCAACTTTTGAAAATTCCATCCCAAGGCTCCTAAAACATTTAATTACATGATTTATGGTCTCTTAAGACCTTATTTTACATAAATACCTCAAAAATTCTAAATCTATAGACTCAATACATAAATCACTTTATTGATCAACTTTTACAATTTGGATTCCATGGACCCCAAAATGCATTCAAACTGATATTGAATCCTTATTCAAAGAGATTAATGACCTCAAACCTATGATCAAGTGACCAAATAATTGAAAACACAAGGATTCAAATGGTGAAAAGATGGTGTTGGTGCTCCTGCACCATACACCCCCCCTGGAAAAGATTCATGCCACATGAATTGGCTTTGACTCCATTGTCTCCAAGCTTCATAAATGCTCCACTGGTCCACATATGCTCTCCACAAGTTCATGTACCATGCACTTGCAATATTCCCTGTAGCTTCTTCATATTCCTTTTTCCTTGCCTCAGTCCTCAGACCTTCCAACTGATTTCCATCTTTTCTTTGATCAAAACTTGTTTTCTTCCTGTGTCCTGCATCTGTAAACAAACATTTGTCAGTATTTTCATGTCTACAATCATCCTTAGTGCCCTGCTCTTCTTGTTTTTCACTCACTACCTCATTAACTTGCTTTGTTTCTATTTGATCAAACCTCCTATTCACTGTACTTGCAAACCCTGGTTGTGTCTCAATCTTGCTCTTAGTTATAAGACACTCAATGGTCCCTATCCACACACTTGCATTCCACTTTTCTGTCAACTTACTTGAAGCAATGTTCTTATTTGCTGTCAGAACATCATCAGACCTTGAATTACCTACAAAAACTCTCTCTTTGTTGTCCTCAATCCTTCTAGACTCTCTTTTGCCAAATATTACAAGCTTACTCTTACCCTTCCCTTTCTCATTCCCCTGCAAAGGAACTAGCTTAAAAGTTTTACCATCTTTCTGAATGGAGTAGTTGTTTTCTCTCCCATCATACATTGACTTTGTATCGAATTGCCATGGTCTTCCCAATAGAAAATGGCAACAGTCCATTGGTAACACATCAAACAAGATCCTGTCCTTGTACTCACCAATCTGGAAATCCACATATGCCTGTTCATTCACTACAAGAGACTGACTATTATTTAACCAAGAGACTTTATATGGTGTTGCATGGGGTATCTTTTCTAGTTGCAACTTATCTATCATCTCCCTAGACACCATGTTGTCTTGTGAACCTGAATCAATAACAACTTGACAAACCTTACCTCTACATTTACATGAATTCCTGAATAAGCTCCTTCTTTGATTCATATCTTCTCCCTTAGATGCCTGCAATAAAGTTTTTCTTACCATAAGTGCTTCTCCTTCCTCTGGGACAACAGTAATGTGTGGAGTGCTTGAGCTCCCACACTCTTCCTCATAAATGATCTGTGTTCTTCTCTCAGGTCTCTTTTCATCACTGGATGAATTCCCAATCTTTTCAGGGCATCTCCATGATGGATGTCCATACTCATTGCATGTAAATAATTTTCCTACAAAATCATTAGAACCTCTACCAACAATAAACCTTCCTCTACCTCTAAAACCACCTCTAACATCAGTACCTTATTCCTTACCCTTATTTGTTCCTTCTTGTCCTTCCAATGGATGTCTTGGTGTAGAAATCACTCCTCTTCCTCTTGCACTAGGACCACCTCTTCCTCTAACTACTTTCTCCTATCTCCTTTTTCAGTTTTTCCTCCACCCTAACTGCCAACTGAAAACATTCCTCAACACTTTTTGGATTAGTAACAACAAGCTCATCCTGAATATTGAATCTCAAACCACCTAGGTATCTAGCTACCTTTTCAGCCTCTTCTTCATCTCTCCTAGACCTTATACTTAACTTATAAAACTCATTTGTGTAAGCTTTAACATCTAATTCTTTCTGTTTCAAACTTTTCAATTTCTTATACAACTGTACCTCATGATCTTTAGGAAGAAATTTACCTTTTAACTTCTACACCGTTTTGTCCCATGAAGTGATTCTGGATTTCCCCTGCTTTCTTCTCCCTGTTTGCTGATAATCCCACCATAAGAGAGCATGTCCCTTAAGCTTTTTCTTCACCACCTTCACCATCTATTCCTCTGTAATATCCTCACTTTCAAAGTAGTTATCCATAGCAGCTATCCAGTCAAGTAATTCCTCTTCATTCAAATTACCACCATAAATAGGAAGTTCAACCTTTACCTTGTGAGATTCACCTTTTACTGCCTTGAGAAGCTTCGCCATCCTCTAGTCTTCAGGATCTAAATCCTCATCTGCATTTTCATAGTCTCCATGTTCACTCTCTGACTCACTCTCTTTTCTTCTTTGACTCCAAGGCTACAAGCCTTGCCAGCACAACATTGTGTGACTCCATCAACTTTGCATGTTTCTCCTTCAACTCCTGCAATTCTCTTGCAGTACCCAAGTTCTTTGGAGGCATCTTCACCAATCTACTTCCTTCAATCCTGCAAAAACCAAGTTAAACAACCAACAAAAAGGGCCTAATCCCTGATGCTCTGATACCAACTGATGCAGAGCAGGGTGGAGGAACATTCAAATAGGCTTTAAAAACCAAACTTCAACTCAGGTTCATATATCTAATTCAACTCCCATAAGGTCAGTTCCATGGCTTTTCAATTCACAACTGAGCAACTAAAAGACCAATCCCTTATTGTAAGTTGTAAAAAAAACCACTAATCATCCAAATAGCATTCATACCTCATCAAAAATACAGAACCAAGCTCACAAATAAGATTCATCTGCCACAACCTATAGAAACATCAAGTCTCCCTGCCCAAAGGCTACAAGAATTAGCCCTCCTTTTCAAACAAAGTCTCTTTTAAACTGCTTGTCACCTTACAAACTCTTGGACAGTCATAAATTGTGGCTCAAAACTACAGATTCACTAATCAAAACCTCTGTACAGACCTTCTATACTGCTGCTCCACTAAAACCCTCACAAACACCCTAAAACCTAGGGTTTCATTGTTTTGCTTACGCCCAGCCTCAAACCATACAACCAATGCTTGAAACATGTTTTCCTAGGTCTGTACAGACCTTCCAAGCCATTTTTTACTCTGATCCATCTCAAACTCATGAAAACACAACTTAAAACCTTCAATTTCAATTAGAAACTTAACATTTTCTACCTAGAGCATCACTTCTCATAACCTTTCTAGACTCACTACGCCATGGAACCTCATTAGATAGCTAAAATACATTTATAAGTGCTTTCCCACCGAAACAAAAAACTACATAGTAGGTGGGAGGCCAATGAAATCACATTTTTTATTACAAAACTGGTAAATTCTGTTTACACAGGCTGCTACAGTAAATTTGCAATTACTCCCACCAATTTGTATATCATAAGCTCAAAATGGATGCAAACAGAAGCTAGTTCATGATACTACATAAAAAAAAAATAATAATAAAGCCTTATGTGCAAGTACGGGTCCGTACTATTGAGTGAAACTCAGAAAAAACAGTAAAAATCAGGAAAACTGTGAAAAATCAGACAAAAAAACGTTGAAATTTCTAAATGGATCAATAATCAAACTTTCTATTCTTCTTGATACCTTTTACAATGAACCTTTTGTGGCTTTTAAAAAATTTAAACTGACTCTTCATCCCCCTCAATCGATCATAACTGAAATCTGACTTTTCAAATTCCAAAATACAACTTTTGCTATATTTTGCATTTTTTTCAATTTCTTTTGAGAAACTTTTAAAAATTCCATCCCAAGGCTCCTAAAACATTTAATTACATGATTTATGGTCTCTTAAGACCTTATTTTACATAAATACCTCAAAACTCCTAAATCTATAGACTCAATACATAAATCACTTTATTGATCAACTTTTAGAATTTGGATTCCATGGACCCCAAAATGCATTCAAACTGATATTGAATCCTTATTCAAAGAGATTAATGACCTCAAACCTATGATCAAGTGACCAAATAATTCAAACCACAAGGATTCAAATGGTGAAAATATGGTGTTGGTGCTCTTGCACCAAAGTTATATTCAGATTAATTATTGTTGGTTACTTCATTTTTAAACCTTTTTGTTATCTAATTTTCAATTCCTGAATTTTCCCCAAATGATTTTTTCTGCTATAAAATTTGAAACAATACCACACCTCAACCTTTGCACTCTGTCCTTAATGGCCTAATAGAGGGGAGTGTTAAGACCACATGCATCTTTGTATTTCAATTTTACATAATTAATGCTATGGCCCAATGTTAACCCTATTTGTTAAATGTATACTTGGCTTTAAAGTTATGCTTTTTAAATCAATTTGTGTGTACATAATTGACCTTTATTGAATTATAGATGGCTAGATCATAATCAATTGGATGACACAATTCCAGTAGAGCTTGGGAATCTTACAAATTTGAAATCTTTGTAAGCCTTCATTTCCATTCCATTTTTGTTGGAAATTCATTCATGTGCAGACTATATATCTTATATTTGATTCTAGCCTTAAAGTTCCCAATATGTATGACATTTTGTCTTGTTCTATATTTTCAATGTCATGAAAGAATGGGTACTATTTTTACTATACATTGCTAATTATTAAGGGTCTGTCTGTTATCGTTTCAGAAGACTTCATGGAAACATGTTGAAAGGATATTTACCAGATATGCTGAAGACAATTCCCAATCTCAGGTAGTTCTCATTTGAAAGAATGGTTTTCAAGTATGATCATGACAACTTTTACAAAGTTTATTAATTTGTTGTTCTTTTGGATCAATCAGATAGTTGGATTTCTTTTGAACCTCTTACATTTTGTCTCTTACTGAATATTTGTCTCTCAGAAGCAGCTATGATCCCAAATACATATGTAATGCTCCAGATGATGAGGCATGAGCAAAACTCAATGAAAACCTCATATCAAGGCAGACCTCAATTTTTCAAACCGATCTTGCTTCATCACCTGTTCATAGTAGGTTAGTTTCTTTACAAATTTTGGAAATTGAGAATTCTGGAAGATACAGTATGCAGTCTCCTAAGGTTTCTTCATTTTTATAAAATAGCTCTTAGAAATATTTCAATCCTGCACCCATTTTTATGCCAAGCATGCAGATTATGTCTGTAATTCAAAGACATCATTTTGCAAGCTTGAAATCAGAGACAGTAAAACACAGTACACCGTAAAAAGAAAAGTCCCTAGATGAGATTCAAAATAAGCTAGAAAAACTTACCATTGCAAGGAATTCAAAAGATGAAATCAATATTGCTTTTGATTCAAAAACCAACTTCCTTGAAACAAGCTAAAAATCTTGATGTGTGGAGAAAAGAGATGAAAATTGAATATGATGCCTTGGTCAAGAATGATATTTGCGAGTTGGTTGTTCCTCCACTATAAACCCATTGCTTGCAAGTGGTACTTTCAAAACAAATATAAATCAGATGGCTCACTTGACAAACACAAAGAAAGGCTTCTCACAAAGGGATATGCTCAAAAATAAGGTATAGAGTATAGACTGTGAGGAGACCTTTGCACCAACGATGAAATGAACCAACATTTGGGTTTTGTTGACTTTGGTAGCACAAAATGGATGGATGGTTCATTAGATGGACTTGAAAACTTCTTTTTTGAACTGTGATCTTAAAGAACAATTTACATGACTTAGCCAAAAGGTTTTGCAGTTGAAGGTCAAGAAAACAAAGTGTGTAGGTTGTTAAAATCATTGTATGGTTTGAAACAAGCCCCAAGAACTTGGTACAAAAAAATAACCAAGCACCTCTTGAGAATGAACTTCAAGCATATTGAATTTGAAGGTGCAACTCTTTTGTCAAGTCAGTCAACAAAATAGTTGTATATGTGGATGATTTGCTCATAACAAGAAATAATGAGAGGTACATTGCAAAAGTCATAGTAGAACTAATTAAAGTTTTTAAATGACAGATTTGGGTCATCTCCATTACTATTTGGATATTGAAGTGATTCAAAAATCCATGTATATTTTCATCACACAACTGACAACATAAGTGTATTGATGAAATTCTGAGCAAATTTGGAATAACAAACTATATACTATTTAGTATGCCCATGGAACAAAATATAAAGATGATATTAGATGATACTGCATCATTGAAAGTATGATCTATGTAACCATAACTAGACCAAACATTTATTTATTGTTGGCATTCTCTCTAAATTCATGCAACAATGGAGAGAAATACAATGGGTAGCAACAAAGAGGGTTCTTTGATATTGAAGGGAACTCAAGTTTTGGGCTAAAATACTCCAAAACATCAGATTTCAAACTAGTTAGATATTTAGACTCAGACAATGCATGTGATTTTGAAGATGGGAATCTATTGTAGGTTTCCTGGTGAATTTAAGATCAACAATCTTCACTTGGAAGTCAAAGAAATAGTTGGTGTCACCCCTTTTTTTTAGCAAAAGCAAGAATATATGACAGTTTCAATGGAAACTAGGAAAATATTGTGGCTCAGAAGGATTCTTGAAGATTTGGAAGCAAAATAGATTTCACCATCACTCATGGTTGATAACACTTTTGCAATAAAAAAGGCAAGAAATCAAATATTTCACAACCAAACTAAGCAGATCAACACCAAATTCAATTTGATTTAGCACTATGTGAAAGATGGTAGTGTCAAATTGATATAGTGTCCAAATACAAATCAACTACCTAATATCCTAAAAAAAGTGCTTGGAAGAGAAAATTTCAAAAAATTCAAAGGCATGCTTGGTCTCACTATAACCCCTATGGATTAAGGGGGAATGTAATATAATTTATATAAATCCTAGGTTATAGTTTAGTAATTTTTACTTTTTTGTAGAATATAAACAGTCATGCGGAAGATGAATTGAACAATCATCCAGGAAATGAATTGAATAGTCACTCTTTGTTGATAGATATGTAAACTGTATCTCTTTTGAAATTAATACAATTTGCGGGTTTGCATTTGCATTTTTGTTTTCATTTTCACAGTCCAATTTCCTCACTTGACAAATTTGATTTCAAAAATTATGATTGGAGGGTGCTTTTGATTACATTTTCTTCGAGATGTAACAATATTTTCCACTCAGAAAAATTACCAAACAAGTAGTTCTCAATATGCTTAGAATTGTCAAGTAAGTTGTGATCCCCCTTGCAAGTTGACTAGGTTGTTATATAGTCCATTGAGGTTTTGTTTTAAGAGAAGGCTATGCCCTAATATACATAAACATATCAAGTTTGGAAGAGCCCCAAATTTTTTTTGGCAAAATAGTCACCCCCAATTAACCTCTGAGAAGAAGCATGATTATTCATACAATCCCTTAAGAGACTTGTCTTATAAAAGCTTCATCAATCCATATATATTTAGTGAACCATCAAGGAAAACAACTATGTATATAGGATGATTTATCAAGATTCAACTACATTGTTTGAGTCAAACTCACCGACCCATATTTCATGAGTAGTTCACACAAACCCATCCCTAATGAACCTGAATGGTCCACTTAGCACTCATTACATCTATGTAATGATCACATAGATTAAACATAAAAAATTCCAAAGAGTTCGCCCATCCCAATACTATTTCAACTCAAACACAATTAACCATAGAGTTTACCCCAAGATCAAGCCCACTTAGCTTGCTACCCCATCTGCAAAACCTTAGGCAAGTGTTGTGCCTTATAAAGCCCCTTTAGCTCCTTCATCCCTATGAAATTCACTTAGATGCAATGAGTGCTAAGTGGACCATTCATGCTCCTAAGAGATGGGTTCATGTGAACCCCTACTCATGAAATATGGGTCAACAACTTTGACTCATAAACTAAGCAGTTGAATCCTAATAAAATATCATATTTTGACACACTGTGAAAAAATTCCTCTCGTCAATTATGAATATGTGCACATGTCCAAGAATATGATTGTTTTAGTTAGGCCCAACAAGCATTTGGTCATATAGCACCCAACTCATAATAGGATTAACAAACTGAATCATGATAGAACTGCAAACAACAATGCATATTTTTTGGTTGCATATTCTGAGATAGTGAAGACCATTTAGTTCTTGCAAATACGCTGAATACAGGAAATTCTAACAAGAATATAACTCAAGGAATAGCACTATGAATAGGCCTACAAATTTCCCTTGACAGAGTTACGAAGTTGTTCTTTGTTGAAGGCAACTCACTAATGAAGCAGTAAAGAAAACCCAGTACAAAGCTTGGAAAATAAATCTTGAAGTCAAGAGGGTTAAGTCATGCCAAACCAAACTGGATAGCACTAACTAAATCATGTCCAACAAAATAGAAACAAGATAACAGATTTGGTCACTAATCCGACCATAAAATTATGGAAGGATGAGAAGGGCATGGAAAATATGTTCTTTCCCCCTTCCTTGATGAAATGCAAGGTCTTATATCCAAGAACCATAACCAGTAATGTTATTTCTTCCATAGAGGTGGATAACTTCAACATAAATTTCTTATGCATGTTAAAGAAAATATTGATGACCAAAAATTTAAACCTCATTTTCTCTATGACTAGCATAGCAGCACTAAGGGATTTGATGGGACATATTGCAACCATGAGTAGGAGGTTCAGATGTGTAATTTTTAGGGTGAGCATTAGTACCAATCACTTATCTATAGCTCCAATAGTTCCTTTGATCTAGACTGCTTGAAGGCAGCAAAAGATGGAGAGCAGTATGGACAAGGTCAGTGCTCAGGCGGCGATCTCTCTGCTACTAACATTGGATCCTGTTATCTTTGTTAATGAGGGAATTCAAGTATACTTGTAATCAGGTTTGTTTAAAATGAAGGGTGATGAATGGCCTATGCATGCATGTTGATACGATTTGCAATAGTATTAAGGAACACATTTTTAATTTGTTTTTGTCCTTGTTAGATTCAATATAAATTTGTAACAGGTTAAGGCACAAATTTAATTAAACTTTATCCTTGATAGATCCTTAAATATGACTGAAAGTAAAGAAAATAGGGAGGGAACTTGAGAATCTAAATCTTCTTGGACTCAGTGATAGAATTTCTAGTCAGTACATTCTTGGGCATCCTTCAATAAGTATGGTATTAATGTATATGGCTTGAGCATCACATATGATTTCAGGATTCAGGACAAATTAGCTATGGTGAACATAATTATGTGCATGTCTGTGAATTAAAATTTAATTAGTGCACCAATTTAAAAAAGGCATATGGTCTAACAACATGTTGCTTGAAAATGAAAACTTTATAATTTTATTCTCAATGCATGAAAATAAGTTCAAAATAAATGCGTAACAAAAGAAAACATTATTTTTGTTATGATATTCTATGAGAATAAGTTTTGAAAATGCTAAATTTCTTGATGGGGTAAAACTTAATCCCAGTTTTGATTGTAATGTTGTAAATTGAAATGCCATATAAGTGTAATGCATATCTGATTTATTTCCTTTAGTGTAACACCATTTTATAAAGATTATTGGTCTAGGGAGAAGCTATCGATCAAGAATATGTAACAATAACATACAATTTTCTAATTCAAGTGTTTTGTTCTTCCTTAGTCCCTAAATTGTTCGACCATGACTCAACAATGGCTCTTTCAAAGTTGTCAACAAGGATTTCATCCTTCTTTGGCTCTTTGCTTTGATGCAGACTAGAGCCATGTTCTCCACCAGCTCCTTTATCATGGAGCTTCTATTGGTCCATTTCAATAGGAACCTTCCTTTCACATGGCCATTTCTTATTACATTACCTTTCTATAGTACGATAAGGATAACACTGATTTTCAGGTCCCAATCTATCATAACTAATGCTAGAATGAGACACCCATTTTATGAACAAAGAGACTTTCCCACATCACCTTTTATATATTCAAATTTTAAACCCCTTTGGCTTTCACGCAAAATGAGGCTCATCAATCCACTTACCTGACGTGTCAAGGATTCTCACATTTGCACCCAACCGCCTTCATTTTTTGTTTTATTTCTTCTTAGCTTTAGATAGAGATACTTTAAGAGATATAATATTTCCATAGTCCATGATAGTATATGTGAGTGCTTCTGGCTTTAGCTGTATAAAGATTTAAGTACTTTGTTTCTATTAATTGGGGTTCCCTTCAGCACTTCTAATTGACTTTGTGATTTGCTTAACTATTATGTATGGCAGCCAACCTCAAAATCATCTCAGCCTTGACAAGACAACATGCCAATCTAACTTGAAAATGGCCAAAAAATGGATCAACATATCATTAAGGAGCTAATCAAATTGAGGCCTTTGAGCTACAAATGGAGGATTGCATATATTATTAAGGAGCTCAAGTCTTGCGCTTAAACTCAAATTATCATTAAAACCCGAGAATTACCCAAAGTTCAAATTGTCTTTAAAGAGTCAATCCATTTTGGTCCATTAATACTCATCTTAAGATCAACTCAAAGAGCCACAAGACCATGATTTTTAGTACACACTTAATTTGGTCATCTAAAGATATGATATAAACTTGGTAATCACTAACTTTCAGCCTAGCAAGTAACAGAGAGTCACGTTGAAACAAAAGCACAATCAGTAATGGCTTTACTATTTGCCAAGTTGGGGTCATTCATAATGCTATTAGGCGTATGACCTGGGAATCACCAACATTGACTTTCCCCTAGAATAATTGTTGTATGAACCCTACTGGGGTATTTATCTATGTGGAAGCTTAGAACTCAGACTCCCTAATAAGTGTGAATCAACTTTTAAACCTAGGCTTCATCGGGTTAAAATAAAAAATATATAACAATAAGGAAAAGTGAACACTGTCATAATGACATAGGTTCAATTATTCAAGTCCTGACATAGCCTTCCCATAACAAAAGGGCTACATAAATGCATGTAAAAACCTCAAAAGACTCAATGAAAGTTTTGCAGAAAAATTTCAGATTATGCATATCTTTAAAGGCATGATATTTATACAGTTCATAACATATTGTAAAGCTTCTAGAAACAACGGTGTATTGTATTTTTGTATCAATTTACATTGTCTAGGTATTTACACCGTAATTCCTCCAGGTCTCTTAATCAATCTCCTAACACCAGTAAAAATGTCATGGGTGATCTAATAGGAAAACATTCTATGGAGAATATCTCAAATTCTAGAAGTCTACTCACTAGCTCCTCTAGCCAGAAGGATTCAACCTCTTTGAATTCAAGCTCTGATAGTATTTTAGCAGAGGCAAAATGTTCTCAAAATAGACTGCATTACATCTAAAATAGATCTGAAAAAATACAGAGTAAAAACAAAGCAAAAAGATGGAGCGTTCGAGTTCATTAATGTTCTTATTAAATGCTAGAACTAACTCCCTACTACGTATGCGTGAAGTTAAAAAAAACCTAAAACATGAGTGATGTTTATAAGTGGAGTCAATAATTACATCTAACACTCCCCCTTAATTTTGACTCCACTTTCATTACAATGTTTTCAGCATTGAAAATCCCTAATTGTTGTTTTTGAAATTCAAAGTTTGTTTTTGCCAATGGCTTAGTAAATATGTCTGCCAATTGATCTTTAGAGTTGCAAAACTGCAGAATAACTTCTCCATTGCTGACCAGCTCTCTAATGAAGTGGCAACGGGTGTCCATGTGCTTGCTCTTTTGATGGAAAACATGATTTCTAGAAAGTGCTATTGTTGAGTTGTTATCACAAAAGATAGTAATTGGCTCCTTCTTTGTTTTTGGTTCAATATCACTTATTAACCTCTTTATCCATACAACTTGACAAGCTGCGGATGTAGTTGCTACATATTTTGCCTCTGCAGATGAAATGGTGACTATGGGCTGCTTCTTGGACACCCATGAAATTATACCCATGCCCGAAAAAAATGCATAACCTGAGGTGCTCTTTCTGTCATCAACACTTCCTGCAAAGTCACTATTTGTAAATCCAACGAGCTAGTTGTCTTCAGAACCTGTATACAAAATACCATGCTATGTTGTTCCTGCAATATATCTTAATATTCTCTTCCCTTCCTTCCAATGGGATTCCTTCGATGACTCCATGAACCTAGAAAGAAGGCTGATTGCAAACATAATGTTTGGCCTTGTTGTTGTCAAATACATTAGGCTCCCTACTAACTACTTGTATGATGTAGAGTTTACTGCTGCACTTTCATCATTTTTGCTCAATTTGGTACCTGGAACAATAGGAGTACTGACTGTCTTGCTGTTATTCATTCTAAATTTGGTCAACACATCCTATGCATACTTCTTTTGGCTGATGAAAATACCTTGCTCAGATTGCTCAATTTCGAGGCCTAAAAAATACTTCATGTGACCGAGATTGGTCATTTCAAATTCTCTCTCCATAGCAAGCCTAAATTCCTCAAGATGCAAATTACCAGTGTATAACAAGTCATCAACATAGATACATACAATTAGAATTTTACTTTGCAAGTCTGTCTTTGTGTACAATGTAGGTTCATTGTTGCTACGCTTGAACCCTTTGTTAAGTAGATAAGAATCTATTCTACTATACCATGCCCTTGGTGCCTGTTTCAATCCATATAGGGCCTTTTTCAGTTTATAGACCTTATGTTCTTGTCCTTCAATCTCAAATCCAGGTGGTTGTTCAACATATACCTCTTCATTCAAACTTCCATTTAGAAATGCAGACTTGACATCTAGCTGGTAAACTGACCAATGGTGTTTTGCTGCTATTGCTAATACTGTTCTAACTGTGTCCAATCTTGCCACTGGTGCAAATGTCTCTTCGTAGTCTATGCTAGGCTGCTAAACAAAACCTTTGGCTACTAGTGTTGCCTTATGCTTCTCAACTTGGCCTTTCTCATTAAGTTTTTTTTTGTAGACCCACTTAACTCCTATGCATGTTTTCTCTTGTGGAAATTCTCCTAAGTCCCATGTATCATTTTTCTCTATGGCTGCTATTTCATTATTCATGGCTTCTACCCACTCTTTCTTTTTAACTGCTTCTTCAAAAAGTATAGGCTGACTAGACATCAAGGAAAACATTACCTGTTCATTATTGTTCTGCTGTTCATATATCTTTCTAATAGTCCTGGTCTTCTGGTTCCTGAGTTCTGCTATTGTAGGGTCTAAATCACTGCTGGAAGAAGGACTGTCCTTGATTTTCTTCTGCTACTGTTGGAACCTACAATCTGGGTAGAATATGTCTTGGTTGCTCAATATCTGCTATACTTGCTGGTGTAAATGTGTGTGGAACAATCTGACTGTCAACTGTTCCACCATCTTGTCCATGCCATGCCTTATCTTCAAGAATCTGATTGTCAACAACCGACTGTGCTGTAAGCTGCACGTCTGGATCAGATATCTCTATCTAGGAACACAACCGTCTGTTCTGATACCATGATAGTATTTTAGGAAAGGCAGAATGTTCTCAAAATAGATTGCATTACATTTGAAACAGATCTAAAAAAATACAGAGTAAAAATAGAGCAAAAAGATGGAGCGTTCGAGTTCATTAATGTTCTTATTAAATGCTAGAACTAACTCCCTACTACGTATGCGTGAAGTTAACAAAAACCTAAAACATGAGTGACATTTATAAGTGGAGTCAATAATTACATCTAAAAAGCTCCTCCTTTAATTCTACATCCAGAACTAATGTCCATATGGGGGATACATCTAGCCCTTGCAATCAATCTTACATCACCAGTAAGAAAGTGGTGGATAGCCAAATGAGGAAAAGCCCTATCAATAATGCCTCAAATTTTGGAGAATCAGTTACCAACTTCTCTAGCCAGAATAATCTTGTTCCTTTGGCATCAAGTTCAAAGAGTTCACTGCAAGCCAAAGATGATTCTTCAAGCTCCACATCCTTCGTTTCTCTAGATAGTATGTCAAAGGTTATGAATACTAGAATAGCAACATCTAAAATCGAGAACCAAAGGGCTTCATAAATAAGTGGTACAGGCAGGAGGTCTATTAGATCTGCTTGTCAACATTCTTCTTCACTTAAGGAAAGAGCTCTTGTTTGCAGTGTATCACGCCAAAAGAATGACAACTATGATATAATATCTTCTAACACATTCCATACTGTGGTTTCATCTCTTCCTACTGGTAATGCCTTGAAAGCATTTGTCAAAAAATTTGCACAACTAAAATCGTCAAAAACCTTGAAGCAATCCTCAACAAAAATGATTAATGACAGCTCAAGAAAATCAAGCGAGGTAATTTTCAAATATGCTAATTTATTGTTTTCAAGTTATGGTTGGTTTCATTATTTTCAATGCTACAATTTTTTACTTAGGTTTGTGCGATACATTTTTTTAAGCAATTATTACTTAGTGACATACAAAAAAGGTCTTGAATTGAATCAAATTTTATAATTTATGTTACACCTGGAACAACAAGTATGTTTAATTTGTTCTTGTTATGTAGTTTTGCACCTTATATTTATTTTTCTCACACAACTTTTGGTTGTTAGACACTCTTTCCGTACGAACTCTTTGTCAAAATTTTCAATTGGGACAAGCTTGAATTGCCACCTTGTGGTCTCATCAATTGTGGAAATAGTTATGGTAGTTTCTAGAGCCAATAAAATCCTAACATATTAGTTTATCTATGCTATCATCATTCTTTGAGTCTTAAGTAGTAATGTGAATGCTTTGCTTCAAGCTTTACAAGCACTGTGTAGCTTACGCTCATTTATTTCAAGCATTTATGCAAGAATCTTATTACCAAGCTCCATCTTTTTTTGTTTGCTTGGTAAATCTCAAGCAAGGCCATGGACCTTTAGAATGTTGGATTACCTCAATGACTTGTCTATGTTTTGCTTGATGGTTGATGTTACTTTAATTTGTATTTCTCAAGGCCATGAATTATTATAGATGTTTTTTTGTCTTTTGTTCCCAATATATATCATAAGGGGATGTGTATTCATACTGCTTGAGGCACAAGTAAATTTTGATAGTATATTTACTTGATAATCAAGTGTAGGCAATTCAACTATGTGCCTGAATTGTACAAACACCACTTTGTTCTTACCTTTGTTAAGATTTTCATTTTATGATTCAGCAATGCTCAGGGATTTGAGATTTCATCTCAATTTGTTATTTGTGTAAAATTTCACTTTTATTGACTTTCTAAGATTGGCACAAATTTCTACTTCATGCAACTTACAATATGGGAATAATTTATGCAACTTACAATTTTATTTTGCTGGAGAGCTTTTTTTTTCACTCTTGATGAGTCAATTAGACCACCACATGAAGTTATTAATTGGTTTTGGTGCTTTCTTTCACTCATAGATGAGCTTTATATATCAAAGCAAATTGTTTATTTTTATTTATTGAAAGCAAACTATTTATTTCCTACAATCTTAATTTGAATAATTTTTCAGGTGACTCCATCTACTTGCTATGCCCATGTGGTGCATGATCTTAAATCAAAATGAATGATTTATTTCTAACAATCTACATATGAGTGACTTTTCATGTGACTTTATCCAGCTGCTATGCCAATGTCGTTCTACAATGTCTAATATTTACAAGGCCTGTTGTTGCATATCTACTCAAAGGATCTCATTCAAAAAAATTTATGTTAACTTTTCTCCATCAGATCATTCATATATGTTGATTTTAGGTGAAATTTGTACTTCTGTATATTAGCCATTTGATCGTATGAATATTCACAGGATTGTCATTTGGTATGTTGTTGAATTCAGGTTAGAAAAGTGAGAGAAATGATTGGTGCTTCATGTGTGAGCTTCAACACCTTGCTTCTAGGATGAGGGATGGAAAGGGTCCTATTTAACCCATCAGAATATTATCACAAATACAAAAAATTGGCAACCACCTTGGGTATGGGAAAGAAGAGGATGATCATGAATTTTTAAGGTAAACTGAGTTTTAAGATGCCAATGTTTACAATGGCTTGTCAGGGCTCAACCAATTCCCATTTGTCTCTTGGGTTTTTTACTTTTTTTCTACTTCTATATATTCATCATGGTTATTCTGATTTTTGTTTTGGTCCTTTGTCATTTTGTTTCTGGAAATTCTTTCTCTAAATCCTTACTGCATATTTTTAGATGATCTTATATGGTTTATGTTGCCAGGTTTTCCATTGATGTAATGCAATCAACGTGTCTTGTTGAAGTTGATGGAGGGAGGGTAGTTGATCCACTATTGCAAGATACAACACTTATCCAACAAACATTTGGGGGCTATCTTCAGTCAAAAGTAATGACACTTGAATCTTTAAGGGTTGTTTTGAAATTATGTTTCAGTGGTTAACAAATGAGAACAACATTTCTTTGCATGAATTGTTATTCTTTCTGGTAGAAAATGTCTAGGACAAAACCACCAAAAAAATTTAAGGCATTTAGATGTAAAATGTGGTGTATTCCTATTTTTTTGTTACTACAGATAAAGTGTTTGAAATGCCAATGCAGATTTGAAAGGTATGATCACATGACTACTAGGCCTCTTCATCGGCAAAAATGTGAGACTGGTAAGGTAATTTTCAGGGTAAAACATTCATAAGGTATCATTGCAATTAGTTTTAAAATTTTCCTTTTGTAATTATTTTAACACACATGCAAATACTATTTAAGTAATGGTTGTTTTATTATGCAAACAAGGGTAATCATTACCTATGTAATATAATGTGTTATTGTTTTTCTTTTTGTAGAAATGTATTGATAAACTCAAAGAAGGGGATGAAGTTAGGGTGTTGAATCCGTTTGATGGTGATGTTGTGAGCATTGGGCAAATTCACTCCCAATCTATTGTACATGGAGTCAACTTGAAAGGAACATGAGATGCAAATGTAAACATTTTAAAGGTCACAAGTAACATACCCCTTGTTTATGAAGACAAAATAGATGGAGTTGTTCGTCTGAAAAATAAAGAGGGAACCTTCACACGGTGACCACTAAAATATTTGCAAAAAATGACATAGTTGAACATGTTTATCATTTACTAGTTGTTAGACATCTTGGCTCACTGCTTTATGCAATATTTTGAATGTGTTATTCAGGGATCTTAATTATCATGGTGTATTTGAAAGAGTTGGAAACTCTTAGACAACTTTGACATCTTATAACTTGATATATATATATATATTTGTATTAAATTTTTTATTGCAAATTACCTTTATTTATCATGATGTTGAATCAATCTTTTAATTCTAACATGTTGTAGCTTGTTCGTATATGTAATATTTTTATTTGTTTTAATGTTTTAGTTCAAGTTTAATATTATGTTAGTTTTGCATTATAAAATTTATGATATTTAATAAATTATTCATTTAATAACTATAATTACTACCAATTAATGGAAACTAGTAAATAAAAATGACTAAATTAATGACTAAATATATCACTAAGTAATGACTAAATGTATGACTAAAGTCATGACTAAATTAATGACTAAATATATGACTAAATTAATGACTAAATATATACCTAAATAAATGACCAGTTAACAACAATCAATGACTAAATTAATGATTAAATATATGACTAAATTAATGACTAAATATATGACTAAATAAATCACTACCATGACTAAATAAATGACCAGTTAACAACAATCAATGACTAAATTAACGACTAAATCAATGACTAAATCAATGACCAAATCAATGAATAGATAAATGACTAAAATAGTTTAGTCATAAATTTGGTCGCGTTATAAATGACCGGAAATAAACTACTAATGGTCACGTGACCAAAATTAGTCATTTATATGCAAATTTTAGTAGTTTATTTAGTCATATATTGTTTTTTTTGTACTAGTGAATTAAGTGTCCACTTCCGAAACTCTGATTTATGGGTCCAAAAATGAGATTTTGTTGATACTTTGACTTGTTGAATGAAGAGAAGAGTTTAACAACCTTGCAACTTGATATTTAATGATTTTTAAGCTTCTAAGAGTCCTAAATCTACAAACACACAATGCAAGAGAGAGAGATGTTGAATGTTAGGGCATGGGGGTTTTCCTTGGTCAAACCCCTTTTAGGTAATTAAACCAAAATGATAAAAGAAAGGAATGAAACATGCAAAAATGGAGTTGATTACCTTGCCATGATGTTTGATCTTGAAATTCTACAACAAACATGGAGGATCTTCCCTTGAAAGTCTAAAAATTGATGTTTTAATGCCTTGGAATGATAAAACCCTAAGTTGCTTGACTTGAAAGAGAAGATTGGTGGATGAATAATGAAAAATGAATGTGATTTAGGGTTAAACAACTTGTATATATAGGCAATTCACCTATTTCATTTGTTAATACCTCATCATAGGCTAACATGAAGTAATATTAAACTTAAATTTCACTTTTTTCCCAGTCAAAGGTCAAAATTGAGCCAAATGGGACTCATTCGCCACACATGGTGAATGGGTCCCACCTGGATGGGACTGATTCACCATGCATGGTGAATGGGTCCCATAGGGGCCATTTTGACAGCTAAGATGCTAGGAGATAAGGAAATAAGGTCCAAATTGCAACTTTATCAGGTATTTGATCAATTTAAGGCTTAGGATGCACAATTTGGGTTAATATGGGACTATTAATGATAATGTAAATGTCAATTAGGGCTTAGGACATAGAAATTAATGTGAAAGTATGATTAAATAAACTTTACAACACTAAAATGAGGTCCACATAGCCTAGGAAGGTAAAAAAACCAATGTGGATGTGTAAGACACATTACAACACTAGTTTAGAGTTAAGTTTATCTTACAAGCCTTCTAGATATGTTATTAAACACATTTTATAATGTTGAATTAGGGAGAAATAGGTTCATTAAGTATAGAGAAGTGTGAAAGTCTTTTACAAGACTTTACAACACCTTTACAAGACATTGATAAAAGCATGTTATTCAATTTACAAGGGTCTAATACCTAGTGTGGATACATAAAATTCCTCAAAATACTAGATTAAGACCTCATTAAGTCCATTTTATCATGAATTATTCCCATGTCAAGCAAAGGGTACTTTTTTCTACAACACATTTAGCGCCCACTTTAGTGAGAGGATGAACTTGCTTCATACTTACACTAGAGTAGACATTCAAGAGAGATCCAAATGTTCATATGCAAATGACAAAGAATGAAAATGATCAAAGGAGGTTGTGCAAGCCCCTAGGATCCAAGATCCTAAGTCAAACCAACAAGATACAAAATCATGCAATGGCTAGAACGAGAAAGATGAAAAAGGGGGAATCAAGCTTCAATCATTTGTCTAGCTGGTTGTGGAGTAGATTTTTTGTTTGAAAAGGACAATGCATACTCACTCTGGGGTGACAAAACTCTTGGTTATCCACCAAGTGAGAAGTCCAAAATATACTCACTCTGGGGCCACAAAACTCCTGATTGTTTGTGGGGTGAGAAATTCCAAAGGGTGAGAAACATACACTAGTTGGTATGCACTCAAACACATAGGTGGCTATGGGAAAGTCGTACTGCTGAGTGGGATTCCCGCTCAAAACCATACCAAAGTTATACCTCCTAATAACTCTAATAAGGTGCCACAAAGAAAAATGATTTTCGAGCTCTATGAGGTAAGAAAAACTTCATATGCTTGACATTCATAGACATTGTTAATGAAAAATAATGTAAGCATTGTTCAAAGGGATTTTTCTTAATTCATGCAATGTCTCATCTTAGGGAAAATCATTCCAAATGTCTCCAAGAGAGGATAAGTTCCAACGATCTCATCTTTTTTCCAAGAGAGGAAAAGTGCAAGGTCTCATCCTGGGCAACATTGTACCTAATGCTTCCAAGAGAGGGAATCACAAGAAAAAGAAAATCGCACAATGAAATGTGAGTGGTGATGTATGCCCCCACTTCAAAGAAGTTACGAACACTAGTACTATGAAAAATTTCTTTAAAGTAGAAGAAGGAGACATGAGACCTTACTCAGAAAACCCTATGCCAAGTCATATGTTTCCAATAAGCCACATCATGAAAAGGGGAAGTATGCCATATGCGAGCCAACTTAAGGAATGTTGTCCACATATCAAGCTTGCTCTTATGTATTCATGAAAGGTTAATGACTAGTCAAAAGAGACAACATCAAGTGACATACAAGGACAAGGATACCGAACCCCTTGCCCCCACTTAGTGCAGGACAAAGGTGAGCTGAAACGATTAATGAAATGCATGCTAGAGTGAAAATCAATAGTAATAGAGGAATTAGCTGCCCCCACATAAGGAAGTGTACCAAACTCCTTAAAATGTTGGATTTTATGACTCAAAGAATTACATTCATTAATGGAGTGACCATGAACTCTATGATATGAACAAAATGAAGTTTTGTTATAGCATTTCTTTCGAGTTCTAGGAGGGAGGGTGATCAAGTGATCTTGGAGAGTCTTGAAAGGATACCCTCTTGATCAATGATAGAAGGTGGTCTTGTGGTTTGTGAAAAAGATACATCTTGATTAGTAATGGTTGTCATGTCTTTGTAAGACTCTTTAGATTGTGATATTTTATTCTCTCCATTATAGGAGGGTATAAAATCTAACAAATTCAAATCATGAACATTTTACAAGATGACATTGTCAGTAAGTGAGGATGTATTGGTTTGTTTTATGTTTGGGAAAGGATGATGTTCAGGACCACTAGTGTTGATGGGTTCAAGATGGATGTCAGTGAAGGTTGATTTAGGAGTATTTTGTGCAAGGTTGTTGATGTTGAGTGAGGGTTGGGTGATCTCTATCACATGACAATAGCTAAGACCTTGAGTTGTTTGTTGTGTGATAGAATCGATAGGGTTGGAGATACCTTGTTCTCGAACACCACATACTTTTCTACTATACCCAAGTTCTTTCATGAGGTCATAACCTTTTCCATAAAGCATCTTCATTGCTTTGGAATTAGGTGGTTGTTTGTTATTGTGTTCGTTAAAGGTTGTTGTGTAGTTTTCTTCTTTCGCTAAAGTGGTTGAGGTGGATGCTTTCGAAAGGTTGTCCAAATTTTGTGTTAACATGATGGTTGGTTGTTCTTGTGTCTCATCTTTCTTTTGTGTGAACATGTATTCCCCATAAATGATGGTGTGAATTCCAAGGATCCCCAATTGTCACCAAATAATTTAGACACTGATTCCTCATTGGTTTTCTTTATTTCAAGAGGGTCTATATTGGATGTTGGAATTAATGTTTTCAGAGAACTTATAGCTCCTTTTTCAAGGTGCAAGAAACTTTCAGGCTTAGGATCTACTTCAACTTGATAAATGTTATTGTTATGGACATATTTCATTATATGATGAAGGGTTGAAGGCACTACATTCATCTCATGAATCCATGCTCTTCCTAAAAGAAGATTATATGAAATATCATAAGGCATGACATGAATAGGAATTTGCAAACTAGCCACCCCAACTATGATAGGAAAAGTGATTACATCGAGTGGTTGCTTTGTTGTATTATCAAATCCTCGAATAGATACAAAATCATGTATTATTTGTGACTTGCTAACATTCAATCTATCAAGGAGATTCACACTACACACATTAAGGGTAGAGCCATTGTCAATAAGAGTTTGCTTTATCCCTATCCAATTGTATTGAGCAATGATTATGAAAGCTTCTTTTTTTCACAACTCTCAAGGAGGGAGCTCATGTTGATGGAAAGTGATGTCTAGAGTAGTTTGATTCATTTGATGGATTAAAGTCGCCACATCATTCAGAGTTGTACCATGAGGAACTGCAATTTGTTGTAAGGTTGTTTGAAGAATAGTGTGGTAATTTGGTGAGTTCTGAAGTAAATCCCAGAGGGAAATCTTTGCAGGAGTATTCTTTAATTTTTCAACAAGATCATACTCCTTTGTATGTGGGAAGTAATAATGGGCACTAGGCAGGTTGGGTAAAGGTAAAGAGGGTGGGGTTGGTTGCGGTGGTTGCAGATTATTGCAAGTGTTACATGTATGTACAACAATATCATAACTTAGTTTCTGCGATACATTAGTTTGCGGTGGGTAGAGGGTGAATTCAGGTTTATGTTGAGATTGTTTGTGTGAAGGTGGGTAGAGAGTAAACTTAGGTTAAGGTGAAGGTTTATGTGAAGGGGGATAAAGGATGAGTTGAGGTTGAATAATGTTAACATCTCGTAACAAGTGAGAGTCTTCATTGTCTTTGAAGGGAATGTTATCTTTGTCTTGGGGCATAATATCCTCCCTAGAAGGAGAGTTCTTAGGAGAAAAACAAACCACATGTTCATGAAAATTAAAGTTTGGTTCATCCAAAATAACTTGATCGCAACTAAGGGAGTTATTAATGGTTGAATGTGTTTGGTAATTGATAGTGGGGAGATTAGGGGAAGATTGTATGTGAGTGTTAGTTTTTTCTAAGGTCTCATTCTCTTGTTCCATATTATCTACCCTACTAGGAGATCTTGTAATATTTTCATCCAAGTTTGAAGTTTTTAAAGTAGCTTCATCACAAGTGGGGGAGGCATCAAGAGAAGGACCACTATGATTTTGAAATAGGTTTTCCCAAATGGGAGGAGCATTAGCAAAGGGAGGATCGAGGGTGTCATGATTCTTAATACGGATATCTTCTAACACCAACCTATCCTCATTACATCGAGGAGGGATATTAGGAGATGGACAAGATTTATTGTCATGACCATGGAGTTTAGGTAAGGTGACTTGTAGGAATGTATCTATGATCTTATGTTCTTGTTGTCTAACATCCTCCAAAGGGGAATCATGAGATGGACAATCAAGACCCTCAAGACTTGTAAATTCTTTCACCAAGATACCTTCGTCACTAATAGGAGAGGTATTGGGAGAAGAAAAAGTATATGTGTTATGATTGTCTACACTTCCATTCACACCAATGGGTAATGTAATGTTTTGATCTACGCTATGTTCCTCATAGTTGTAATCAAAATCAAACTCATAAGAGGGGAGATTATGCTTATAAAAGCCATGTTTAATCAAATCAAAGGCACATTTAAAGAACATCTTATGCAAAAGTAAATAAAGTGCAATGTATTCAGGCTGATGCAAGAAGTTGGGTACACAAAAAGCTCAAAAAGTTGAAGTGTTTTTGCTGTTTTTCAGAATTTGTCACACTTGGACTGAAAATTTGAGGCACTTACACAATGAATCTTGAAAAAAGTGAGTAATATGAAATTTATCATTTTGAATCTAGTTTCCAAATATGTAAATTATTCAAATACTTAGATTATAGAAATTAAATTTTGATAGGGATCTATAAAAACCACTTTTAAAAGTCCTTGTCTTTTTCCCATAGCAAGAACGTGTATGGACACCACTTTTTGACCCAAAATAAAATTATTTTGTTAATTAATTTTTGGAAAAGAGAGCTAACAACATGAAGGTTGATGTGGAATTTTTTTTGTAATTTTTTGTTGAATATTTTTTTTTATTGAATTTTTATTGCTCTTAATTACTGTTTTTTAAAAACAACGTGTATGGACAACATAATTGGACCTAAACTAAACATTTTTTTAATATATTTTTTTTCATTGTGTAGAGAATTATCTGAAGTTTGATGCCATATAATTTTTTTTACAAGAAACTTAACCAAAAAAAGTTATTAAAAAACCAAAAAAAAACCAAAAAACCCTGATATTTCAAGTTTAAGGACTGGTTTGCTTAGAAATTAATTAAAAAATAATTAATTAAAAAATAGAAAACATTATCCAATATTAATAAAATTTATATATTTGGAAAGTATACATCATGTTCTCTAATGGGTTTTAATTTTATAGATTGATTCAGAAAAAAAGTCCATCAGCCATATTGCCAAAGTTGGACATTCTTCTTTAATCTGCCTTAGTTTTTTAGTTGCAAGTCAGGCTAAGGCTCAGATTGCCAAGCCTTTCCCGAGCCTAAAACTGAGGAAGCATGTGGGTTGGGAATTTTAAATTTAAAAAAAAAAATACACGTTTTTAAAAAACGTGTGCATGTTACAAAACACATATGCGTTCTTTATTTTCTTGATTATTTAAAAAAATAAATACTTTTTAGAAACGAGTACGTGTTTTAAAATGCGTACCTGTTTTGTGTTACAAAATGCCTATGTGTTTTAAAAAGTGTACCCATTTCTAAAATGCCTATGTGTTTTAGAAATGAGTAAGTGTTTTAAAATTCCTGTGTTTTAAATAATCAATTTGTACATGTTATAAAACGCGTATGCATTATATAACGTGTACGTGTTATAACGCGTAAGCGTTTTTTAGTGCATACACATTTTTTTAGGCACGGGTACACAAAGCATAACACATACGTGTTTTTTTATAAAGCATGTGTTTTCTGTGAGATTTTTTATTGGTCAAAACTTCCCCTCTTCGTGTAACCAACTTCTTGATTTTACCCATTTACAAAGGAAATTACTGATTGTAGTATGCAATAATCTGAAAAATGAAATGTGGGAGATGTAAATGTGAAATTAAACAATGCATGAAATGAGCTATTTTAAGTGAGATCTAGTGAAATGCATGTTGCAAAAATAAAACTAACTGATATAGGTAGGTTAAGGCACCAAACAAAAGCTTAAAAACAAAGTTCTCAGTTCTGTAAAATGCAGTTTCAAGGGTCAAAAGGGACTGATTCGCCCAAGGTGGCGAATCAGTCCCAGTATGGACTTTTTTCAGGATTTTCAAAAAAAATTCAGGGTTTTTTTATGGTTTCTAAGTGCTATGATGTAGACCTAAATGAAAAATTCTGAATTTAAGAAAATGTAAATGAATTTAGATACCAACAATGCAACCTAAATGCACTTTTTTAGGAATGTAAAATTTGAAACCTAACGTGCAAAGTAACTAATGAAAACCCTAATACAAAGTCAATGTAAGGTTACATATATGATGAAGGAATCCAAAATTAGATAAGAAAGTGTTTGAAAAGAAGGTTCACCAAAATGAATCGTAGATTTTTGGCTCCTTGCACCTTTCTAACTATTCTAGGGTTTTTCACCTAAAAAGAGAGAGTAGGGCCAAAAATGCTAAAGGGTTCATTTAAATTATGTTATGTATGATGTTATTGTTCCTAAATGAGATGATATAAATGAAATAAAGTAATGAAATTAATTAATTAAACATGCAAAACCTAAGAAATGTGACTTGTTTGAAAACACATTATGTAATGCAACAATGAACTAGGAATGAATGCAAAACTTAAGAGAATTGAATCAAACTAAAATTCTACACCTGGAACCTCAATGAAGATTGTAAATTACATTTGAAATTATTCTAATGTTGTTTTTTAGGCCTAGTGGGACTCATTCACCATTCTGGGTGAATCAGTCCTAGTTTTGCAAAACTGAGCCGAAACCCGTTTATGACAAAAGGGTACCCAAAAATGTAGAAAAATAAAAATTGACCCTAGAGTGGAACTCATTCACCACCCATGGTGAATGAGTCCAATTTTTAATTTTTGAATATTCAAAGGTGGATTTCGAAGCTCTTGACCTACACTTTGACTTCCTATAGGTGTCCACTTCTAAAACTCTGATTTATAGCTCTGAAAATGAGATTTTGTTGATACTTTGACTTGTTGAATGAAGAGAAGAGTTTAACAACCTTACAACTTGATCCTCAATTATTTTTAATCTTCCAAGAGTCCTAAATCTACAAACACACAATGCAAGAGAGAGAGATGTTGAATGTTAGGGAATGCGGGTTTTCCTTGGTCGAAACCCTTTTAGGTAATTAAACAAAAATGATGAAAGAAAGGAATGAAACATGAAAAAATGTTGTTTATTACCTTTCCATGATGTTTGATCTTGAAATTCTACAAAAAAAAATGGAGGATCTTCCCTTGAAAGTCTAAAAATTGATGTCTTAATGCCTTGGAATGATAAAACCATAAGTTGCTTGACTTGAAAGAGAAGATTGGTGGATGAATAATGAAAAATGAATGTGATTTAGGGTTAAAAGACTTGTATTTATAGGAAATTCACCTATTTCACCCGTGAATATCTCATCACAGGCTGACATGAAGTAATATTAAACTTAAATTTCACTTTTTTCCTGCTCAAAGGTCAAAATTGAGCCAAATGGGACTCATTCGCCACACATGGTGAATGGGTCCCACCTAGATGGGACTGATTCACCATGCATGGCGAATGGGTCCCACAGGGGCCATTTTGATAGCTCAGATGCTAGGAGATAAGGAAATAAGGTGTAAATTGCAACTTTGTCATGTATTTGATCAATTTAAGCCTCGGGATGCACATATGGGTTAATATGGGACAATTAATGATGATGTAAATTTCAATTAGGGCTTGGGACACAAAAATCAATGTGAAAGTGTGATTAAATACACTTTACAACACTAAAATGAGGTCCACATAGCCTAGGAAGGCACAAAAAACAATGTGAATGTGCAAGACACATTACAACACTAGTTTAGTGTTAAGTTTATCTTACAAGCCTTCTAGATTGATGTAATAATGTTATCAAACAAATTATATAATGTTGAATTAGGGAGAAATAGGTTCATTAAGTCTAGAAAAGTGTGGAAGTCTTTTACAAGACTTTATAACACCTTTACAAGACATTGTTAAAATCATGTTATTCGATTTACAAGGGTCCAAGACCTAGTGTGGATACATAAAATGCCTCGCAACACTAGATTAATACCTCATTAAGTCCATTTTATCATGAATTATCCCCATGTCAAGCAAAGGGTACTTTTTTCTATGGCACAACCTGAACTAGGTCCAACACTAGCTGTACATCATTTGGTTGTATCCCTTGGAGAAAAACCTATCAAGAATAAACTAAGGAAAATGAATCCTCAAATAGCACTATTGGTAAAGGTCAAACTAAAGAAATTACTAGATGTGGGTTTGATCAGACCCATCGATTATCTGGAATGGATATCAAATCTAATACCAGTGTCAAATCCCACTGGGAGAATAAGGATCTACATGGTCTTCTAAGACCTAAACAAAGCTTGTCCAAAGGATGACTTCCCACTTCCAAGTATAGACATGATCATGGATCTAATAGTAGGGCATGAGATGCTATCATTAATGGATGGTTTCTCTAGTTATAATCATATAAAAATATCCCTTGATGATCAACACAAAACAACATTTACTTGTGCTTGGGGAACCTTTTGTTGGAATGCCATGCCATTTTTCCTAAAGAACACAAGAGCAACATATCAAAGAGAAATGACGACCATCTTCCACAATATGCTACATAAAATCATAGAATACTGTGGATGACATTCTAGCAAATTTTGTCAAAAGAGAAGATCACTTGACCAATCTTGGAAAGGTGTTTGATAGACTAGAAAAGTATAACCTGAGACTCAACCCAAAAAAAATGTGTGTTTGAAGTAACATCCAAAAATATGAGCTAGGGTATATAGTGTCAAGAAGGGGCATTGAAGTAGATACTACGAAAGTAAAAGCAATACAAGAAATGCCTCTATAGTGTAGAAAATTGTACGCTCTTGAAAATAGTAAAATTTCACACTTGATTTGGACCTATTTTAGCACCCTTGAATTAAATACCCCTTTAAGTCATCATTAATAGGCACCTAATACCCTTTATTTTGGGTCTCAAGGCTTATTTCAACTAAAAACCAAACAAAATCATCAAAAAGACTAAAATTCCTAACAACCCACCCCAAAAATCTAGGGTGGAACTCATATGCCACCTTGGGCATATGAGTCCCCCTAGGTGGGACCATATGCCACAAGTGGCGTATGAGTCCCATTTGGTGCCTTTTTAGGGTTTGAGTGGTAAATTCAACTTTTTAATTCAAATTTTTGGTTGATGTCATCTTTTGAGATATAAATAATGGTAAATTAGGTGTATTGCCTATATAAACAAGCTTCTAAAGTCATTTTTCATCTAATCAATAATCTAGAAGAGCAATTTCATGATCCAAGCATTCAAGAGCATTCAAGTTTCAAGAGTAAGCAAAGTTGAAGTCTTAGAGTAGCATTAGTGTTTTTTTAGGTCTTCAAGCTTACTTTCATCCAATATCTAACACTGTCAAGGGTTGATCATGGTTGCCTAGAGTGAATCATGATGGATTCTAGGTTGGGGAGATGCAACTAGACATCAATCAAAGCCTAATGACTTGTTTCCTAAGTGATTCCATCTTCCATTATCATTCTACATTCAACCTAACGAAGGTACATGCATTATTAGGACTCATTTGAGTGATTAGGGATATCTCAAAGTGATTCATTCATCTTCATGTTTTATTCATGCATCTCATTCTAGCACAATAGAATAGGACCTTGCATTGCATTTTAGATTTCCTAATCTTGGAAACACTTAAATTTGGGATTTATGTTCACATTTACATCCAAGTTTCTTTTTTTGCACCAAGGTTTAATAATCGAACTAGTGGTTTGACCGAGGTAAACCCCCCATAAGAAAATCAATGATATATTCTGTTTTGTAGGTCTTTTTATAGGTTTAGGTCCAAAAATCAGTTTGGAAGGGAAGAGTAGAGATTATAGCATATATCAAAACTTTGAATTCCCAAAAAAGAAGAATGGGACTGATATGCCAGAAGTGACATATGAGTCCCACTATAGGAAATTTTTTAGATTTTTGTAGATCCCACATCTACATTGTTAGAAGCTTGTTCTAGACCAAAAACCCATTGTAGAACAAAAACCCTAGTCTAGGACTGATACACCCATACTAGCTTATGAGTCCTAGTGTTCCCTAATTCTAGTATTTTTAGGGTTTTAGAGCTCATTCCAAGCCTCTACAAATTCCTAGGTGCACACTTTTGATTTGTTAATCTTCTGTTTTGATTTACATACATTTTTAGGTCATTTAGTGAAGTTTTGCATTGCATTAGGTTTGAGCATTAGGTATTGCATTTCATTATTCTTTCCAATCCCTATCTTGGTGGTGAATCCATCTTTAGCTCATAATCAAACCAGAGGACAACCCTATTGCCATATTTCTTTCTTCTTTCCATATCTTAGATTGAGATCTCTAGGGTTTTCCTTGAGTGAGAGTGTAGAAGTTTGTTATTCTATCTCCCAAGAATAGAAGAAAAAACAATCAACATTTTAGCCTCCACCAATTACATTGAAGTAGCTAAAAAAATTACAGGTGAAGCTACAATCTATCTAGTGATTTATCATGCAACTGGTAGACAAATATTGCCCATTCATCCATCTCTTACATAAAGAAATCATATTCAAGTGGGATGGGAGATGTGATTAGGAATTCTAGAAATTTAAAGAATATCTACTTACTCCTCCAGTCTTGATTCCACCTATTCTAGACAAAGAAATGATACTCTATGTGTCTACAACTCAAGCAGCGTTGGGAGCACTCCTAGCACAACTAGATTAAAATAATGGAGAAAGAGTAGTCTGCTACATCATCCAAACATTGGTGGGCTACGAGTTGAACTATTTTCCCATTGAAAGAGAATGCCACTTAGTCGTATTTGCGACACAAAATATGATACACTATATCTTAAACAAACAAGTAAAGTTGATTTCAAAGGTAGACCTGTTAAAGTACCTACTAGAAAAAGCAACTCTAATAGGCAGAATTGCTAAATGGGTAATGATTCTAAGTGAGTTCGATATAGATTATGTGGATAGAAGAGCCATTAAGGGACAAATCATAGCAGACCAAGTGGCCATAAAACCCATAGAAGATCACAAGCCTCTTACAAACGAATTCCCAGATGAAAGCATATTGTTGATAGAATAGATAGACAATTGGACCCTATACTTTGATGGGTCCCATACTCAACATGGTTTTGGAGCAAGTATTATGTTTCTCACACCATAGGGAGATAGTATACCCAAGGCATATAGGATTGATTTACCATGTACAAATAATATCTCAGAGTATGAAACTCTAGTCATAGGGCTCAAGATGGCTATTGAATAGAGAATAAAATAACTACAAGTCTTCAAATACTCTTAGCTAGTAATCAGGCAAGTAAACGGTGAGTAGCCAACAAAAGATGAAAAGTTGGTGTCGTATAAAAGAATAGTGGATAGTTTCAAGGAATATTGTCACAATAACCTTTGAAAAGATTCCTCAAATCAACAATAGAGTTGTCAATGCAATGGAAACAATAGGTTCACTCCTTGACATTCTATACAACATTCCTAAGTATGAGTTCCTTGTGGAGCAACTGCTCATACCTACATTCAAAATCTTGAAATCAGAACTAGTATGTGTTGTTGTTGGTCCTAGCTCCTCATGATACCAAGACACATTTGATTACATCTAGCACGATATCATACCACTTGACCTGAAAACTACCCAAAAGAACACCTTTACTCATAAGACTTCTTGATTTAGATCCTAAGAGATACATTATATCATCGAATTTTAGATGATATGTTACTCCAATGTCTTAACTTAGAAGAAGCAAAAAATTCCTGACAAGAGGTACACAAAGGTTTTTGTGGGTATGGGGTACTATTGGTCCTCAATGGAACAAGAGTGTATTCATTATTCTAGAAAGAGTCGTCAATGCTAGAAGCATAGTGACCTTGTTCACACACTAGCACAAGAGTTGAGAACCATCAAAACATTATGGCCTTTTTTGCAATGGGGATTAGACTTGGTAGTTAAGATTTCTCCTACTTCCTCTAACAGGCATAAGTTTATTATTATAGCGACTAATTATTTCACCAAATGGATAGAAGCAATTCCATTAACCTACATCACCATAAAATAGATATCAAAGTTCATTATGAATTATCTAATTTGTAGGTATGAAATTCCCCATATAACGGACAATGGAACCCCATTCAAAAATAAAGACGTTCAAGAAATTTGTTACAATTTCTCTATCCTACATAAATTCTCCACACCCTACTATCCCTAAGGAAATGGTCAAGTCTAAGCATCTAACAAAACCATCCTAAAAATACTAAAGAAGAATGTTAATAAAGCCAGTTGTGATTGGAATTTGCAACTAAACCCAACCATATGTGCTTATCAAACCAACATCTGAACACCTACAGGTGCCACACCTTTCTCCTTGGTCTATGGATCAAAAGTTGTCTTACCTATCAAGGTTGACATGCCTTCATTACAAATATCACTAAAAGGTATGGTAAAAAATGAAGAGTATCAGGTATCCAAATTACATAAGTTGGAACTCCTAGATGAAAGATATTTGAGCACGTTAAACCATCTATAGCTTTATCAGAATTGACTCAAATGAAGCTATAACAAAAGGATCAAGGACCAAAACTTTCAGGTTGGTGACTTGGTACTCAAAGAGAATTATAAGGTACAACTAAATCAAGATGGAAAAGGAAAGTTTGAAACCAACTGGTTCGGCCCATTCATCATCATATCAAGCTACAAATCTAGAGCTTATCAGTTGGCTACTCTTGAAGGAAAACCCTTATCCAAACCACTAAACATTAGCCACCTCAAGATATTCTACACATGAATCATATCAAAATACCCCAAGAAATAGGGTAAAAATAAAAAAAATTCAAAAAGTAAGAAAAAAAGTAAAGAGAAATAAATTGTTCTTTGAGTGAAAACAACTTTATTGTGCTCCTAGAACAGGTACCATAGTGAAACCTCAAAAAAGGTGCTATGTTTGAATAAGACTTACATAATTATCTATTGGCATTATCTAAAGCATCCACCCATTCTTCCTATAATAAAGCATTGTCCAACCATGGCTCGTTACTAATCTAGGAAAGTAGTCTTGTCTCACACTAGAGGAACTTCCTGAAGTTGGTCGTGGTTTAGATCACTTGTGCATCCCATCATGGTAAAAAAAAATAAAATAAAAAACATCTATAAAACAAAAAAGCCAACAAAAAAACCAAAAACAACAAAGAACTTTGGATTATTCCTTCATTTAAAATTCTAAGATATCAACATTTGCTTAAACCTCATGGCTAGTTCAAGTAAATTTCCCACAACATATCCTCTAGAAATAGAAGTGGAATATCAATCCAAGTTATCAATGCTATTTGAATCCCAAAAAAAAGTTTATGCTTTAAGTCAACACCAGTTGAAATACGTGGTCTGTACATATACAATGTAGTCAAGGTTTATCATCCCTCGAGACCTTAAGTCAGTCCCCTTAGGTTCTATCATGCTTTATTTCAACTTAGTCACAAAATCTAAAATCCAAAAACATTCACAAAATGGAAAAGATAAAAAAAAATCAAACCAAGTGAACTACGAGCCTTTGTGTGTACAACATAGGCAAGGCTTATCTTTGATGAGCCCTTGAGGCCTTAGGTTAGTCCCTTAAAAACAACAAAAACAATAGATCATAAAACCCAAAAGATCAAAAAGTCCCATCTTCATCATTACCAAACGCGATAAACGTTTCATCCATAATAAACAAATCATCATCTTCACCCTTTAACAAAACAAATAAACAAAGAAAACATCAAAATCTTGAACTTTCAAGCAAACAATCACAAAAATTTGATTACAAAATAGATGCAAACAAAGACAAAATTTTAACTACCTATATTTTGAAAATTCACCAACAACATCTTGAGATATTCCTTAACAAATCCATTCCTACGATATACATGATCAACAACGAATAATAGCCTAAAACCTCAAAATAGATATGGCAAGTGATACTAAAACTTTGTTTTATCTTTTCTATAGACTTATATTTATGATTTATTTTATTGAATCATTCCCAAGATCTCCCAAGAATGTCCATAAGTATTTAGAGAAGAAGGAATGGGGGTAATTGAGCGTCATTTTGTTTTTCTATTTGTAAGATTTTTTTGTGATACTACCATGGAGAATACTTGCTTTATTGAGTGTATGGAAGTTGTTTTGAAAAAAAATGTGTAGTAGTTGCATGTTAGGTATTTCATACCTCTCTGTGTGACTGCTCTGAAAAGTTTTAACACAACCTAACCATATATTTTAAACAAAGTTTCCATATATTTGGTATAAGAAATAACATTCTTTGTATTTTGAGTCAAAGATCACACAACGGATACAATGTTACCTTGGTCATTAATACCCTAGTGCATCGTATCTATTTGCTACATCAAAAAGGATTGTTCAAAATATGAAGCCTCCAAGCAAAGTGAAATCAACACGTCAATAACTAACAACATCAAAATTTCTATCCATCATCAAATATATCTTCTAAACTAACATCCATCCTACATCACAATATCATTAGTACCATATCCATCCTACATCCACAATGTTGTCAATGCATATCGTGATGATAATAAAGCAATGAAAACATCATGTATCATGTATAGTTAGAATCATCTATCATATATCAACATCATCATATACATAATAAAAAATCATATGAGACAGTCTATGATCCATCCATCCACAACATATACATACATTAGAAAAGTACACAAAAACATGTATAAACATACATCATCATACATCATCATCCAAAAGAATCACATAAACACATAATAAAACTGAATCAAAGCTTGTATATCCCATATATATCATCATCAAAAAAGTAGAATGTCATTGTACATCATCAGTGAAACATGTGAGATAGGATAATACAAAATATACATATATATGGGTATGTGCAAGATCATGATGGGCCAAAAAGTGGCAATATGATGGGTATTTGTAGGGTATGTGGCTGATGACTTTTTTTTACCCAAAATTGATGAAATGAAAATGTTTTAAAGGAGATTCTCAACTTTCCACCAATATAAATTATAATTTACTTGAATTTAATAAATAATTATTATTCATTTTCTATTTGAATTACTTAATTAAAGTGTTGATTGATAAGCTGATTGAAACATCTATAGCTTTCAATGATATCATTTTTTGAATCCAAAACATGCATCACATTATATGCTTCACATACTATAGGATTAAAAAAGAAAAAATGAATTTCATGAAGTTTTGACCAAGTTAAGGTGGTCGACATATGAGTTTTTATATTTTTAAAATTTGTAATAAAAAATCATAATTAATTATTTCAAAAAAAATTACAAAAAAATATACATCACATCCAAACATGAGTCCTCTACTTATGTCTAAAATCTTATAAAAAAATATTATCATTTTATTGTGGTTAGGGTGGTCAAACAAACACCTACTTATTTTTTCCCTGAAATTTAAGTCTACTACATTGAAATTTCAAATTTTCACCAAATAGATTTTTTTTTTTAAATAAATCTAGTAGTTTAGTAACTACATTCAATTTTATAAAAAATTTATTCTTACATATTTTTGAAATAATATAGATAACTTATTCAAAATTTTACGTCAAGTTGCCTAACTCTGATTTTTCTGAATTTTTTTGCCACTTAAGGGCCTGCTTTTTCCATGATGAACCTGGACATACCCATACGAGGCCTCAGCTAGGCCAATGAATATATATAAAAAATAATGTCTATAATATAAGTCTCTAAATAGTAAATATCATAAATATCAAGAAGAAATAAACTACTACCTAGTCAGAGGAGGACCCTAAAGATCAAGTTGTGCATCAAGATCAAGCTATCTAATTGAGTGTCCACTTGACTCAGCCCTTGTCACAACACTAGGCTCTCCAAATCATGGACATCATTGTTCTCTAGAAACAAAGGCCTCATATAGGGTTTGATAATATGTTGACCTCTATAGCAACTGATCTCGCTTAACTCGTAGACTATCCTACTATGTCCTAAGACTATCCCTCTCAATGGTAACATCCTACAACTATGTCTCTAAAACTAAACAGTGCCCAATCCCAATGTCTCTTTGTCCTAAAGCCCTCTCTCTCTTGTCGAGATGTGTCTCACTCTGTAGTGAGTGTGAAAATATGTTCCTCCATAGCCTATTGAATTAATATCTTAGCATCCCTCACAACCATCATCTGTAATAATTATACACATCAATCCCTAGGTGGTGGAGGGGGACTTGGAATCTATCCCTAATCCTATTGCATCTAATCACCTTTTCCACCCTAGGCATCATCTTCTCAAGCCCTATGAAGCTTCTCTACAATGATCTTGACATGCTATCTCTCTCCTTGGTGACCTATGATGCTTTCCCTATCCACTATGGGAACACTAACAAGATCTATAAATCTCAAAGGAAGCCATCATGTGCAGCACCGATCATAATCAGTAGTCCCTAGATCGGCTAAACCCACTAGAGAACCCCATCCAAATGGGGAAAGATATCTAAACACAAAAATAGTAGCATCTTGATCAACCTGTAGACCCAAAACATGAACCTCTCTAGTGGTTCAACCAAATCAAGGCTCATAAGCATCTAGAAATCGACCATGTATCTCTCCAAACTACTTGTAAACCATATCAAGAAGATATCTCTCCAAAATAGACTACATGCAATCGATCAACCATCTAGTCTATCTGCAATATACCAACTGCTCCTAATCATTAGGACATGCCTCACAATCCATATACAGTCTCCATATAAAACCTGACATATCATTGAAAACACAATGCTAGTAGGGAAGTTGTCCAAGAAATGTGTAATGAAGTAAATCTCCATAGTGATAAGAATCTAGATTCCCAACGATACGATCCAGTACACCATCAGGTCTGATCACTAAGATGTGCTCCTAGGCGCATACATGAAGAAGAGAGACACCGACAAAAATAAATTTCCCACCACAATATGCAACCTTATGCATATCTTTGTATAGGTGGGCAAG
This sequence comes from Sequoia sempervirens, assembly GCA_007258455.2. NCBI lineage: Eukaryota > Viridiplantae > Streptophyta > Pinopsida > Cupressales > Cupressaceae > Sequoia > Sequoia sempervirens. The sequence continues at coordinate 224,054,605 of VDFB02252616.1, read as the reverse complement.
GAGACATGGACCCCATGCATATCTAGTCTTGTGCTCAAACATTTACTCAATGCATATACCCCATCCCACAAGAAAATTCCAGCCTCTCCTATCAGGAATAACAAGCCCTAATACCAAACCACAAAGAACAATTGAAATAGGATCAACACTATGAATAAAATCTGATAAGTCTATCTCTGACTAGTGAACCTCCAAATGTCTCACACCAAGAACATGGTGCATAATGTGGGTACCTCATCAAATAGAATATGTAATGAGATATCCATGAATGGTTATGTAGAGGATCCTCCACACATCCTCTAGGGTAATGTTAGCCTCCCCAATAAGTAAATGGAAGGACGATGTCTTTGAATTCCACCTCTCCATGAGCACAGGCATCATCGTGCTATGACATTTGATGGTGGGCATGTAGAAAATGCACCATAACCGAACAACATCTAAAATATTTTTCTCTAAAACATTGAAAATAGAAATTAAATAGAATAGATCCCATGGACGTCACTCCCTCAATTGGAGCAGATTAAGGATCACCTACAATCATTCAACCCATGATGTTAAAATATTTTCTATGAAAATGAAAAATGAACCTAAAATGATGAGTAAAATGACTTAGGATTTCAAAATGGGTAGAAGCAAATTTTTTTTAGCAAAAGCAATAATTTTTTTAACAAAAGTGATGAAAATAGGTAAAAGTGAGAAATCAAGGCTCAAAAGTGAAGGAAAATTGCAAGGGTGCAAATTTCAAAAGCGTAAAAGTTTTTCAAAAGCACAAAATCATCACAAGAGCAAGCAAAATGAAGCACAAAAGTCAAAAGCGCAAAATTTATGAAAAGGTGCAAACAAAAGCACAAATTTAGGTCAAAAGCACAAAATTAGAGCAAGTGCACAAAGACATATCAAAGGTGACTATTTAGAAAGAGAAAAAGCGTTAAAACTGATGCAAAAGCATGAAAATCCTAAAACTAGCGCTATCGACTACTTTGTCTTAATGCATTAATTACACAAACATGGAAAGATGAAAATGAGAAATGAAAGAGTACATACCGAGGCACTGACACCTATAGGTTGTCCAAACTCTCGAATTGCATTTGTGCAATGTGGGGCTCCTCGACAAATGACAAAATGAGAAAACCAAAGGCAAGAATTCTCTATAGGCTCAAAGTGAAAATGAGGTAATTAGAACTCTAATTTTTTCTTAGGAAACCTTCCTAACTTAAAATTAGGACCTCCCAAGAACATACTAGCTATCAACAATAAACCTATAAGCCTAATTTTTCACCCTCTATGCATCAAAACTAAAATGAAATAGTGTCGTGAGCTTAACCTCAAAATTGATATTTTTAGCCAACCTCTCGAGGGGGAAGCCCAAAGTCCTACCATCATCCTATTGAGTGCCAAGGCATAGTGGGGCATATAAAATTTTCAAATCTTGATCTTAACATTGAAATCTTTGAAACAAAGCAACCAATACTTTGTCTTAAAGAGGGGAAAAATGTAGACATGTAAAATTGACCTAACACTTATATCACACACCTTAAATGATATTTTTGCATCATCGACATCATTATCGGTGAATATCACTACATTTCGCATCAAAAGCATCAAAAGCATCATAAACCCTAATTTCCTCTATTAATTGAATAGTGCAACATTATTTAATTAATTCACTTTTTCATCAATTTTTTATGAATTAAATAAATATCACTTATTTAATAAAGCCCTGATAACCTAATTTTTGCTATAAATTGAATAATATGACATTATTTAATTAATTCACTTTCTCATCAAATTCGACCAATCAAATAAATTCCTAATCTAACATTATTCCTCCCAATTACTTAAATAATGCCAATTATTTAATTATTTCGCTAATTCACTTTATTCCCTTAAATCAATTTAATTATTAAAACGTAATAGTTTAATTATGTCACTTTCCCCCAAATTTGAATAATTTGAATAAACTATTCAAAACATCATCAAAATCAAATCAAACAAATGCAACTTTGTTTGCAAAAGTCAAACTTGATTTGCACATTCAACTCCAAAAAAATATTAATTAGTCAAATCAATTAATTAATTATCCTCACCCACTTTCATGATTGAGAAAATTATGAACCACCGATTGCTCACTTTGATTGCCTAATAGATCAATCTATTTCCTGATAGATCAATCTATTTCTTGACTGATCAATCTATTTCTTCAATCACACTAAATACATAATCAATTTGCACAGATTATGCTCGTCTAAATCCTCTCAAAATCTTTCTACTGTCGATCAAGATATTCTACTATGCAATCCAGAGCGTTCATTTGAAATCACAAATTTTCTATAGCAAACGTCTTTCTTCTAAAAAATGATCAGAGAATCAATATCATTCACATAAAAAAGTAATTTAGAGATCTTAATCGAACTTTTGACATCTTCAACACACATCTTCGATCAAACACATGAACTTTCTTCAAGCTTTCACACACACAAATGGAGGCTTTATATTGAGTTGAACAATCCAACATACGTCAATACGAATACACTTCGACACAGAATGGTAAAGCTATTTTATTTTGAATTCATTGTTATTTCTTTTTATCAATTTTGTTCTTGAATTATTGATTTTATAGTTACATTTTGTGAGTAATGGGAATAAATCAATTAACATTTTGTTGTTTAGATTAGCTTCCAATTATCAATCTAATCTATTGCATCTTTCTGATTTCCCCCTTACATAGATGTATGTTTACACTTAAAAACATTAATATCATAATTGGCCTGATGAATAATAAGATACCCAAACTGTATAATAAATCATCCTCCATGCAAAATTAAGTTAACATTAGCGTTCATTTAATTATATTTACTAAGCAACCCATATTCTTCCCAAGTAATAGAGTTGTACTTTTAAACAAAATAAAATCATGTGCTAAAGAATTCTCCAACAATAATTGCTAAATAGGAAACATTTGTAGGATAAAAACTATGCTTACATGATTCCTATAACTAACTCTAGCCAACTAAAGTAGCAATCTAAAATCCTTGGAACAAAATCAGTCACCACAAAAAAAAATTCTCAATCTGCATTGGTCAAGTGCAACATTTTTTTTGAAAAAGAAATAGAATACAAATTCATCATACTAGATATCAATTGTGACAAGTATCATATATTGTATATATATATATATATATATGCATGCACATAGATTGGTGTATTAGTCTACTGTGATTCAAATGGAGATCCAAAAATATATATATTTCTTATCAACAGTTACAAATGGCCTCATTACTATACTATAGATAGAAAGTTACTAAATGATACCTCTAACAAACTTATTGGACTCGTGATCAAGTTAACATATGTCAATAATCTAGAAAATATGAATGTTTCCAAGGTTATTAATGTCAAATAACTGTAAATATTTCACTATTATCATGATGTATAATGCATATCAGTTCATCATCATGTTGGCATTGACAAATTGTTATATTTTTTAGACCAAATGGTAATTCAAATTTTCCACATTGTGTCCTTATTTCTGCAAAGTGTACATATATTTTATTTTCTATGTTGCTCTAGAACCAACCCAAGTATTGAACAACTAGTAATAATTTTGCATAATGGCATGACTAAATCTAGACCATGATGCAAAATGATATCATGCCTCCAAAGAAAACCTGCGCTAACAAACTGGAACATAGTAATGTTGCATTGGTTGTGGGTTTAGTTATTTGAAATGGTATTCTTGAAAAAGGGTAATAATCTGTAAGTTATCAATTAGAGAAGAAAGAAAAGAAAAAAATGAAATGATAGAGGTTACACCAAAAGTCTTAAACTTTTGGAATATGTATGGTAGATTACAATAGTCTCAAGGTTTTAGAGCCTTAATCTATGGCAACATGGTTAACAAGAGCATCCAATATAAGTTTTTTTCTTTACAAAAAAAGTATATGATACAATTAAAGAAGATATTGCACACTACTTTTTAGGAAGTACTAAACCGACTAGAAGATATTGAGAGAAACATGGCAACTATTTCATATGCACTAGTATCATTTCTAAGGGTTAAGGTAGTGCACTATAACAGGAGTTTGATATCTCCATGTTACAACCACAAAAATTGTTTCTAGATAATCTTTCTTTTCATTTTAAATGCATGGATCAAGGAACTAAACAACATCGCTATACAATAGAGATTAACTAGTAATGGCAGCAAACACATCTAGCCAAACTACAAGTGGGTGTTGATTAAAAGAGTGGTTTAAGAAGTACAGTGCCTAGGAAAAGAAATAAATTTCATGATCACCCAACTTTACTGTATTCAATCAGTATATGATAATCACTACAGAGTAAAATAAGTTATATCTGACATCTCTTCTTTAAAACATAACATATGTATAATACATTAATTTTCATTCCAACGAAGAACTATGCTAACATATTATAATTTTTGCATGAAATAAAATAAACAATTACTTTGAATCAAATTTTTCTTCACTATATTTTCTTTGCTAGCAATTCAAAGACCCTTTTCTTTCAAACTACACCTCATGACTAAAAAAAACATTCAAATAGAATCAACAAAACATTAGAGAATCTCTTGTAATCTAGATATTTCTTCATATCCTTGCAACACCGAATGGAGCAGCCCTATCCTACTCTCATCCCCAATCATAGGACTAAATAGTCTACCCCTGAGTAGGATACAAAGCCCATATGCAAAAAAAAACCTAGATGATAGAACAAAATACAATAAACATAGCACATTCACAAAGAACCCACACACGAGATTCTTCAAAGGGGGAGAAGGGGGATAATGTCAAAGAGTGAGGCATTTAACAAACTCAACTCAAACCCACTTTCAAGTCTTGAAACTTTAACTCTTGCTTGATCAACAAAACACCCTCAGTTCCCCTTCAATGCACATGGCTTCTAAGGGCTCCAACTCACAAATCACAAACTTGGTCTTCTCCAATCTTGGTAAATGTATTCAATAGGGTTGTAAACACCCCACAATCACCTTTCAACAATTTGGAGGCTTCTCAACAATGCTTTAAAACAAAACTCCTATTTCACTCTCCAACTCTATTAGATGTGTAGACCTCTCATTTTGATCTTGAATCCCAATCTAATTTCCAAACTGACAATATTTACATCATTTTGAACACCCATTAAGCTCATGTAAAACATATCAAGAAAACACTCTAGGTCTCTTTGCACCAACCCTTTCAAATCAGGGTTTTGACGTTGTCTCACAAGGACAATTAGGCTGGTTTATCAAAGGAAACCTTTCCATAACTCTCCCCAAACCACAAAACTTGATTGGGTAGCACTAATCAGTCTAAAAAAATCCAAATTCTACTACTCCTTCTCCTTGGAACACTCTCTAATAGCCTTGAACACAAAACCCTCAATTCTTGCACTTCCTTGGAGGGTTTAATGGAAAACTATCTACCAGACCTCTAAAACCTCTACCACCACTTCAAACAAGACTCATTATTCTTGCACATTCTTAAGACATCTTCACAAAATATTTCCTTTAATATTTCTCAGAATTTCTCACTAAAACCCCTGATTTTCATCAAATTACCCACTTCTCACAGCTAGGGAATCACCTAAAAAATCCACAAACCAGGCTCCTTGCTCAAAAAAAACCCATAAACACAATCCTTACACTTGATTATTCCATCCCACTAAGTTACAATAAGATACAATGGGTGGGATGGCTAAAAAGTCATTTTTTCACTTTCAAACCCTTAAAATGGGTTTACATAGGTAGATTCTTGAAAATGGACTTTAGAAATCACAAGACTCAATGTTAATGCACCCAATCAACTGCAATTGAAAGGAGATCTGATCTATTACTAATTCCAATTCACATCATAGCAATTCAAAGCATGTACATCCTATACCAAGCCCAAAACAATAGAAATACAAAAAAATTATAAAGAAAACCATGTTTTATTGATGATTCATCCTTCATACCAACTTGTCCAACCTTGCTCGAGCCAAATTTGTCAACTTTGTGCAACTTTGCATGACAACATTTGCATCATTTTACAACTTTTTACAAATTATGCATTATGACACCAAAGATGACTCCATTACATCACAAATGGTCTATTGAGACCTTATTTGACTCCAAAGACCCAAAAACACCTATAAACCTACTATTTGACTCCTAATGCAAAAAACATGGGCTAGGTGTCCCTGCACTAGGGGATTCCCTTCCCTCTTGGGGAACAATTTCACATCTCCATACACATTTATCTCCCACTACAACACATAACCTCCTTAAACACAACACACAATTCACTTATCCTTCTCAACCAACCATTCCACACTCCATCCTTCATCCACAAAATCCATTTCTCAATAATGCCACAACCAACTACTCCATACACCATACATCACGTTTTTCTCCCATTACCACATATATACTATTTTATCATAAATCCCCAAGGATCCATGCCCTTCTCAACTCCAAACGAAGGAGGCTCTCAGTCCGCAAGAGAGATTAGCTCTCTAAACACACCCATAATGAAAACCCCAATACAAAATCAAGATTCACCATAAAACATAAAACAAATAATCTTCCCAACACAACAACAAAATTCATCTACAAACAAAAAATTACATTAAAACTTCAAAATCAAAAATCAAAGCTTACCTTGGCTATCCTAGTTAGGGTCAGCCCAAAACCCAAGTAAGTATTCAATTTCATTAGGTATGTGTAGGATCATGATGGCCCAAAAAGTGGCAATATGATGGGTATGTGGCTGACGACTTTTTTTTACACAAAATTGATGAAACGAAAAGGGTTTTTAAAGGAGATTCTCAGCTTTTCACCAATATAAATTATGCTTTACTTTGAATTTAATAAGTAATTATTATTCATTTTCTATTCAAATTATGACTAAAGTCCTGATTGATAGACTGATTGAAAAACATCTATAGCTTTCAACGATATCACATTTTGAATCCAAAACATGTTTCACATTCTATGCTTTGCATACTATAGGATTAAAAATAAAATTGAATTTCATGAAGTTTTGACTAAGTTAAGGTGGTCGCATCGAGTTTTTATATTTTTTAAAAGTTGTAATAAAAAATCAGAATTAATTATTTACTTGGAAAAAATTACAAAAATATGCATCACATCAAGACATGAGTCCTCTACTTATATCTAAAATCTTATAAAAAATATTATCATTTTATCATGGTTACGTTTCACACCTACTTCTTCTTTTTTTCCCTGAAATTTAAGTACTACTGCATTGAAATTTCAAATTTTCACCAAATAGATTTTTTTTTTTTAAATAAACCTCGTAGTTTAGAAACTACATTCAATTTGCTACAAATTCTATTGTTACATATTTTTGATATAAAATAGATAAATTATTCAAATTTTTACGTCAAGTTGCCTAACTCTGATTTTTCTAATTTTTTTGCCACTTAAGGGCCTATTTTTTCCATGATGATCCTGCACATACCCTCTTCTACTCGAGAACCCTTTTCCCCTCACTTTTTTAGCCAATTCAAAAAAGAAAACAATAATCTTTGCACACCTACTTTCCCCAAGAAGAATCAAGAAAATTTTCAAAAAAGAATGAAGAGCCATAACCATACACAAATCCCTCTCTTAAATAGAATCCCCCACAACTCTTCGACTTCCTTCCAAAATGAAAAGATTATTCAAACTTAAAACATAATCCTCTCCATGAATGATGAAAGGAAATAAAATTACACTTAACATTAAAACCCTTTCCCAATTTTAAAATTAAAAATAAAATACATTTCTTGCAAATGGACTTTGCCTCTAATTCTTAAGGACCTAGGCTCTCCACCTGCAACATTTCAACAAAAGATCATTAGTACTCTTTTTGATATTATAATCAAAAAACAAAATATAAAATTTTAAGTTTTCTAACATCAAATATTTATAAGATTTATAATAATAATATTTATTTTTGTGAAAATTAAACTTTTAACCAAAACACTTTATGATCATGTCATATCTCTTATAAGTAGATAGATGTCTAGACACGTACATTAATAGTATGTCCATAATTTGAAATGATATCCATAAACCAAAATCCCCACATAAACCATTTCCAAAACACCAAACCGCATAAATATAAAATCAAACAAATTTCTCTAGAATAATTCTAGCTATGCCTCACAAAAGTAATTGGGGAGTGTCCTCCCCTTGGGCTAGGGAAAGGTTTTACTAGCCCATTTTATTATTTGTTATGAAGATTTTATCATGGAACATAAGGGGAGTTAATAGTCATCTCAAACAACATATTCTAGAGAGTTCTATTATCGACCTAAAAATTTATGTTCTCTTAATACAAGAGACTAAAATGAGAAAGGATATATTTGATAAGATGGTGAAGTCTATCTAGCCTAAAGTGTATAACTGGGTTTGTGAGGTTGATGGTGCTTCAGGAGCACTTGCTACCCTTTGGAATCCATACACATTAACTAGTAAGGAAGTTTTTATTAACTATAATTGTTTAGAAGTTGCTTTTGAAGATAGTACAACTAGTATGGTGTGGAATCTAGTCAACATCTATGCTCCTAATTCTAGAGTTGCTAGGAATTAGTTTTGGAACTTGTTGTCTATTCTCCTATCTAATAATCTTAATGAGAAGTCATGGATGCTTTCTAGAGATTTTAACAACCCCCTTTACCCTTCAAAGAAGCTTCCAATGGCTTAGAATACTTCTTAAATAGTATGTTTGATTTTACTAGCTTTATCTCTAATCATGGTCTACTTGATTTGGATCTCTCTAGTTCCAAATTCACTTTTTCGAAAAAACATAATGGTGAAAATATTATCCTGATGAAGCTGGTCAGATTTTTTATTTCAAGGACTATGATATCTTGGATAAACTTCAGCTTTCAGCTCTACCAAGATCCACTTCAGGGTATGTGCAGGATCATGATGGGCCAAAAAGTGGCAATATGATGGGTATGTGGCTGACGACTATTTTTTTACCCAAAATTGATGAAACGAAAAGGGTTTTTAAATGAGATTCTCAAATTTATACCGATATAAATTATGCTTTACTTTGAATTTAATAAGTAATTATTGTTCATTTTCTATTCAAATTACGACTAAAGTCCTAATTCATAGGCTGATTGAAAAACATCTATAGCTTTCAAACACTGTCACATTTTTTTAATCCAAAACATGCCTCACATTCTATGCTTTGCATACTATAGGATTAAAAAAAGAAAAATTCAATTTCATGAAGTTTTGACCAAGTTAAGGTGGTCAGACATACAATTTTTTATATTTTTTAAAAAGTTGTAATAAAAAAATCATAATTAATTATTTACTTGGAAAAAAAAATAATATGCATCACATCGGGCATGAGTCCTCTACTTATATCTAAAATATTATAAAAAAAATATTATCACTTTATTGTGGTTAGGGTGGTCCAGACACCTACTTCTTATTTTTTCCCTGAAATTTAAGTACCATTGCATTGAAATTTCAAATTTTCACCAAATAGATTTTTATTTTTTTAAACAAACCTAGTAGTTTAGAAACTACATTCAATTTGCTACAGATTCTATTCTTACATATTTTGAAATAATATAGATAACTTATTCAAACTTTTACGTAAATTTGCCTAACTCTAATTTTTCTGAATTTTTTGCCACTTAAGGGCCTATTTTTTCCATGATGATCCTGCACATACCCTTCAAATCATAGTGACTTGGTTTTAAATTAGGAGAAAACAAGGAAGTCTAGCCCCTTTCCCTTTAGATATGAAATAATATGGAATCTACACCTAGAATTCAAAGACTTCATCAAGTTGTGGTGGAATTTTCCATGTCAAGGCACCCCTATGTTCAGAATAGCCCTAAAAAATTAAAATAATAAGACATAATGTCCAAGGTTTGAATAGATTTTTCTTTGAAAATATCTTCCAAACTAGGAAAAATGCCCTCCAAGAGCTTAAATCTATCCAAGAAAAGATGGAGGTTGGGGCAGTTGATAAGGAAACAACTGTTAAAGAAAAGGAATTAAGAAATGAATGGTTTTCAATTGCTAGTAAAGAGGAGAACTTATGGAAATAGAAGTTAAGGGTACATTGGTTGAATGAAGGTGACAGGAATACAAAGTTCTTTAATCAATCAACTCTAAAAAATAGGAAGAGAAATAAGATTTTTTCTCTTGTTAAGGATAATAGGGTCCTCCTTACTAAAGATGAATACTTGGAATCAAAAGTCATTTCCTTCTTCAAATATGTTGGTAGAATTTAACACTCCTCACATGATGATCTTGAATCTCTATTGGAAGTCATCCCCAAGTTGTTTCTCCATGAGGATATTAAGTATTTGGAATTTAGGGTGTCCTTGTAGGAGGTTAAATCAGTTGTCTTCTCCTTTGGAGCCTTCAAGGCCCCAAGCTCAGACAACTTCCTACTTTTTTTCAATATTTCTAGGAAATCATTATCGATGACCTCCTTCTGGTTGCTAGAGACTTCTTCAAGGCTAGAAGAATCCTTATGCAATTGAACTCGACCTTTATAGTTCTAGTTCCCAAAAAGGATGATCTGCTATCTCTATTTCTGACTACTAACTGATTAGTCTTTACAATACTGTGTATAAAATATTCTCTAAAATTATGTTCAACAAGTTAAAGCCATTGCTGGATAAATTGATATCTGGAAACCAGAAAGGGTTTGTGGTGTGGAGAAAATTTTTGGATGCATCCATTGTCTCTCATGAGGCGATTCATTCTATGGAACATTCCAAAAAACCAGGTATGGAACTTAAATTGGACATATCTAAAGCATATGACAGGGCCTCTTTGGATTTCGTATTTGCTATTTTGGAAAAAATTGGATTCAGGGGAATATTTTTGAGATTAATTAAGGAATGTGTCTCTACAACCAACTATGTTGTTCTCCTCAATGGTGTCCCTACTAAGCAATTCACTGGTAGAAAAGGATTACAGCAAAGTGACTCCTTATTACCTTACCATTTTATAATAGTTGTTGAAGTCTTGGTCCACAATATCTTAAAGAATCTTGAATGAGGCTAGCTTCATGGGATTTGTGTGGCTTCTTCTTTGGCTCCTACATCTCACCAATAGTCTTGTTAGAACTGTAAAATTCTAAAAAAAATTGCAAGTTGTTCATAACCATGAGTTTCCAAATAGTCCTTACCATAAGCACATAGGTCTCTCTTCATAACTTTTTTCCCATATTTTATCATGAAGTCCTATAGAATCCATATAATCCTGACTATTTCACATTATAATTCCTATCGGCATGAGGTGATCAGGGTCTCCCTGAGCCATAATGCATTCTTTTACTGATATATATTTGTTGCAGTCTATCGGCAAGACTTTAGGGGTGTTACACTGATCAGAATTCATATACAGGCACCTATCGACAAGACACGATTCATTGTCTCGGCAACATAAAATCACATCGGTAGGAAGGCTCTAGTCGGGATAAGTCATAATGAAACCATTTATGTCTTACTGACTGGCACGTTTCAGCTAAACCAAAAGTCTTCGGAGTGAGGTCTTACCGAATGTATTATGTCTCACCAACCGGCGCATGAGGAGTTATATCAACCAGATAAAGGGCTATCGGGATGAACTCTTACCACATGCGTCAGGTCTTGTCGATGATGCATAATGGGGGACTCTATCAAAGGTTATCGAGATAAGGTTATGTATTCTTGCTGACTCATGTGTCTCGCCAAAGTATTGTTTCATCGGCAAAAGGGTAAATATGTCTCAGGGACTGGAAAAGATACTAAAGAACACATCTCGGTGAAACACAAAGTAATCTATGAGTCTCAGCAACCAGAAAAGATACTAAAGAACACATCTCGGTGAAACACAAAGTAATCTATGAGACATCAACTCGACTCAGAATTGTCACAACTACACATGAGATGAATGGATATTTCTCGGTGAGACATCAAACATCGATGAGATGGCGGGACGTTATAGCGATGCACATTTTTTGACTATCGGCGAGACATTGAAGGTCGGTATGACTGCATGATGTCTTGGCGGATGTCTTCAACGAGTGTTAGTAGAATCCCAAATACAACTGATCGCCGACATTTGAATACGAAGCGATGTGTCTTTTCAAATACTGATGTATAAATGTTCATCTTCGGTTATGAATAGGAAGAAGAAGAGATAGGATAGGAGATAGGATAGGAAAAGATACAGTAGAATACAAATTTTACAGATCTGAGACTATGATGCATGTTTAAAAATATGGAGATATTAATGAATATCAATTGATGTGGCAATGTATTTCTGGTGCCAATTGTCTGTTGTGCTCATTGAAAGTATTGCTAAAGTTGTCTCCAAGATTGATGCTTTTTGGTTATTTAAATTGATATAACAAGTTTATATTCAGTTTATCAGTGCACATTTGTTGTATCTGTGTGGTTGATTGATTGGCTCTTTCAAGGAAAGATTAAATCCTTTTAATTGATCACAGTAATCAGGGAAATTCATCTGGATCATTAAGAAGAACTTGGTGATCACAGTCTTGCATGTTTATACAAGTTATAAACTAAAATATATGCCAAAAAATTTGAATGTTCTCCGGAAAGAAGTTGCTCATTTAGATTTCATTTGACTCTGCATACCCAATAAGGCACTAGTCTCTGCATTTTTACCATTTAGTTTCATTCTTTTTTTACATCTGTTAACTGAACATATTAGGTCTTAGTTTTAATATTGCTATACAATTTATACCAAATCTAGTTTTATTTGTCCACTCCCATTTGCCATTATGGGAAAAACATTTCAAAAGAGATAAGCACAAGTCAAGTCTGCCTCACTCATATAGGTACACCCACCTAGGTTTGGCAGCACCTGAAGAGTAGAAGGTTCAATTCATTTGGCCTTGTCTGTTGCCCTGAAACGTTGTGTAAGCTTGGCAACCTTTTGTGGTTCAAACCTACATTTTTGAGAGCTAACAAATTGGTGACTCCGCTGGGGAGTCAACTCAGAATCAGGGCCTTAATCATAGAGTCAGAAATCCTATACAGACTCCGCTGGGAATAAACAAACATTTTCCTACTTTTTGGAAAAGTAGGTGGCGACTCTGAAAAAAACTTGATGAAGAATGAATAGACAATTTGTGTATGGAACAAAAGAATATTTTGAAAGGCAACAGTTGATAGAAGGAATTAAAGAATTGAAAAAGCAACAGTTGCAAGTGAAGGACACACCACAAATTAAGGAAGAAACACTACAATTGGACCAGCAACTGTTACAATTAAGATAATTTTGCAATAAGAATGAATACACAAATGTAAGAAGGCGTTGGACCCCTCAAGCGCTTGATAATACAATTGGAAATTTTCACAATGGAGGCAATCAACAAGTTTTTCCTCTCTTGCATTTTTTTTTTTACAAATTTAGGTTGAAGATCATTGGGAGTGCAAAGTTGCAAAGTTGCAATGTAAAGTTCTCATCTTCACAGAAACTCACCTATAGGCTGGGTATGTGCAGGATCATGATGGGCCAAAAAGTGGCGATATGATGGGTATGTGTATGGTATGCGGCGGATGACTTTTTTTTTACCAAAAATTGATGAAACGAAAAGGGATTTTAAAGGAGATTCTCAGATTTCCACTAATATAAATTATGCTTTATTTTGAATTTAATAAATTATTATTATTCATTTTCTATTTGACTTACGACTAAAGTATCAATTGATAGACTGGTTGAAAAATATCTATAGCTTTCAAACGGTATCACATTTTTTGAATCCAAAACATGCATCACATTCTATGCTTCACAGAATATAAGATTAAAAAAAAAAATTGAATTTCATGAAGTTTTGACCAAGTTAAGGTGGTCATACATACTAGTTTTTATATTTTATAAAAGTTGTAGTAAAAAATTCATAATTAATTATTTACTTCGAAAAAAATTACAATTTTTTTTGCATCACATCAAGACATGAGTCCTCTACTTATATCCAAAATCTTATAAAAAAATATTGTCATTTTATTGTGGTTAGGGTGGTCAAACAGACACCTACTTCTTATTTTTTTCCCTGAAATTTAAGTACTACTGCATTAAAATTTCAAATTTTCACCAAAAAGATTTTTTTGTTTTATAAATAAACCTAGTAGTTTATAAACTACATTCAATTTTCTATAGATTCTATTCTTATATATTTTTAAAATAATATAGATAATTTATTCAAATTTTTACGTCAAGTTGCCTAACTCTGATTTTTCTGAATTTTTCGCCAATTAAGGGCTTGTTTTTTCCATGATGATCCTGCACATTTCTGACTAGATCTAGAAGTTCTAGAACCTGATTTCTAAGAAGAAGGAAGTGCAAACATTGATGCTCAAGATCACATTCAGAGATTTCAGAAATTCAAGATAGGACTAAGTTGGTAGCAAGGGTGTCTTAGTCCTCTAGGTGGAATTTTGTAGAGATTCTTTCAGATCTTCTTCCAACATCTGAAGATTTTGTATCTTCCTAAAAAAAAACAAGAATAAGACAATAGTAAGGGAGTCTTAGTCCTCCCTAGCGGGTATGTGGAGGATCATGATGGTCCAAAAAGTGGCGATATGATGGGTATGTGTAGGATATGTGGCTGATGACTTTTTTTACCCAAAATTGATGAAACGAAAAGAGTTTTTAAAGGAGATTCTCAGATTTCCACCAATATAAATTATACTTTACTTTGAATTTAATAAATAATTATTATTCATTTTCAATTTGAATTACGACTAAAGTCCTGATTGATAGGTTGATTGAAAAATATCTATAGCTTTCAAACAGTATCACATTTTTTGAATCTGAAACATGCATCACATTCTATGCTTCACATACTATAGGATTAAAAAAAAAATGAATTTCATGAAATTTTGACGAAGTTAAGATGGTTAGACATACGAGTTTTTATATTTTTTAAAAGTTGTAATAAAAAATTCATAATTAAATATTTAATTGGAAAAAAATTACAAAAAATATGCATCACATCGGGACATAAGTCCTCTACTTCTATCTAAAATCTTATAAAAATATATTATCATTTTATTGTGGTTAGGGTGGTCAGATAGACACCTACTTCTTCTTTTTCCCCGAAATTTAAGTACTACTACATTGAAATTTCAAATTTTCACCAAATAGATTAAAAAAAAAACCTAGTAGTTTAGAAACTACATTCAATTTTCTATAGATTCTATTCTTGCATATCTTTGAAATAATATAGATAACTTATTCAATTTTTTTTGTCAAGTTGCCTAGCTCTTATTTTTCTGAATTTTTTGCTACTTAAGGGACTGTTTTTTCCATGATGATCCTGCACATACCCTAACATATTTTGAAAACATTTTTGCATTTCTAAAATCCTCATTACATTTCAAAACTTCCCAGGTACACACATCCTAACTACTTGTTTAATTTAATCATTTTCACTCATTATTTGGCTTGCATTACTAGGTTTTGTGAGTTGAATGTTAAATTGTCTTTTCCAAGCTTTTGCTTGGTGGTGAACCCTTCAAAGCTTAAAGAACCCCCTCCTAGGTCCTCCTTGTTGATAATTGACTCACCTTTCAGGTTGATAGTCAATCTAATTTGGGACCCTAGGAAATATTTGAGTGACAATTGGAGAAGTGTGGTTTTCTATGACCTAGGCCATAAAGCATTCCCATTTCTCTTATTGTTCACTTTCTCTCTGTTTTTCAGGTTATGTATTTGTTTGAGGGATAGACTAGTTGTCTCCTACCCTTTTTTGAATTTGAATTTGAATTGTAATGATCATATGTTGATGTGCCACAAAAGATAAGTTCTAGCTGAGACAGTGATGTGTATCAAACGCAATGGTGAGGTGGAGTATAGGGTGGATCAGATGATGTCAGCTTGCTCTATTATTTTAACCATATACGTTTTTATGCATTGAAAAGGATCTAATAATCAATTGATGATGATAGGAGATTTAAAGGGAAAATCTCCCATGACATGGGATACATTTAATAATGATGAAAAGGTGAGCTCCATTTGGACTTATGCTTTTATATTTAACTTCCTCAAGGTTATTTATTTAACCCTTGTGGATTATCACAAGGGGGTTTTATTGACATGATTGAGGCTCATTTTCCTCCTAATGCTAAGGATCTGAGGGTTAATTTAATAATGATATCTAAGCTATGAAGATCTTTAATGAATACTCATATATTTCCTATGATCTTGATGGTCAACTATCTTTTCAATGGATCCTCAGGTTGCAAATGGATTTTACTATCCATTATTATTAAGTGTGGTTGGTGGCTATATCCACATGAAATATGGGTATTGGAACAAGTTTGATGAAATCTGGTAGATAATTTATCAGACTCCCATTTCTAAATGACTTATGCTAAAGACATCTATAGACCCTTCTAGAAGTTTAGCGACTTCAACATCTTGCTAGAGGAAGTTTAGGCTACTATTTTTTTGCTCAAATCTAGCCATGACTATATTTTTGTAATTTTTATTTGTTTATTTCCCAATTTTGCTATTGTGACCTGGTGAATAAAAAATCATTCCTTTTCTTATATTATTGTATCACTATGGGGGGACCCAAAAAGCGATATGATTCACTTTCTTGTCTGCCATTGCGATAGAATGTGGAGCTTTGGAGAATCTTCAAAGATGCAAGAATGATGCCTTTCTTCATGGCCATGAGAGGGTTCAATGATGACATTACTACTAAATTCTATAATTTTTGGAGAGGTAACAAAGTCTAGATTGGTAGTATTGGGTTTGAAGTGTCCCCTTGGCTAATTATTACTGTAATTAGGTTACAATATAGTGGTCTGAGGGTGTCTAAAATTAGCAAAGGAAACTGCGAGAGCTTTATTGATAGTTTTCTTGAAGGGGATGAGAATCTTGAAAGGTGCCAAAATGGTTATGATAGGGAATGGCTCCCAACCCCTTACAAGATGGTCTATGTACATATCATGAAATATTTTACCTTGGAGGGAAAGTAGACTACAATTCATGGGTACCACTTTCTCTTTCTTTTCCATATTTATAGGAATGAAAAGATGAATATGTTGGAAACAACCAACACTAAGAGGGGGGGTGAATCAGTGTTCTAAACAAATTAATTCTTTTATCTTGATCTTTAATCCACTTAATAAATTTGATCAAAATCAATATGCAGAAATAGAAAACAAGAAACCACACAACCATAACACAAGGATTTTTGCATGGAAACCCTCTTAGGGGAAAAACCACAGTGGATGGACAATCCACAATTAGTTTTGAGTATACTCAAAAGAAGTATTACAAAATGGGAATGCACTTGCATTCAGGATCATTTCCTAGAGCTCACTACTCAAAATGGGGCTTATTGCCCTTACAAAGGTTTGGAATAGATCCAAAAGAAAATGAACTGAGATAATAGCATCTACCAATGCTTGATTACAGTTCTAGTTTAGCTTTGATGTCGAACTTTTGTCCTAATGATTGATGAAGAACTTTTGCTCTGTTCTGCTCAAGTTTGCACACAAAATATTTATGTGCAAGTGAAACTGCGCATGATATCACTCAAACACAACTTAGAAATTCGAAACATACACACACACAACTACTACATCCATCCAAATGATATGACAAATCATCTAAATATATCTGCTCACAAGGAATCAATCGCCACAGGTCAACTTCAACAAAACATAATAAAATTTGCAACTGGCCGGCCCAAACAATGGATAATTTTGATGCAGATCCAAAAAACTCGGCTAAAAAATAGCTAGGACCAATAATTAAACATCTGAGCTTGAAGATAATTAAAATAATTCAACTTTATGCATCCACTACACATTATTTCCACTGAGTCGGCTTTAATCAGGCAAATACACAAAAAATGTCCAACTGGACCTACTCAACCACATAGCCACAAAAAAAACCTCATGAGATTCAATAATAATATGTTCCACGTGCTTGAAAACAAATTCATCGATCCACAACCCAAAATGGTGATCCAGTGAAGCTATCAAACCGGATGCCCTATTCTGATGGTAACACTGGCAATAGCACACAATTTTCATTTCCTCTGCCAGTGTGACTAAATGCATAACTATGGACCAAAAAGGTGACTCCAATTTCCATCAATGACAATGCTAGAAACCAAAAATCATGTCCACTACATCATATTCCAACAATCTCCCCCTTTGGCATAGATGGCAACACTTAGTGAAAAATGACTAAGTGTCGAGATTAACATACTACCAAAATATTGAATAATGTACCATTGCAAAATATTACTCCCCCTAAGAATATTAAGACATTTTTCACTACACTCTCTCTCCCCCTTTGACATTAATGACAAAATTGGGAATACAAAATTATATGAGCATTATCCGGAGAATTACAATAATTTGAAAATATCTTCAAAGACCTTTTTCAATTCACTAAGGGTGGAGTCCCAAATACTCCTCAAACTTTCCAAAATGGTGATGTGACCACAGAGAAGATAGGATAATGTTTCTACTACTTTGAAACTTATCGGATCAGGAGCAATTACAACACTTTTTGCTTCCTTTAAAGCATACGCCATCATCTCATTTTTAGTACTAATCAGTCCCCTTAAGTCACTTACTCTGCTAATGAAATTTTCATTTTCAAACTTTAAATTCTTCATTTGGTCAAGAAAGGATATTACTTGACAACCCTGACGACACACACTACCAGCTAAGGGATCAAAGTTGTTGGACATAATGGCCAACTGCTGCTCAATGTCTTTTATCTTCTTTTCATTTGTAGCTATAAATTCAGACATGATTAAGCAAGATTTGTATACATTCCCTCATTCAGTTACAACATGTTGAGTGTGCTAAATCTAAGTTCCTAACAACTTTCTTTCTTTAGAATTCAACTAGATTAGGCTTCCAAATCTGTCCTCCTTGAATTCCTTTCTCACTTTAACCAGGGTTGAGTCCTCAAAAGATTTGAAATGAGAATCAACAAAGTTTATCAACCTTTTTAACTCACCAGAGGTGGAGCCTGATGGGTCCAAAGCATGCATATCCAATATTTTCTGAAGAACTCTAGAGGAAAGTTTTAATAGTTCACCATCTTCGATGTGGGATTTCAATATTTTCTCATTTTCTTTGTCTTGAGCTATTTTGGTGACTTTCAGCATCTGAATAGGAGATAAAGTAGATAAATTGATTGAGTTCTCATCAAATTCAAAATCTAATTCTATGTGTTGCACCAATAGGGATTCATTTTCTTTATTTGGGCTGGTTTCTGGCTACTTATCCTTGTTAGATTCAAACTGAACTTCCAGAATGACTTTTGGTGTTTCCTTTTCTTTAGCAAGGACTTCTCTTCCTTCAGCAATCTCCTTGCTTTGGTCCTTAGATACTAAAGGAGTCTCATAATTTTTAACAATGGGAGGAATCAGAGTGTCTTCAAATACAGAAGAATCAAATACATTTATGTCTTCCACATTTTCAGTTTCTTCTCCTACCACCTCTACTTCCTCATCTTCATTCCCTTCTTTCACTACTTCATCTGCATTTTCTTCTTCTAATTTGTTTACTTCCATATTTATTTCTTCATGACCTTTAGTCTGTTCAGTATTGACTTCTTCAACATTTTCCTTTTCTTTTGACAAAAATTCTTCCAAAATTTCATTAGTCTCATTTATCACAACTTTGGTGTCACCAATCATGAGTTTTTTTATTCTTAATTTGGTTTTGAATTTATTTTTGACTCTTAGAAGAAGTGAGTCCATTTCTTCAATCCCCATCTCAGGACACAGATCAACAAGAACCCTTTTTCTCAAGTTCTCTTCCTCATTCCTTGCAGTTTCCCTTCTTGACTCCAAAGCTTTGTATAGGCTTGTAGGCAAGCTAGACATAATCTTAACAAGAGTTTTATTGAAAGCATTTAGATGCTTAACTACAGCTTCTTCAAGAATCCTTTTACCAAAATCATCAAAAGTCTCAAATAAATCACAAAGAGGTTTGAGATTACCATTAGCTACTGCTACATTTTCAAATTCTTCCATAGACATGTTGGGCTTGACAATTTTGGGCTTCTTCTGAGCTTCTTCACTTTTCTCGAAGGGCTTCCTTTTGTTTAGCTTGACCACATGAGTCCCAGTAGCCTTCAATTCCCTTACTAGCTCTTCTAAATCTATTTCTTCTTCTTCTTCCACGGATGCAAGTTTGTAAGTTCTTGAACTTTTTCTCTTCTTCTTTCTTCCAGAGGCTTCTGCCTTACTTGGCTGGGTTGCAAGGAAACTCCTAGTTTCTCTAGCTGAAGATGTCCCCTGACCAACTGTTTTTGCTTTTTCCTTCCCCTTTTCTATTTTAGCTTCAACTTCATCCCTTTTTCTTCTTATTTATTTCATTTTTTCAAGTGGAATACCCATATTTACTGCAAAGGCTTCAGTTTCCTTCCTTACTTTTCTGATGGACATTGGTTTACTTAAATCTAAGTGAACTTGCAAAATTTCCTCAACATATGTACCGAACCTTTCTTCATTAGGATCTAGAGGTGAGTTTAACAAATGTTCTGCATACATCTTCAAAATATTTCCATCTACCTCATATCCCATCAACATGATCCAAACTGACATAAGATCAACAACTTCCATGTAACATTGATCAATATCAATCATAAAGCATATGGAGTCCTTGTACTATTCTACTACAACTTTAGGTATCCTTTCTCTGGCATGCATCTATTTTTGAATTTTTTGAAGTGACCCCATAGAATTGTGTTGTAGGTCTCCTAGTTTCCAAGATTGCTTAGTATATCCCAGATTTGTACTGCTACCGAAGTATCATTTCTCCACTGAACTTTACCGAATCCTTGTACTTCACCTAAGAAGTAGAAGTACAGGCAAATCAGCAGATTTCCAAACTTGAAGACATTCCTTTTATCCTTTTTTATCTTTTTCAAATTTTCCAAAAGTTGTCCTCTGAGCACTTCACATAAATCATAATCTTCATTCTACTTAATCATGTCATAGGCTGCATAGATAGCAGTTCTGGATACTGAATTTTCCTGACTCGAGTGATAGATTTTATACCCAATGATCATGGATGCAAATTTGACATCAACTTTGACAATATGATCTATGGTCATTGCCCTTCTACCCCAATGAGAGCTAGTTGCTTTAGTGACATCATCATTTTTTATGGACTTCAGTACAAGGAGTTTACCAGAAGATTTTAAACCTGTCACTACATAGATAGCTTCCTTTGATATTTTAAATGGTATATCTAGCCACATGAATTCATTATGCACTCTACTCAAAATGTACCGAACCCACTCATCCTCTTCAAATATGGGAAACTTTGCATGTTGCTCAAATTTCTTGTCCACTAGGGTTTGAAATTCAGGTTTCACCGAGAAATCATCTTCCACTATGTGATTAAAGTATAATTCCAACAGCTAAGCATTGCCCAAATCCTTAATGTTCACATGCACATATGCCCTAATATCCTCGATGTGGAGAAAACCGTATGACACGGAAGAAAATGCACCTAGGGGCTCAGTGTCTACTGATTTGTATGGATGCCACTTGAATTTTGGGCATGACCTATCTTTAACTTCAACCAACAGTGGTGTAGACATGATTGAGAGAACACAAATTTATAGGTTATTGCTATAAATACCTTTCGGAGATGAAATGGAGGTCGATTCACAAATTCCTTTTTCGAGCTTGAATCTTCTGCTTGGCAAGGGTTACCTTAGAGCATTTCAGACTTGTTTTACTTGAATGCAATGTGAAAAATGAGAGTGAAAATAGTTCTTTTATTTTCATCAAACTTAACTTTGTACTTTTGCAATAAATGCTCTTTCCCTAGTTCTATAGGTTTTCAAACTTTTTATATTCTGGGGCAAAAAATTCTTGTGCGGACCATTAATAATCCTCATTGATTTCTTAACTTCATTTCACAACATCTGAATCTGAATAACCAATTTCCTACTGGACTCATCTGAATTCTAGTGCCAGCCACTTGCAGGGGATTTTAGAAGATTTTCCTTAACAGCTCCCCCTATGGTTGAGACCTATAATTAGTTTCCAGAAGTATTACCAGAAGAGACTTCTGGTGCAGATCCATTTGTGTCTATAGAGGGTTTTTCCCTCACCCATTTCTTTTGCATCTGCTTCTTGATTTCATCTATAGTGATCTTTCCTTTTCCCTTAACATCCGGTTGCATGTTTTATTTTACCAGACCTCTTCTGTTCCAACAAAATCTGGAGGTGTGACCAAATGTATTGCAATTGTAGCAAATAACATTCCTTTGTCTAATCCAATTATTCCACTGGCTTTGTTTTGATCTACATTGGTTAGCAAGATGTCCAAATCTATTGCATTCATAACATTTGATGTCATTACATAAATTATGCATCATAATTTTGCACTCACTTGACTTATGACCATACTTGTAGCAATTAAAGCATTGACCTGAAAATGATGGTCTACTTGTGTTTTTCCTACTCCTACATTGAGAAGCCATATGACCAAATTTGTTACAAGCATAACAATAGCCATTAAATCTTTGAGCATTGGGTTGCCTTACTAGATTCCTCTTGGATTCATTCACCTGGTTTCCTTGTTTGAATTTTCTTTTCCCGGAATTCCTCTGATCAGATCTCCTTTTTCCAGATTTGGACCTTTCTCCTTCTTCATATCCAAGACCTCGTTTATCACCATTAGTTCTTTGACCTTTGATCAGTTCATCAAGCTTGGCTGAGCTTGCTTTGAATTTTTCCTTAAACTCATTTGCTATAGCGAGTTCATCTTTGAGATCATCAAGTTGTTTTCCAAGCTTCTCTTCATTATTCTTAGTTTGTTCCAGCTCATTTTCTAGTCAGCTGCATTGTTCAGATTTTTCTCTCAAGGATTGTGCAAGCTTTTCTATATTTTTCTTTATGTCTTCTAACTCCTTGGTCATCTTCATCATGATGGATTCTATCTCACACTTCAAGGCAACATTCTCTTGGGAAAAAATTTCACATTCTTTTGTTTTCTCCTTCAGGGCTTGACTGAGTTGTTCATCTTCTCCAATTTTTTTCTTCTACTTGAGCTAACCACATAATTCCTTTATTTTCTCCCTTGATTCATTGATTTTGTCTTTCAATGACTAGATAATTTTTTTTGCATTTTCAAGAATCTTAGATTTTCATTGGTCAAGATCATCTAAGGCCACCATGAGTTGTTGTTGCAGACTACTTATATCCATTGAATATATTTTCCAAGATCTCCCCAAGCTATTAGACTTCTTTCAAGGAATAGGCTCTGATACCAATTGTTGGAAACAAGCAACACTGAGAGGGTGGGTGAATCAATGTTCTACAAAAAATAATTCTTTTATCTTTATCTTTAATCCACTTAACACATTTAATCAAAATCAATATGCAAAAATAGAAAACAAGAAACCACACAACCATAACACAAGGATTTTTACATGTAAACCCTGTTAGGGGAAAAACCATGGTGGATGGAAAATCCACAATTAGTTATGAGTATACTCAAAATAAGTATTACAAAATAGGAATGCACTTGCATTCAGGCTCACTGCCTAGAGCTCACTACTCAAAATGGGAGTTACTGCCTTTAAAAAGGTTTGGAATAGATCCAAAAGAAAATGAACTGAGATAATAGCATCTACCAATGCTTGATTATAGTTCCAGTTTAACTCTGATGTTGAACTTTTACCCTGATGACTGATGAAGAACTTATGCTCTGTTCTGCTCAAGTTTGCACACAAAATCTTTATGCACAAGTGAAACTGCGCATGATATCGCTCAAACACAACTTATACATTCACAAAATACACACACAACTACTAAATCCATCCAAATGATATGACAAATCATCTAAATATATCCGCTCACAAGGAATCAATTGCCATAGGTCGACTTCAACAAAACTTAATAAAATTCAGCCCAAACAATGGATAATTTCGATGTGGATCAAAACAAGTCAGCTAAAAAATAGCTAGGACCAATAATTAAACATCCGAGCTCAAAGATAATTAAAATAATTCAACTTTATACATCCACTACACATTATTTCCACTAAGTCAGCTTTAATCAAGAAAATAGACAGAAAATGTCCAACTGGACCTACTCAACCATATAGCCACAAAAACAACCTCATGAGATTCAATAATAATATGTTCCATGTGCTTGAAAAAAAAATTCATTGATCCACAACCCAAAATGGTGATCTGGTGAAGCTATCAAACCGAATGCCCTATTCTAACGGTAACACTGCCGATAGCACACCATTTTCATTTCCTCTGCCGGTGTGACTGAATGCATAACTGTGGACCAAAAAGGTGACTCCAGTTGCCATCAATGACAACACTAGAAGCCAAAATTCACGTCCACTACATCATATACCAACATAATATACCTTTTTCTCTTTTATCTTCTCTCAAACAATGCAAAGCCAAGGAAACTGTACTCCCCTTCACCAGGGCCTAATTTTGTTCCTCTATAATTATGTCCCGACCATTACTCCCCTTTTGGGCCCTTCTTTTGGTAATAACCCCAATCCTAATGTTGGTCATGTGAATCAATCAGAACCCCTCCCCTTTCCTTCTCAATTCAATTCTCGGGGCGAGGGTACTTCCTCTATTGAACCTCCCCCCAAAAAGCCCTTGTTGTGCCCTTTGTTTTGAAACAATTCTTTATTAAAGGTCTCCTCACCAAAGGGGATCCTATTGCCTAGAATGAGAAAGGTAAGGAAAGTTGATCTAACCCTCTAAGCATCCCCTTGGGATCTAAAAGAAAGGGTCTTGATAGTACTGAACCAAAAGCTACCAAAAAAGTGACAATTGAGATTAGAGATGAGGATGAACAAGGAAAAACGAACGACACTAGCAGTGGGAAGGGTGGTAGAAGATCTACAAGACACACGAGCTAATCAACCAAGGGAAAAAAACTAATCTTTGAAGAACCTAGTGATGACCTTGAAGACAAGGCTCTGACCACTGTTAATTTGAGCAAAGAGGAGTTGTATGTGGTTTTGGGTGAAGACCTCTTAGAGGACTCTTCTAGTAGTGAAGAGGATGAAGAGTTTGAAGGTGCTAACCAAAAGGTGGTTGAAGACTCTGAGGACTACGATGATGAAAGGGCAAAGGAAATTGAGGAATTGGTGATGAAAATTATGAAAGATGTGGAAGAGAAGGCCATGATGGAAATGGAAGAGGATGTGAAGGTGAAAGATAGGCCCTTGTTGTTTTATCTCAAACAATTCTAGGAACTACATGATAAAGTGAACAATATGGAAATGGCTTTCAATAAGTTAACGTCTATAACTTTGGGCATCATGTGGAAGGCTATTTTTGGTACTATGAACCATTTGACTAAGCTTAGGAAGGGCCATAGGAAGATGAAATCCTCTCAGGTTGAGGAGATGTAATTGGATGAGAGAACAACTGGGGTGATGGAACAGTGCAACAAGGAGATGAAGCAGCTGATTGAGGAATGAAACTTCATTTGTAGTCTAAGAGATTAATTTATGTCTCTTTTGTTTATGTTTTTAGGTTGCTGATCTATGTAAATTTTTGGGCCTACATGCCCTTGATTATGTATGCCTTGGCTCTATTTTTGGGTTGGTGGCTTTTGGTTGATTAATGCAATTTTTTTTTGGTTGAGGTGGTTGTTCTATTGTAGGGTGTTGGTATTTTTTATATCCCTATTGTTTTATTTTCATATTTTCATTGGCTTGTAGGCCCGATTATATCATTTTTTTAGGTTCAGGGGCCCTTTCCCCTACTTTTGTTATCAAAAACATCATTTGTGCACTAATAATTCAATTAATTAATTATTAGATTGATTAATTCCACCTTATCTAATTTACTACCTAGTCTAATAAGTTATCTTAGGCTTAGTCCTAGTCCTCTCATCCATGTAATTAGTTAACTATTCCATACAATAGTCAACTCCCCTGAATCCTCTCATAAACTTAGTTAACTTCATACAAAAAATTTACTAATCAATCAGATCTATTAAATCCCATCAAATTGAGTTGAGAAATTACAACTATTCTAATTAAAAAATTAAACTAATATGAAACTCACCTATGCATGCCACATCTCATCATCAATCCTTGAAATCAAAGATCAGATCTTAGGTTTTAGATTGAATCCTAGCCATTATCAAATTATCCTTCTACAAATATATAAAACAACTAATCTCACATCATCAATCAAGTATGATAAGGAATTCAATTTTGCGTCAAAATTCTATCACTTTTTTAATTAAATAATCCTTATATTATGCTATTGAATTGATTAATTGCATCACAAAGAGCAAAAAAAAGAATTTAGCTTAATGGAGGTCTACATGTCATTGATTTTAACATTAAATTATTCTATTTTGATGTTATTTCATTTGCATGCATACAAGACCAAACCACAAGTTAGGGTATCTAGAAGGATTAGGCCATTGACCAAGTTTTGGATCAAGCTATATCCTTGGGTGTTTAGGAGTTTTCAATATTATCCCTTGAGTTTTTAATGGTAGTATTTTAGGCATAAGTTTTGTAAGTGATGTCGATTATATTTTTTAGTTGTAAGTGATCTAAGCTAGTAATTTTTGTTCAACAATGCATTATTTGAAGTTTGATTATTGAAATGTAACATCTTGATAAATTCAAGTATTTCTCAACTTCATTTGGTGATCAATTGAATCCTTAGTAACCTATGACTAGTATAGTTACAAAATAGTTGCTAAGTGTTTAGGGGAAAAATAGGGTAGACCCAAATGCATGAACAAGAGGATCTACCACTGAATTTTCTAAGACAATAAACTCTCAAATTATGTAAAATAAGATGCAAATAACAATCATAAATGCTAATTGACTGTTATAGAAACTATGGGGGATGTTTTTAGAGCATAAAAAGTTGTGTACTTGACCAGAAAGTTGTTGTTTTTGAGGCTATTGAGGACTCATTCGCCTTCAGTGGAGAATGGGTCCTCTTAGGGTTTTGGAAAACTAATTTCAAGATCATGTTCCTTGATTTCTACACTCTCAAATTCCCTATTATCAAGTTCTATAAGTTGGTATGCAATTTTGTAGAGCTCTTTCCATGATCTTGCACTTTGAATGACAACTTTTGCAACTTTGACAATTTTGCTCCAAATCTTGCTCAACTTGATCTCTAATCTGTAAATCTACAATCACACACTCAAGGGTAGAAAAACTTGTTGTTTGTTTTCCAAGTATTCAAACCCCTTGTAGGTAATCAAACCAAATGATGAAATGATGAAATGAAGCATGAAACATGAAATAATGTAAATGATGTCACCTTGGATGATGTCTTGTGAAAAAAATATGCAAACTAACATGTAGTGGCCATGAAGAATGTAGATCTTGGATGTGAAGTGATGCTTTTAAATAGATCCTCAATGCAACATTAACTATCTTAGCTCATCCACATCCATGAATGTATTAAACCCTTGACACATGTGATGATATGATCTTGAATTTCTACAATAAAGACTTGAAATCTACCTTGAAATGCCTTATGAATGCTCTTGAAATGCTCTAATGCTTGATCACTCGAATTCTTGAATGCTTCATAAACTTGTGGGTGAAACAATGTGAATTAACCCCTTATTTACACTAAATTACGAGATTAACCCCAAAATTCAAAGAATTAAGGCTAACACCAGATCTAGAAAAAAAACATTATTAAATTCCCACCAGAGTGAAATTCAAAAATGGGGGTCTCATTAAGAGAGGACCCACCATTCACCATCTAGGGAATGAATGGGTCCTAGCTCAATTTACCAAGACCTAACCCTAGGGGATTGAAAGAGGGATAAAAACCCATTCTAGATCATCTGAAAAAGGGCATCCTATTAAGGTAGGACCCATTCGCCATCAAGGGTGAATGGGTCCTGGCTCAACTTACTAGGACCAAACTTTTCCCAATGAAATATTTTGTTAATTAAATTATTATTTTCAAGATAGATCTTCAGGAGGTGTCAAAATCAAGGCCTAAATTTGAATTAAAAGGGGGTTAATAACTCCAATCAACCTCAATTGATTAAGACCACCTAGATAAGTGTGAAAGTGCTTTATAATACTTTACAAAACTTAAACAAGAGACACATTATGTACATTTTATTCAGAAAGGGGTCCATAAGACTTAATTAAGCAAATACACCCTAGAAAAGTGTGAAAGTTTGTTACAACACTTTACAACACCCTTGTAAAGGATCCATTAAGGCATGTTTTAGTTGAAAATAAAGGTTCTAGAATAGTGTGAATGTGTACAGCACATTAAAACACCACTCCAAGACATCATTAATTTAGTTTTAATGTCATTTATCAAACCAAGTAAGGAAAAAGGATTACTTTTTCTGTTAAAAATCCCCCACTTTAGTGAGGGGATGACTCCATGTCAAACTCACACTAAAGTAGACATCCAAGACACTTAAGTATGCAACAATAAAAAAGATAAATGATCATACCCTATCAAATGGAAATAAAACTAAACAAAAACAAAGGATCAAACATAACCATTCTAAGATGATGCAGTTCATGAGGTTGTTTTTCCATAACATATGTTGCTCCCTCCAGGATAGTGGAACCTTAGTCTTTCCACTAGGTGAGTTATCTCAATGAGGTGGTTTAGTGAGAAAGTTGTGATAGTTTGTTGGCTTCTCACTATATAATGAGAAATTCATGTCATTGTATTGGCTTCCCATCGTACTAACCATACCAAATTATCCTCCTGATAACTTCAATAAGGCACCACAATGTAAATGCTTTTGAATGTCATGTAAATTTTTTGTTAAAGGGAATTTTTCTTTGTTCGTGTAATGGTATTCCTCTTAGGGAGCATTATGCCTAATGTCTCTAAGAGGATAATCCAAAAGAGTCATATCATCACCCATGGGATGCCTCATTCACATCATGCCATGTTAGTAGATCATACACTCTTGGATGACATCAAACCCAATGACACCACCAAGAAGAGACACTTCACAAGAAAAAATGAAAATCATGCCATTAAATTTTCCAAAATATGTCATCGATGTATTCCCCCACTTTAAAGTGGTTGCTACACCATTACTGTGAGCAATTGCTTTAAAGTAGCCAATTATTTGATCCTAAAAAATGAGAGCTTTCCTCAGAAAACCCTATGCCAGTTCATATGTTTTAGAAATAAGTTGCGTCATGAAATAAGAAGGAAGGGTTTCCCCCACAAATACATAAGGGATCTATGGATTTGGGGTTAGTATGTTTGTGCTACAATGTTTTCATAGAGAATGGAACTAACATCATTCCCAAAATACTCATAGAACTAGAAGAATGACACAAAGAGAGCGAAAACAAAGAAAAACCTTTTGGGTCAACATGGAAGAAACATAAATGTCTTGATGCCTTGTGTCAACCCCAAAAGGAAAACACAAGAAAAATGAAAAAGATAAAGAAAAATCTTTTGGGTCAACATGGAAGAGATATAAATGTATCTATGCCTTGCATCATTCCCAAAAGGAAAACACAAGACAAATGAAAAATGATTACAACATAGAGAAGAATGAAGGTACATATAGAAGAATGCACAAAAGAGAGAGGAACATCAAACGAAATGTCATGAGGGATCAAATTACGCACATGCAATCACATAAAGAAAAATGAAAAATAAAAAGACTAATAAGGCACAAGCGAGTCAACCTAAAGTAGGTCATCTACCTCCCAATCTCGTTCGGTATAAATAGAAAGCAGCAACTAGCCATAGGGACAACATAAAGTTCCAAACTAGGACACACACCAAGTTCAACACTCTTTTTAGGAGATTTGTCATTTAATCTCATGGAAGAAAAAAATAATGTATTCAACTCATCATGCACTTGTTCATCATTTTTTGCAATATTAATGTCATCATCTAAGTTAATCAGAATAGGAGGTCGAATAACAATGGTCATGCAATGTTCTTGTTTATGTTATTGAGAGGGTTGAGAGTCATCATGCACTGTTTTAGGTAGGTTGGATTTTGATTTTCTATGTCATGGTTTTTTTCTTGAGTTTTTAATCTACAAGAAATAGCATGACATCTACATCTATGCTCTCTAGCACTTTGATTTATATTTTAGTTTATTATCAATTTGTTTTTGTGTAAGAGCAGGTTTGTCAATCATAGGTTCCTTCTCTTCCTTTAGTGGACTAGAAGAAACAATAGGAGGTTGCTCAACTACTTTCTCATTGACTTTGTAAACTTGTTTGACTCTAGGAGGGACAATGGGAGTGCTTGTACTATCTAGTGGTCTCTTGTGGGAAATTATAGGAGATTGTTTTGTAGATTGTTCGTGTATGGTTGAAAGTGTTTTTGGTTCATCATTGTCTCAAAAAGGATAGTTGGTTCAGTCATAGGTTGAGGCATGTTGCGAAGGGATAGTTCTGCTATTTTCTTTTCCTTGAATTTTTGATATGATTTGAAAAAGAAATCCTCTTGAGGTTTGATAGGTTCCATAGGCTCGGGCCAAAAGTAATCTAGTGAAAATTTCCCTTTTGCCAAGGCTGGATGGAATCCACTATGATGAACAGTGAAGATGTCATTTCCAAATGGAAACTTTAGAAATTTATGCACAACCGAAGGGATGACATTCATGGAGAAAATTCAAGGATAGCCTAGCTTCAGATGAAATTGGTCTGATTGTGGGAAGTTGGAGAATGAGACTGTTAATGTTTTCGGTCCCACCTTTAAAGGGAGATCTGTTGAGCCTATTGTAGAGAAAAAAAATATGTTATGCATCTTGATCCATGCTTGCAGGTTGTTATATGTTTCTTGATATAGCTCATGCACATATAAGAATTCTTTTATGATCACATTCTCTCCACAGATGGGATCGATCAATATCCCATTAGTGGGCTTACTATTGATTCAACCAGCTATGTCAAGAGGACCATCAGGTGCATGTTTAGGTATGTCATTTTGTAAGAAAGTAATGTCAAGAGGTTGTCTAGTCAAGCCCTTATGAGGTATAGCTTCGATAAATTCTATCACTTCATTTGTGGGATGTTGTTCAATGGTAGTCATATTGTCATCATTCGTGTCTACATTCATCACATCGTTCTTTGTTTCACTAGCTTTAGAAAATGAAATATTGTGCTTAGGCATGGGATTTTTAAAGATTTAAAAAATTTGATTAGGAGGAGCTACATGCTTATTACCTTGATCATTCACACCTTTGATTAGTAAATGATTAGAATCGATAAGGTCTTTCACAAGATGTTTAAGATGCTTACAGTATTTTGTACTATGTCCATTTGTTTGATGGTAATGACAATAAGCATTTTTTTAAAAACCTTTAGGCAATGGTATAGTAGGATCATGTTCTCTAATAGGAGGTAAGGTAAGCATGTTTTTGTCAATTAGCTGCAAGATAATATTGTGAAGGGTATCTGGTAAAGGAGAGAATTTTCTCTCCCTATCCCCGCAAGGAGTTGTCATTTTTATAGCATCCACTTGATTATTATTTTTTTGACTTTTCTAAGGAGGATTTAATTGTAAAAATCCCTTATTTTGTTCCTTGAATGGTTGATAATTGTTGAGTTGTCTAGATTTAGAATTTTTAGGACGATTAGGGGGATTTTTCACATCACAACTGCTAGTCGAGTTTTGATAGTTACAAAGGGTTGTACATAACTGTTTGAAGGATGGAAACATTAACATTTAAATTTTTCTTTGGAGTTTATCTTGTAAGTTGGCGATGAACATTTGTTGGAGGTTGGCATTAGGAATCTTAATGTTCACTTGTGAATAAAGTGTTTGATATCTTCCTATGAAATTAGTCACTTTCTCATCCTCTTTTTGCTTACATGTCATTAAATCAACAAGGGTCATGTTGGGACCCATGTGAATATGGAAGTGATTGTAAAAAGAATCAATGAGTTCATTGAATGAACTAATTGAATTTTTTGTTAAAGATGAAAACCACTCTAAAGTAGTATCCTTTAAAGATCTAGGAAATAACTTAGCCAACAGTTTATACTTGAAGATGAAATCACTACACAAAGTTGTGAAGGAGGAAACATGGCTTACATGATCTCCTTTCCAACCACATTTCTCAAAGAAAGGGACCTCTATACCTTGTGGCATTTGTGCTCTTAATATGTCAAGGGAAAATGGGGTGGACTTGATGTATTGCAAAGGTTGACCATTATTGTTCTATTGTAATGTTGCCACTTGTTGTTGAAGGGATGTCATGGTTTGCAAAAGTAAGTTAATGAGAGGGTCATTCTAGTTATAAGGTTGAGGGGAATAAGGTGGTGTAGTGTATGTATGTGGAGGGCTAGTGAATTGTAGGTTGGTGAAGGTGTATCATTGAAGTATTATTGTGTTTGAATAATTTCCTATGAGAATTCCTATGGAAGTATATATGGTCTTTGTAGGTATGATTGTTGTGGTGGGTTGAATGGTATTTGTGGGTTGAAATGTTGTTGTAGGTTTTTTACTGGTGTATGTAGGAATGGATATTGGTATTGTGGAGGATGGGATTGGAATTCACCTTGGCTTTGAGTAAACTCCAAAGCTTGAGTGGAAGTGGTAATGGTAGGGATGGTGTTGGTAACAAGAGGCACATTGGTTGTATGAGCCATGGAGGATTGATTCTCAACACTATCAAAAAGAGAGTTAGGAAACCCAAGATCCACAACGAGTGAGATATCATAGGATGACATAAGCCTCAAACTATGTCTTATAATAGTATTGTGAATAGAACACCAAGTTGTAAAGCTCATGCAATTTTTACAACCCCAATGTGCAAACCATATAATAGTAAAGGGGCAATGCAATAACCTAGAATGAAATTTTTAGAGTCTAAGCAATGTAATTTACTAATTAAAGAATGCAATAAGTTGAAAATGAAATGTTCTAATGCAATTTTGAACTTTTAACAATGCACTAAAATGAAGTAATTTAAGCTAAATGCAATGAAGTTGATGAAACAACAAATCAGGAAACTAAAACAAAAAGATAACAACAACACACAAAAGCTAAAAAATGAGATTTTAATGTCTTGAAAATGTAGAGTAGTAGCTAACAGGGACTCATTCACCAGTAAGGGTGAATAGGTCCTGGTTAAGTTTTTCTAAGATGTTTCTATGGATTTCAGAGTGAATTTTGAGGCTTTTTTAGTTGCCAG
The DNA here is from genome assembly GCA_007258455.2 of Sequoia sempervirens. Lineage (NCBI taxonomy): Eukaryota > Viridiplantae > Streptophyta > Pinopsida > Cupressales > Cupressaceae > Sequoia > Sequoia sempervirens. The sequence goes on along the minus strand of VDFB02252616.1, from coordinate 224,021,456 downwards.
AAGGTTCACATCAAACCTGATCAGGGACTTATTCACTAGTAAAGGTGAATGGATCTTGGTTAGGTATTTTTAAACTATTTTTTAATGATTTGCAAGTTCTTAGTTATATCTTTCAGTTCCAGGTATGAGACAATGACTTTTAGCTTTAGATTTTCTAGAAATTCAATGTAAAAGTGCAATCAAAATGCGAAATGCAAGACCTAATTTGAAATGTAATTTTGTTTTTATTTTCAAATGAGATGCAAAATGACTGATTTGTTTTTAAATAATTTTTAGATTTAAGAAGTTCAAAACAATGCAAATCTATTTACCCTATATGATATGCAAGATTTCAATGCAAAACAAGCAACCCTAAATGAAATTTTAATTCAATGCAAATGTAAATGCAAATGAATGGAAAACCTAACTTAAGATCAATGAGAGACTCCAAAAATCATAAAATTGTAATGTTCAATATGTTGGGTTCACCAAAGAATGTGAAGGGGAAAAATAGGGTAGACTCAAATGCATGAATAAGAGGATCTACCACTAATTTTTCTAAGACCCTAAACTCTCAAATTATGTAAAATAAGATGCAAATAACAATAAAAAATGATACCTAACTATTAGAGGAACTATGGGGGATGTTTTTAGAGCATAAAAAGTTGTGTACTTGGCCAAAAAGTTATTGTTTTTGAGCTATGGAGGACTCATTCGACTTCAATGGTGAATGGGTTCTTTTAGGGTTTTGGAAAACTAATTTTAGGTTCATGTTCCTTGATGTCTTCACTCCCAAATTTCCTATCATCAAGTTCTAGAAGGACTCGGTATGCAATTTTGTAGAGCTCTTTCCGTGATCTTGCACTTTGAATGACAACTTTTGCAACTTTGCAACTTTAACAATTTTGCTCCAAATCTTGCTCAACTTGATTTTCAACCTAAAAATTTTCAATCACACACTCAAGGGTAGAAAAAATTGTTGCTTTTTAGTGAATAGGGGTTTGCCTCAGTCAAACCCCTTGTAGGTAATCAAACCAAATGATGAAATGATGAAATGAAGCATCAAACATGAAATAATGTAAATGATGTCACCTTGGATGATGTTTTGTGAAAAAAATTTTCATACTAACATGTAGTGTGCATGAAGAATGTAGATCTTGGATGTGAAGTGATGCTTGTATGTAGATCCTCAATGCAACATTAGTTATATTAGAAAAACCACATGCATGAATGTATTAAACCCTTGGCATGATGATACGATCTTGAATTTTTGCAATAAAAACTTGAACTCTTCCTTGAAATTCCTTATGAATGCTCTTGATAATTCTTGATCACTTGAATGCTTGAATACTTCATAAAATTGCTAGGTGAAACAATGTGAATTAACCCCTTATTTATACTAAATTAGGAGATTAACCTGAAATTCAAAGAATTAAGGTTGACACCAGATCTGGAAACAAATATTATTAAAATTCCCACTAGAATGAAATTCAAAAAGGGGGATCTCAATGGGTCTTGGCTCAGTTTACCAGGACCTAACCCTAGGGGATTGAAAGAGGAATAAAAACCCATTCCAAATCATATGAAAAAGGGGGGTCCTATTAAGGGAGGACTCATTCACCATCAAGGGTGAATGGGTCCTGGCTCAACTTACTAGTACCAAAATTTTCCCAATGAAATATTTTGTTAATTAAATTATGATTGTCGAGATATATCTTCAGGAGCTGTCAAAATTAAGGCCTAAATTTGAATTAAAAGGGCCTTAATAGCTCCAATTAACCTCAATTAATTAATACCACCTATATAAGTGTGAAAGTGATTTATAACACTTTACAACACTTAAACAAGGGACACATTATGTACATTTTATTCAGAAAGGGGTCCATAAGACTTAATTAAGCAAATAAACCCTAGGAAAATGTGAAAGTTTGTTACAACACTTTACAAAACCCTTGTAAAGGATCAATTAAGGCATGTTCTAGTCAAATAAAGGTCCTAGAATAGTGTGAATGTGTACAACACATTACAACACCACTACAATAAGTAAGAAAATGATAAAAATAATTTGAAGCTTCCACACTACCTAATTAGTTTATTGGTAATGATAAATCGACTACCTTGATTAACATTAGATTATATGGATTAATTTGGGAGAAGGAGAAGTTGGATATGGTTTCCATGGATAAATACATCCTATTATCATCTTTTCTACATCATATCTAACACCTCAGAGGTCATTGTACCCCTAAGGATATGGGGGCTTGAGAATTCAACCATTATTTTCTTGATATATACACTACACCACATTGAATCTTGTGATCTTGTTGGAACAAGGTCTATTGGCAAGAAAAGTGAAAGTCATAGGCTCAAGTTTTGAGTCCCAAATTATTTCAAGTTGTATTCATATCCTAGTGATTACACCAAGAGAAAAATTAGAAGGTTTGCCACTTTCAATAATAGATTGATGGCTAGGGGGAATAATTAATCCTTTAATGTGCAATTTCAATTACCTTCCCCATCAACAATTAGGGGTTAGAGTGAGAATATTTTAAGGTAAAGAATAAATTTATATTTTGTTACTTTGGGGAAGACTGCTATTGTATATTTGGTGGATTATCTCATTGACACAATTTTACTTGTTATTATTATTGAGGGTTGTAGTTCTTGATTTGAAATATTATTGAATGACTTTATTTTCCCCATTTTTGTTTCCTCTATACTTTTTGGTTAAAAGTAAAATCCCCATTATATGAGGGATCTATCCCTCTCAAATTCAAAGGAAAATAACCCATGTCATGGTGAATCCTCCCACTATTGTAAGTTTGTGTCATTACTTGGTGGTTGAGTCAAGGAGATAAACATAGAAACTATAGCAACTAGTTTAGTAACTAATAGTTTTTGGTGACAATTGGTTGTACTATAGTAGGTACTTGTGATCTTACTTTATTAATCTTAAATTAATTTTAATGATTGTTTATGCATATTTGAATTCATAGTTATTGGATATGTTTGTAATTATTTATAAAAGTAAGAAAAAATTATAGTTGCATTTTGGGGTATGTTACAATATTATGAAATTGTAATGAAAGTATACACATAACAATAGGAACATTTAAAAAAAAAAGATATAACGGTAAAAAAATTGATATTCAAAGCCACAATAAAAATATATAAAAAAAATTTATCGCTAATGTTATTCAATCTTTCAACCTACAAAATAATAGCTTTGAGGATAATTAAGTATCATAGGAATCACTAATGTAGTTAAACTTGAGGAGAATGGAATTCTATATGTATGGGACCATGGTAGAACTAGAAAGATAAATTGTTATAGATGCATACAAAAAGGAAGATTGTTTCCTAAATGTGTATTTGGGGATCTCAATTGATTCAAACTGTAAAGAAAATATCCTATGGCCTTGCTAGAAGTCTGAAATAGTTTTAACTTGTCTATGGACAAACAAGATAATTAATGTGTGGGAATTTTGACTTAAAATATCAACAATGGGAAAGTGGGTGCATAAATGGACATCTATGTTGGAAGTGGCATAAAATATTTAGCATAGAGAGACACCTTCTTGGATGATTGATGAACAATTTTCTCATGAGTAATGTAGCAAGACAATTATTAAAAAAGGAGTGTCAACCCAATCCAAGAATATGAGAGCCAATCCTATATGCTTTCTCAAAGAAAAATCTCAAGCAAGTAATGTCAATGTGAAGATGTTATATATAGATAATTTAAAAACAAATCTCAAAGACAAATCTCCAACAAACCACGTAGCAGGACAATTATTAAAAAAGGAGTGCCAACCCAATCCAAGAATATGAGAGCCAATCCTATATGCTTTCTCAAAGACAAATCTAAAGCAAGCAATGTCAATGTGAAGATGTTATACATAGATAATTTAAATGAAGTGTGTGAGAGAGGATAAGAGAATGTAGTATAAAAAATGCCAGTTCTATACTCTTGAACACCCTATATAGATCATTTTAATGACTCATGGATGTAATATCTTTAGAATGAATAATTTTATGATAGAATATATCTTGATGAATTTTTTAATGACATGTTTGAGTTATCTTTAAGGTATCTATTGTCATCCATTCCTAAAAGAAATGATCTATAACTAAAAGTGACTTAGAAGTGTGGTAATTGTATGAAAATGAGCATGGCAACCACTACCTTCTCACATGGTGACTTACTTGAACATGAAACATCTAATGAAATAATCTAGTAAGGAACATAGTGCTACACTTTAGGTGTGCTCTTGAGGCTTTCTAGTGCTTAGGTGATGGGCTACTATGACATCTCCATCATTTTGGGTGGTCTCTAGTCTTTGTAAGATTGATGAAATTGTCATGTGCCAACAAGATCATCCAATAATAAGTTAGATCTAGAAAAAGGATATGAAAATCAATATAATAAGATTTATAACTCAAAATAGAAGAGGGACTCCTCGGGTAAAACCCTAGGTGCAATGAAATCATAATTACATCAAAATGTAGGGTAAATATTAGATACATCTTATGGTAAACTTAGGATCTAATTTAATAATAAATCTAATAATAGATCTAAATTAATATTAGTTAAGATAAGTGTTAATTATAAATCAAAGTGCTTGCAAGGGCTTAACTGTATGTCTATTTATGAATGTCAATGATAGGATTTTACTTTATTTTTCACTTAAAGAATAAAATAAGACTTCTAAAATTACAGTTGAACTTGTAAAATTGTGATATTAGAGAAATAGACTTGTGTTGGACTAGGTTGCACCTAAAGTCTATTAAACTTGAACACTTTTGTTTCATAAAATGTACTTTAATTTATGTTTCCTCGACTTGTACTTGTGTTTGAATAAAATGAAATGTTTAAAATCATCTTGTAGATTTTTTATAAATAAAAAGTATGAAAATTCTTTCATAGTGAATGAAATCCATTTGCTCATTTTAGACACATAGGATAAAAATACAAATCATTTCGAAGGTTCTGACTTCAAGATGCTTAATTCTCTTGCCTACTTTGATTTCACCTCAACAGAATGGATTTGTCCCTGGAAGACAAATCCTTGACTCTATTGTTTCTGTGCATGAGAATATCCATTCCTTGGTTGAATCTAAGATTGAAGGCTTTTTGTTAAAGCTTGATATCTCAAAAGCCTATGACAGAGTTGACTGGATTTTCTTATTTAAAATTTTAAAGGCTTTCGGATTTTGCAACAGGGTTCTTCAAATGATGGAACAGCTGGTGTCTACTACTTCTATTTCTGTTTTGGTGAATGGATCTCCTACAACTTTCTTCCAAAGCTCCAGAGGTCTAAGACAGGGTGATCCTATTTCTCCTATTTTATTTACTATCGTGGCTGAAAGTCTTGGAAGAAATTTGAAAAGGTTGATTGGCAATAGATCCCTTCTTGGTCTCAATCCTTCCTCAAGTAACCTGGTTTGTTCTCATCAACAATTTGTTGATGATACTATGCTTTTGGGTAAATCCTCGGTTTCGGAAGGAAAAACTTTGAAATCTCTGCTCGATAAATATGGGAGAGCATCTAGAGAGCTGATTAATAATAAAAAAAGTTCTCTTTTCTTCTTCAACACCTCGGCTCATAGGAAGACTAAAATAGCCAAAATCCTTGGTTGTAGGGTGGAATCTTTGCTTGCCACCTATCTTGGCTTACCCTTAAGCCTTAAACCCCCTGAATACTTTTGGATTTTTTTGGTCGAGAGGTTTAGCAAGAAGCTTGCTGGTTGGAAAGGAACTCTACTAAGTCAAGCGGGTAAACTTCAACTCCTCAAAGCGTCTCTTCAGAACTTGCTGATCTATTCTCTGAGCCTCTTTAAGATTCCTGCTAAGTTTGCGGATGCTATAGAAAAGATTCAAAAAAGATTTCTATGGTCATGGGTTGAAGAAAAGAAAAGACTACCTTTAATAGGTTGGGAACTTGTGTGCAGACTGAAAAAGGCCGGAGGATTAGGTCTTAGAAGAATTAGAATGGTTAACAAGATTCTTCTAGCTAAACAAATTTGGAGAATTTTTTCATATTCAGACGAATGGACTGATATCCTAGCTAGCAAATATCTAGAGAGCAATAGGTCTCTTATATTCCTAAAGGAATCCCATTTTCTTCCCAGAGGTTCAACCTGTTGGAATAATCTGATCACTGGAAAAAAAATTATTGACTCTGGAACAGGGTGGCAAGTTAGAAGTGGAAACCAATATAGATTCTGGGAGGATAGATGGCTGTTTAAGGAGCCCCTAATAAAAATTAATTCCTTCAGTGGATGGGCAGAGAATTGCAAAGGTCATTTTGGTTCTTTTGTGAAAGACTATAGAGTGAATGGAAAATGGGTTGATCTGTGCAGTATTAGTCAGGCTCTTGCTCCTATTCAGTCTTCTTTGTTGGCTGTTAGACTTTGCTCTGATCAGTTGGATGATCGTCTTGTCTGGATTGATGAACCCTCGGGTAACTATTATGTTTCCTCTACCTTTGCTAGGGTTACTTCTTCTGAGGGCTCTCCTCCCTTTTGGTCGAAGGCTTGGCTCAGACATTTGATCCCTAAAATCAACATTTTTTTTTGGATCCTTCTCCAAAATAAGGTGCTTACGGTTGATAACCTTTGCAAATGAGGCTTTCAAATACCTAATAGATGTTTTCTTTGTAAGATGGAGGCAGAGTCAGTGCGTCATTTGTTCCTTCATTGTCCTTTTGTTGCCTCAGTCTGGGAAAAAATAATTAGTTATTGCAACTTTCATGGGTTTTTCCCTAATCTATTGAAGACTTCTTCCTTCAATGGAAAGCCTCGACTCACAATCCTATTCTCCAATTTTTATGGGATTTCTCTTTCCCTCATGTCGCATGGGGTCTTTGGAAAGAACACAACAACAAAATTTACAGAGATAAAGAAGCTCCGGTGGACATTGTCTTTGATAAAATTATCAAGTTCCTGAAAGAAAATGTCATTGCTATCTCCCAGAAGGTTAGCAATTCTGAGAAAGTGGTCCATTCATCGTATGATCTTATTGTTTCCAAGGAATGGAATATAAGTCTTGATTTGCCTTGCGCCCCTAAAAAAGTTAAAAAAGATAGAGAGGGTGTCCACTGGTCTTTTCCGCCTAATGGATGGGTCAAAGCTAACTTCGATGGTGTGGCTAAAGGTAATCCGGGGGCAGCGGGTTGTGGTGGAGTCATAAGGGACTCCTTTGGCAACTTTCTAGGAGCGACGGCTACTCCTCTAGGTTCCCAAACCAATCACCTGGCCGAGGCCGCTGGAGCTTTTTATATAATAAATTTGGCCCAAAGTCTTAATTTTAAAAACCTTTGGCTTGAAGGAGATTCCAAAAATATTATTGATTGTCATCTTGGCAAGTCCCCCCCTTGTGGACTATAAAATCATGGATTGATGATGCCATCTCGACTTTAGCTAAGTTTGACAACATAAATATTTCACATGCCTATAGAGAAGCCAATGCCGTAGCAGATTTTTTTGCTAATGAAGGGCTTAGGAGTAATGAACAGAGCACTTGGCTAAATTTTAGTGATCTAAGTGTTAATGTCCGGGCTTTATTGAGTTATGATGAACCACATGGACAAGAGGCGTGTCATTTCTTTAATGAGGATAGGATGGAATTATCACATCACAATCATTAGATTGTATGGGACCGAGCTTAGTTGCTTAGTCTGCAAGGTGGTCTGGCACACTTTGTGGGTTCTTAGATTTGGCAGGACCAGTTCTAGCAAAGTTCTTGCTTCTGTCTGCTCCACTGTGCGTGCCAAGATGGGTGGAGATAGGAAAAGAATTGAGCTAGACAGCTTTGAGATGCACACAAGAAATGTTAAGGCTTGGGAAAAAGTTAAAAGGGGGGGTTTACTTCCTTTTTTGGAGAAACTCCATGGTTCTAATCGGAAGGCTACAGATCTTTTTGAGAAAAAATGGGATAATGGGGTTCTTACCCTTTTTGGTAGGAAAGTTGAGCTCAACGAAGATCTTATAGCTGATGTGACAGGAATGTCTACTGATGGGAAAAAGTTTTTCAGGGATAGGGTTTTCTCGGATGAAGTCGTCGTCAGATTTCCAAAAAAGGAGAAGGAGAGACTGAATTTGGTGAAAATTGCTAATAACTACTTTGAAGCCGACACCATAAAAGATCTTTGGAGAAATGTTCTTCATGTTATCATAGAGTACATAACTGTGGATAGTCGCTTCACCAGGGTTTACGGCTATCATTTTGCCCTGCTCAACCACTTCCGCTACAAGGTCAGGGTTTCTTTCCCCTACTATCTTCTCTGCTCTTTAAGAAAAAGCTTGGATGACCACAAGAAAAACCCTAGAAGATTCCCTATTTTGCATACTGGCCTGATTAGATTAATTGTTGAACATTATCAAAAAATGCCCATCCCTGCTAATTTGGAAGCTTCCCCTATTTTTGAGGATGATGATACTGAACCCAGTTGCTCGGGGTTTTTGCCCAATTTAAGTCCAGCTAGAACGAGCCTGTGCTCGCCCGTTGTCCAAACTAGTAAGATTATCCCTAACCCCCTTACTGTGAAAGCTCGCGTTGTGCCTAAACCGGGAAGCCCTTCCCTTCAAACCAGAAGTATTGACAAGAATCCCCCCGCTAAAAACCTAGTCTCGTACTCTGAAGATTCCCCTGAATCTGAGGAGTCTAGTGCTAACAATTCTGAGCCTTCTGTTGTCCCGTCATTGGATAGAAATGCTAAAACTGGTTCCCATGCTACTCCTGACCCTGCTAATACTTGTTGCAACACTGATAGAGACCCCTCTGTGGATTTTTTGGATTTAGCTAGAAATAATGTTGATAACCATTTCAAACTTTTGGAATGGGCTTTTCATGAAATTAATGAGTTAAAGATAAAAAATTGGGCCCTTCAAAGCAAATTGGAAGAATTGGGAGTCAAGGTTGCGGCGCTTGATAAGAAAGAGTTGGAATGAAGAGATCACGGTGTTAGCATTGATATCCAGTACCAAGCTGGTAAGGACATAAATGTTGAATTTGAAGTGGAGAAAATGAAAAAAACTGTCAAAATTATTGCCGAGCAAAACAACCGTATGGCCAGACACAATGCCATCATCATCAACGCCATGACTAAGAAATTGGACAAAGCTCAACAGGGGTCTCTGGTGGTTGATATGGAGGAAATTAACGAAAGAAATCAGGAGGAGGATGCTGGAATTTCCAAGAGAACGGGGGCCAATTTGAAGAGGAAGGCTCCTCCCACTCCACAAATGATTCAAATTTTTAAGAAGGGCGTTCATGATATGCAGAACCTGGAGGCGCAAACAGAGTTTGTCCTGAAGACTCTAGGTTGATTGCGGTTGGTTTTTTGTTGGCTCTTCTGCTGGCCTTTTTTGTTTGACCTCTCTGGTCTTTAGTGGGTGGTTGCTGCTTGTTCTAGTCTTTTCTTTTTGAGCAGCCGGTTTTGTCTATTGAACTTTTATGTCCTTTCTTTTCTGTTGTAAACTTTGTGGTTTCGGGTTCCTATAAAACCCGTTTTACCCTTTATCAAAAACATTTGTGAATAATGACACAAACGTACATATGTACACAATTTCCCAATACATGAATGCGAGAATGTAGCGAAGATATTCTGCGCTTGTTATGGGATTGTCAATAACGCATGCCGCGGGAACCTTTTACCGAAATCATGGGCGCGAAGACTCAAATCTTGAAGTCAAGTCCACAATAATGTTCATTGTTGTTTGTCAAGACTGGAAATTTTAAAACAAATCATTGTCTCCAATCCATCAAAAACCTTCAAGTCCGTCCACCACACGCTGCTCATTCCTTTATATCAACCATTCATTCGTTTCCTCTTCACAAGTTATCATCCTTCTCTGGATTCGTTCTCTACTAAGACATGACAACGCTTCATCTTTTACTTGTTCTGCTACTGGGCTGTGGCGTAGCTCAGAGCAGTAAGCAAAAGTTAGTCCCTTACTCTTCAGTCGCGAGAACATAGAGGAGGACTGCTCCGCGGCCCAGCCAAGGAAGTCAAGCACGAGCTTTCCTCTAATGCACGTCCAAGCCCAGTGCTCCCCTTTTCGCAACAACAATTCAACGTGGCTGACCACGATGTTGGAGTCAATAAAGGGCGAAAACCAGCGCTACCGCGCAATAACGCGAGTAGCGACCACGTTCACTACACAAGAGGACGCCGACGTTGCCTTGGCTGTAAAGAGCGGAAACTACATAATCAATCTGGGCTTCGGTACACCCCAGCAGAGCTTCTACATGTCCCTCGACACAGGCAGTGACATCTCCTGGATTCCCTGTGCGGCCTACGCTGATTGCGCAGGTGACGTGTTTGACCCCTCCAAGTCATCCACCTTCAAATACCCCAGCTGCTCTTCGGAGACGTGCCAGGCACTCGGCAGCAGTCCAGACTGCGGGAATTACAACTGCAGCATTACGCAGACCTACGGCGACGGATCCCAGGTGACGGAACTGCTCTCAACGGACTCGCTGGCCGTGGGCTCACAGTCCATGCCGGGCTTTATTTTCGGCTGCGCCAAAGCTCGGAAAGGGCTTATCACATCCACACCCGGTTTGGTCGGCTTTGGCAGGGAGTCGCTCTCGTTTGTTACACAGACGAACAATCTATTCGAGAAAACCTTCTCTTACTGCATCCCTTCTTCTGCGTCCACAGGTTGCCTTGCACTCGGTAAAGCCGCTCTTTCATCCTCCGGATTGAAGTTTACACCCCTGTTGACGAACGCTGCCAATCCTTCGTTTTATTACGTCGGGTTAAACGGAATCTCGGTTGGCGAAGATCGCGTGTCCGTGCCGGGGATAGAGCAGTCGAGCCGAAAAGGGACAATTATAGACTCGGGAATCGTTATCACTAGGCTGGTGGAACCCGCTTACAGTTCTGTGAGTGACTCTTTCGTCCGCCATCTCTCGAATCTCAGTCGAGCCTCTTCGTACTCGATCTTCGATGCGTGCTTCAATTTTCCTTCCGGGGAAGTGGAGGTGCCTCAGATCACGTTGCATTTTGATAATAATGTGGACGTGGCTCTGCCGCCGGGTAATTTTTTAGTCCGCGCCAATGTGCAGGGTTTGGTGGCATGCTTGGCTTTTGCTCCTCCTCCTGAAAGCTCCTCGGCTTCCATAATATCTATAGTAGGAAGTTACCAGCAGCGTAACTTCCGAGTGGTGTATGACATTCCTGGCTCTCGACTTGGAATCGCTCCTCAAAGCTGTAAAGGTTGTTAATGATCACATCTTCTGCTACGCCGCCTCCAAACTTTTTCGACAGCGCTATCTTTGCTCCAATAAACTTGTCTCGGTCCCATAGGCTGTTTAGTCTCGTGGACGTCATTAAAATCTTTCATTCATTCATTCATAAGGGTAGTGAGGTTACATCCATAATTAAGGCTATAGTTTTCTAAATAACTATGATTACTTCAATAAAATGCCTTTACATGAGGGTGGAAAGTACGTTCTAGTATTGTAATTATCAAAATATTTGTGTTGATTTAGAGGCAGGTTAGTAATAATTTGATATCAATATATTGCTGCAACGTAAATTTATCATAATTTTATAAATATTGATTTGACAATTCGATGGGAACATTTTATTTTCATTTGTAGTGGTATTTTGTCAATTTGATGACAAATTTTTTTTTCCATTTGCATTGCTTTATGTTTTAAATCTGTATGTAAATATTTTATAATCAAATAATACTTAATTTTTTAGGTCAAAATATAAATTTGTCTAAGTTTATTTCATTCCCTTATTTATCATTTATTATTAATTGTTTAATCCAAACACATGCAACTAGAATTTGCATGCACAAACACATGCTTTCTAACATATTAACATACATATTGTTTCCTATGGGCGTAATCTTTGAACCTCCTTTAGGTGCAAGTGCTAGTAATTAATTAATTGATTAGTTGATTTTAAGTTGTAAGTTTTATTTGTAGTAGGTTAAGCTTTGACTAGCACAATTTAAGTTGAATTTGTTCCTCATAATAATTAATCGATTAATTGATTTAAAGTTTGATAGCAAAATTATCTTTGTGAGAATAAGAATTGTGATAATTTTCATTTTTTGATTTGATTAGTTGATTTTAAGTTTCATATTTAGATTCATAGAAATGTAGTTGAAATTGACATTGTCAATAAGAAAATTATTATAAGTTGGAATTTTTATTATATAATAAATAATTTAATATGCTAATTAAATTATTAGCTGATGCCAGTATTGGCATGGTGTGATGCTTTATAGGTGGCATTGTTGTTCTTGCCACCAAGGTTCAAACCCCGTTGGGGTGGTATTGTTGTTTGGTTGTATTTGGTTCATAGCTCCGATCAAAAGTGTTTACCCCTTGAATAAAATAAAAAATAAAAATTATTAGCTGATAGGCTATTTATTGTGGGCACAGTCCATCGGAATTGTCTCATGCCTGACTGGAAATTGTCTCATGCCTAACCAAAATAGCTTGAGAAAAATCCTACCCTGCATTCCTAACACTTCGAAAATGTCGCCCAAAAAATTGCACTTCACATGCCTTTATCCTTATCTCTATGGAAAAAAACTGAAGTTAATAACACCACCTATGCTAAACTAAAAATAACAATGTCCGATATGCATTAAAAACTGAAGTTAAAAACATCGCCTATGCTAAATTGAAAATAAAAGCATTGCTATTTCTCTTTAAAAGCTTTCGTTTAGGAGCAATTGAAGGCGATATGTTTTGTCTCATCTGAAAAATATTCTGCTGTGTTAGGGTTTCGTAAAATTTTCCTGCAAACTTTTCTCATTTTTTCTCATCAGCATCATTCACACCATGACACAATTTGTGCAAAATATGGAGGTAAATCACTTGCCATAGTTTTAGTGAATTTTACTCTTTTGGAATATGTATGCGGCCAAAAAATAGTTTTGTTTGTTTTTGTTAAAGTTTACAATTAAATGGTTTGAAATCCTATGGTTTGGAGCAAAATCCAGACATCATCTTTGTGTTTATTATTTTTCTTTAAGTACCCTTTACAACACCGCTTTAGATTCGTACAACTGTGATTATCATGCTTGCTCACATTGTTCACCCCTCAGTCCCCCTTGTTAGTAATGCTTTAGCTGTAGATGAAGATCAATCTGCTAATGTGTAATAGGGTGTTAAAATTTTAAAGTATATTATATGTTCCATGCTTTATTGCTTATCTATTCAAACAATGAGTTGTTGGGTTTTTTTATACAATTTACTTTGTTATTTTATTGCTCTTCCATACTATTTGGCAAACGAGACTGCTTTGTAAGATTGACAATAAGGAGGAGGGATGAGAGATCGATCACAAGATCATTCACACTTTACAAAGACCACAATCTTAACCATACATGATTCTTGCAGTCATACTCCCCGGTGTATTCCATAATGTATAGTCAATTTCACAAAGAAATAGTAATACCTAAGCTTATACTTATCAAGTTCATTTTCAAGAAGATGGCCCTAATATCACTAAGAGGGATCATGAGTTACAGTAAAAAATGAAAAAGCTTTCTAGCTAGTGAAGATTAACAATACAGTCAAACAGGGATCAAAACACTTTTGATAGTCTAGGTCAGAATACATTTACATGGAAGATTTGCAAATAATTGCAAGCATGTATTTTGCAAAAATAAGACAAATGCAAGAGAAAGTCTAAGCAGTCACAAGTCTATTGGTGAAATGTTTCTACGTAAGTCTTCAACCCATGCCTGAGGGTCATTTACAAATCCATCCCAAATGCCATTTTCCCCTTTCTTGTGGCTGAGACCACTGAGTAACGACTACCCAATATCTCGGGATTTCACGTGGGATTCATGTGTGTTGAAAGAGTAAATTAATTATCCACCAAACAAGGTTTGTCGGCACAGACAACCAACCAACCAAGAATCAACCCAGCTGTCCAACATCATCTTCAGTTGCCTTACATCGTTTGTGCTTCTTATTTCACCTGTCCACCATAAATGTTGTAGCTAACTCTGATCTACAGTGGACATAGTATTTATGATGCATTTGGCTATAAATTGAACCAATGAGAAGATAATATTAGAGCTCAATTTAGAGTTTTACTCTATTTTGTTCTTCTCCTCTGCTCCATGTTTCTTTTCATGGTATCAGAGCCGATGGTGAATCTGTGAGAAGAAGTTGCTCCTAGATTGTGTGTGCAGATCGTGGGCACCAAATTGGAGAGTTGAAGACCGCAGTCTTTGGAAGGAATAAAGAGCCCAGAGAGATTGTTGGTTGTTTGGAACTCAATCGCTGAAGACTAGGATCGATGCTGCTGCCTATGAAGAAATTCATTCTGAAAGAGTGATTGAGGAAGCTACTGAAGCTTGTTTGAAAAACCTCACAATTCTAAGTGTGAGGATGTCACACCCAAGGAGGTGTTCACAACAGATTGGAGTTGCAACCAAAGGATGTGTATGTTGCAGATATTTTTTATAGCCATTGTCGATAAAAGTCTGAAGACATCGCTAATAGTCTGAGTGTTGAAGAAGACACACCTCTCGAAGGTCAATATCGTCACTGCCCAAATTTGAACTAAAGAACCTTAGTGTGTCAAAGAAGGAAGGAGCATATAGTCAAGTAGATCACCCAACAATAAAGAAGACTATTGTTTAAAGCCTTCACAACAAAATTTGGAGCCGATAAGGAGTTTTAATGTAGATATTTAAGGATTGTTAATGAAGATGCAAGTAAGGAAGATAGCCAAGAGGTGAAAGATTTTTTTTGTCTAAATGTGAAGGCTATGTCAATGTCAAAAGTGTTCATGTAAATGAAGATTGTTGGATCAATATCCCTCAAAAGAATGATGTTTTTATCTCATTCATAGTATTTGGGTGGCTGTTGAAAAGAGGCCAGTACCAAACAATGTGCAATCATGAAGTCAAGAAAGTTTTTATTGTTAGTGGGCTATGTATTTATTGGGAAAATGTTTAAGTGTGAGTCACCTTTGTTAAAAGGAAAAACCAAAGTTTGTATTGTACCTGATTTGTTGTAAGGGGTACATGATCGGTTGTACCCGACACCCCCAATGTTTTTAGTTTAACATATTGATGAACCATGTATTTGAAAAGGAATCCTATACAACTGGTGAGTACAACGGCTGGTTACCCATGTATCTTAGTAGATGGATTTCTTTTTATATGGACTCAATAATCAATTTTGATGCAGGTACACAAGGAGAAAAGCCTAGAGTGATGATGGTTTCCCCATGATGATGATTTGTGGAGTCATGTGTGTGCTCAGTTTGTGGTAATCCAAAACCACTTGTTGAGAGGTTTGTGGACAGCCAAAACCACTTGAATGTGAAGTTTGTGGTGATCTTGAAACCACTTGTGTGTGAGGTTTGTGGAGTTCATGGTGAACTTTAAACCATTTTAGAATTGCATCGGTTAGGGGTAATCCGTAAAACCCAAAGTGATTATGATAAGGGGAAGCAATATGAAGAATTTCATCAATGATTGTAAATGGGTACCTAACAAGGCTTTAGGCCAGGACCCATCTTTTCTAGATTATAGGGGGATATCTAAAATAGTTTGATAATTAATTTATGGGGAGATGTTGGAAGAGTAAATTAATTATCCACCAAACAAGGTCTGTGAGCACGGAGAACCAACCGACCAAGAATCAACCTAGCTGTCCAACATCATCTTCAACTGCCTTACACTATCCATGCCTCTTATCTCACCTATCCACCATAAATGTTGTAGCTAACTCTGATCTATAGTGGACATAGTATTTATGATGTATATGGCTATAAATTGAATCAATGAGAAGATAATATCATAGCTCAATTCATATTTTTACTCTATTTTTTCCTTCTCCTCTGCTCCATGTTTCTTTTCAATGTGGACATAATAGAGGGAAGATTACACGACTGAGCAGGAGTTTGAGATTACATGCCCGTTGATGAATGCACCTTCAAATGCAACAAACTGCAACCTCCAGTGTAGCAAAACACCAAACAAATTTGCCTTAGGGATATGCATGACCTGCATTTCAACAAATCGTTTAACTTTGGAAAAAATTGGTGCCTACAATGAAGAGATCATAGCTTGAGGTTGTCAATTTCAATGCACTAGTCACAAAAGCTAACGGTCTACAAAAATCATTCCTCTATAATCGAAGGTGTCACAAATTTTTGTTTGAGCAGAGATTACTCCATAAATTACAAATCCATTGTGACTCAGGGGTGGGGTCATTTTCAAACTGCAAATAACACACAATAATGGAGATAACAAAATACAATAATTTGAATATAAAGAATTTATGGCTTGAAGGGGATTCTAAAAACATCATTGATTATCTCTTAGGTAGGATCCCCCCCCTCTTGGTTGATAAAGAATTGGATTGATGAAGCAAATTCTATTCTAGACAAGTTCAATAAAATAAAAGTATCACACATCTATAGGGAAGCTAACAGCGTGGCGGATTACTTTGTGAATGAAGGGGTAAGGAGGCAAGGATTGAACATGTGGCAAAATTTTAGGGACTTGAGAGCTGAAGTTAGGGCATCACTAGATTATGATGTTACACATGGGAAAGAGGCAAATACATTTAATGACTAAAAGGAAAAGGGCTAAGTACATCGAAATCAAGAGATTTGATGGGGTCGCATCATATTACTTAGCTGGGAAGAAAAAGTGGCACGTTTTGTGGGTTCATTGGAATGGCTGCATAAATTTGCAACAGGTGCTCGATGCTGGTAGTGTCTGCAGTAAGGTGCAAACGAAAATGGGGGGGGACAGGAAAAGAGTTGAACCAAAAAGCTATGAGGTGCATACGAGGAATGAAAAGGTCTGGAAGTAGGTTGTAAGAGGTGGGTTGGTTCCATTTCTGAAAAAACTCCATGGGCTTGATACTATGGCCATGAAATATTTTGAGAAGAACTGGAACAATGGTGAAATAACCCTCTTTGGGAGAAGGGTGAAATTGGATGAGAAAATTATAGGGTAGGTGACTGGAATGTCCACTGAGGGGGTGAAGTTTTATCGTGACGGAAGGTTTTCTGACGAGGCGGTAATTAAATTCCCTGAGAAGGAAAAGGAGAAAATGAATTTGGTTAAAATTTCCAACAGCTATTTCAAAATTGACACCATCAAGGCGTTGTGGAGAAAGGTGTTTCGTGTTATAATGGAGTATATTACCCTGGATGAGAGATTCACCAAAGTCTATGGTCAGCATTTTTCCATTCTTAACCACTTTTGCCCATAAGGTATGAAATTTATCTGCCTCATTATCTGTTTTGTTTGTTGAGTAATAGCCTTGAGGACCACAAGAAAAAACCTAGAAGATACCCTATTCTTCATCCTAGCCTTATTAGGTTAATATATGAACACTATCAAATCCTATCGGTTTTATCCAAACCTGTTGCCTCCACGACATCTGAGGACTATGACATAGATAGTGGGGGTTCAAAGAATCAGCCTTACCAGGAGAGAATTGTTGAAGCCCACCCGTCCTTTGAGCTGTTTGGTAAGAAAACCCAGCTTAGAAAACCCCAACTTGCTAAAGGTAAACCCTGAGACCTACCCCGACTGCCTAGTCCCTTTAAAGAATCTCGCTCTCAAGGGCTCCCCTACCAATAAGTTGGTTTCCTACTCTGCAGACTCTCTGGAGGATAAAGTTGAGAACCCTGAAGTTAGCAGAAACTCTATGCCCTCCCCTCCTACCTCTTTTAGAGTTGATGATACTAGATTTCCTAGCTCCTCCAACCTAGATGATGCTAACTTTATTTTAGACCGGGTTCAGTCTGGCGATATTCTTGCCTCTGCTAGAAATGGCATTGGTGACATTTTCAGGGTTTTGAAATGGGTCTATCAAGAAATTAATTATCTCAATCAAAGAAATAGGGTTTTGAACAACAAGTCAAAGGATTTGGAATTGAAGTTGGCCACTCTGAGCAATGAAGAAGGAAAATGAAAAAAGAACAACACTGGAATGGGAGAAGGTGACACTGAGGAAAAGTATAAGACTCTAGAAGCTGAGATTATCAAAATAAAAAATAACATGAAAACTGTTGGGGAACAAAACCATAAAATGGCTAGGCACAATGCCATCATCATCAATGCAATGTCTGAAAAGTTGGAAAAGTCGCAACAGGTCACTGGTTGTTGACCTGGAAGAGGACAAGGATAAAAGAAAGAATGAGGACCGAGGCATATCGAAAAGTACCTATGCCAACCTTAAAAGGAAAGTGCCTCCTACTACCCAGATGGTTCATAGTTTAAAGAGGGGGGTTCAGGATATGAACGATTTGGAAGCAGAGACTGTGAAAATATTAAAGGCCCAAATTTAGTTATTGTTGGCGTTTTGTCTAGTTTTTTGGTTTTGTGGCCTTCGCTGGCTTTTTTGGTGGCTATGGCTTTGTAATGTTGTTGTTTTTACAGCCTTTTTGCTTATGGTGTCTTTAACGATCCTATCTTTTGTTTGTAAACTTTGTGGTTTTGGGTCCCTGTAAAACCCATTTTTAAGTCTTTCAAAAACAAAATACAATAAATTAGTTTGACAACTATTTGTAGCAATCAATTAAATCAGCATTAAGGCCAAGAAAATGAAATGGTCTAATTAATATTTTGGAAGAAGGGAAACAAATTATTCTTATTTGGTTGTTCAAGTTGTATGTACAAAATAATAGGTATCTATGTTTGAAATACTCCCAACTAGAAGAGATTACAAAAAGGACATGCAAAATTTGAAAGAAAACAACAAAGTTATCGGGGAAGAAGTAATAAATCTGCAAAAGATTATGGATATCATAGAACACGAACACTTCCCCTAAAGCAGAGCACCCATCAACTAGCATGTGTGTGTTGCACATTGGCGGGGAATGTAGAATGAACAAATATATTATGAATCAATGAATTACAAACTGCATTAGAAAATATTAAAATGAACTTGAAAAATTTAAACCAATTGTATCTTTTGTGCACATTCATGTACTAGTCAATTTAAACAATTTAAAACTGAATCCCTTCAACAAATGCAACTACTGTATCTTATGTGCAAAAATAGGGTTATATTTTTTTATCACCATAATCATTTTAGTTTTTAGTTTTTTAATTTGTAATTCAATTCTTAATTTTCCTATGGCTCAGTTATGATTAGAATTTAGGATCTTTGATTTGTTATTGGGATGTTCTGCCATTGAACTACTAACCCTCTTGATGACCAATCCATCTCTGATTTGAGTTGATTGGTACATTTCAGACACACCTCTTATTTGAATGTAATTCATTTTTTAGCATTTACTTTCAATAAATTTGTTTGTAAATAAAATTACAATGCTCAAATTCAAACATCCAAGAGAAGGAAAATAGAAAAATATTAGAATTTAGATTAACACTCATAAAACAAATGTTTTAGGTGATTTTTGTAAAAACAGTCATACAACTACTTTTTGAGATAAAAGTTCATCTTTAATGTCTTATACTTCTCCTTGATTTGGAGTTTTTCATCTTGTAGGCTTTCCTCCAATAAAGAAAAAACTCATGATTATCTTTTAGTTCAATATATTGAGATGTTTCTCATTCTTATTAGCAACTCAAGCATATCCATTTGCAATTGGGTCGTTAGAATAAGAAAAGCCTCTTCAATTGAACTAAACCTGGACCCATTAAAGCTATGAACTCCTCCATTAGTAGAATTCAAAGTAAGAATCTTGTCATGCCCCAAATTTTCACTAGAAAAACCCAACAATTTTTTTGTTTTGTTTTAAAACAATAATTAAGTTAGTTAACATTCTGAAGGCTTGAGACATAATGTTAATATGAGTGTGAGTTGTATACCTATGAGAGGTTGTTTTCGTAATGTCCAAGTTTTGGTGGAAGGGTAAAAACACTACTATTTTTTTTTGAAACAAAGATGTAAATACACTATAAATATCTCTACCATGCTTCCATCAAAACATACTATACACATTAGACAAATTTTATACTTTTGATTCAAATATAATCATCACATAAAAAAAATGCATTATTGTTACATAAAAATTTTAAATTTCTTGTTTTCAAATAATAATCAATATAATACATAAAATATTTATTTATTTAGATGTCTTACATACATCATATATATATAATAAATGATCTCACCTTATTACAATACCCAAATTACATATATATACATTTGAATATTTTTAAATGTATACCATATCCAACAATCACTTAAGCTTTTTAGGTTTTTTTTAAATAATTATGGAGGCTGCTTATTTTATTTTATTTTATTTAAAAAAAAAAAAAAACTCATGAGTGGGACCTCTACTTAATAAACCATGTTAGTTTTAAAGGGGCCCCACCCTTCTATTTATTTATTTTTAATTCTTTTATCAATACTCATATTAATATAACTCTAAAACTCAAACTAATATTATCCAAAGTGAATAAATGGATGCCTTATGCAACACTCACTTAGTAAAAGAGTGTTCTTAAAATGTTAAAAACATTTATACCTATGAGGCCAAGAATTACGGGATGGAGTGAATTATAATCTAAGAGGAATTAACATGTTTAAGCATAGTGTTCCGTTAATATTGCTCACAATATTACTAACGAATTTGCATAACTTTTATATCTATGCCCAAAGCAATATCACTATTGCGGATATATTTTTGTCTTCCGTTCAAAACATAACCAATTTTTTTAAATTTTTAATTACATCTTAGTAATCCTGATAATGTAGCCCATTAAATTTAGCATTGGTGGTGACATTTATTATCATGAGCAGACTTTAATTATGAACAACGTCAATCTGGAAACTATTACCATTGGCTTTCACTTAATTTAATATTAATATTCCCAACCCCTACAGAGGTGCTGGAGTAAACTTCCATATCAGCCAATATGAATACTATGGCATTTAATACCAATGTCTATCGTGGTTAATGACAGCATTAGTAATAGTTATATCAATGAATAATGCATTTATTTTAAACTATATTTAGCATTATCGAAATCAATATAGTGGCATGGTTTAAATTTTGTGTTGTTAATTATTGCAGCCATGCTAAGCCAGCATATAGTTTTACTGCGTTTACACCATCTCAATAGAAGGAAATAATAAAAGAAGTAAAGGATTTCATAATGTTAAAAGCTAAATGTACACATTATTAGGAACTTGGGGAACTTTTATTAGTTCCTGTCATAAGGCAAGTTACTATTGCATTCATTCGATATGTATTTGGTATGGAGCATCAGCCAATCACATTTCTTTATCTTAACATATTACTTTTTATTTGTATAGTGTGAATTTTAAAACTTATTTTTTATATTTGAAAATCAACATTTATCTCTTTTTAGTCTCTGTCAAGGAAACTATAGGCATGGCCTATTCTTAACTAGTTATTAATAATTCTTTTTATAACCAATAAGAACTGAATTGGTTTTTCTATTTAAAAAATATTTAGCTATTGTCAATGTATAGGTGTCAATTTTATAACAAAACATTTATGAAAAATTATTTCTCTTCCATCTTATTGGTAGGGAAATTTCACCTGATAAGGGCGATTAATGCGCTTCCATTACTGTAATGCCGATAATAGTGGCAAAAACAGATTTTCCCACTTCAAACAAGAGATTTACCAGTAAGTTTAACTGCTTCAAAGAAGAGATTTTAACTCCTTCTGGTTGTATCTGGTTGTATTGTTG
The DNA here is from genome assembly GCA_007258455.2 of Sequoia sempervirens. Lineage (NCBI taxonomy): Eukaryota > Viridiplantae > Streptophyta > Pinopsida > Cupressales > Cupressaceae > Sequoia > Sequoia sempervirens. The sequence continues at coordinate 223,999,820 of VDFB02252616.1, read as the reverse complement.
TCGCCATTATATTGAATTTCACGGATGGGGTTTTTCTTCAGGAAGGAGACGAATTTGTTCAGCAAGCTATCCAAGGGCCACTCTCCCAAGGTCAAATTACCACTAGCCTCTCATCTACAATTTTAGAGGATTGAATACTCTACAGCATTTGGAAGTGCTGGATGATTCCATGCACTTTTAAAATTTCTAGGTCCTCCCAACAGGCAAGATTAAGGGGATATTCCTCTTTGTATGTTTTGGGTAGTTATGGTTTGGGAAGGGCCATTATCAATCACTTCTTCGGCATTCAATTCGAGCTCTTCTAACTAAGTGGTCTCTCTCTCTCCCCAACACCCACTTTGTCATTCCTAAGTTTTTTTTACTCTGATCGAATTTTCAGGCAACACGTTTGAATTTAAGTTTATGTGCTTTGCGTGAATGGATGTTTTAGGACGGCTTATGAACCACATTCTTCATAAGCCCTTTTACCTCCCTTTTTATTTTAGGGCGTTTAAATTGCAGATTCATTAGGTTTATTTTTTTCATTTATGCTTGTAGATTCACTGTATTTATGCTACTGAGAGTTGAAGGCATATATCTTCTCTTTTATGTTCTTACAATTTTTGAGCGGTGTTGTATGATATTGTTATGGCACAAAACAGTACTAAAATCCTGGATTTCATCCATGCTTGTATCTGTTAGCATTTGGTGGTCATAGCCATACTTTCTTTGCTTTTTCAGTGCTTTATTAACTTTGGTGTTTGTGGGAAGGTATGTGATCCCGTTTAAATTGCTTAAAGCATTGCTCCTTAGAAAATGGGCATTTTGTTTCCAGGATAATGATATTACAAGACATCCAGGATTTGGCATTTCTGTTATTAAGCCATTTGGGTGGGCATCCTGCTTCTAATCTCTACTGCACAGAGCAATGGAAGTCAACAAGTTTTTGTCTAGCCTATTTAGCTCCATTTTAAGTGAATATTAATCGTAAGTAGAGATCTATGCCATGTTATTTCCTAGATTTTTTTTTTAATCTCTCATAGCACAAGATCACATATTGCACTGTAAACTCCAACACCTTACATGGCTCTTTTATTTCTATGTTACGCCTATAATTCTCCTATTCTGTAGAATGATTTCCTATTAACAATTCTCATACAAACTTCTATTGGCACCACATCTTCTCTACACCCAATGATTTCCAGAAATAATAGATTTATCTATCTCTCAAACCCTACAACCTTTCATGCCTATGTTGATGTCTTCATTGTCTCCAGAGTTATGTAAACCTATTAATAGTAGCCTGTGGGATGTCGATGCAGAAGAGAACAATGATAAAAGAAAACAATAGAATGATAGACTGCAATACCAAAAAGTGTAATACTTTCCTTTAAATTCACCTCTTTTGTTACGCAGCCAACACAAATTTTAGTGGGCTTTTTTAGCTTGTAGCAACCAGCGTAGAGAGCGATAAGTTTTCAGGAGGATAGATTATTCTCCATCACAACCCATGCCTTCCGCTGATCTATCCCAAGCACGCACAAAATAGTCACGATTTGCACAAGCATTTGACTTAGATGCATTTTCACCCTTGGCTTGAACTTGTGCCAGATTTCAACACCATCGCGGGCTCTGATACCATATGAAATGAATATAATTGATTGTGTTCTTTCCTAGATTTAGCTATCAACCAATGAAAAGTAGTTGCTTTTGCACTCCGGGCACCCATTGAGATATGTCAGAGTACTAAATTAGGGTAGTTAATTTACCTACCAGGCTTTTAAATGTATTTTACGTTTTTCTTTTTAATAAAGCAACTGAATCTTAAAAATTCCACACCAGCTCTTGTTCATAAAAGAGTAATTATCATGATTAGATCGATTGGGCACAATGATAAGCTGAGTATTATTGTCAATTCTATCTAGGTAAACTTTGGAGATTAACAAAATAGAAGCAGAAAGTATGCTAGTATCCATTCAATTGAAAAAGACTCGGGTGGTTATGCCTTATTCAGAATTATTCAATTTTTTTTTGGTTTATTTTGAGTTTTAAGTTTTGGGTGTGCCTAATTCAAAGTTATTCATTTTATTTTTTTAATTCAAGTTTAAAGTTTTGGGTTTGACTACAATCTGAAGTCTAGTACAAGAGTCATTGTACAATGTATAGAATACAATGATCAAGCAGATAGTTATACCCATACAAGTTTAGAAATAAAATTTAGTATTCTTGATAAACATTACCTTGAATAAGTTTGACCCTTCCTGAGTAAGTTGCATTTAATTAATGCCTATTTCATAATGTGTACTTCTCACATGAGAGGCTTTGTAAGAAAGTCAAGAACATTGCATCTGGAATGTAGGATTGCTAGTAGTATTCACCTTGTTAAATGTTGTCTACTTTTACTAGAATTGAATAGTAATTGTTGTGAATATTGTACATCTATAATTCTAATAGCCCTTTGAAGGTCAATCTTAAAGATATATTTGTTTGTATAATAGTTTTGGACATCAAATTCCTTGCTTTCGTAGAGTTAATCCTAGATATTAAAAGAGATTTTCTTAGAAAATTTTTCTTCAGAAAGGTAATATGATTCAATTTCATGTAATAGTGAACAAAGGAATGTGAAGTTTGATCAAAACATTCGGCTAATTGTCTGCATTCCCGCTTCTTGTTTGAAAATAACCCACTAAAGTATAACTGTAGGTTTTGTCGTTGCCAGGACATGAAGTGCACAGGGAGTGGAAATCAACATCATAGTGTGTGGAATGTTCTTAGATGGCATGACATTTTTTTCCTCATTTATGTAAGCATAGCAACCATCATAGATGTTCTTTATCAATGTCCTGCACCTCTGACTTTGCATCAATTATTCTATTTCTTTGCATATCAGTTATTCTGTCTCTATTAGAGGGGTATTTTGGAGCCGATACATCTTATATTGAATAGTAAATCTTATGGACTTTTATGTAACATTTTGGAGTAAATCTTACTAATTGATGGTATTCAGCAGTATGGTAATTCCTATTGGTCATACAAAAGAGATTCCTTTTTGCTCAGTAAAAGTTGGTCCAAATGACTCAAACAAAGCACTCAATATATAAAAATATGTCTCCCAAGTTAATGCAGATTCCATTTAAAACGTCCAAATTTTGTAAGTTTTCCTTCTTAGAGGTAATCTCGGTTCAAACCTAATTTTTGTATAGATTTAAAAAATTTCCTCTATAAATCCATTGTCTTCTCTACAAAATGTTTTAAACAAATTCAATATTGTAATATTAAATGCAACTATAACCTCATAATTTCAAGATAGTATATATTGATTTTTGTGCCATTGTCTTCTGTATTGGCTTAATATGTTCTTTGTTCATTACAAAATATGATTTAAAACACTTTTTGTTATTGTAAGGATAAAAAGAAAAACATAATGAAATTCCTCCTTATTTTCAATTGTATTTATTTCTTCTATTTCTTTCATAATCTAAGAGGAAGTATTATTAATTTTAAATTATTCAGTTAGTTATACAATTCTAACCCTTTCTTTATATAAAGATGTATCTTCTTTATCAAAGTTATATCTTCTTTATCAAATACATAAATATTTCTCATTAAATGGATTTAAATAAAATTTCGTGCTGGTAATAGAGTTTGTTTTTAACTTTTATAACATAGTTAAAATTATTTTAGGGTTAAGTATAGTTGGAAAAAATAAAATATACAAAAAGAACTCATTATGATTCATTTTTTTGTTGAATTTTATTAGGTTAAGCAATAGATTCTTGCAGTTATAACCTAATTTTTTTGGGTTCAACATAGATTCCTATAGTACTATGTAAATTTATTTAAATATAACATAGGATATTTCTTTGAGAATGTTAGAATATGATAAATTTAATTTATATTTGACAAGAGTTAATTATTGAATTTTTTTTTTTTAAATCAAGAATGATCATTAACAAAAGCTTTCATAACTAACGGTTATAGGGTGATTAAACATTGTGCCAAGGAGCGATGGGAGCAGGAACAGGAGCGAGCGAGTGAGAAAAGTCTAGTTTTGAATCTTCGAACGGTGTAGCGGGCGGGGGTTTGGGGGAATCTTAGGTGAATGTGGAGATTTCTTCAAGTCTTGAGAAAGGAAAGTCAGGCTCTGTTGAAAAGGACGTTCGTGAAAAGGTCCAGGTGGACCCAAGTGGAAGGGATGGGATTTCAGCCCCGATTGGGAAGTGTGATGATAAATCCAAGGCTGCCGCGGACCTGTCAGAAAAAGGGGATGAAAAGGGTAAAAAGTGGTCTTCATTGTTTGGTTTTAAGTGAAATGACAAATCATCTTTTCCCCCTGTGCGCATCTTTTCTGACCCAGGGTCAGGAAAGTTTTATATTTATGTGCCGGATGAAATCATAGACCATAATATTGCAAAGATGGAGAATGTTTTGGTTAGAAAGTTTTTGGGTCCTAGACCTAATATTGAAGTTGTAAGGGAGTTTGTTAAGAACAAATGGAAAACCAGTGGACTGGTTACGGTGGCGGCGCTTCCTAGAGGTTTTTTTGCCTTTCAGTTCACCTGCAAAGAGGATTCTAGGGCTGTCAGGAGTGGTGGCCCTTGGGTTATCGGAAAGTCTTCCTTGGCCCTGAAGAAGTGGTCTTCTAGGGTTGATTTGTCTGACTCCATTTTTGAAATGGTGCCGGTCTGGGCTAGATTGCCTGGTCTTCCTTTGGAGTATTGGAATATAGATATTTTCAATGGGATTGCTAGCTCCTTTGGAGAACTCCTGTCCATTGATTCAATGACTGCGGCTAGAAAGCATTTGGTCTTTGCTAGAATCTATGTAGGGGTTTCTCAAAATGTTGATCTCCCTTCTTCGATTGACATCCAATCCAAGTTGGGAGTTTGGAAGCAAGCTATTGAATTCGAGACCACACCCTTTGTTTGCTTTAAATGCCGAAAGTCTGGACATTGGGCAAAAAAGTGCCCGCTAAACAATAAAAGTGAAAAGGAGAAAGTTGCTAACCTTAAGACTATGTGGAGGAAAATATCTGAGAAGGTGAGGCAAATTTCTGCCCCTGGTGTGAAGGAGAATCTTGAAATACATACTTTTGCTCCTGATCTAAAGGCGAACCATAGGTGTTTGCATAAGGATGCTTGCCCTGGTATAGAATGTACTAGCTCTTTAGATCCTAAGGATCCTAAATCCATGATCTCACCAAATATGGATAGTAAGGAATAAATTTACTCTATGGAGGGAGCCCAGGATCCTCAGAAGAAGGTTGAAATAAGCTGTGAAGAAACGGGTTTTGTATTTCCTTCACCTTTAGTGTTGGCTGGTAGTACGAATGTGCCTGGTCTGGAGGAAATACCAATTAAGGGACTATCCCTGGAGATAGGAATACCTTTCCCCTCTCATTTTCCTGCTGATAGCCCTCGCTCAAATGGGGATTAGGAATTGGAGAACGCCACTCTAGAAGTTGTGAGGGATACTTTTGAGATCCAAAGTGTGAAAATGAAAACACCTAATATCAATATTCCAGAAGCCAAGAATGGCTTAATGGATACCCTTCCTGGGGATCAGAGTCTTTTTTCTGAGAAGGATTGGGAATCACGAAGAGAGTTGGAAAGCTAAGATGAGACTGAATGGGAGGAGGTTATTTCACAGTCAAGATCAAAGAAGGAAAGAAAAAAGAGGATGGAAACATCAAGTGGAGTGATCACAAGAACTAGAGCCAAGACAGACTGTGGGAATAATAAGCTTGGCCAGGGAAGGAGATTAGAAAAATGGCAAAGGGAACACGGAAGCCTTTAGGATATTGTGGATGGGATCCAAATGACCATCCCAGAGATACTTCAATCCCCAGGTAAGAAATGAAAATCATGTCTTGGAATATAAGAGGGCTAAATAGCCGTCATAAAAAGGATGTCTTGCAAAATTTTGTTAGGGACCACAAATCGGATATTCTTCTTGTTCAAGAAACAAAAATGCCTAAAGATAAAGTAGAATGCTTTAAAAAAATTCAGAACTGTGGGGCTCATGGAAATAGTTTTGCTGGTGCTTCGAGGGGAATTGTTACTTTTTGGAACAAGTCGTTTATTAAAGGTGAGCCCTTAATGGAGAATGGTAATTTTGTGGCCACTAGATTTACCCACATAAGAGACAATTTTTGCTGGATTCAATCCAATATATATGCCCCGAACTATAAGAATGCTAGAAATTCCTTTTGGTATGAGTTGTCTGGTATTCGAAAGTGTTTTGCTAATGAACACTGGGTGGTCATGGGAGACTTCAATACTCCTCTCCTGAATAATGAAAAATTTGGGTGTTCTCAAGTTAACTGGGATAGCAAATCAGGCCTCTCCGACTTCATTAATAGTAATGCCTTGATAGATCTTGACCTGCAAGGTGCTTCATATACCTGGACTAATAGGAGGATTGGTCCTGATTTGATCCAAGTGAGACTTGATAGGGCCCTTGTTTCTGGTCAATGGTTTATAGACTATTTTTGTGCTTTGAGAGCTTTATCAAGGGTGGGATCTGATCATTTTCCCATTTGTCTAACGGTGGATCCTACCAAGGTGAAAAAGAACTCCCCCTTCAGATTCAAAAAATTCTGGTTATCTCATCCTCAAATCTTTGAGAAAATCAGTCGATGGTGGAATATTGACATAACTGGCACGACTATGTTTAGGTTTGCAAAAAAATTAAAGGAAGTGAAATTCAATTTGAGATGGAAAAAAGATGCCTTTGGAAATATCTTTGGAACTAAGACGGATATTCAAGGTAAACTCCAGGAGATCTAGGCTAAAATCCAGAAATGGGGGTACATTGATAATTACAGAGAAAGGAAAATGAACTTCTCATTCAATTGCATGACATCATTGCTAAAGAGGAAGTTTTTTGGCGGCAAATATCTAGGGTGTCTTGGTTGACTGAGGGAGATAGGAACACCAAATTTTTTCACCTGTCTGCCTCGAAACATAGGGCTGCTAATAGAATTGCTTACATTGATGTAAATGGGACTAGGTTTGAGGAGGAAGATGATATTAAGAAACAGGCTGTTCTTTTTTTCAATAACCTTCTTTCTTGTAATGGAGAGATTGTACCTGATGCTCAAGATTCCTTACTTGAGGCTATACCCCAGGTGATTGGTCATAATGAAAATTCTATGTTCACTGCTATTCCTTCCAAGGCTGAAATAAGGAAAGTTGTCTTCTCTTTTGATGGCAATAAAGCTCCCAGACCTGATGGTTTTCCTTTATTCTTCTTCCAAGTGTTCTGGGAAATTTTTGAGTTGGATGTTGAGAAGGCTGTCAAGGAATTCTTTGGATCAAGATGTCTTTTGAAAGAACTTAATACTACTTTTTTGGTCCTTATTCCAAAAAAACCTGGGGCTTCGGAGTTTCAAGCTTTTCGACCAATCAGCCTTTGCAATTCTATCTATAAAATCATTTCGAAGGTTTTAACTACAAGAATGCTTTCTTTACTTCCTCAAATGATTTCTCCGCAGCAGAATAGTTTTGTGCCAGGTAGGTACATTTTGGACTCTGTTATCACTGTTCATGAGAATTTACATTCTTTAATGGTCTCGAAGACTGAAGGATTCATTCTTAAACTGGACATTTCTAAAGCCTATGATCGGGTTGATTGGAATTTTTTATTTAAAAGCCTGGTCAAGTTTGGTTTTAATAACATAGTCATCCAGCTGGTGAACCAGCTTGTTTCGACGGTTACTTCTTTTGTCATTGTGAACGGGTCGCCTTCAAGGTTTTTTCAGACTTCCAGAGGTCTCAGACAGGGAGATCCTATCTCTCCTATTCTGTTTACAATTTTGGCTGAGTGTTTGGGAAGAAATATTAAAAAGCTTATTGATCAAAGATCCCTTGTTGGTTTAAGACCTTCCTCTTCTCTTCTAACCTGTTCCCACCAACAATTTGTTGATGACACCATTCTCATGGGAAGATCTACTGTGGCTGAAACTAAGACTTTCAAAAGGATTCTGAATCTTTATGAATCTGCTTCTGGGCAAGTTGTTAATAGGGCTAAGAGTTCAATTTTCTTCCTGACCACTCCTGAGCATAGACAAGTTAAACTTGCTCAGATTCTTGGATGCCAGATTGAGCCTCTATCGTCAACCTATCTTGGTTTGCCTCTTTGCATTAAACCCTTGGAATCATTCTAGATCTCTTTGGTTGAAAAATTCAATAAGAAGCTATCAAGGTGGAAAGGAGCTCTTCTCAGTCAAGCTGGAAAAATCCAACTCCTAAAGGCTTCTTTGCAAAATCTTCCTGTGTATGCTCTTAGTTTATTTAAAATTCCTGCTAAATACGCTGAGGCTATTAAAAAAATTCAGAAGAGGTTTATGTGGTCTGGTGTGGAGGATAAGAAGAGAATGCCACTCGTTGGTTGGGATCTGGTTTGTAGACCTAAATCAAGAGGTGGCCTAGGCTTAAGGAAAATTAAAGTGTTGAATCTATCCCTTCTTGCTAAACAGCTTTGGAGAACTCTTACTTTGAGAGGGGAATGGCGAGATACCTTAAAAGACAAATATTTTAGCAACTGTGAGTCTCTTAATGAGGTTATAAATTCTTCTTTTTTACCTCATGGGTCTGTTTGCTAGAATGATATGAGTAGAGGTAGAAAGTTGCTGGAAATGGGAACTGGTTGGTTGGTTGGAAAAGGAAATTATGTTAGGTTTTGGGAAGACAGATGGCTTTTTAAGGATCCTTTAATCAGAAATGAGAAATTCAGTAAATGGATGAATCATTGTAAAAGGGAATTCAGGGTCTTGGTCAAAGATTACTGGAGGAATGGGGGTTGGGTTGATTTGAAGACCATCAGTCTGGACCTTAGCCCTGTTCAATCTGCCTTTAGGGCTCTAAGACTGGTTCAACACCAGGTGGATGATCTTGCTATTTGGATAGACAATCCGTTTGGCATTTTTTCAGTTTCTTCTGCTACTTCTATGTTGGTTAGTCCAATGGAGCCACCGCCCTTCTGGGCTAAGGCTTGGATTAATCTCTTGATTCCTAAAATCAATATTTTCTATTAGATAATGCTACAGAATAAGATTCTCGCTTTGGACAATCTTGGTAAAAGAGGAATTCAATTACCTAATAGATGCTACATGTGCAGGAATGATGTTGAGACTGTTAATCATATTTTCCTTCATTGTCCTTTTGTTTCACACATCTGGGGAAAAAAATTTGTGCTTCTTGAAGTGGTCTGGGTTTCCCCTGCTTCGGTCGAAGACTTTTTCTTGCAATGGAAAGCTCCGTCAAAAAACCCTTTTGTGTGTAGGCTCTGGTCTTTTGTTCTACCTTTTGTGTCATGGAGTATTTGGAAGGAAATGAATAACAGAGTGTTTAGGGAAAAGGAGAAGTCAGAGGAGGATTTATATGAAAAAATTGTTAGGGCAATAAAGTAAAATTTATCTTTAATCCCTAGAAAAAGGGTGGATAAAGCTACTTGGTCTCCTTTTGATATTGCTACTGCTGAAAAGTGGAATTCTAAATTAGTAGCTTTAAATGTTCCCACGCTTGACTTTTGTGGGAGGAAAAATGCTAGGTGGTCTTTGCCGCCTTTGGGTTGGTTGAAAGCCAATTTTGATGGTGCTGCTAAAGGCAACCCCGGGAAAGCTGGTAGTGGGTGTGTTTTAAGGGACAATACGGGGGCTTTTATTGTGACTTTTGTTGTGGATATTGGCACCCAAACTAATCATGTTGCAGAAGCTGTTGGGGCTTATCACACGGTTAACTTAGCTTTCAAGATGAACATGAAATGTCTTTGGTTGGAGGGAGATTCTATGAATATAATAAATTACATTCTTGGGATTACCCCTCCCTCGTGCACCATTAAAAAGTGGATCGAAGATACAATTGCCTTATTAAACAAATTTGATAAAGTGAAAGTGTCCCACGCCTACAGAAAAGCCAATAAGGTGGTTGATTACTTTGCTAATGAAGGGGTTAAGAAGGGTGGGGAAAACACGTGGAGGAAGAATGACTACCTCCTTTATGAAGTGAAAGCGCTAATTTATTATGATTCAATGCATGGAAGAGAAGTTTGTCTTCACCATGATGAAGCGGATAAAGATCAGATACGTCGATTTCATTAGATTTGATGGGACTGACGTCATTTTCCTTCTCAAGAAGAGTTTCCAGCACGCTTTCTGGGTGTCTAGTAATATATGTCTTAACGGGACCCAGAGCAACTATAGGGTATGGTATAACAGAGCTTTGAAGATGGGGGGAGAGAGAAAACGTGTTGAGCCGAGCTGCTTTCAAGAGCATAGAAAGAATGCTAAAGCCTGGGAAAAAGTTGAAAAGGGAGGTTTAGTCCCGTTTTTGGAAAAGCTCCATGGTACTGACGAGATGGAACTGGACTATTTTACCAAAAACTAGAAAAATGGCGAGATTGTGTTGTTTGGTAGGAATGTCAAGCTAAATGAGCAAATTATCGGTGAGATTACTAGTCTTTCGACTGAGGGTGTGAAATTTTATCGGGACCGGTGGTTCTCTGATGAAGTGGTCATAAGATTTCCTAAAAAAGACAAGGAGAAGGCTAAGCTGGTTAAGGTTTTAAGCTGGTTAAGGTTTCCAATAGCTATTTTGATGTGGAGTCCATTAAATCAATCTGGAGGAAAGTTTTAAAAGTCATTATGGAGTATATCATGGTTGACAGGTGCTTCACTAAGGCGTATGGTTATCACTTTGCCATTTTGAACCACTTCCGTCACAAGGTTCGTATCTCTTTTCCTTTTTACTTATTCTCTTCTCTGAAGAACTGCCTTGATGAAGTTGAAAGAAACCCTAGGAGGATTTCTATTATTCATCTTGGTCTTGTCAGGCTCATCTATGAGCATTATCAAAATTTACCTGTTTTTCCTAAAATTGTTGATGTTGGGGATTTGGATGATGAGGATATGGAAAGTAGCAGGGAAAACAATCCCCTGGCCCCTCCTGCTTTTGCCCTTGTTGGGTCTAAAACCACTGCTCCCTAGTCCCTTCTTGTCGGAATGCCCTTATGGATTCAGCTCTGCCTTCTTGTCCTAATCCGCAGCCTTCGCATGATTGCCCTATCCTGGGTTTTGCTTCATCGTCTTGTTTTAATCCCCAGCTGTCTCCTGGTTGCCCTACCCCGGGTTTGGTCTCTGGTTTTAAAGGTACCTCGGTTATGAAATTAGTCTCGTACTCAGGGAATTCTATGGAAATTCTTTCTGATAAACCTATGGTCAATAAAGAGTCAGCTCCTAGTGCCCCTGCATCTAGAAGATTTGTGAATGCCCCTAAAGATTCCCCTAATCAGGGTGAAATTAATTATGCCCTGAATAACCTCAGGCCTGAGGACATAATGAATGTGGCAGAAAAGTACGAATGGCCTTTTCACTGTTCTTAAGTGGACCCAGAAGGAAGTTTGTGACTTGAAAGGCTGTAATAAAGATCTCAACAACAGAGTCATGGAATTGGAGCAGAAGATTAGCTGGAGCTGTAATGAGAATGAGGGACAGGACACCCCCTTACTGGGGAAAAGACAACAATCGCAGGAGGAAAGATTGACTAGGCTTGAGTGCAATATGTCCAAGATTGGCCAAAATATCAGGGCCACTGTGGCGAATAATTACAAAATTGCCAGGCACAATGCCATTATCATCAATGCTATAGTGGAAAAGTTAGAAAAAAATCAAAAGGGCTCACTGGTCATGGACTTGGATGCGGATAGAGGTTGTAGCAGATATGTTGCTGAAGGGATTTCGACTCGCACCCGGGCTAATACGAAGAGGAAGGCCCCTGCTTCTCCACACACGGTTCAAATCCTCAATCAGGGGTTACAGGATATGAATGAAGTTGAAAAGGGAGCCGAGGAGTTGATGAACACCTTGGAGTAATGTTGCGGTGGTTGTTTCTGGTTTTTTGGCGGTCCTTTTTTCTGGACCCTGATATCTCTTGGGCCTTGGGCCTTCTGGAACCTCTTTCATCTTTCTACCTCTTTTTATACCTGTTGGGTCTGCAACAAACCACTTTCATCTCCTTGAACTCTCTATCCTGATGATGGATCACGAAGTGTGATCCGAAACATTGATCCAAAAAAGCTCACACAATCTAATCCAGAAATCGCTGCTCTGGTTTTTGGGACAGCTGACTATTTGTTCGAACTTTTTATGCTCTATCTTTGTAGTTTTTAACTTTGTGGTTTTAGGTCCCTGTAAAACCTGTTTTTTCCTTTTCAAAAACAAAAGCTTTCATAAAATTTTCAAAACTAGTTTTCATAAGAATAAATAAAAATGAAATTATACAGATTCCCAAAACAAACATACAAATTAATTTAGTTATTTGAAGTAACAAATTTTAAAAGTAAAAATCTCATAAAAATTAATAGCTACAAATTTACTTTTAAGTATAAATGAAACACGACAATGCCAATGCATGGCATCCACTAAGAGGAAAATGGTTTTAACGATGCATTTTTGAATAAAAAATATAATCACAATTCTAACCATTTTTAGATTGCAGTTGGTACAACAAAATCACCAAGTGACTCAAAATGAACTTTATGCTTATGATGAAAAGATTTCCAATATCTTAACTTAAATTGACTTCTATAAATATTTGAAGATAAAAATTCGAAAAAAGATCTTTTATATTTATATTTTAAAATATTATAAATTAATAAATATTCTTATAGAAAAATATCGTAATAGGATTATATATTATTCAAAATAAAATTATTATAATATATAGAGAACTATATAAAAATATAACAAGTCAAATAATATCATCTAATATATTTTAAAATCTTAAAACACCCAAAAAAATCAAATAATATTTATTCATAAGTAATGCAAATAGGATAAACAAATAATGTATATAATGGTTACAAGAGACAAGTTGTTAAAATGGGCATCCTTTTTTCTTAAATAAAAAAATGGGTACATGTAAACTATTTTTTTAAACTATTATATTAGTCAAGTAAGTGGTAGACAACATTAATAAACTTAGAAAAGAAAACATAATGTTAGGGTTAAATCATAGTTAGAATTAATTTTTAAATTAAAAGCATGAGTTAAAAAAAAGCATTAAAAAAATTATATGGATTTCAAAATGTTCAATTTTTTTTTAATTAGGTTACTATTAGAATTAGGGTAAGAATTACAGTTAGGGTAAGCATTAGAATTACAATTAGGGTTAGGGTTAGGGTTAGGGTTAGGGTTAAAATCATAGTTAGAATTAGGATTAAGGTAAGGGTTAGAATTTAAGATTATTGTTAGACTTAAAATTAAGGTTATATTCAAAGTACAATCAAGGTTATGATTAGAATTAGGGTTAGGGTAAGAATTAGGGTTAAAATTAAGGTGGGTTACTATTAGAATTAGGTTAAGAATTAAAGTTATAGTTAGGGTTATGGTTCAAATTAGAGATAGGGTTAGAGTTCAATTAAGGTTTGAATTATAGTCAGGCTTACAGTTAGGGTTTGAATTATAGTCAGGCTTACAGTTAGGGTTTGATGCAATCCTAGATGAGCATGCTACAAATGATGATGTGACTTATGCTACAAATGATGATGTGACTTAATCTACCCATGCCATTGTTCTCATTTAGAGTAAAATCATTATATCATGCTTATAAGTATCCAACAATTATTACAACAATTTGTTTATAATATTACATGTCACCATTTGAAAAATTTCAAGATTACTATTAAGTTTTTATAATATCAACGTTGTTGCTAAAACATAGGAGACACAACAAATCAAAATAAGACTATTCTTGCACTTTTTGACAGAAACTTCGCTGCTCTGCAGCTCTTGTTCTATTCGTGCGAGTAGCTCTATAAATATTTTTTGTTTAAAAATATTAGAAAAATAGAAAAGCATAGATTGATTAAATAAAAAATGAAAGATTAAAACTAATGGCTGGAGGTACATAATCCATTAATGCATAGTTAATACATTAAATGGCATCTGGTTGGAGGAGAAGCCGCTAGAATGACTGGAGTGTGGTCAGTGTACATTAAAGTCCAGCAAGTTGTTTACTGTTTATTCTGCAAGTCCTTGTCCTACAAGAGTTTTACAACAAAGTCCAGAACCAGAGACGAGCAACTTGAGGTGAGCAGTGGAAGCAGTGCAAGTAGGAAGGCTTTTGTGGATTCGTTGAGCCTTAGACGTGCAACAAACGGCTAGGGAGGAAGAGGTAGGCAACATCTGCCTATTTGGTCTAATAGTCTGGAGCCAAAAAATGTTTGTAAATATTGTGTATTGTTTGATTCCTATTGTCTTGATGCTCACATTTTTTAAATGGCATATATCATTTTTTGTAAACAATTTTATAAACTTTTGTTGTTCAGTTTTTGGGTTTTGCATTTGTTTATATAGAAATGGTTGGCCAAATGAATTAGGTAATGAAGTATTTTCAGTCTGTCCCATAGCCTGATCTATTTTTACTTTATTTAGAATGGATTTATTTCACAATCATTTTTTAGATTTTAAAATTATTTCTCCCAATAGTTTTTTAAATCCCTGTTACTGGGTTTCTAGTTCCTATAGAGGTGTTTTGTCTGGCGAATTGCGTAATGGAGATCATTCATTCTGTTCCACAATTTCAATATTGTTTCAGAAAATGTTTAGGGTTTGTAAACTGTTTTAAAAAAATCTATGAAATTAAGTTTTTAAATTTTGTATTGGTTGGTACTTTGATAATTAGGTAATAAAAATATCATTCTTTTGTTATGGGTTGTAAACCTGTGGGATTTTTCCTATAATTTTATTTGAAAACCCCTTTGTCATTGGGTTTGTAGGTTTACATTGTCTTTGTATAGGGGCTGATCATCTGATTAATTAGGCAATAAAACTTTTCTTTGTGGGTTGCATCTTGATCAGTTCATGTTTTTTTTTTTTTTTTCCCCGTCTCTCTTTTGGAGTGAGGTTTAGTAGCATTTGCAATCCACTGCCAGCTTGTTACACCTAAAGTGGTACCTTTGACTGAAATTTAATTGTATATACCTATCATCAAAATATCTATTAATTCAGCTAGAAATTCTAAATTTGATTTTAATTTGGCTAAGGAGAACAGGGGATAAGGTTAGATGGGGAATTACAACTAGTTGCAGGAGGAATTACTTCACCCCTTTGAGCTCTAAAATCCTAATAATCTTTGCTCTTTGCCTTCAGCAAGACCTTTTTCCCATCCAATTGGGTGTTTCAAAATATGACGATTTCTGGTTTCAAAATTTTGCTTTGTCCATGATAAATATTGAGGCATTTTGTCAAGAAGTTTTCTCGATGTATGTATATGCTCCATCTTGGCATAAGTAGCAAGGAGACCAATAAAGTTAAAGTGCTTTAATTTTTAACATATATGCGTTGTCTTGTAAAACATTCCCAATAAACCCATTTTTGTGCATATTCTGCACATCAAACAATATATACATTAGAAGAAAAATGATCTTTCTTCAAGGTTGTGCAGCTTTAATATCTGCAACTTTCATTTGATCTGGAGTTTCAAACGCCTTCAAAAATATATTCATATTAACATTTCCAAATTTTGTGCCATGTCTCTGCAATTTTCCTCTTTTCATTTATCATTGAAAGATATCCATACTTTGTTCCAAAGCTCCCATTTTGGCAGAAGCAGCGATGATATGAATTAGGTACTTTCAAGTGTAGAGTGTTGGGCTTAATTTTGTTTATTAAATTATAGTATCAAGTTATTTCTTTTGTAAAATTTTAAAACTTCTTGTGTTGTTTTGAATATGCAAACTTCTCAAAATTTACAAAATATTCGATGTATGATAAGGATTTTTAATAATTTTAATCTAGAATATAAAATTTTGTTCTCTTGTTTCTAGGGAGGTTATATTCTGTAGGATAAAATTCTATGTTGGCTACTGTACATTTTGTTGTAGCTTCTACAGCCATATTTTAATTTCCACTTCCTCTTTGAAACATCTTTCTTGATGTGTGTATGTATCAGATTTAATAAATTATAAAAAGCTATTGCTATAACAATTTGGGGTATTCAGTTATTATTCGTATTTAAGCTAATAAACTATTTAAGTTTTTCTCTATATCATGCAATATTCTGAATGATATGAAATGCTTTGCTTTCATCTATTCTCTTCACTTTCAATCTATCAATTGGTATACATCACCATTTTTCTTGTTTTCTCTGACATTTTTAAAAATAGAATATTGTGCAATCTAATATAGAATATCCTCTTAACTGGGAGACAAAGCACTAGACTCTCTAATGTACATTGTTATTATTCATTCTTTTCTACAACAATTGCTCAACAGTTTGTATGAAATCAGAGTATTTAGTAAAATATGCACTTGCAAGATCTTGAATCTTCAAAGGAAACCTATGAAGGTAAGGTTTTCAGATGAAGGAAAATTGTCAATGGCGCAACATCAGCAAAATAAAGTTCGTTAAAATTGGATGCATGCTATCTTATTTAGTGTTATCGTCTTGTGTGGTCAGTTCATTTTTTTAGCCATTTGTTGGTATCTTCTTGGGTGTTCAACGAAAATTTTCAAAATAATATCTTTTAGATTGGTAAAGTATACTACTTTGAACCAGAAGAATGCTACACCCAATTTGATGCAATATATTGTTATGCATTTTTACTCATTCACATATATTTTTGAGCATTTGAACCGTGATCTTTCCTTTGTAAGTGTATTGATTTTAAATTTATCACTTTATCTCATCCCAACTTACATGGTCAATGCTTAAATTGGTAGACGTGGACTTATTATAAGTCTTGGAAGATCGATTAAAGTATGGAATTTTGAATCTCTTATGTTTAGCAAATTTTAAAATTGTTTTTTTGTTTTTTTGGTGAGGGTATCTAGAGAATTTACAACCCTATGTTTTGTCCTAGTAAATGCCCTATGCCAGCTCTCCTTACCTCAACTGGAGTTGTGGAGTGAATCAATCTAGGATCTATCTCAAGACTTCAGCCCTTATTCACTGGTTGGTCTGACCCAATGGACATTTTTCAATTTGTTTATGATATTATATTTTATACAAATTCTAGGAGAAGAATACTTAATTGATGTTTAGTATCACTATCCAGTGATACCTTTGTTTGAAGTTTTGAACCTTGTTATTATCTTGATATCTTTGATCTCTTTACTTTGATGCACTTCATTCTCTATCTTCAATTTTGTGTAATTTTTTCCAATATGTCAGGTTTCACAAATTGAATGCTCCCCCTCATTTATACACATGGTAGAATAATTGTCACTTTTACGACCTAACTGCTAAAAGTACACCAATCATGTATGTTGTCTAGCAGGCACTTTGTTGACATAAAGTGGCATATAGTATCGACTCACCAAGTCATGGTGTTTGATATATAAATTGAAGTACAATGCACATGCACATTATATTTAATTGTAAACAACCAAATCTTAGAGATGAGCTTATTACACACTTTTTGGGATGGAATTCATGTACACCAGAGCTTAAAAACAATGAAATGGAAACATGTGAAAAAAATTGTACTTGAAAACATAGTTAAAAACAATGAAATGGAAACATGTGAAAAAAATTGTACTTGAAAACATAGTTTTAGATATAGTATTCATGTACAAAATAAATGAAAAATGATATGATACTAAAATGTCAAATATTCATAAGAGGGGGCATTCAAAATGCTGAAACAACTATAACCCCAAACCAAAAACAAAGCATCAGTAGGAAAAGTACAAGTAAAACATAGAGAGGACTTCACAAGTCAAGATAAATTTAGTGGCTGAACTTACAAAGATTTAATACAAATTCTAAGTTTATTCATTACATTTTTCTCTGCACTCTCCTTTCCATCTAAATACTTTCTGCTCATCGGCAGGAACTCAATGCTTGCATCACTTGTTTTAATAAACATACTCTACAACCCTGTCGAACCTTATTTTCTGGCTGCAGCTTGCCAAATCAGAGAGTACAAGGTAATACCAGCGAAGCGGAGTTTGAAGGAGCGGATACCAACAGCGGTAGGGGAATGAAAGAGAGAAAATGGCGAAGATTGGTGAATGGCTAAGATTCGTTTAATCGTCTTGCATTGATATGGACGCAAGTTAGCCATTGATACGCTATAGGAAAATAACATTTTCTAAGAACCTTCGGCAAACAGTATTTTAAATTTCATTCTTAATCACTCTAAGTGGCTTCTTCGTTCTTGGGAGACAATGAATTTTACGTTTGCCTTGCGGGTCTACAAAATAAGGAGGTGAAAAGAAACACTAGCATCACACACTGATTTGGACTTTGGAGTTCGATAATCTATCTATGAAAAGAGATAAAATATGAATTTGCTGTGAGATATTTAAGAGAGTGATGGAAGCATACAGCGGGGGAAACAATTTGATGCAAGAGGTAGATAGAATAACATAGCAACATTCATTTCACTTGAGGCGGTTTGACAACATTTTTGCCTAACTAGTGACCCCCAAAACCTGCTGGCAGTGGTATGAATTTATGGCACTCATGGCCTAGCAAGATATGGCTAGATTTCCTCTGACTATGGCACCCTCTACACTCAGCATCCAACCATCCTTTAATGCATCCTGACAACCCATCGTAGTCATATTATGATACCCTACAATGTAGAGCAATAGAGAAACTCAAAACCATATGCAGGATATCTCGATTCAAATCAACAGATTCAAATTATATTTTTGTTGGAGAGATCCTCAGATTATGTTTGGACGCAAATGATAAGAAATACTAGAAGTCTACGAAGAAAGAGAACTCGTCATTGACCAAAAGGGGAGATGGAGGTACTTGCTTCCTCCTGAACATTAACAGGTATCTATGTTTGGCTCGCACTCACGGTCGCTGCATTCAATGCCTTTGCAAGGTGAGAACTTAGGTGACCTGGTCGATAATGGTGAGGAGTGATGAAGGTTCACAATCTCGAGGAGGTCCATGATATTTTAGGAACGGATGACATAATGTTGGGTCGGTCTCAACAACCCAACACTTAAAAGATATGCTTGAATCCACCTCTGGATCCATATCGATCGAACTGCTCTCTTTATTTATTGATTGCCATTTAATCAGTGTGAAGATCACGCCTCTTCTCTGACATCAATCTATTTCTTTTGACAGCGAACATGACTTTAATCGACTGGCTGGATGATACTGATGGAGACATTAAATATGCCAGGGCAAGGCTTGAATTTGGAGAGAGAAAATATACGCTTATAATTCTAGCACGCTACAGCTTAGTCCTTAGTCTCTTAAAGGCACGCAAGCTTGAGAGGAACACCCATGTCCTTAGTCAACTAAAAATAGATCTTTTATTCTTTTTCTCTCACTTTTCTATCTTGCTACAGATCAACGCCCTGGGGAGGAAAGGAGTAACAACAACAGTATAACAGATGGAGAGATGATTCAGGAAAAACTAGCTAGATTGGGTGTAGCTGCTGGTGTCAGATGCCCAACACAATTCTTCTTATTATCTATTTCATTTGAGTACTTTTCCCACAGGAAATCAGTAGCTATGCCCTGACCTTATTTGTTGAAACAAAACTGAGACCCACTTGTTTGCCATGGAAAGACTAACATCTCTGTGTCTCAATCATGTTTCAATCTAGAGGATATATATTTAGATACTCTTCTACATAGAGCTCACTGGGTGGAGTATGCCTCTAATCTAGGTATCACAGACTTGATAAAACTCTGTGATTTTTCCTTTCAACACCTTTGTGTTCTTTCATAGTCTTAAATGCCTGGAGTTTGAGATCTACATAAGACCCTTTTCATGGATTACGAGTACCATAAAGAATGTCGAGTTAAGGTAATACCTGGCTTATATGTGACGATGATCGACTTACTAACAAGCAGTGTGTTTCTTTTTTGCTTATATAAAAAAATGGTTTCAAATAGCCACTGGTTTGAAGAAATAACATCTAATTAGTTTGCATCTTCTTAGAACTTATCTGAACTGTTTCGATTTTCCATCTTTGCAATGTCTCATAAAGGGTAGAACAATAATCATTGTATCTCTTAAAAGAACTAATTATGTCTTTGTAGTCTAGCAATTTTGAGAGCTACCTCTTCCTTGTGTCCACTAAAATTTTGCGAGTTGTTATTTACAATTCTGGTATACTCATTTCTAACCCATAACAAATTACTTAAATACTCTTTGGAAATGGATTAAATAAGACTCTAGATATTATGTATTTATTTCAAATGAAATCACTGAATAACTACATAATGCTTTTTCTCCTTGCTTTAGTACTGCTTTATGCTTTAAACCTAGTAGTAAAATAAAAGGCTACTATGCTCGAGGTAATAGCAATTTAAACTTAGTAGTAAAATACAAGGCTACTATGCTCGAGGTAATAGCAATTTAAACTTAGTAGTAAAATACAAGGCTACTATGCTCGAGGTAATAGCAATTTTAAATCAGCATATGACCTCTTATGAAAGTAAAGATAAAATTCAAGAAAGTGGTTATATGAACAGTCCTGCGAGGCACATAACACTGAATCATTGCACACAATCCCAGACTTTATTTAAATATTGAACCCACAAGCTTCCTTGTTTACTATAGGAGAACTCCCATAAAACCAATGATTTATGTATAGAATAAAATCCTTGAAACAAAGGGGATTTCCCCCAAACTTGCAATTGTTTAGAAAAGTTTCTTTTAATAAGAGATAGGTTAAGCAACAAGGTTCTTTATATCCGATTTCATTAGAAATTAAGTTAACAATTACCAAAAAAAAAAGGATTTGTCAATTCCTTAACATATTAACACACAATAAGTAAGGACTGCTCTCCACCCTATCGTAATGGCATCATGGAGCCTCGTGGGCTCTAGCCATACACCCAAGCAGGGAATTCTTTTAGCTCCATGATGATGAATGAAGACTTTTCTCAATATTACAAAAGGATAAACTAACATAGCACAAATTTCATGCACCTAGGCCCTCTATTTTCTAATTTCAACCATGAACCATACACACTACCACCTTCTTACCATAAACAAGTAAGTGAAAACAAGAATAACTTATCTCTTTTTTTTTTTTATTAGGTGAAGCCCGATTGAATTCTGATATCCATCTTTCCTCTCCAAGCCAAGCCATATTGGTCACTATCTTTCCAAAGAGGTGGACTCCTCTCCCCTTCCCATTCTTTCTACCATCTTCACTCTAGTTCTCCAAGAGGAGAAGTGGGTAACACCCCACCCTTCTTCCTCTCCAAGTTATATAGAAATTTCAACTTGCAACTTTTGGGTCATGAGGTGTGAAGTGTACCTACCTTCATCAATGAGAGTCTTTTCCTTATTAAAGAGAAAACCTGCACTTGGACAACCCCTCCATTCTTTCGTTTCACCCTCCCCTCAAAACTCGTCACTCTCCATTATGAGAACTTTTCAGGGGTCAAATCATGTCCTTAGGGCACCATTATATACCCACTTGACCCCTACCACTATGATATAGACCCTAGGGGATTTATTTTTGCATCCCAACCCAATAAATTGACCAACAACCCTCTTAAAAGACCCACTCAAGGTTCCATCCGAGTTCCACACTTGGATAAAAGTGTTTCTAAACCTTAACCCCAACTTACATCTCACATGACACAAAATTAAATACCCTTTCAACCCAAAAGAATAAACATAATAACTCTATTTACTTCTAAGCCACAAGAGGATGTCTTTCAATTTGTTCTCACTGGTTCTCCCTTCTCGTATTGGCACCCTTTCTTTCTTGTACATCACCAATGAAATCATAAGTAATAATTGTATATCACCTTAATTTGGTAGTTGAAATAAGATTTAATTGTACAAAAAATTCATTAATATTATAATTTGTATTCATAGTTTACAAGTGCTTAATACCTTCATGGCAATGATAGTAAGATATGTCAAAATGATATAGAAGCACATTGTCACAAAATCACACTATGCATTATCTGAAATATATCTAAGCATCTATTAGGAGAAATATATAACAAAATTATGATTGTATTATTCACATGTGAAGCGGGGTAGATTACAAATCTCTTTCTTTCTAGTGTAGAAAAATAAGTGATAATCTATTTCTCGAGAAAATGTCTATCAAATAGTAAATTGGGAAAATTGCTCTTGAAATCAACATCTGCAATTATTGAATCACTCAGTATAGCTGGATTAGAACAAGAATCTATGTTATACTCATCTGCAATAGGCCTATTAAGAATTGGAGAAGCCTCTTCAATCAGACTCAAAACCGATCCATCAAAACTATAAAATCCTCTAGCAATAATCCTTTCAGATTTCTCTTGTGTAGAAATAGGTTGTATAATCAACTTATCTAGAGACATCCTTCAAGAAGCAAATTCAAATCTAAGAATTCTTGCTCATAATATCAGAATTGATAAGATTAAAATCGACATTATTATTTATAACAATGGAATGCATTGGTAAGTTTGAATCAAAAACATAGTTTATTTTCTTGATCTAGTTCTTCATCATTTTGGAAGAAATTGAGATTTCCATGGTATTTTCTTTTTGATGGTGAAGAATTTATAAATGGACTTTTAGAGGGCTTATCCTTAAGGGATTTTGTTAAACTAGGGTGTCTTACTTTAGAAGCTTTAGAATTCACTTCTCTAGCTAATATTTCCCTTTTCTGTTTATTTATACTTGGAAAACCTCATTTGTGTGCATCTCTAATGGAAATTGAATTATCATCCAAAAATTTAGACATTTCTCTACTTTGATGTTGAGAATTTGTTCCTTTGACCCTAATTACTACATGGGCTCGGTATTTTGGCCTCTAAATCACAAACTTATTAGAAACTCAGGCATATTCATATTCATTCATTTGTAATGGATATTTTGTTTAAATAATACAAATTGGTTTACGTAATTAAAAAAACACCAATTAAACTGGCCTCATTTTCATAGTCAATCTTTTCACTCATTTTCTCAAATGCAAATCCCCCATTAATATATTGACTCCACCGACAAATAATGCTAACAAAAAACTTATGGACTCAAGCAAGACTTGTAAATGGATCCGTTGGGGAGGTTGTTAATATTGTTTACAATCTAGGCTCTAAACTACCAGATGTTCCAATGTACATTGTAGTAAGAATCAATAACTATAGTGGGCTACCATGGAACAAGAATCATCCAAAGGCTATACCTATAATACCTATATCACTAGGTAATCAAAGGGATATAGGTAATCAAAGGAAAATTCCATTAACAATGGCATGGGCAATTACTATGCATAAATCCCAAGGGTTGACCCTACAAAGAGCAACAATTGATATTGGTAAAATAGAAAGACACTTGGACTAACATTTACAGTTATATCAAGAGTAAAATCACTAAATGGACTTCGTATTCAACCAATATTCTCTTTTGAGTGGTACTCTAGAATGCAAAACAATCCATACACAATTATCAGAAAAAAAAGAGAGGAGTGCTTACAATTACTCTCACTATGAAAAATGAGGTATACACTTGTCGATCTAATCTTTTCCTTGAATTAAATTTCAAATTACTTTACACTACATAGTTGACACTATATGTATTTACAAAATATTTTCCCCTTGACTAACTCATTCAACATTTTTTGGTATGCAGGTGGACCGATGCACTAATTTTACCCGTGTTACAAAATGTTCTTGCAGATGAGATCACCTCATTCTACTTTCCCTACACACTTATCCTTATGGAAGATTTTGATTTTACCTTTTTCATATCTCATCTCCCGAGCCAGAGATATCAAGATATATTAATATCTTGCAAGGTAGTTTATAATATATATGTTTGCTATTTCTTTTTAACTTTTAAAGATGTCCCTTTTGCAAAACTTCAAACTATGCTATGGAGTATCGAGGTTGTAAAGCATAGGAAGACAAAGGCATTGAACAAGCTATAAGATACTATGGCAACATTCTTGGATTTACAAATCTTCCTTTGCTTGAGCACATTTTTCCTTTGTGGTCCTTTGTAGAGTAATAGCCAAATGTGTAACTAACTTCTTTCCTTATGATTTTGTCTTCAAGAAGAACAAAAGGTGATTGAGGCGAAAATAACAATGCAACAAGAAGAAATTCAAGCTGAGAAAGAGAGATTTCAGAGAAGACAAGAGCCTATACATGGTGAATAGATGGTGTCACCTCAAGAAATAGAGCATTTAAACCTTACTAGTCCAAATGCAATGCCAGGTAGTGCAGCAAAATCCTGATATTCTGCATTTTGTTCACTTTCTGAAATCTGTATTTGCCTGATTTCAATAGTAGACCCAAGATTGATGGGAGAATACATGCAACAAATGGATATGGGTGAATGGATAGGAACATCCAGCCCTCAAATCCCTAGACATGCATACAAATTACTATAGATATGTGCACTTCCAATATCACAAAGATAGTTATTGGGATCATATAGACATGAAGTAGGAGAGCAGCCAAGGAGAACAAAGGAAACATTTTTAATTCTCAATGGAGCAACCTCGTCTAGACCAAAACTCCTACTATGTTGCATTGAATTGTAGGTGGACATGACAGGATCCTTGATGTGTATGACATGCTTCTTATAATCTATATCTTGGATTGGATATGAGCCTCTATAAGATGTGAAAATTAGTTGTCTCTACTTGTGGCATGTTATGTAGGTTTGAAACCTAGGGCCTCCACAACCAGAGCCTATGCCAAATGGGTACTTTAATTGAATTGGGCCACACAATTCCATGCATGTCCATCCCATAACTAGAGATGCATATTATACAATGATCTATAAACTAGGACGTTAGAGTTTTCTGTAGACATCCAAATTTG
>VDFB02252616.1:223954159-223974968 GCA_007258455.2 Sequoia sempervirens | reverse complement strand
CAATATCCTAAACCACAATCCCTATACCTTATACACTTAACCCTATGATGAGCCTAGTTTTTGGTCTAATTTTGGGTAGAATCTATAGTCTATTTTCTCATAGATGTCATGGACTTTAATGTTAAAAGTTGGTATTTGCATTATGTTTCTCTCAAACCATTGACATTTGATATTATCCTATCTTTGCAAGCTTTAATGATATTTGGCATGATATGTGAACTATCTATATTAATTTTTCATGTGGTAATTGAATGCTTGTTAAGGTGGTTATAGATGTGTAGTTATTATGTGTACTGACCTTGCTATGTAGATTTAATATGCTAAGTTGAGGAAGACACTGCCAGCTAGGCATGCACCATAATGTCCAGCAAAGGAATCGCTTCAAGTCAAAGAAGTCCAATGATAGAAGATTCTCCATTCATCCAAGTGTAACCGCCTTGTTGTAGTGGACTTTAATGATCGAGCATGCACATGCGTTACTATTGTGCTGAGTTTGTGTCTGACTTGCATGTCTGACTAGATTCCATGCATGCGTAACTACCATTAATCCATTTTCCTTGTTTTGCCTAATTGGTGTCCTCCTAGACATGGAGTTGACTGCCTTGTTTAGCTATTACCATAAACAATAATCTGATGTTCCTTCCTCGAGGATAGCGAGAGGAAGAGGTTGCATGATTTGATATTGTACTCTAGTTTCGATACATTACTCTTTGTATGTATGATTTACAGTGAATGAAATAAAGTTTTGAGTTTGAGCATTTGAGTTCTTGTTAGTTTAGAGGATACTTATCCAAGGGGAACCACTTGGTGAGTAATATGTCTTATTAGTTTAGTATTACTTGTTTTTTAGTACTTAGTTAGAAATCTGGCATCGACTGTTCCTGCAACCACTAGAAGTCTATTATGTGTTTGTTCCTGTAGCCAAAGTAGACAAAGTAGTTTCTTGTTTGTTGCTTAGATCTTTATTCCCATTATGCATTTCAGCTTAGCAATAGTTGTTGGTTGATGTTCAACATTTGTTTCATTCCTTTCCAAGAAATTTAGTTCCAGTATTGTGTGTTTCTTAGTTGTAGATTAGAAATGGCTACTTAAGAGTTCCTAGTACACATACTATGCTAGCCCATTTCAAGTTCATGTCCCTGGGTTGACAATTTAAATGCACCTTCATGATGATTAAGATAGCTATTTAGGTTAGATGTCCAATATCTAAGTCATGGCTGTAAAGGCTTAGTTATTAAAATCATTGTAGGAGGCCAACATTTTTGGCATCGTTGTTGGGGATGGTGTCAAAATAGGGAGTCTTTTGGAGTCATTTCTAGTTTTCTTGCTATAATGTTTCTAGAAATTTTTCTTTTAGGAAGTAATGACCCCCTTATTCGTTACCAATTTTTGTGTGAGCTAGTTGATAGTGAGCAATACCACATGCATAGAGGAAGGAGAAGGGATGCTTATGGGAGATTCCTTCCTAATAATCCTAATCCATTTCAACAAGTTGAATATCAGAATATACTAGAAGAAGAAGAAGAAGATCCACACCCCTTTGTTGATGCATATCCTCATCTAACTTGTTCTGAAGTCTCCTTTGAAGATCAAAATCAACTTGAGAACCCCCTTACTTTGGAACCACATCAAGCAAGCATGGGTGATGCAAATGGGAACAAACCTAACCCACCAGCTTTTCCTTTTCCCATTTCCCATCAAAATGAAGTTGACAACATCAAGAATATCCCTGCTTCAGCACTCCCAAAGTTTTATGGACTTGTCACACAAGATCTTGTTACCTTTTTACTTGAGTTTGGCATACTCTTTAGGAGTTATGATTATACTACTAATTCCCATAGGCTTAATCTATTTCCTACATCTCTGAAAGAAGCTGCATTAAGATGGTTCATGAACCTAGGCAGAGATACTGTGGAAACTTGGGAAGACATGAAGACAAAATTCCTTGAGAAATACAAGGAATACTGCAGGGGTAGTGACATGAGAGGAGGTGACATTTTTAGGATGTAGCAAAAGGAAGATGAGAGCATGGGATACTACATTGCAATATTTCTATTTTTCCTACAAAAATATCCACACCATACACTTAATGAAGACTCACAAAAGTTGCTTTTTCTAAGAGGAATCAATGATAGTTGCACTAATTCCTTGGATCTTATGGGAAGAGGAGATATCACCCAAGTTCCTTGGGATGATATCAAGAAAATATGCCAGAACTACTCTAGGGAAGCCTTAAAAAAAGGTAGAGCTTACCAACCTTCCATGGGTAAGTCAACCACCAGTGGAGTTTCAAGAATGGAGATTACTCATTTGCTGGCAGGCTTCAAGAAAGACATTATCAACAATCTAGCTACTTAGCTAGATACACTTCAGGCCAAGAAGAAGCAAGAGGAGGCAGAGGAAATGTTGATAGAGTATTTCCCCCACTGCAGACAAAAGAAGAGAGACTGTAGATGTAAGATGGTAGCTAACCTAGAAAGCAAGCAAGTTCCACCTGAGTTCAAGCCAATCCAGATTGAAGAAGACCAAGTCTACTATGTTGCACAAAGGAAGCCTTAGCTCCAAGACAAGGTATGCCACTAGATCCGTTATCCTATGTTGGGCCATATTTTAATTCCTATTCATCTGGTAACCAATGGAAGCCCTCATATCCATCCAGTTATGGAGGATATCCATCACAACCTTGGAGTATGCCTCCAAATGCTTGGCCTTGTCATCAGAGTTCTCCACCTCAGTGGCAGCAACCTCAGGGGAATTGTTAGCAATTTCAAGGGCATTGGCAGCCACCTTCAGGAAATTGGTAGCAAACAAATCAATGGAGAGGAGGACAACAATGGCCTACTCAAAAAACTAGTTACATGCAGCCACCTTCTCAGTCCCAACAACCTTCTCTAATGCCTCCACCTACTAATCCAAGCTCAAATGCACCTAGAACAAATCAACTACCAGCTCATCCCACACCCAACCCAAGTAAGAAACCACAATAGTAGCCTGCATACTCTACTAATTCAAATCAATTCCCTACATATGTTGTGACTATAAGTGATATCCATTTGCATTCAGGAACCACTCTACCAAGACCTTCCAAGCCCATTATCACTGAGCTTCTTATGGAAGAGGAGGAGGAGCCTCTGAATGATCCCATTCAGCCAAATGCACCTAAAAATCCTGAACCAGTTCAAGTTAAGCAAACTGAACAAGAACCACCATTCCCTTAGAGGTTGGAAGTTTCCAAGAAGAAAGAAGAAAATGAGGATACCACTTTTGACATCCTGGATCAGCTAAAGCATATATGTGTTCAGATACCCCTATTTGAGGCCATAAAGGATGTTCCAATCTACGATAAAGCTATCAAAGAAGCTTGTCTTAAAAATCCAGGTAGGAAAAAGAAAGACCCAACTACAGTTCATGCGGTGGGCCAACTAGTTGATATCATGTTGGGAAGAGTAACTATTCCCAAGTATAATGACCCAAGTAGTCCTGTGGTAGCAGTTGTCATAAATAAGATCAAAGTAAAGAATGCTCTGATTGATTTAGGGGTAGTAATAAATGTAATGACCAAGGACATCCTGCAACAACTAAATATTGCAAGTATGAGATCTACTCCTACTGTCCTGCAGCTTGTTGATAGCTCTATTGTTAAGCCTGATGGTGTAGTGGAGGATCTTGTGGTAGTTCTAGACTCCTGGGAATACCCAATAGATTTTATGATTCTTTCTCCTAAGCCTACACTAGGCAAGTATCCCATCATTCTCGAAAGGCCTTGGTTGGCAACTGTAGATGCATACATTGGATGTCATTTTGGTGACATGAACATTTCAGATGGGAGGAGGACTAAAATTTTTGTTCTCTATCCACCTACTCAGCCATCTCATGATGAAGATAATCTCGTTTGGCCACACGTTGGTGAAGAGGCTGAGGAAGTTAATTCTATGGTGTAACTTATGATGCAAGGAGGAAGCTCTTTCATGTAGCTCCAAGATGAGGATGAAGTGTTGGCTAATCTCATTCAGAACCATTATGAAGTGGAGGAAGCATCACCTTCTCCTTTGGTCAGGACACTTCTACCTACTCTTCCTGCAACCACTATTCTTGTAGACATTCTTCCTGTTGCCACTATTCCTGTAGCCACTGTTCCTGCATACATTCTTTTTGTAGAAATAGGTATGTTCCATACATTTTTGTCATATGAACTAAAGGTACCATGTATTAATGAAGCAAAAATTGATAGAACTAACTACACAAGTCTAGGTGTCAGAGGGAAAATATCTGAATGTTAATAGTAAATTGAATGAAGAGCAACAAATATTATTAGTGAGCCTATTAAGGACCCATCAACATGCATTTGCATGGGATTATCATGATATGAAGGGACTAGATCCTAAACTTTGTACACATAGAATTTATATCAAAGATGATTGCACTCCAGGAAGAGAACCACAAAGAAGAATCAACCCTACACTAAGAGAGATTGTGAAAGGAGAATTGTGGAAATTACTAGATGTAGGATTTATCTACCCCATTTGAGATAGTTAGTGGGTGTCTCCATTAGTTATTATGCCCAAGAAAGGAAGGAAATGGTGAGTTTGTGTTGATTATAAAGAACTTAATGCTGCCACCAAGAAGGATCACTTTCCTTTACCCTTCATTGATCAAGTTTTGGACACACTTGAAGGAAAACAATATTTCTCTTTTCTAGATGGATTCAGTGGCTACAACTAGATCCAAATTGCACCAGAAGATTAGGAGAAGACTACATTTACCTTTCCATGAGGGACCTATGCCTATTCGGTGCTCCCATTTGGCTTGTGCAATGCACCTGCAACTTTTCAGAGGGTAGTCATTAGCATATTTTCAGATATTCCTCATGATTGGATGGAAATTTATATGGGTTACTTTACCACTTATGGTGTTGATTTTAATCAAGCATTGGAAAATCTCAAGAGAGTCCTACAAGGATGTGAGGACCAAAACTTTTCCTTAAATAGTGAAAAGTGCTTCATGATGATTCAAGAGGGTGTAGTTCTTGGCCACTACATCTCCCACAAGGGAATTCAAGTAGATCCTGCAAAAAATGAGGTAATCACAAATCTGCCTATACCTAAAAAAAAAAAGGATGTTAGGAGTTTCTTGGGTCATGCAGGATATTATAGGTGATTCATCAAGGATTTTAGCAAGGTATCAGCACCATTGTATACCCTTCTCACTAAAGATGTTGAATTTTAGTGGATTGAAGCTTATGACAAGGAATTTTCTAACTTGAAGGAAGCTTTGACTCATGCTCCTATACTCAAGGGACCCAATTGGGAGTTCCTTTCCACATCCACATTGATGCATCAAATTATTTCATAGGAGCAGTCATAGGATAGAAAAAAGGAGCTGTTGAAAATGCTATTTACTTTGTCAGCAAAAATTTGCAAGGAGTTGAATTCAATTATATAGTGATAGAGAAAGAGATGTTGGTAGTAATCTATGCACTGAACAAATTCAAACATTATATAACAAGCTACCAAATCTTTGTGCACACTGATCATGCAACCATTAGATATCTCATGAATAAACCTTTGATCATAGGTAGATTGGCAAGATGGTTATTATTGATGCAGGAGTTTGATATAATCATTGTGGATAAGCCAGGGAAGGCTAATGTTGTAGTTTTTCTTTCAAGACTAACTACATCAGAAGATAATCATCCCATAGATGACTTTTTTCCTAATGAGCATCTATTCTCTCTCAATGTACAAATACCTTGGTATGCTGACATAGACAATTACTTGGTTATAGGTAGAGTTCCTTCTCACTTCTCCCTAAAAGAGAAAAGGGTATTCATTGAAAAAAAATTCCTTTCTCTTGGATTTTTGGATGTTTGTTTTATACTGGACCTAACCATGTCATGAGAAGATGAGACATGAAATTTTGCACACATGTCACAACAAGCCATGTGGAGGAAACTTTGCAACCAAGAGGACAACAATGAAGATTTTGAAAATAGGATATTACTGGCCAACACTCCATAAGGATGGAGGAAGGTATACCAAAAAATGTGATAGATGTCAAAGAATGGGTAGACCAACCAGATCTGATGAGATGCCACTTTTCCCTCAGGTAGTAATCACTCCCTTTGACAAGTGGGGATTGGATTTTGTGGGACCAATTGACCCTCCATCAAATGGTAAGTTTTATACACTAGTACGCACTAATTATGTAACAAAATGGGTAGAAGTTAAGGTCATGAAACATGCAAGAGATAACAAAGTTGCAAAATTTCTTTATGAAGAGATTTTCACAAGATATGGAGTCCCAAGAGAAATAGTGACTGATCAAGGGGCACAATTCACATCAACCCTTGTTGCAGCACTAGTTAGTGAGTATAACATAAGGCATAGTAAGTCTACTCCTTATCACCCCCAGGCTAATGGCCAAGTTGAGGTGACCAATAGAGAAATTGAAGCCATTCTAACTAAAATAGTAGTTGTTCATAGAAAGGATTGGGAAAATAGATTACCAAAAGCGTTTTGGGCCTATAGGACAACCTAGAAAACAACTACAAGATTCACCCCATTTGAATTTTTGTATGGAAAGACAACTATGATGCCAGTTGAATTTGAACATAAGACTTTGTGAACTGCAGTGGATTTAGGGATGGATATTTCTAAGGAACAAAGAGAAAGAATCATGCAGCTAAATGTTTTGGATGACATAAGAAGAGAAGCCCTGCAACATACAAAAGTAGTGTAGAATCAGAGAATCAAGTGGCCTGAAAAATTTATCAAGGATAAGGAATTCCAGCTAGGAGATTTGGCCTTGCTCTATGACTCAAGATACTAGGACAATGCAGAAAAATTATAGACAAGGTGGCTAGGACAATACGAAGTTGCCGAGGTCTTTCCTAATGGAGCTACTCATCTCACCACCATTGACCCTGTTAGGTTCAAATCACTTGTAAATGGTCATCACCTCAAATTATATCACAAGCTAGCTTCCAAAGAAGAGTTCCTATAGCAATTCACCCAGCATTCAACACCCGAGCTTCCTGCAGCCGAAGGAAATGGACATAGTGTCCTTCCTTCTGGCTAATTAAGGTACGCAATTTTCATAATAAATAATTTCACTTGTGTGGAAGTCCATTTCTTCGTCAACCACCCATCCACCCATCCATCACCACCTTTCTCTCTCTTCCATCACTTCATTCCACCTCACCTCACTTTTACTTCATTAATTGCTCAATTTATTTCTCTATAAGGTGAGTGGTACTTTCTACACGATCTTTGTGGAAAATCTTCCAGACATTCAGGTATGTGCACATTAATTTCCATCTTTAATCATCTTTTAAGTGTGTTCATTTAATCATTGTACATTAGTATAGACATTTGCATAAAATGCCATCATTCCCTGTTGCATCACCACTCCCATCTTGCATGTGTGGACACATGTCCAAATTTAGGTTGGGGTGAGGAGAATGGAAAAGATGCAAATATTTTTTGAATTTATTGCCCATGTGTCAAACCATATTAGGTTGCATCAAAAATTTAAAAATGAGATGATTTGAAATCCAAGTGAAAGGACAACTTGCATGCGTGAAGTGACAATAACTGTAGCTACTATTTCTTCCTATCATAATTCTCCTTTATCACTCCTTTTCTTGCCATTATTGCCCCTATCATAATCTTGAGTTGTAAGAAAAATGGTGAAGCAAAAGAAAGGAAATTCAGTTGACACTAGCACTAGAATTTAGTAGGTTGGTCCTAGAATTTAGCAGACACTATAGGGAAGTGCATTTTATTTTCAAACTGGAATTGCAAGAAAGAAGGGGATTGCAAGAAAAGAAGTTGCAGAGCATTTGTTTGATTGCAGACAATGGGAGGTGGGTTAATTCGAAACAAACCCATGGTGCATGATACTTTACTGTAGGATGCACAATGCCTAGCCGAATTTCAAAACTGTGGATGGATAAGTTACTTTTTGAAGTTGGGTGGTTTTGATGAAGGAATTGTCCTCAAATTTTCCCAGACATTTTTAGAAGGAAAAGCCACAGTAAAAGGGTTAGAATTTGTGGCAATAGGGGAAATAATTGTAGAGGTTACAGGGTTACCTACTAATGGTGAAAATTACCCTGCTTCCGAAGACACCAGGTCAGCCAGGGCTGAATTCACAAAGCCAAATGACCCCCCATTGAGCATAGATAAACAGGGTGCAAATAGAATGTCTCTACTCGAGCCGTGGAAGCAGATAGTTGTGTATGTTATCAAATACATCACTTGTGAGGGTCGCCTGTCAAATTTGCACTCTGTGCACTTCAAAATTTTGAATCACATGAGGCAAGGGAGGAGGATGAATGTTCCCAACATGTACAATCTTCTCTCAATCATGGCAGCCGAGACCCAAAAAGGTAGGAAAAATTGTGTTTCCCACCATTGCTTGATTAAATTTCTAGTTGAAAAGTCTTCGCATGATGTATCTAGAATGACTTGGGAAGAGTTTATCAATGTTGATCAAAATTATCATCGGGAAGAGTTTGTCAATGTTAAGCACTTGCCACCTAGGGCTATACCTCAATCCCATAGGTCTGGTAGGAGAGTAAGCATGGCTGAAGCCATTCCTAGTGCTTCAACTTCTGGTGTTGGCTCTAGTGTGAATCCTCCTGTAGTAGAAGAATCCATAGAAATTAGTTCTTCTGAAACAGAGCACTCAGAAAAAGAAAGCTCTTCTTCCTTGGATTTTGATGATGAAGTTCCACTTGAAACCCTCATGAAAACTAGGGCACAATAGAGAGGGGTAGAAATGAGAAAAGGGAAGGCCAAAACATATCTTGGAGAAATAAATGTGCCAAGTTCTAAGAAGAGGAAGGCTAATACTATTCATCCTGCAGCCAAAGGAAAACATGAGAGACCTAGGAAATCAAGACCAGTCAGGCTTGCAATTGGTACGCCTCTACAGAAAATCCCTAAACCTAGTGAGACCTCACATGAGGACCTTGAAGCTATAATGGAGTAGGAGAATGTTGAAGAAGAAGAAGACATTTAAGAGAGAAGCAAATATAACACTGGCCGATCTTGCTAATACTGCAGAGGAGTTTGAGGAAAATCAGGATTTCCTACAGCATGAGCAGGAAGTCCTACAACAAGAATTCCTATAGCAATAGCCTGAACTAGAGAAGGAGTTCTTGCAGCCAGAACAAGGACAAGAACAAGAGTCCATACAACAAAAGAAAGAATAAATAGCACCTTTACAACCAGAGATAATTGGACAACCTGAGTCCATGCATATAGTGCCATATGAGAAGCCGCCATCAACAAAAAGACTGGTAGGAATTCATAATCCTCCTAATTTTATAGTACATGCAACAATTTTGAATTTATGGAGAGAAGTACAAAGAAGGGAGGAAGACTGAAAAAATGAAAAATGGAAATTGAAGGAGGAAATTCAAAAGAGGGATGAAGAAATTGAAGATAAGGATGCAAAAATTGCCACCCTGAAGCAGAGGGTGGATGATATGGCAACTTTGGTGCCAAAGATTATTGAATGCAGAGATCCTCCAAGGGTCCATGCTCTACTCCTAAAAGAGAAGTATCTCTCTTTTAATATGTCAAGACTTGCCTTAGGTTTGAATCCTTCTATTGGCACCCCCATGGAATTCTTTAATGCTTATAGGATTGCCTCACCTGAAATGAAGAATTTGCTATGTGAATTTTATTTACATAATTATGTTGTCACAAAAGATCATGATTGGATTCCATTATTGTATGTTGAGGATATTCAATTGAGAGCATTTATGTATTTGGTACAAAATGAGATTAGTTGGGGACAACAACATGGAGCTTATAAGAAAATAGAGTATGATATCCCTCTACCCGTTAGGGCTGAGTCAAGCAACCCAAGGGATAGTTACATAGAATGGTATAACATGCTTCTCAGACCTAGTTATGGCAACAAGATTATGCATTGGATTGAAGTAGTTTATAGTGAATATGAGGTAAAAATAGTAGCAAAGGAGGAAACCATGAGAAAATACCTATCACAGAGATGGAATAGTCTAATTGATGAACTGAAATAGGTTGAGCCCCATTCCATCCACAATTATGTTGTAGCATTAAAAAGAATTGAGAGGTATATTGAGATTCAGAGAACACAGGGACGACATTAGCTTCCCCTGACTTTTCAGCCACCCATGCTCATGTGGCCTATGCCAAACTTCAGATTTTACCAAAATGACATTGTTGGAGAAAGACAGAGATGAAACAGGTTTGATAGATTGGTAGGATTCTATTGGGACCCTGACTGACGTACTCCATCCACTAATGTCAGACAACTCTCAGTTGCAAATTTTAGAGCTTTGACCGAGCAGAAGAACAACTCTTCCCCTGCTAGAGGACCAACAAAATGTTAGGTTAAGGGGAGTGATGAGCCTAGTTTTTGGTCTAATTCTGGGTAGAATCTATAGTCTATTTGTTCATAGACATCATGGAATTTAATGTTAAAAGTTGGTATTTGCATAATGTTTCTCTCAAACCTTTGACATTTGATATTATCCTATCTTTGCAAGATTTAATGATATTTGGCATGATATGTGAACTATCTATATTGATTTTGCATGTGGTTATTGAATGTTTCTTAAGGTGGTTATAGATGTGTAGTTATTATGTGTACTGACCTTGCCATGTAGATTTAATATGCTAAGTTGAGGAAGACACCACTAGCTGGGCATGCACCATAACATCAAGAAAAGGAATCACTCCAAGTCAAAGAAGGTTGATGACGGAAGATTATCCATGCAGTCGAGTGTAACTTTCTTGTTGTAGTGGAATTTAATGATCGAGCATGCACATGCATTACTAATGTGCTAAGTCTGTGTCTAACTTGCATGTCTGACTAGATTCCATGCATGCATAACCACCATCGCTCCACTTTCCTTATTTTCCCTAATTGGCATCCTCCCATTTGTGGAGTTGACTACCTTGTTTAGTTGTTAGCATAAATAATAATATGATGCTCATTCCTCAAGGATAGCGAGAGGAAGAGGTTGCATGATTTGATATTGTACTCTAGTTTTGATATATTACTCTTTGTATGTATGATTTACAATGAATGAAATAAAGTTCTGAGTTCTTGTTAGTTTAGAGGATACTTATCCAAGGGGGCCCACTTGGTGAGTAATCCATCTTATTAATTTAGTATTAGTTTAGTATTACTTGTTCTTTAGTACTTAGTTAGAAATATGGCATTGACTATTTCTATAGCCACTAGAAGTTCATTCTGTGTCTGTACCTATAGCCAAAGAAGATAGAGTAGTTTCCTATTTTTGCTCAGATCTTTATTCTTGTTATGCATTTCAGCTTAGCAATAGTTGTTGGTCGATGTTCAACATTTGTTTTATTCCTTTCCCAGAAATTTACTTCCAGTATTGTGTGTTTCTTAGCTATAGATTAGAAATGGCTACTTAAGATTTCCTAGTGCACATACTATGTTGGCCCATTTCAAGTTCATGTCCCTAGGTTAACAATTTAAATGCACCTTCATGATGATTGAGATAGCTATTTAGGTTAGATTTCCAATCTCTGAGTCATGACTGTAAAGGCTTAGTTATTAAAATCATTGTAGGAGGCCAACACCCTATATCCTCAACCTTGAACAATATCCCTTAACCCTCAAACCTATAACTTAAACTCTAAACCCTACACCCTCAAGCCTCATCTCTATACTATATACCCTCAACATTATACCCTAAACCTTGAACATTAGCCCTCAACCCTATACTTGAATGCTAGACCTTATACTCTCAACTCTTAACCCTGTACCTTATACCCCTAAAGTCTACATCCTAAACCCTATAC
Organism: Sequoia sempervirens; assembly: GCA_007258455.2. Classification (NCBI taxonomy): domain Eukaryota; kingdom Viridiplantae; phylum Streptophyta; class Pinopsida; order Cupressales; family Cupressaceae; genus Sequoia; species Sequoia sempervirens. The sequence goes on along the minus strand of VDFB02252616.1, from coordinate 223,963,137 downwards.
CTAGTATCCTAAACCCTAATCCCTATATCATATACACTTAACCTTATATCCTCAATCCAAAAAATTATCCCTCTAATATAAACCCTAAAACCTACATTCAACCTTGTCCCCTAAAACCTAAACCCTAAACCCGATATCCTCAAACCTATATCCAATATTATAAACCCTAATATGCATACCCTATACACTTAACCCTAAACCAAACGCTATTCGTCAATCCTCAACCCTATACCTTAAACCATAAACCCTACACAATCAACCCTCATCTTTATACCCTCAACCTTATACCCTAAACCTTGAACATTATCCCTCATCCCTCAACCTATACCCAATATCCTAAACCCTAATCCCTATACCTTATACACTTAACCCTATACCCTTATGGTGTAGGAAAAAGTATCCCTTTTTCACACTTAATTTGGAGATAATTAATTAATAAAATGAGTTGAATGATGCCTTAATTTAGTGTTGTAATATTCTTTTCATATTCACATTAAGTTTAGAGCCCTTTTAATTATAATGGACTTAATTGTGCCTTGTTTTTAGTGTTGTAAGGTGTACCTTTAGACTTTCACACTAATCTAGGCCTGTATTAATTAATTAAGGTTAATTTTCCTTAATTGGCCCCTTTAATTCAAATCCAAGCCTAATTAATTGCAAATTCTGATGGATAAAACTCGACATTCATAAATGCAATAACATTATGTTTAACATTGGGTAATGAGTGTCCTAGGGAAGTGGCCTAGGACCCATTCACCATAGGGCTAGTGGGTCCTCACTTGTTCCTAGGACCTAAATTTGAATTATGTTTTTGGCAAATTTTTAGTGATTTCAAATCTACAATTCAATGTCGGCTTGTGATATTAAAATTTTAGGAATTAATTTTAAGATATGTATAAATATGAGGTCATTTCACTATTGAACAAGACAACTGAGAGGGGGGTGAATTAGTTGTAGCAATTTTAACCTTTAAAACTTTTACCAAAAGTTAGATCAATAACCATTCACAAATCCTTTACTCTGCTAGTGTGATTAATCATTAAGTGTAGAAGAAAAAATAGAAAGAAGTAAAACCATACACACAATAACACCAAATTTATGTGGAAAACCAAATGAGGGAAAAACACGGTGAGGATTAGATCACAATATAAAGAATTCCAAAATTGAATACAAAGGCTCATTATCGAAGAGGCTCACTACCAAGACATGACTTACTTGTCCAAAATAGGACTCATTGCCCGAAGGGCTCACTGCCACAGAATTTCAGAGAAGATAGAAGAGGATTGTCACAAAGAGAAAACTATCTCAATGAAACAAATATTTCCACCACAATTCACTCACACACTTGTAGACACACATGAAAATATGTGGAATACCTTCAACTCACTGCCTTTGAAACCCTAATAGGAAATTCACACTACACTGCTCAAATTCACATGACACACACTCGTTTGTTGGAAGAATGAAGAAGAATGGCCATATTTACAATTTTTTGTTATCATTGATGTCACCACGTTGTGATTGCAAGTCTAAGTCAGTGCTTGATCCGGTATTTTGGTCTGGTATCTGAATTGGTATTCAAGTTGCCCCCTCCAATATTCTATTCTGCAATCCTTTGCAGTTGATTATTATTGCTTGCAGTTTTGGGAAATAGTTTATGATTGCTAAAAGCATATATGTTTAGAATCTCTTGTGCTTCATTTCTTCTATGGTGTATCGACATTATTCTATTGATTACCTTTTGCAATTAAGTCTATTTCTGGCTGACTTCTTGGATAAGTCGTGATATGGTGAATTAATTTTTCTTATGCGGATATATGTGCTACCTATCTTAGGTCCATGCTGACATGATGTAGCGTGTTGGACATTTGGATTGTCTTTTGGAAATATTGTGAATACTTGTAGGTGAAAAGTTGGTAATTTTTTATAAAAAAGGAAATGCATCTAATTAGGCCGACCTAATTGATGCTTGTGAATGAATTGAGTATATATATTGGACATGGTTGAAGATTAAAATGTGTAATTGATGAGGCAATCGTGAATGTGAAGTTGAAGAAGAGAGAAAATGATGAAGTGTGTTAAGTCTGTCTATTGAGCATCACCTGAATTGTATCAACACTTGTTAGGTACACTCTTTTTAGTTCATTTTGGTTGTGAAGTTGATTTTTTTTTTGTATATCCTTTTGTAGGCAGTGATCCTCCTTGTAAGTAGTGAGCTTTTGTATCCAGAAAGTGAGTCCTTTCAGGTCAGTGAGCCTTATACATTAGATTTTGGAACTACTTTATATTGTGATTTAATCCTCACCATGGTTTTTCCACATTAAATTTGGTGTTCAGTGTGTTGATTTTACTTTCTATTTTCTACATTTCATGCTCATGCTTAATAACAAAATTGTGTAGTTGTGAAATTTATAAGTGTTGAAGTTTTTAGTTTAAATTTGGTGACAATTGATTCACCCCCCTCTCAGTTTTCCTACACCTTTTAACATATTTCACATATATCTCACATCAATCTTGCATCTATCTTGCTTTTCATCAACATCTCAGCGTATATTTATACCGTCTTCAACCTTGAAACTCATCCAAGGTCATCCATACATCATTTGTATTTACAAATTCAAATTAGGTTGGTACCAAAACATTCTATGGTGTAATTAAAATGAGGGCGACCCAAACATACACTTAATTGAGGACTTAAATATGTCCCAACACCCCTCAACATGCTTCCATGAAATTTGTAAGTATTGTTTAACACAAGGTCAACCAACACTAGTGTAAAACACATAAAACAATTAAGCACATGTAACCTTAACTCGATCCAATCTTTTTAGACAACAAATTTACTTGAACAAACCTCATCAGCTTACTCTTAGAACAGAAGTCATGAAACCAAATACAGAGAAATTCGTAGCAACTAAATTTCTCTTGGACCTTAGCTAGACACACCAAACTGCATAGACACAACTAGTGAAGATATCTTGCACTACAAAATAATCTAGAGAACCAAATTCTAGATACAACTACCAACACGCATTAATAATATGTCATGAACTCATAGGAATAGAAAATATAAAGCACATCCTGGAACACGTCTCTACACACATAGAATACTTGCAAACTTTCTTTATTACAATTTTCTCAATATCCTCAAAATATACAACCAAAATCCAACTTCCATGACAATAGCAACTAGTTGATAACCGGTTAACTAGTTGAAATCAATGACAACACCTTCATATTTACAACAATATCCCCCTTTGTCATTGATGGCAACACATGATGTGAAAAACCATCAAAGACAACACAACAACTCTAAAACATCAATCTCCAAAATGCTTTCTCCCCCTTACTTTTATTTCACATGATACTTTCTCCCCCTTTGACATCAATGACAAAGTCAAAATATATTTTATATTGCTTTCCTCTTTGGCATTAAGAACATTACAGATAGAATTCTCCCCCTAGGAGTACACTAAATGACTCCACAATGACAACACATGACACTACTCCCCATGAAAGGTGTCCACCAAACATTAGTCCGTGAAAGAAGATAGATCCATAGATCCACTAGACTGATGCATCTCCATGTGCATCTAGTTCAAGAAAGGAGGTATAATAACCCCTAACTTCTCCTGGATATACTCAAAATTATCTTTAGGAAGAGCCTTAGTAAATATGTCAACAATCTGATCCTTTGTAGGTATATACTCAAGCTTTACCTCATTCTCCACAACCTTCTCTCTCAAAAAGTGATACCTATTGATATGTGATTTATCCTTAAGAGAATCACTAGATTCTTTGAAATATTAATTGCACTTGTATTATCATAGAAAATAGAAATGGGACATTACTCGATATCCTTTAATGTTTGTCTCATCCAAAAAAATTGTGTACAATAGGATGCGGTAGTAATATACTCAACCTCTTCAATGGATAAGGAAACTAAATCTTGTTTTTTACTTAACCATGACACCAATCTACAACCAAGAAAGAATGCACCACCACTTGTACTTTTTATGTCATCAATACAACCTGGCCAATCTACATATGTATAAGCACTTAGAGTAAAATGAATATCCCTAGGACACCATAAGCCATAATCCAAAGTCCCATTTAGATATCTAAATATCTTGTTAACAAATAATATGTGTTTCTTTTTTTAGGGTCTTCTTGAAATCTAGCCACAAGACAAACTGCATGCATGATATCTAGTTTGGTAGTAGTTAAATAAAACAGTCCTCCAATCATACATATGTACTTACTTTGATCATCCTTAGGTGAATCATCATCTTTACTCAATTTTCAGCCAGTCACCATAGAAGTGCATACCGGTTTGGAACCATCCATCCCAAACTTCTTCAACATTTCTTTTACATACTTTGACTGTGAATTAAAATTCTCTTTTTCTGTTTGATTGATTTGCATCCCAAGAAATAAATCCATCTCACCAAACATAGACATCTCAAACTCTTTTTGCATTTCTTCAGCAAACATCTTGCAAATAGTTTCATTTCCTTGAAAGATAATATCATCAACATATACAACTACTATCAAGATTTTGTCATTTTCAATTTTGAAATAAAGATTTCTATTTGTCGTACCTTTGTTGAAACCTTGTTGAATCAAATATTTGTCCAACCTTGCATACCAAGCTCTAGCAGATTGCTTCAATCCATATAAATCCTTCTTTAATTTACAGACCATGTCCAGTTGATCTGACAACTGAAATCCTTCCAGTTGTTCCATGTAAACTTCTTCTTCTAGCTCACCATTCAGAAATGTAGACTTCACATCCATCTGATAAACTTTAAAATCCTTATGAGCAACAAGTGATAAAAAAATTATAATAACTTCCATCCTAGCCATTGGAGAAAATGTATTTTGAAAAATCTATACCTTATACTTGTGAGTAACCCTTACACACAAGCCTTGCCTTATTTCTGATCACATCTCCATTCTCATTTAGCTTGTTTCTAAATACCCATTTTGATCCAATTGTGCTTTTATTTTCCAGTCTAGGAACCAATTCCTAGGTTTTATTTTTCTCAATCTACATAAGTTCCTCTTCCATTGCTCTCATCCAATGCTTATCTTTACATGCTTCACTCGCTTTCTTAGGTTCAACTTTAGATAGTAAAACAAGATTTATTTTAGTAGCAGCAAGAACTCTACTTCTTGTCAATACTCCTTTTCTCTTGTCTCTGATGATTTGATCTTCTGAATGATTCTTTTACATATATTTAGGTGTCTTCAGGGACACCACTGGAGCTTCTTCCTCATTCTACTTTTCTTTTTCTTCAACAACTTCTTCTACTTGTTTGCAATTAGGTTCATCTGATACATATCCGTCAACTTCAATTGAATTCTTCAATGCTTCATTAACCTTGAAATTTGTGCTTTCTACAATCTTTCTTAGCCTTGTATTTTATCATCTATAAGCTTTTCTTCTAAGGGAGTATCCAAGGAAAATACCCTCATCATATCTTGCATAAAACTTTCCTAAATTTTCTTCATCTCTTCTGATATAACATCTGCTTCCAAATACCTTGAAATACTTTATAGTAGGAATCTTTCCATACCACAATTCATAGGGAGTCTTAGTACTATTAGATTTTTCTTGAACTTTGTTAAACATATAAAAAATAGTATGAATTGCTTCTCTCTAGTAAACTTTTGGTAGAACTTCCATAGTAATCATTGATCTAGCAACTTCTTGAATTGTTTTGTTCTTTCTTTCAACAACTCCATTCTACTGCAGAGTTCTCGAAGTGCAGACAACTATATTTTTATTCCATGTGCTTCACAAAAAAGGTTAAACTCATTGGATGTGAATTATCCACCTCTATCGGACCTTAAGCATTTGATTTTCATATCCATTTCATTTTAAACCATAGCTTTGAATTGTTTGAATTTTTCTAATGCATAAAATTTTTCTCTAAGAAAAGTAACCCATGTGAATCTAGAGTAATCATTAATCAAAAACATAAAATACCTGTTACCTTGTAGACTTCTCACCCTTGTAGGACCACAAAGATCTATGTGAATCCAATCTAGTAGTCTGGAAGTAGATTGTTCCTTTGACCTAAAGTTGTTTCTAGCTCTTTTTCAAAATTGACAATCCCTTGCAAATAACATTAATAGGTTTTGTAATCCTTGGTAAATCTCTCATAGATTGTACAACACTGATTCTCACCATATTATTAAAATTCATATGACACATCCTCCAGTTCCATAACCAACTATCATTAATTTGAGATAAAGCAATGTCCATCTACACCCTTAAGTTGATAAATATTTCCTTCAGACTTCTTTCCAACAACAATCACTATTCCAGATCCTTTCCTTATCTCACATTTCTCATCCTTAAACACAATATTATATCCTTTACTACATGTCTTTCCAACACTCAAAATATTATACCTTAAACCCTTAACATAGTATAGATCATCAGTATTATGCTTGCCATCAAAGCTGATTGAACCTATTCCACAAATATTAGCACCAGTATCATCTCCAAACTTAACTAAGCCTCCATCATATTTTTCAAGTTTAACACACTTACTTTTGTCACTGGTCATGTGATATGGAAAACCACTATCAACAACCCAATAGTTCTTTTCTTGTTTAGCATGAAGAGAAGAGATCACAGTATTTTTAACTTTCTCCAGAGCACTTTCCTTCACAAATCTTTTAGTATTAGTAGGAATAGATTCATCTTTTATAGCTAAGAACTAGCATTCATTGTCATCAAAATCTCCATAATCAGACTCTTCACCAGAAATAGCAACATCTTCATTTACATAATATTCTCTCTTGATCATCTTTCCTTTGTTTTCTTTGCCTTCTCTTTGTTTATTCCTCATAGCTCTTTTAGGACATCTCAAAGCATAATGACTGATTCCTCCACAATTAAAACATTTGAAAGGTAACTTACCTTGATACTTATCGAAGCCTTTTTTCATTCTTCTTACAAAGTTAGCTTACACTTCATCAAATTTTTCTTCATCCGGATCTTCAAATTTTGTAGCCTTGAAATTAGTTTATGTCTTTGACTATTTCTCAATCTAGGCTTTCTCATTTCAGATGAGGTTAGATTACCCAACAACTAATCCTTAGTATAGGTATTATAATATACAAATTCATTAATAATAGATACCTTTTCACTATATGTATTAGGGAGAGTTTTGAGAATCTTCTTCACTATCCTAGATTCATCCACTATTGCACCAAGTCCTCGCATTCCACCTACTAGTTCATCCACTCTTTGTACATACGATTTAATGTTCTCATCTTCAGACATTTATAGGATCTAAAAAATTTCGTTCAAATTCTACAACTTTGCTTCTTTAACCTTTTCATATCCTTCATGAATCTTTTCCAATGCATCCCAAACCTCTTGAGCAGTATTCATATTTATAATTTTAATTAATTTAGAATGTGAAAGACTATTCTTCAGAATAATTTTTTCCTTATTATTTGCTTCATGCACCTTGATCTCATCAACAGTACTTGAACCATTATTCGGAGCCGTGTATGGATTTTTATAAGCTTTATCAACATCATATCTATAGTATTCCAAATATCCTTCCATCTTTGCATTCTAGACAGTGTAGTCAGTGCCATCAAGTTACTTAAAACACTCAATAACTATCTTATTCTCCATCCCAGACCTTCCTTAAGTGGTTAAGCTCTTCTCCAAGGAACCAAGCTCTGATACCAATTTTTGAACAAGACAACTGAGAGGGGGGTGAATCAAGTGTAGCAACTTAAACCTTTAAAACTTTCACCGAAAGTGAGATCAATAACCATTCATAAATCCTTTACTCTACTAGTGTAATTAATCATTAAGTGAAAAATAAAAAATAGAAAGAAGTAAAACCATACACATAATAACACTAGATTTATGTGGAAAACCCAATGAGTGAAAAAACATGGTGAGGATTAGCTCACAATATAAACAATTCCAAAATTGAATACAAAGACTCACTGCCAAGATAGGACTTGTCCAAAACAAGAATCACTACCCAGAGGGCTCACCATCTAATAAGGGCTCACTTCCTAGAGGGATCACTACTATAGAATTACAAAGAAGATAGAAGAGGATTTCCACAAAGAGAAAACTATCTCAATGCAACAGATATTTCCACCACAATTTTCTCACACACTTGCAAACACACATGAAAAGATATTGAATGCCTTTAACTCATTGCCTTCAAAACCCTAACAAGAAATTCACATTGCACTGCTCAAATTTTCATCACACACACTCTTTCGTATCTACATCACAACAATATTGTATCTATCTTTCGTTTCATCAACATATCAACTTATATTTATGTCATCTTCAACCTTGAAACTCATCCAAGGTTGGCCATACATAATTTGTATTTACAAATTCAAATTAGGTCAGCACCAAAACATTCTATGGTAGAATTAGAATGAGGGCGATGTAAACATACACTTAATTGAGGACCTAAATAAGTCCCAACATGCCTCAACATGATTCCATAAAATTTGTAGGTAGTGTTTAACACAAGGTCAACCAACACTAGTGTAAAACGTATAAAAAAATTAAGCACAAACAACCTTAACTCGACCCAATCTTTTTAGATAATAAATTTCACTTGAACTCAACCTCATTAGCTTACTCTTAGAACTGCAAGTCTTGAAACCAAAGTATGGAGAAATCTAGAGCAATTACATTTCTCCTGAACCTTAGCCAAACACAACAAACTGCACAAACACAATTGGTGAAGATATCTCACACTGGGGTGATCCCACAATGTTGGTTTACAATTTTTGGGAGATTCTAATTTTTGCTGAAATCACATAATTTTAGAAAATATAATGATTTAAGCCTTAAAAAGTTCCATTTAAAGAATTCCAATTGAATAGGGTTTGATCAAACTACCTTAGATCAAACCCCCTTGGATAGAACCCTGCTAGTTTTAAACCATACCTATAATGGAGTCTCCTTT
>VDFB02252616.1:223761928-223954059 GCA_007258455.2 Sequoia sempervirens | reverse complement strand
ATATTTTGGATCTAAAACAAATTTTATTTTGTTTCCATGTAGATCTACTTTTTTTTTCTTCAATTCTCATCAAATTTCATTAAGATTTGAATAAGTTATGACCATTTTTGTGAGGGAAGGTCTGAACCCTACCTAGGGTTTAAAGTTTTGGGAAAATACAATAACTTTCATTTCCACCATTGGATCTTCATAAAAATTGAAGGAAAAGTCTATAACTATGTTTTATTGAACCTCACAAGAGATATTTACTTCATTATTTGGTTTTCAAAAGTTATTAATGACTATTCATTGCACTAAATTGTGGGCTGCCATAGTTATGTTTCCAATGTGATATACAATGCCTAATAGCATGTGTTATACAAAGATTGTTTTGGATTATTATTGAAGGTTTGTGAGCTGTGTTGTTGAATCATCCTAGCTATGCATCAATAGGCAAGCAAGGTGTGTTATGCTTTATGGTGTTGAATTTAGATTTTCGAGCTTCATAAGGCTTAACAAGCTGCCTTATGCTAAACACTTATGAACAATAATGCTAGTAATTTTTTTTTTGTTCAAATGGATTTTTATTAGTTCATGTAAGGTCTTATTCTTAGGGAACATCATGCCTAATGTCTCCAAGAGAGGACAAGTCAAGAGTAAAAGATTCAAAACTTAGGGAATGCAATGTGTCACAACACTACTAAGAGGAAAGTTGTATGCTAAGAGATATCACACTCTTGGAGAACATAAAACCAAATGACACCACCAATAAAAGGACACATCACAAGAATAAATAAAATCACACCATGAAACATAAGAAATGTCGAAAGATATTATCAATGTATTCCCCCACTTTAAAGTGGTTGCTAACACCATTTTTGTGAGAAATTGATTTAAAGTAGCCAATGTTCAATCCTAAGACATGAGAGCTTATTCAAAAAGCCCTATGCCAAGTCATATGTTTCCGAAATGAAGCTATGTTTTGAAAAATGAAGGAGGGGTTACCCTTAAAAATACATAAGGGATCTATAGATTTTGGGTTAGTATATTTTTTCTACAATGTTGTTATAAAGTTCAGAAATGTCATCATTCCCCAAATACTCATAGAACTAGAAGAATAACACAAAGAGCAAAAAAAAGAAAAATTATTTTGGGTCAACATGGAAGAGACCTAAATTTCTTGATGCCTTAAGTCATCCCCAAAAGGAAAACACAAGAAAAGTGAAAAAGATAAATGTTTAAAACATAGAGAAGAATGTAAGTACAAATAGAGGAATGCACAAAAAGAGAGAGAGATACATCAAATAGAACAGTTCAAGGGATCACATTACACATATGCAATCACATAAAGAAACATAAAAAAGAAAAGAAAGCAAAATACTAGTAAGGCACATGTGAGTCAACCTATAGTAGGTCATCTGCATCCCAATCTTGATTAGTATATATAGAAGGAAGACAACTAGCTAAAGGGAAAATATCAAGTGTTGAACTAGGACATGCACCAAGTTCAACACTCTTTTTAGGAGAATTTTCATTTAAGCTCATAGAAGAGGAGAAAAATATCAAATCATTATGCACTTGTTCATCAATATTTGTAATGTCAATATTATCATCTAAATTAATCACAATGGGAGGTCTAATGATAATATCCATAGAACTTTGTTCATTTTTACGTTACGACGAGGGAAAAGATACATCATGCCTTGTAGGAGATAAGTTCAGATTTTTATTTTCTATGTTGCTATTTTATTCTTTAGTTTGTATCATACAAGCAATAGCACAACATCTATGCCTACACTCTCTAGCATTTAAGTTTCTTCTCAATCTGTTGTCAATTTGTGATTGTGTAGGAGCAGTTTTGTTAACCATAGGTTTCTTAACTTCCCTTAAGGGAGGAATGAAAGGAACCATGGGAGGTTGCTCAACTACTTTCTCTTTATCTTTGTAAACTTGTTTGATTTTAGGAGGCACAACGAGATTATTTTGATTGTCTTGTGGTTTCTTATATGAAATGGTAGGAGGATTTGTAATAGGTTGCTTTTGGATGTTTGGGAGGGATTTTGGTTCAATTATGTTTTCATCAAGGATGGGTGGCTCTATCATAGTCTGAGGCATATTTCTAAGGGATAATTATGCTATGCACTTTGCCTTAAGCTTTTTATATGATTTGAAAAAGAAGTCTTCATGGGGTCTAATATGTTTAATAGGCCTAGGCCAAAAGAAATCCAATGAAAAGTTCCAACGAGAAGACATAGGATTAAATCCACTATGGTGCACAATAAAGATCTCATTGCCAAAGGGAAACTAAAAATTTATGCACAACCAATGGGACGACATTCATGGAGCGAAGCGATGGATAACCTAACTTCACATGAAATTTGTTTGATGAAGGGATGCTACTAAATGATACATTTAATGTTTTTGATCCAAATTTTAGAGGGAGATTTATTGAGCCAAGCCCAGGGAGAGAAAAACCATTATGAATTTTTATCCATTCTTTTGGTCTTTCATATGTATCTTGATAAATTTCATCCACAAATAGGAATTATTTAGTGATCACAATCTCTACACAAACGAGATCAATTAATATCCCATTGGTAGGATTGTCATTGATTCTGCCAGCTATGTAAAGAGGACCATTGGGTGCATGTTTGATTGTCTTTTTGTGAGAAATCAATATTAACGGGAATTTTGGTTTGGCTCGTATGAGGTTTAGCTTCAATAAATGTCACTACTCCAACCACTTCGTCCATATTTTCATCTCTTATGTTTTCATCATTTGTGTCAACATTCATCACATCATTCTTTGTTTCACTAGCTTTAACAAATGAAATAGTCTGTTTCGGCATGGGATTGGTAAATATTTGTAATTTTTTGTTAGGAGGAGCTACAAACTTATTACCTTGATCATTCACACCTCCAATTTGAAGTCGATTAGAATCAATTAGGTCATACACAAGATTTTAAGATGGTTACAATATTCCATATCATGTCCATTTTGTTGGTGGTAATGGAAATAAGCATTTCATCTATAGTTTGAGGGTAATGGTTTATTAGGATTAAGAGCTTTGACAAGACGTAAGGGAATCATATTGTCCATGAGCTGCAATATGATATTATGAAGGGTTTCGGTTAAAGGGGTAAACTGTTTATTCCTATCCCCAAAGGAAAAAGGATGTGTCAGCTTTATAGCAACCACTTGTTTATCAAATTGTTCATTTTTTTGAGGTGAATTGAGTTGTAAAAAGCCCCTATTCTATTTCTTGAAAGGTTGATAACTATTTTTAGGTGCGGATTTAGAATTTTCATGATGGCTAGGTGGATTTTTCACATCATGACTTCTAACAGAATTCTGGTAATCATGAAGGGTTGTGCATAACTATGTGAAGGAGGGAAATCTCATCATCTAAAGCTTAGTTTGAATTTTTCCTTGAAAGTTGGAAATAAACATTCTTTGAAGGTATGCATCAAGAATCTTAATGATTACTTGTGAATAAAGCATTTGATATCATGTTATGAAATCGGTGAATTTCTCATCATCCTTTTGTCTACATTTCATTAGGCCAGCTAAAGTAATCTTGGGACCCATATGAATTTGGAAGTGGTTGTAAAAGGAATCAATAAGTTCATTGAATGATCGGATTGAATTATTCGGTAAGGAGAAAAATCACTATAAAGAAATATCTTTCAAGGATCTAGGGAAAATCTTAGCCAAGATCTTATCTTAAAAAATAAAATCACTACATAGGATTGTGTAAGCGGAAACATGGCTAACAGGATCTCCTTTCCCACCATATTTCTCAAATATAGGAACCTTTATACCTTGTGGAATTTGTGTTCTCAATATCTCCAAGGATAACATATTGGTTTTGATGTATTGTGAAGTTTGTCCATTATTGCTTTGATTTAGGGTGGCGATTTGTTGTTGAAGGGGTATCATGTTTTGCAAAAGTGTGTTGATGATGGGATCATTGTTGGTATTATGAGATGGATGGGAATAAGGTGGAGTGTTGTATGTTTATAGAGGTCAAGTGAATTGTAGGCTTGTAAGGGGAGATGGTTGAGGAGATATGATATTTGAATGCACAAAGCTAGAAGGATTCCCAATGGAAATACCTAAGGAAGTATTCACATTTATATTAGGTTCAATGGTTGTGGTAACATGAGTACTAGTGTATGTAGGAATGGAGATGGGGATTGTGGAAGGAGGAATTAAAGTTCCACCTTGGCTTTGAGTATACCCTGTTGGTGTTTTTTCCAGCTAACCTTGGAATTCTCTAAAGGGTAGCCAACCCTTATGTTCAAAAATTGTCTGAAGTTAGTGGCCAACACAACAAATAGAGAATTTTGAGGTCTCTATTCCTACACTTTAGGCTCTATAGGACCAAGGAGGGTATTCCTTATTGTGTTCATTTGATATATCAACTTCTCAAGAACACTTCAATACAGATTCATTCCTATTTGAGGGAAAAACACTAAATTCACTAAAGATTTGACAGGTCTTCAAGAAAATTAATATCTATGTTGCTAGGAATGTGGGTGCATTTCAAACATACATTTCAAAATTGGAAAAATTTAATAGGTATTGTTCTGATTTTGAATCCATAGCTAGGTATATTACTTATTCACTTAATTGCATGAATTATTGATAAACAAGATAGTGCCTCATCAATTGGGTAAATGGAGTCAAATATGAAACAACCAGTAATACACTGATTATTCAATTCTGATATATATAGAATATCTTTGTAATGCCTTACAATCCAAAGACTCATATTACCCAAAAAATAACTTCTTACCAAATCCTTACAAATTCTCACACACCCATGACTTTTCCCAAGCATTCTAATTAACCCTTTGAGTTAAAGCAAGGAAATAAAGCCATACATCCAATTGAACCATTGATGATAGACAAATTTTTTTTGATGATTTCATTTATGATCTGTGAAAATGTACAAAAGGAGAGTATATGTTTTGGAATTTATAGTTGTTTTAATATCAGTAATCTATGTAAAACCATTTAAGACTATTACATACATAACCTATACCCAAGACAATTTCCTAGAAAATTCATCAAGCATTTTGCATTTTCATTTTTCCTTTCTATATTCAAATCCTGCCTAGAACATACTAGACTCAAAAATTCTATCAGAACCCCCTTACATTGAGCCATGAAATCCCTTTTATAGCACAAGGGAGCAACAAAGAATCTAGCTCAAATGTAATTACATTTCACGTTAATTTCAAACTTTATTTCATTAGGGTTAATTTCCTGAACCATTACATCTTTAATCATTCCTTTATCATGGTAAAAGAAAAAGGAAGAAAGATCACCAACCCATTCATCAAAATCGCCACACAATCCTTCCAAAAAGTGTAACCAAAATTGGCGCAATTACCAACATTGGAGTAACCACCATCACAATCAATGACATCAACCCACAAACTAGCACCAACAAAATGAACCAATAGAACTAGCCACTCAGAATCCTAATCACCACAACACCCAAAACCCAATACCAATAGAAGATGACACGAGTGTTACCTGACCTTGTCAGTTGTTGAGTAACCACCCTCACCAAGTCTTATGACAGAGAGTGGAGTTGCAATAATAACGGTCTCATTGTCTGAGTCACTATAATGCACCAAAAATGCAGGGCATTGGCTAGGGCCAGGGCCAGCTCCTCCCTCTTCAATTGAAGAACTACCTAAAATTAAAATAGGAGCAGAGGGCCTTGAAAAAACCCTAGGACCCATATAAGGTTTCATTAATTCTTTCACAAACACAAGCCCACTCTCTTTTATCCCGGCTGGTTTTTGTGACATAGTTTTGTTCCTTAGGGCATACATGCTCCTAACAACAACTTTCTCACAATTCCTGCATACACTTCTCCTTTTGTTTGGAACAATTGGCACCTTAGTTGGGAGGGGTTTATCCTTAGGTATGTATACAACTGGTTCTTGCATACTGAAGCTTCTAAAGCTCTAAAATGATGCATCAGGAGTACTTGGCTCGCTCATTTTTTAAGGATATAATAACAACCAGACCCAGTTATGCAACACAACACAAACCACAACTTCCAGGAAATTCACATGTATAAGAAACAAAAACACCCACAGACTCCAATCACAAAAAATAGTTGAATTGTAATAGAAATGCAACAAGCATACACACTTACATGCCAAAAGACGCCATGCCACCACCTTAGCATAACCTGGGCTTAAAACTTCCAGTACTTGCAACAATTAATTTTGTGCTCCAGTAATTCACAAATGATTTGATCAAACTACAACAAATCCTCATTAAATAGAGGAATTTAAGGCCAGTTGCAATTAATGGCCATCTTGGCTCACTCGTGTGAGAAAAAGGATCAATTACTGCATGTTACATTTCCACCGTTGATCGATGTGGATTTAAAACTCGATCAACGAGGCACATTAAGAGTCACCACTTGCTTTGTTGATTATACCAAGAAACAATGAGGATGTGCTTTAAAGCTTCCATGTATCTATTCACATCCTTACCCAATCATCCTTGACTTATCCGTTGTTGATCCTGTTGATTGTGGGAAAATCCTAACCACATCCTAGAATGCGTTTCCCATCTCTAGTTCACATTCCAATTTGAAACCTCATCAAGTAATGGCCTCAGAGCCAGTGATGAGATAACAACTCTTGATTTGACTATGGGAAAATCTTAGCCAAAGATCCTTGCTTCACTTCGCTTATCATGGGTTCCTTTTCTATCGAGCTTCCTCAACCGGTGATAAACCAAACCCACACAATGGGGAGGAAGTCCACCCATTGGTGATCATGGGGTTTCCTTTGAATGACAGACGACAACTGGTGATAGTGCAAGGGCCAATGATGGGTTAAGAAATTAACTACATCACTCATCACATGTTATCTTCCTATAGTGGCAATGAAACACACAGCTTGCGGTTGACCTTGGGACCGACGATGAATTAAGAGCTCAACCACATCGCTCATCACAGGTTACCCTGTGGTTGGGAAAACATAACATGTGACAAGTGATGAACCCATAATGATGGACTTAAATGGTGCTACGAAGGGAAGTACATCGCTCATCGCTTGATGAGCATGGGAATTTTAAACAAAACTCATGATAAACAATAGACCGCAAGAAACATACTTAAAAGGTTTGAAAGCACATGTGCAAATAAGTTGTTCATAAAGAAAGGGCCTTCCTAGGCATTGCGGGTGACTTGAATGATGGGGCCGGTCAAAATGATAGCGGGGTCCATGAAATGCCACATGATTTAAACAGTGACCTGGTGCATCCGGTCAATGAATGAATACAAGCTAACGAATGGATTAAGGGTATAAATGAGTCAAGCGATAAAACCATAAACCCTACTGATAGTGAGGAAGAAAAGGTCATAGGTTGGCAAATAGAACTAGTGGAATGATGAAATTTTAGGGTTCCACCAGTGGCTTCGACTGGGGATGTATACCTCTTGTAGGAATAGCAAGAATCTAGATCTATGGTTGAAGCAAACCATCACAAAGAATGAGCATGGTTATAGGGATATAGAATGTAACCTTCTTTTACCATAACAGAAACCTTCTCACCCATTTTCATTAGCTTCATTCTCTAGATTGGAGGCTCGACGACCTCCCAAAACTTAGAAGCAACTCTTTACTCTGTCAAATACCTTATTTTGTTTTGATATCAATGAATCAATATCAATATTGTGCATTTCTGGGCAACCAGTACCACCATGACTGACATCATCCACTCCACTTACCATGAAAATGTTCTACTCATTGTCATGTTGCATCATAAGCTCATCCAGATGAATTGGAAAGATAAAAATTTCATATTTCACTCGATCATAGATTATGACATTGCATTCAATTTGTTCATCAAATTGAAGATCTTCAAAAACACTCTGTTGTATGTCATGCCCAATTTCTCCTAAGGTATTTGAGGATTGAAACACAAATATAGGGGAATCTTCATTAGATGGAAGCAACTCCATGATAATATCGATAAGATGTGGAGCTTCTGCAAAAAAATCAAGTACAAATTCATACTGGCTAACATCATGCTTAATGTTTTTTGTACCCCTACTTGGTATCAAGGGAAAAGTCAAAAAACTTGGTATCAGGCTTACCTCCACTCCCTGCTATTTCAACTATATCATCATATCCTTCATATGTGCAAGTAACACTTGCCAAGAACTTATCAGAGTCCTCAACAAAAATTGGATTGTTCCTACACTAGTAAGAATCATTATTTGTCATCTCATGTGTTGATAAGGGTTCAGCATATAAGGGATTTTCCCACACCTTCATTGTATCATAGAAACATCTACCTTCTCAGCGTGAAATTCTAAATATTCCATATCACCACTATATTTGGAATCATCATAGTCACTGGAAGAATATACAAATGAACTCTCCATTTCATCCATATCATCAATGGTTAACCTTTGAGACTCATATTCTAGGAATTCATTATCAGATAAATTGGCAAAGTTTTCAATATTATTAATGTGTGATAGCATTAATTAAAAATCCATGTGCTCGTCATAATGTGAAATTTTCTCATTTAATAAGGAAGACCTTTTATTATCCACAAGTACCTTATACTCCTCTTCATGTGTACTTGAATCTACCTCTGCTTCATATGAGCAGTTAGGAACAAGAGGTCCAAAAGTATGTTCATCATTCTTAGCTTCATACTCAGTACCAGCATACTGAATACATATGTGCTTATCTTCAAGTTCTTCATCTTTCACTGAATTGATATGCTCCATTGATGACAAACCCACATTCCATTTCAAATATGAACTAAGTGAAACCTGATCATCTACTAGGGGACAAATGATTTCATCAAAATTCATATCACTGCATTTTTTTAGTGGAGAAAACACCTTTGGATCATCCCTACATGAGCATTCATAATCATCAGAAGAATAAACAAGTTGGCGGTCATTATATTCCTCATCACAAGAAAACTCATCACTATACATACCATGTTCAAATTCTTTGAAGTGAGTGTTCAAACATCTATCTTCAATGTCTTGATTACTTATTTGTGATGGAGTGTTATCAACATTAGAATCATTCTCACTAACCAAGACATGACATGGAATGACATCAGACACCTCTTTCACCTCTCCTTTTCCTGAGACATCACTAGGAAAGCATTCATACATATTTACTTTATTATCATCCCATGTATCTTTTTCTTTAGCAGTACCATGTTGCTTTTCCTTTTGATTCTTTTCAAGAGAAAATTTTTTGTCTCTATCTTGGGAATCCATAATTTGTACACATTCACATTTAATAGATTCCATAGCCTTTATTCAATTAGGTATTTGATTAAAGTTGTGAGGCTTCAATTCTTTATATAAAGCACTTAGCCCAAATTCATAAATTTCAAAAAAAAAATCAATACACTCAGAATCTTTAGGTCTATAAGTGAGAGGGAATTCTATCAGAGCATCCAAAAACCTCAAAAATAGTTCATGTGATGATTCTCCTTCAAACCTTTGCATTTTATACAAATTTTCAACATAAGACTTTTGAGCAACATTTCTCAAACTCTGTTCACTCTTGGCCTAGTATTTATTATGATTTGCATATTGTGATAATGAAGAAATAAAAATACCAAAAGCATTATCATCTTGACAAGCAAATTTATTATCTTATCTATGAGTTCTATTTTCATGGGGTATGTTAGGATGACCAACACTCGCATCCCTATGCCCTTTCATCATTGAATACTTCAAATTGTTCTCAATATCCATGGCACTTTGATATGCTTGATGTAGTGTTGTAGGCTCTTTATCCCTTAATAGATAGCTCATCTTGTTGTCAAATGCACCAAGGTATACGACGAAGCATTCAACATCATTTGGTCTGATATTTTTAGGGATATCCTTTATAGGTCTTGTAAATATGAGATTAAAAGAGTGGATTGATTCATCTTTGTGTCTTTGAATTTGCAGTGTCTTTGAATTTGCATAATAATTTCTCCTTAATTCACTTGGATTCACTCTTTCACCAAATTGCTCTATGAAAGTTATCTCAAGTTCATTCCAAGAGTATATAGAGGACAATGGTAAAAAAGAGAACCAGTCTCTTGCATCCCCTTTCAAGGACTGCACAAACAATTTCATAATCATATCCTCAAAATCCACTTCATAATCTCCTATCAAATCTCCAAACTCCTACAAATGTTTGTTGGCTTTCACTTGTTTTGTGGTTTGTCCTTGATGTCAAAATGTGTTATGATCTATATCCTTGATGTCAACAATGTCAACATTGATTATGCAGTGCTTTGGAATTCACATTAATTTCTCAGTTAATTTGCAGTCACATATTCCTGTTACAGGTCTTCGATTCAGTTTTTCACAAGTATATGGCATTATACAGGTTACTGACACTTTATGACAAAGTTTTAGTTTCAATATGAGAAGATCAAGGCATACAAGGCTCTTTGTATTTGATCACATTGTCTCCAATTGAAATTGACAACATTATTATTTGCACTCAAATTGAAATTGACTTTGAAAAAGTCATATGGCAGTGATTGAAGTGTGGTAAAGACACCAGGTTTCATATGCTATATTTGGTGGCATTGATAGTAAGATAAAGCCACACATGGCTTTGACTTGGCATTGTTAGTAATCGGGTTCTATGGTTTACTTTTGGTTCTTGGTATAGTTTTCTTGGTTGGACTAATCCTTTGGATTCATGTGAAGTTCATAGTTAGGGGTTTGCTTTCATTTGTAGATGTTGATCACAATTGTTACATCAAGTGACAATATGTTCTTTTTAGAATAAAAAGTTTGAAAGGGATAGTGATATTGAGTTACATACTCTTGACACACTAAGGTGATCTCTAGGTTATCATTTTATATATAATGATCATACTTCCATTTTATCTCTATTTCATATTGCCATGTATGGTTTTGGCTTACATTTGATGGTAATCATATTATTCACATTACACATGAGTTCAACATTATATCAGATTTCATTTTTGTGTTGCTCAAGTTATTCATATGTCATATATATACTTTGGCATCAGGGATTTCACATTGAAATACAATGTGTTGTTTTTATAGTCAAGCCAATCATATTTTATATAGTCCATTTGAAATTTATTGTTATCGGCTTAGGCATTAGGAGACTTGGACAGTCGATGACATATTTCACTTTGGCACTTTATTTGTATCGAATTTGATAGTCGACATTGGTTATCACATTGGCACTATGTTAGTTTGTTTCGGCCTAATCATAAAGTATAGAATACTTTGTTTAGGACAGTCGAAGGAAAAGAATGACTTTGTAGTGTTCATGGCTCATGTGGACAATGATATACATATGGATAGTGTGACTTGGAAATTTAGTTAGTAATTATGTTGTCAGTGGTTTTAGACATGTACACAAAATTCAAATGATATAGAATATCATTTCATTCAGATTTAAAATCATTATACACTTGATTTTGGTATTCGTTTGGATGAAGGAATAGGGAAAAATGAATTTGTAATTATCATTTGACTGAAGGTGAAACCCTAGCCCCTATTGGAATATTTTTAGACCTATTTCTTTGATTAGCCAACATGGAAAGTGGTTAGTTTGAGCTTGAGAATAGTGTGGAGAGCTCGATTTACAACATAGTCAACTAGAGGGAGTGAAAAAGAATGGTGTCACCAGGTAGTTATGGAAGCTCAGTCAATGAAGTATGCAGTTGGGAAGTTATGGCTAAAATATTTTGTTGATTAGTTTTTGGTTTCTATCCACCGTGAACTAGGTAAGACAATGTTGGGTTGTTGGGAACATTTTGGCAGGTTATCATGTTACTTATTCAGTTTCTTCCATCGTTTATTTCAAAATTTTGTTAATATGGGTTTTGGATCTATTAGTTAAAGTGAAGATTAATGATGTTGATTTTGTGGATAATTTGTTTGAAGAGGTTGGTTAATAATTCTGTAGGGTTCCTGATGATTCTTCTCTCAAGCTATAACTGAATACTTATCTAGTTTTAGCTAAAAATTGGTAAAAGGGTTTATTATTCAAAAAAACTTAACTCGAGATGTTTTTTTTACAGTTACAAAAACTATATGTAGAGATTATGTAAAGAAGGGTCTTTAGTATTTTTGTAGAGGTATCGGTGAAGAGTAGAAGAGATTTTTATGAGTACTCTTTAAGTGAAACAAAAATTGTTCTATATTGAAGATCTGTTCATTATTTGAGAAGATGTTGATATACAACATTCTTCAATGGGCTTATTGAAAATATTTCATAGTTTTCTATTGTAATTCTAGAGTTGCAAAATCTACACTTCTAGAGTTCTGATAGAATGCTATCATTGTTATGTGTTAAAAAGGGTTGGTGCTCCTTGGAATGGGTGTTTCTAAATCTATAAAGGAGTTGGTGCTCCTATTGAAGCTAGTGCTTCATAATTTTTGGTGTTGAGTTGGTGCTCCACCATTGTTACAGAGTTGGTGCTCTTTGAATGAATAAAAGGAACATTTTATGAGTAGTTTTTTATACCCCATGAGGGTTTTTCCACTTAGGAAAATAATGTGTTATGTGGTGAATTTTGTTATTTTTTTTTCAGCCCATGTGGTTAAGTGTTTTCATTTTGTCAATTGTCAGTACAATTCATGCAATGCTCTAATACTTGACTAAGAATTTTATTCTGTTATAAAAGAGTTCAAAATTTACATGAAGTCTTGTGGAAATAAAGCATTAAAAGGAATTGTTCAATCAAGTTTACATGAACAATCAACATTATGCTTTGACATTGTTATGTAAGTCTTTTATCAATCTGTTATTCTACTAAAAGTTATTTGATGTGTTAGAGTTCACTTTGTAATTTAAGAGGGCTCATAAAGTTGTCTCAAGGTTATTGTTTGATTTGCTCATGAAGTTAAAAGTTTGAAAAATTGTACATTACTCTGATTCACCCCCCCTCTCAGAGTAATTCATCTTCCAACAATTGGTATCAGAGCTTAGGGTCCTGCTTTAGGTTTCATACCTAGGATTGATTCTGGTCTTGGAAGTCAATATGTCACATGTGCAAGAAGGTTCATCTATTAGAAGAGCTCCTCTATTTGATGGCACTGATTATGTTTTCTAGAAAATTAGAATGGAAACATATCTAATTTCTATTGATATAGATGTTTGGAATATTGTACAAAACAAATATGAAGTACCTACATCAATACCCATTGATTCTGATGAGAAAAGAAAATATGAAACAAATGCTAGAGCTAAACATGGTCTTCTATGTGGTTTGACAAAAGAAGTGTTTGTTAAAGTTATGCATTGTTAATCAGCTTTTGAAATTTGGCAAAAGCTTGAGAATGTGTATCAAGGTAATGAAAAAGTCAAACAATCCAAGATACTCACTCTTAAAAATCAGTTTCAAGAATTAAAAATGAAAGATGATGAAGAGGTTTCAGATTATTTTCTAAGGGTAGATGAAATTGTAAGTGTAAGAAGAGGTTTAGGTGAAACAGTTGAAGAATTTGATGTAGTTAGAAAAGTGATAAAAAATTTGCAACCTAAATTTGAGTCTAAGGTTTCTACTCTTGAAGAGAAGAAAAATTTTAATGACCTTAC
Source organism: Sequoia sempervirens (assembly GCA_007258455.2). NCBI lineage: Eukaryota > Viridiplantae > Streptophyta > Pinopsida > Cupressales > Cupressaceae > Sequoia > Sequoia sempervirens. Next base: position 223,940,469 of record VDFB02252616.1, on the reverse strand, counting down.
CTTGGACAATCTACAAGGTATTCTAACTACATATGAAATGAGAATCAACAATACTAGTTCTACATCAAAAGAAACTGCCTTCAAGGCTGAAAATAAAGAGCTATCAAATGATGGTGAATCTGATTTATCAAATTCAAAAGAAGTTCTTCTTGTCAAAAAACCCAAAAAGAAATATAAGGGTAAGCTACCCTTTAAATGTTTTACTTATGGCAAGTATGGACACTTTGCTGCTAAATTCCCTTAGGGTGATCAAGCCAATGAGGATGAAAATTCAGAAAAAACAGTATAAGAAAAAGGCTTTTAATCCTAAAAAGAAGTTTAATTTAAAAAAGAAAAAGAGTTTCTTTACCAAAGAAGACTCGGATGTTGAGACAGATGACTCACTTGGTGATGAAGATGAAACTTTATTCATGGCTGAAGTTGATTCACAAAAGACTTCAAATAAAGAATCAGATAATCAATCTGTTTTAGAAGATGATAAAATAGATCTAAAAGGTGAAACTGTATTTATGGCCACAATGAATGAAACAGAATTGCAAGAAAATAGACTTGCAGAGAATTCTGCTTCTAATAAAGAATTGAATGGTTTTGAGAATGAACTAAAAATTTCTCTAAGTGAAGTTAAAAATTTGAAGGACTTAGTATATCAAAAAATTCAGATTGAGCAAGATACTGAGAATCTAGTAAGTAAGATTCTAATTGTTGAAAAGAAAATTATTGATTTAAGACTTCAAGTTGAAATTCTTAAGATTACAAGGATGCAATTGGAATTCAAGGAAGAAAAGTGTTGTATCTTAGAAATTAAAATCAACAATCTCAGAAAGGAATTTGATAATTTTATAGATCTTTTGAATAAACAAAGGTCTTATGAAGACAAGTCAAGTCTTGGTTATATGAATAATTCAAGTGATTTTCTAGATGTAAATGTAAAAGCTAAATATGGCAGATCTAGACAAGCTTCCTACAAGAAGAAAAAGAATAGTCTTTCTAAGAAAACTATGCAAAACAAAGTTAAGTTGGTTTGGATGCCTAAAAGGAGCAATGTAAAACTGGAAGGTAGCTTTAGTCAAACTGAATTACATGTTAAAGTTGAAAATACATGGATCTTAGATAGTGGTTGTTCTCATCATATGACAGGGGACAAAAGTATTTTTATTGAACTCGAATTTGGTGATTTTGTTTTAGTATGGCTTGGTAATGATGATTACATACAACTTATGGCAAAAGGAACAGTGGTTTTTGGTAATAATATTTTCTTGCCAGATATTTATTATGCAATAGGTTTAAAACACAATCTGTTAAGTGTGACACAAATATGTGATTAGGATTTATGTATTCTTTTTTATGATTGTGGTTGTCAAATTAAAAGGAAATAAGGAGAAATAGTTATTGCTGGTTCAAGGACATAGGGAAATATTTATGAAGTGACTAGTGTGAAAGTGCTTGATCAGTTGAGGAGTCTCTATGATCTTCCTCCTATTTCTTTTCACTAATCAATCTTTGTGATTGTAGGGTGTGCTTTAAATTTTTATCTTATATCCCTGAAAGTATAAACTGCCATCAAATCTTTGCAGTTTAGTTGATGTTTTGGAATAGTTTGTAATTTTTATTACATGAAGGATTGTGTTGTAACATTATCTTGATTATGGCAGTGAATTGTAGAAATTTTTCTTGAGAATGAATAGAGAATTGATATTAGTTGCTTGGACAGTCAACACTTAGTTGTTCTATCTTCATAAAGAGGAAGGCTCTATGATATGAGGAGAGAATTTTAGAAACTCTATGTCTAAGGAGATGGAGAAGAAATTTTATGTTTTTTTTAAGTCATGCAATTTTGTCTACTTCATGAAGTAATGTGGAGTAGGGTTTCAAGGCTTCTTGAAATAGTCTTGTCTAAATGCTTTTAAAAGTATGCATGATCCTAGGGGGAGACATTCTTATCTATTTGCACCATTTTTTTCATTAAGCATTGATTCAACGCGTGGTTGCATTTGGTTCTTATTAAGTGTTCATCTATGAATATTCCACTGGATGGTATTATGTGCATTATGGTTTGGATTGCATATTGATTGATATAACAGTTGTCTAATGTTCAGATTGGCAAGTTAAATTATTTTACGTTTCATGAGATGATTGCTTAAGATAGGACAACATCAGTGAAAGCAACATTTGTTGCTTGGAAACATGTCAGTAAGAAGTAGGAAATTGATTGATATCAGTCACAGTTTGCCAGTGGTATTGATTTTTGTTGCAGATGTAAGGTGCTTGCAGGGGTATGATATCAATACTAGTGTTCTGACAGTGTGGATGCAGGTGATAAAATGACAGAATTGCATAACTCAATGATGATTGTTTCAGGAACATAGTGACAGTGATTTGTATATTTCCTATCTATGACAGTTCTTTTTGTATGTTGACAGTATAATATACATGATGATAGTTATTTTTTGTTATCTCTTGCACAATTTTCACAAAAGACAATGCTTTGACAATGGAATAGTTGCTTTGGTATAATAGTGCTTTGTTTTTACTTGGCAGTTCATGGTCTTTATCTTGTAGGTGATAGTACTTTTTTGGTTCACATAGTTGATCATTATTTTGTTGATATGTGAGTTGCTATTTGCAATTGGTGCATACATTGATAATCTTGATCTCACAGTACTTGATTTTATGAAATTTACATGCTGTTAGTATTATGGCTGCCAGAGTTACTATGTTTGCTCATGTGAACAAAAGGCGATATATGCAATAGAGTTATTTGCTTATGTCTAAAGTAATGATATGATTCTTGACTGCTATTTTCATATGCATATGTGTTGGTTGACTTCAGTTGTTTTTATTCATGGCATTTCACATTCTCCTCCGTTATTCTTTGTCATTGAGGCAAAAAGGGAGAGAGATGATATGTGTATTTCCATCAAGGACAAAGGAGGAGTTTTTTGGCTTTCAGTTGTTTTGTGGTTTGTCCTTGATGTCAAAATATTTTGTGATTTCTATCCTTTATGTCAACAATGTCAAGATTGATTATGCAATGCTTTGGAATTCACATTGATTTCTTATTTTATTTGTAGTCATATGTTCTAGTTACAAGTCTTTGATTTAGATTTCCATGGGTATATGGCATTATACAAGTTACTGACACTTTATTATAGAGTTTTGGTTTCAGTATGAGCAGATCAAGGCATACAAGGCTCTTTGTATTTGATCACATTGTCTCCAATTGAAATTGACAACATTATTATTTGCAATCAAATTGAAATTGACTTTGAATAAAGTCACATGGAAGTGATTGAAGTGTGGTAAAGACATCAGGTTTCATATGCTATATTTGGTGGCATTGATAGTAAGATAAAGCCACACATGGCTTTGACTTGGCATTGTTAGTAATCGGGTTCTATGGTTTACTTTCAGTTCTTGGTTTAGTTTGCTTGGTTGGACTAATCCTTTGGATTCATGTGCAGTTCATAGTCAGGGGTTTGATTTCATTTATAGATGTTGATCACAATTGTTACATCAGGTGACAATATGTTCTTTTCAAAATAAAAAGTTTGAAAGGGATAGTGATATTGAGATACATACTCTTGACACACTAAGGTGATCTCCAGGTTATCATTTTGCATATTATGATCATACTTCCATTTTATCTTTGTTTCATATTGCCATGTATGGTTTTGGCTTACATTTGATGGTAATCATATTATTCACATTACACATGAGTTCAACATTATATTGGGTTTAATTTTTGTGCTTCTCAAGTTATTCATATGTCATATATATACTTTGGCATCGGGTATTTCACATTGAAATACATTGTGTTGTTTTTATAGTTGAGTCGATCATATTTTATATAGTCCATTTGAAATTTATTGTTATCAACTTATGCATTGGGAGACTTGGACAGTCGATGACATATTTCACTTTGGCACTTTATTTGTATCGGATTTGATAGTCAACATTGGTTATCACATTGGAACTATGTTAGTTTATGTTGGCCTAATCATGAAGTATAGAATACTTTGTTTTGGATAGTTGAAGGAAGAGAATGACTTTGTAGTGTTCATGATTCACATGGACAATGATATACATGCAGATAGTGTGACTTGGTAATTGAGTTTGTAATTATGTTGTTGGTGGTTTTAGAAATGTACACAAAATTCAAATGATATAGAATATCATTTCATTCAGATTTAAAATCATTATACACTTGAGTTTGGTATTTTTTTGGATGAAGGAATAGGGAAAAATGAATTTGTAATTATCATTTGACTGAAGGTGAAACCCTAGTTGCTATTGGAATATTTATAGACCTGTTTCTTTGATTAGCCGACATGGAAAGTGGTTAGTTTGAGCTTGAGAATAGTGTAGAGAGCTGGATTTACAACATAGTCGACTAGAGGGAGTGAGAAAGACTGGTGTTGCCAGGTAGTTATGGAAGCTTAGTCAATGAAGTATGTAGCCAGGAAGTTATGGCTAAAAGATTTTGTTGGTTAGTTTTTGGTTTCTATCCACCGTGAACCGAGTAACACAATGTTGGGTTGTTGGGAACATCTTGGCAGGTTATCATGTTACTTATTCAGTTTCTTCCATCGTTTATTTCAAAATTTTGTTAATACGGGTTTTAGATCTATTAGTTAAAGTGAAGATTAATGATGTTGATTTTATGGATAATTTGTTGATAATTTTTTTGTTAATGAATCCGTTTGAAGAGGTTGGTTAACAATTATGTAGGGTTCCTGATGATTCTTCTCTCAAGCTATAGCTGAATACTTATCTGGTTTTAGCTGAAAATTAGTAAAAGGGTTTATTATTCAAAAAACCCTAACTCAAGATGGTTTTGTTACAGTTACAAAAACTGTATGTGGAGATTATGTAAAGAAGGGTCTTTAGTATTTTTGTAGAGGTATCGATGAAGAGTAGAAGATATTTTTATGACTACTCTTTAAGTGAAACAAAAATTATTCTATATTGAAGATCTATTTATTATTTGAGATGTTGATATACAACATACTTCAATGGGCTTATTGAAAATCTTTCATAGTTTTCTATTGTAATTCTAGAGTTGCAAAATTTGCACTTCTAGAGTTTTGATAGGATGCTATCACTGTTATGTGTTAAAAGGGGTTGTTTCTCCTTGGAATGGGTGTTCCTAAATCTGTAAAGGAGTTGCTGCTCCTATTGAAGTTGGTGCTTTAGAATTTTTGGTGTTGAGTTGGTGCTCCACCATTTTTACAAAGTTGGTGCTCTTTGAATGAATTAAAGGAACATTTTATGAGTGGTTTTTTATACCCCATGAGGGTTTTTCCACTCAGGAAAATAATGTGTTATGTGGTAAATTTTGTGCATTTGCGTTTCAGCCCATGTGCTTAAGTGTTTTCATTTTTTCATTTGTCAATACAATTCATGCAATGCTTTGATACTTGACTAAGCATTTTATTCTGTTATAAAAGTCTTCAAAATTTACATGAATTCTTGTGGAAATAAAGCATTAAAAGGAATTGTTCAATCAAGTTTACATGAAAAATCAATATTATGCTTTGACATTGTTATGTAAGTCTTTTATCAATCTATCATTCTACTAAAAGTTCTTTGATGTGTTAGAGTTCACTTTGCAATTTAAAAGGGCTCATAAACTTGTCTCAAGATTATTGTTTGATTTGCTCATGAAGTTAAAAGTTTGAAAAATTGTACATTACTTTGATTCACCCCCCTTCTTAGAGTAATTCATCTTCCAACAATGTTTGCTTGTTGACTCAAAATTCTCTCCATTAAACTTTGGTATTTTATCCCTAATCTTGTGTGATACAATGTTTGGAAACCCACAAATATTACTGAAATTTATGGCTTTGTACCTTTCAATACTAAAATTCCTTTAATGTGACAGGGGGTACTCATCACATGTTATTGCATTTAGGTTTGGCTCCAAATGTACAATTTGACAAGACATCTTGTTCTACCCTTTGCATAATTTGTTAGTGTTATCAAAAAGTAACTCAAATTCCTTTTACACTTAAGAGCGTAAGCCTTTATGATGTAAGTTTTCTAATTCTACTTTGCATAATACTATTCAACAAGCGAAATTTATGAATATGATAGACTCCCACATCCATTTCAACTTCACTTTAAGATTATGCAAAGACATTATTCCTTTCCCTATCTTAGTGCTATTTCACTAAATTGGGAAGAATTTATGTCTTATATCTTGGAAATTCCCAAAAATTATCTACAAATATAATGATATTTTTTGGATTCATGGGAATACCTGGAATTTTAGAGCAGCCTTTCACCTTCAATCTTGAAATTTTGTAGATATGAAGCCTTGTTATATTTTTTTCAGGTTCTTTGAGTCAGAGTCGCCACCTCTCCTTAGAGGATTATACTTCAAAATAAATTGAGGTATCTTCAAAATAGATTTCGTTATGTGTTTTCTCCAATAGTGGAGTCACTTTCAAATATTTCAAACTTTGTTGCTACTATCATTTTCACCAGGTTCAAGAATTACACAATATTCAAACTGGATGTTTAGATTTATCACACCATTTGACTTTGTAATAAAATAATCTGCAACTGGAGAATGAAAATTGTCCCTAGCAAAGTTGCCATTTTTAATGGTATTTTTTCTAGGTAACCTTGGAATTCTCTAAAGGGTAGCCAATCCTTATGTTCAAAAATTGTCTGAAGTTAGTGGCCAACACAACGAATAGAGAATTATGAGGTCTCTATTCCTACACTTTAGGCTCTATAGGACCAAGGAGGGTATTCCTTATTTTGTTCATTTGGTATATCAACTTCTCAAGAACTAGTGCAAGAGCACCTTGTTGCATTCAAGCCTTAATGAGGCCATATTGTATAAATTCATTAAATTAGGTGTTTTAATAAGGTTGAATGAGCCGTTTTATATATGTTTGAAGTCATTTGGAGTCATTGATGAAGGTTTGTTGTTATTTAACAAGAAAAGTTGTTATGACAACATTTGACAACTTTTGACAATGTTTTCATTTTTTGATTTTTATTGATAGAGGAATGAACTAGCTTTCATTTTCAATTGGCTTGGTGTTTTTTTATGGAGCTTGGAAAAAGTTATGATCATTTTACCATTGGAAGCCCTATGGGATTGTTTTATCTGGAAGTTGTAGGATGTTACAGAGAATGGTACGGATTGTACAGATCAAATAAAGACTTAGACCTATTGTAAATGTTAGATATGTGAATCTAGTTTCATTTTCACTTTGTTTGATCAATTTTCATGGAGTTTTGAGTGATTTATGACATTTTTGGTGAAGAATACTCAGTTCTGGAACTAGGGTTTGTAGTACATAAGAAAAATTCATATATTTTTATTCTACCATCAAAAAAGTGATAAAAAATGGTGAAAAGTTATTTTTTTACGTGTTCTAAAAACCCTTTAAAGGAAAAAGGTTCATTTATTCATTTGCAAGAGCACCTTGTTGCATTCAAGCCTCCATGAGGCCATATTGTATAAATTCATTAAATTAGGTGTTATAATAATGTTGAATAAGCCATTTTATATATTTTTGAAGTCATTTGGAGTCATTGATGAAGGTCTGGTGTCTTTTAGTTGAAAAATGAAAGCATTGCCAAAAGTTGTCAAATGTTGTCATAACAACTTTTCTTGTTAAATGACAACTTTTTAAAAGTTTGTTAAAAGTTGTTAAATGGTAGTTTTAGGTTGGTTGGAGCATAACTTGATTGTACAAAAATAAAAATGGGCCTCCAAGTTGAATGGGGGGTTGGAATGTAGTTTTGAACAAGAATTTATGAAGGAAGACATGAATTTTTCTATAATTTTCAATGTTCTACCCTGCTATTTTACATGGTACGACTTTGTATGAAGTTTTACAAACCTGAAATTGATTTTTATTGATAGAGGAATGAACTATATTTCATTTTAAATTGGTTTGGTGTTTTTTTATTGAGTTTGGGAAAAGTTATGATCATTTTACCATTGGCAGCCCTATGGGATTGTTTTCTCTGGAAGTTGCAGGTTGTTGCAGAGAATGGTACGGATTGTACAAATCAAATAAAGAGCTCAAACCTATTGTAAATGTTAGATATGCGAATCTAGTTTCATTTTCACTTTTTTGGATCAATTTTCATGGGGTTTGAAGTGATTTATGACATTTTTGGTGAAGACTACTCAATTCTACAACTAAGGTTTGCAGTAGATAAGAAAAATTCATATATTTTTATTCCACCATCAAAAGTTATAAAAATTGGTGAAAGGTTCTATTTTTACATGTTCTAAAAACCCTTTAAAGTACAAATTTTCATTTATTCATTTTCATGAGTTATGGAAGATTGTGTGTTTCATTTTGGTGGAAAGTGAGCAAAGAAACATGGTTTTCTTGATGTTTGAACAAAGCTATGCATAGTTTGTTTATGGTTGGAATTAAATCATTGTTGTTTGATCTTTGGATGGTTGTAATTATTTTTTGGGATGAATCTAAGCATGTTGAAATCATTTACCAAGTCTGATAGAGATTGGAGTCCATTTGTGTAAGTTGGAGCCCATGTTGCTCAAGGTTAAAGGATTGAGATTGCCTCAAGAATGAAGAATTTTAGTTGTGTACTTGATTATTGCCAAGAATATAGAATGTTGATGGTATGAACTCTCTTTCTCTACATCAAGAACACTTAAATACAGATTCATTCCTATTTGAGGAAAACACACTAAATTCACTAAAGATTTGGTAGGTCTTCAAGCAAATTAATATCTATGTTGCTAGGAATGTGAGTGCATTTCAAACATACATTTTAGAATTGGAAAAATTTAATAGGTATTGTTTTGATTTTGAATCCATAGCTAGGTATATTACTTATTCACTTAATTGCATGAATTATTGATAAACAAGCTAGTGCCTCATCAATTGGGTAAATGGAGTCAAATATGAAACAACCAGTACTACACTGATTATTTAATTCTAATATATATAGACTATCTCTATAATGCCTTGCAATCCAAAGACTCATATTACCAAAAACATCACTGCTTACCAAATCTTTGAAAATTATCACACACCCATGAATTTTCCCAAGCATTCTAATTAACCCTTTGAGTTAAATCAAGGAAATAAAGCCATGCATCCAATTGAACCATTGATGATAGATGAAAATATATTTGATGATTCATTTATGATCTGTGAAAATGTACAAAAGGAGAGTATATGTTTTGGAATTTATAGTTGTTTCAATATCAATAATCTATGTAAAACCATTTAAGACTATTGCATACATAACCTATACCCAAGACAGTTTCCCAACAAATTCATTAAGCATTCTGCATTTTCATTTTTTCTTTCTATATTTGAATCCTACCTAGAATGTACTAGACTCAAAACTTCTATCAGAACCCCCTTACATTGAGCCATGAAATATCTTTTATAACACAAGGGAGCAAAGCATCCAAATCAAATGTAATTACATTTCACATTAATTTCAAAATTTATTTCATTGGGGTTAATTCCCTGAACCGTTACATCTTTAATCATTCCTTTATCATGGGAAAAGAAAAAGGAAAAAAGAGCGCCAACCCATTTGTTGAAACTACCACACAATCCTTCCAAAAAGCATCACCAAAATTGAAAAAAATTCCAACAATGGAGTAGCCACCATTGCAATCAATGACATGAATCCATGAACCAACACCAACAAAATGAACCAATAGAGCCAGCCACCTGGAAGCCTAATCATCACAACACTCAAAACCCAACACCATTAGAAGAGGACATGGGTGTTACCCGCCTTGTCAGTCACCGAGTAACCACCCTCACCAGGTCTTATGATAGAGAGTGGAGTTGCAATAATAATTATCTGATCATTTGAGTCGCTATAAGGCAATAGAGACGTAGGGCATTGGCTAGGGCCAGGGCCAAATCCTCCCTCTTCACTTGAAGAACAACCTAAAATTAAAATAGGAGTAGTAGGCCTCAAACAAACCCTAGGACCCATACCAGGTCTTGTTAATTCTTTCACAAACATAGGTCCACTCTCTTTTATCCCGACCGGTTTCTGCAACACAATTATGTTCCTCAGGGCATACAATCTCCTAACAACAACTTTCTCACACTTCCTACATGCACTTCTCCTTTTCTTTGGAACAATTGGCACCTCAGTCGAGAGGGGTTTATCCTCAGGTACGTATGCAATTGGTTCTTGCATACTCAACCTTCTAGACCTCTGAACTAATGCAACGGGAGTACTCGACTCTCTCATTTTTTTAGGATATAATAACAACCAAAGCCAGTTATGTAGAAGAACACAAACCACAACTTCTAGAAAATTCACATGTATAAGCAACAGAAACACCCATGGATTCTAGTCACGGAAAATAGTTGAATCATAATAGAAATGTAGCAAGCAAACACACTTACATTCCAAAAGGCGCCATGCCACCACCTTGGAATAACCTGTGCTTAAAACTTCTAATACTCACAGCAATTAATTATGTGCTCTAGTAATTCACAAATGATTTGATCAAACTACATCAAATCCTTATTAAATAGATTAATTTAAGGCCAATTACAATTAATGGCCATCTTGGCTCACTCATGTGAGCAAAAGGATCAATTATTGCATGCTACATTTCCACCGTCGATCATCGTGGATTTAAAACTCGATCAACGATGCACATTAGGAGTCACCACTTGCTTTGTTGATTATACCAAGAAACATCGAGGATGTGCTTTAAAGTTTCCACATATCCATTCACATCCTTACCCAATCATCCTTGACTTGTCTATCATCAATCCTTTTGATCATGGGAAAATCCTGACCACATCCTGGAATGCGTCACCCATCACCAATTCACATTCCAATTTGAAACCTCATCAAGCGATGGCCTTAGAGCCAGTGATGAGATGCTAACTCTCAATTTGACCGTGGGAAAATATTAGCCAAAGATCCTTGCTTTACTTTTCTCATCATGGGTTTCTTTTTTGTTGAGCTTCCTCAACCGGTGATAAACCAAACCCGCGCAATGGGGAGGAACTCCACCCATCGACGGTCATGGGTTCTCCTTTGAATGACATGAGAGAATCGGTGATAGTGCAAGGGCTAGTGATGGGTTAAGGAATTAACTACATCACTCATCACATGTTATCTTCCTACGATGGCAATGAAACACACAGCTAGCGGTTGACCTTGGGAGAAGTGATGAATTAAGAGCTCAACCACATTGCTCATCATGGGCTACCCTACAGTGGGGAAAACACATGTGATGAGCGATGAACCCATAGTGATGGAATCAAATGGTGCTACAAAGGGAAGTACATTGCTCATCACTTCATGAGCATGGGTGTTTTAAACAAAACTCATGATGAGCGATAGACCGTAGGCAACATACTTAAAAGGTTTGAAAGCACACGTGCGAATAGGTTGTTCATAAAGAAAGGCCCTTCCTAGGCATTTTGGATGACTTGAATGATGAAGCTAGTAAAAAATAATAGCAGGGGCCATGAAATTTCACATGATTTAAATGGTGTCCTGGTGCAACTGGTCAATGAATGAATACAAGCCAACGAACGGATTAAGGGTATAAATGAGTCAAGTGATTAAAACTTAAACCCTAATGACAGTGAGGAAGAAAAGGTCACAGGTTGGCAAATAGAACTAGTGGAATGATGAAATTTTAGGGTTCCACCATACCCCAAAGCTTGAGCACAACTAGTCATGGTAGGAATGTTATTAGTAACAAGATGATCTATATCTCGCATCATCTCTATTCCCTTTTCAGTTTCAATCATTTTCCTTAGATTATCTAAAGTATAATGACACTAGTATCCATGTTTTCATTGTGTGTAAAGTCTTGTAACTTTTCTAGGCTTCATCTATTATTCTTATGTTTTCTTGTGGGACATGAACAACATCATGCACATTGGTTGTAGGTAAGGAATTCATTGCAAATGAGGTATTCAGGTTATGATCCATAGGGGGTTGATTATCAACACTATTAGAAAGAGGGTTAGGGACTCATTCACCCTAGGGTGAACAGGTCCTAGGTAAGGGTTTTGAAACAAATTTTAATAGATTTCTGAGAGAATATCAATAGTGAATCACCGAAAAATGGGCTCACCAAAATGAATGAACAAGATGATGAACCACAATTTTTCTAAGGGATGCTTCATTTAATTATGAGGGCCAAAATTCCCAAATAACAATTAGAAACTAATCCTAATTATTATAGCAATAATAAGGGAAGTTTTGAGAGGCAGAAACAATGTGTACCTTGTTGAAAACTTGGTTTTAGGTCATTGAGGACTCATTTGCCCTAACTGGTGAATGGGTTCTTGTTAGGGTTTCTAAAAACTAACTTATGGGTTTTGTTCCTTGATCTCTACACTTCCATCTCCTCAGTGTCCATCTCCCGAAAATATGAAACAAATTTTGTAGCCTTGCTTTCATGTTTTTGCAATATGGATGACAACTTTGAAAATTTTGCTTCAATATTGTTCTCCACTTGATCTTCAACCTAGAAACTTGCTGACACACATCCAAGAGGAGAAAAACTTGTTGATTGTTAGAGAATAGGGGTTTTCCTTGGTCAAACCTCGTTTAGGTAATCAAACCTTGTGATGAAATCGTGAAATAGAAGTATGAAACATGAAACATGCAACAATGATACCTTGGATGATGTCTTGGAATGTAAATCTACAAACTAACATGAAGTGACCGTGAAGAATGTAGATCTTGATCTTGAATTAGATATTAAAAAATGCTTGCAAATAGATCTTCAATGTTGTATCAACAACATTAGCTCTACAACATGCTTGATGCACTATGCCTTTCACATGATGATATGATCTTGAATTGTTGTAGTAAAACCTTGATAATCTACCTTTGAATGCCTTTGAAATGCTCTTGAAGTGCTCTATAATGCTTTTGTAAATGTACTCTTGATTTCTTATGAAGATATAGGATGAAACTATGTGAATTAACCTTATATTTATACTAAATCTAAGGATTAACCTCAAAATTCAAATAATTCAAGTCGACATCAGATCTATAATTCAAAATCATTAGATCCAACACAAATAAATTCAAAAAGGGGTGTCCTAGGCAAGGAGGACCTGATCATCACCTTGGGCAAATGGGTCATAGCACATTTTCCTAGGACCTAGCTTTGGGGAGGTGAAATAAAAATAAAAACACATCTTAAATATGCCAAAAAGGGGGTGTCCTAGGTTAGGAGGACTCATTCGCTCAAAGTGGAAAATGGGTCCTAGAACAATTTTCTAGGACTCCAACTTTTCCAATGTAAATGTTATGAAATATCATCAATGGTTGTCAGGATAGATCCTTGAAAAATGCAATTAATAAGGATTGAATTTGAATTAAAGGGCCAATTAAGCTCAATTAACCTCAATTAATTAATGAATCCCTAGACTAGTTTGAAAGTGTAAGAAAACACTTCACAACACCCTAAATAAGGCACAATTAAGTACATTTTATCATTAATTGTTAACTCCCAAACTAAGCATGAAAAGGGTTACTTTTTTTGACACTACATTTTTCCCCCACTATAGTGAGAGTTTGCGCCCATGTCAAACTCACACTAAAGTAGACATTCAAGATGCTTAAGTATGTAGCAATAACAAAGATACATAGTCATACCCTATCAAAGACCAAAAGGAGTAAAGGAAAATAAAGGATCAAGCACAACCATTCCAACACAATGTGAAATGTGGTTGTTTGTCTATAACAAGGATCAAGCTTTGACAGTCTTCCCAACACTATACGAACTAGGTATAGGTTGTTTGTTCATAACATGAATTCTCACTCTAGGGTAGTGGAACCTCAGTCTATCCACTAGGTGAGTTATCCCAACAAGGTGGAAAATTAGAGAATCATATTAGCCTCCCATACCATACCGAAGTTATCCTCCTGACAACTTCGATAGGGCACCACAATGATCTTCTTTTGTGAAAGCTTTTGAATGTCATGTCTATAAGTTTTTGTTAAAGGGGATTTTTCTTTATTCATGTAAGGTCTTCTTCTTAGGGAATATCATGGCTAATGTCTCCAAGAGAGGACAATTCAAAGAGTATCAGATCATCACTTATGGGATGCCTCTTGTTTTGCATCATGCCACCAAGGGAGATTGTATGCTTAGTGTAGACACATAAAAATGTCTTGAATGGTACTACACACTCAAATCTGATATACTAACATTGTTTCATCCTAAAATTCATCCTCTTTTCACTTTTTTAATTAAATTAACCTAATTATTTAATTAAATGCATCATTTTCATCTATTAATATGATTAAGCTAATTAGGTTAATTCCTCCCCCTTTCATGCTAAGCTTTCATCCTGTTAAATTGGATAAATCAAAACATTTAATTTTAAAACCCTAAGTCATTTCATTTTAATTAAATAATCTTAATTATTTAATTGAAATTCATTTTGATCATTTTTCTAATTAAATAAGTTAATTATTTAATGGGTATCCTAAATTCCTATAATTTCCATAATTGACACTTTCTTTTAATTATCAAATTAATAATTAATTCTAACTCTCCCACTTGCAAGGGAATATTCCTCCTTTGAACATTACTCTAAAAGGGAATATTCTCATGGAATATTCCTTCCCTTTGCACATTAAAATTTGTTTTAATTTTCTATATACAATTTTTCCTCATCCCCCTTTGCATGACAATATTCTTTGAGAATATTCTCCCTTTTCACTCATTCAAAAAAGGGAATATTCTTCTTTGTAAAAAAAATTCAAAAAACTTCTTGAGAAAGTTTTGAAAGTGTGCTTCTTTTAATGATTGTGATCCCTTGATTAAATATCAACTTGCATCCTCAACCCTTAATGGGAATCCATGATCTATTCCTCCATCTTCTTTCCATCCTGACCATTGATTGATTCCTTCAATCTTTACCATTAGTTTCTCATTGCCTATTCTATAAATAGACTTTGCATCTATTGAATAGGGATCCACCTTTTCAAAGAAAACTTATGCTTTTGAAACTCACACCCATTTGCACTCATCTTTCACATTTTCACTTCACCAACCTTTGGAAAATTTTGAACACACAAAAACTTTGGACTAAGACATATATCAACCCAAATCCTAACTTAGCTTCTTTGTGTGTGAAATGAATCCTTTTTCATACATTTAGTTAAGAGAGTTATCACATCTTTGGCTAGTTTATCTTGAAGGTCACAAGTCTACCTTAAAGATTTACAAATTCATTATCCATCAAAAAATGAAACCCATAGTCGAAAGTATTGTCCCAAAGGTTTTAAAAAAAAACCACTACCCACATCATTCATATTTTTTATCTCCCATTATCTATTGCAAGTATGAATGAGTATAGTGGTGTTGTCATTAATGTTGTCATTGATATCAACATAGTGCAGGTTGTTGCAGAGAAAGGAATCAAGTGATTGTGGGTTGTGCATGTATAGTTGAGATATTGTTGAGATGTTGTGATTACATGAAGCTATACCTATGGTGTTGCAGGTGTGCTGATATGTTAAGTTTCCAAATGATTTTGAGAAATAGTGAAGACAGAGTTGTGTATGAGCTCTGGTATGTGCTCCACATTTCTTTTGTGTTGGTTCTATGCTTGTGTAGATCTAAAGTGTTTTTCATGGACATTATTGGGTGATATATCCTGGATTAGAGATTTTGGTTTGATGGAGAGTGAAAGTTGTTTTAGTCGATGTGTGAACTGGTTTGGAAAAATTGTTTGTCTATGGATTGGGAGAATTTTTTTTTCTCTGCAGTCCTCTGTTGGTCTATTTCAGGTCTTTCAGATCTGGAAAATGTCTTGTAATGGTGTTATTTCTGTTCTGGAAAAGGTGTTCATGGTTTGGTGCTCCAAAAGATGATTTTTAGAGTTGTGTGTGTCTGTACAGTCTAGATGGATTGATGGGAAGTGTTATGTGTATGAAGTTTGGAACATTTGTTGCAAATGAATCTGGAGGTATCTGAGATGTGTTCTTGTGCATGGTGAAGCATACTATGTGGTCTGTATTCTATCTTCTCATTGCAGAAGCGTGTTCTTCAAAGTTCATTTGTGTTTTCATTAGGTTTGGTCGACCTGGTGTCTACACTTCATGTGAAGGACAAGTATCAATTAAGGAAGCATGTGATTGTTCTGAGACATTGTTTTGGGTCTTGGTTAAGTGTTGGTTTGGTCTTCTTTCATTCTCTTCCATCGTGGGAATGTTGATTTTTTGACCTAATTTGAATTTGTAAATTGAAGCATGTGTAGCTGACCTCAGAGAAAGTTTCTAAGGTTGAATATGGTATAAATACAAGTTGAGATGTTATGGATTGATGAATCAAGAATTCCACAAGTTTGAGAAGCAAGAGTGTGTGAAAGTGATTTGAGGTAGTAGTACTTTAATGTGTTAGATTCTTGAAAGCAGTGAGTTGATGGTGTCTACAATCTTCTGATCAAGGCTGCAGATGTGTGTAAATTGTTGTGGTGGTTTTTTCTGTTATCTTTTGTATCTATAGGTAGTGAGCCTCCTTATTGGATAGTGAGTCCTATATGTAGGCAGTGAGCCTTGTATCAGGACAGTGAGTCCTTCTTGGGCAGTGATCCCTTTGACTGTGAGCCTCCTTGTAATCAATTTTGGAATTACTTTATATTGTAAGTTAATCCTCACCATGGTTTTTCCCTTATTGGGTTTTCCATGTAAATTTGGTGTTTCTTGTGTTGATATTGCTTTCTATCATTTTCATTTCATGTTCATACTTAATAACAGAATTAAGTGGATGAGAATTTGATAAGTGTTTGAGATTTGTGATTGTGTTTGGTGACAACAGATTCACCCCCCCTCTTAGTTGTCTTGCGCCTTTCAACAATTGGTATCAAAGCTTTGGTTCCTTGGAGAAGAGATTAACCACTTGAGGTAGATCCAATGGTGCACAAATTTTCAATCCCTATGTTTGATGGATCTAACTACAATGATTGGAAAGTGCAGATGAGAGGTTACATAATCTCTCTTGGTTACAAGACTTGGAAAGCTATTGAAACAAAGTATGTTGCACCAGTAAGTAGTCCTTTTGCAGATACGATTTATGCCTATGAGGAAAATGAAAAGTCACGGTATGCAATCTATAGTGCCTTATCTAAGATTGAGCAAACAAAAGTTATTTCTTTGGGCATTGCTTATGAAATTTGGAAAAAGTTGGAAGATATCTATGAAGGAAATGATAGAGTGAAACTGTCAAAGAAGCTAACAGCTAAGCGCAAATATGAGAACTTAAAAAATAAAGAAGGTGAAGATATTGCAAGCTATTTTTAGAAGGTTGATATTGCAGTGAATGAAGTGAAAAATCAAGGTGGTACCCTAACTAATGAAGATGTGATGGAGAATATTTTGATAACTCTACAAGAGAGTTATAGTGATAAGGTTTCAACCATTGAGGAAGTGTATGATCCTAAGAAGTTTACTAAAGAACAACTATTTGGAACCTTGACTGCATTTGAGATGAGAAAGTTTGGAAAAGAAAAGGAGAAGACAAAATCAACCTTTAAAGCTACAAAGATAGAGGATGATCCAAATAGTGATGGTTTAGAGGAGTTGGAAGAAGACTTTATAAGGAAATTGAAGAAAGGTACAAGTAAGTACAAAGGTATGTTGCCTTTAAATGCTTCAGTTGTGGAAATATTGGTCACTATGCTTCAAGATGTCCAAATAGAGTTGTACACAAGAAGAATAGAGATAATAAAGACAAAAAGGATAAGAAGTTCAAGAAATTGTATTATGTTAGAGAAGATGTTGGAATCTCTGACGTTGAATATGATTTTGAGGGTGATAATGATGAGTGCTTATTTCAAGCCTTGGAGAATAAATCTATGTCTGCTAACTCTGGAAGATGTGCAAGGGAAAGTGGTTTGAAGAACAAGAAGGATGAGGTGGAAGGTACTCTGGCTACTTCCTTTCATGCTAGATAGGATGAATACTATTGGGTGATTGATAGTGGTTGTTCAAATCATATGACCGGAGACAAGAGTAATTTACTAAACTTGAAAAGTAAGATGGTGGATTAGTCATGTTTGGAGATGATTCTGGTGCAAAGATTGTTGGAAAAGGAACAATTAGTTTTGATGGAAAACATAGTACTGATGATTTCTATTATGTTAAGGGCTTAAGGCATAATCTTTTGAGTGTCGAATAAATGTGTAGTAAAGGATTCAAGCTTGTGTTTCAGGATAACACCTATGAGATCAGAAAGGGGTCCATAACTATGGTTGCTGTAGGAAGAAGAACATATGGAAACATTTATCAACTTAAGATTGTTGATGATCAGTGCCTTGTATCCCAAGTTAATGAAATTTGGCTATGGCACCGAAGGATGGAACATGTAAACTTTGATAATCTGACCAGGATCAGTTCAAGAGATGTCTGAGATCTGCCTAAAATCACAAAGCCTACCAATACTATTTGCATAAGTTGTCAGTTGGGAAAGCAAACAAGATGCAATTTTAAAGGAAAAGATCAATCAACTATCAGAATGCTAGAATTGGTTCATACAGAACTCTGTGCTCCCACAAGAATAGTAAGTCTTAATGGTGACAGGTATTTCATGCTTCTTATTCATGATTATTCTAGAATGACATGGGTAACATTTCTTAGGGAGAAAGCTCAAGCTCTGGATAGATTCAAAGTGTTCAAGGAAAGGGTAGAGAATGAAGTGAACCTAAGAATCAAATGTTTAAGGTTAGATAGAGGTGGAGAATTAACTTCCAGTGAGTTTAATACATTTTGTGAAGAGCATGGCATAAAGAGACATTTTTATGCTCCTAGAACCCCTCAATAGAATGGAGTTGTTGAGAGAAAGAATTGAAATATTCAAGAGGCTACAAGAACTATGATGAAAGAGGTAAATGTACCTGACATATACTGGAGAGAAACAATCCATACTATTGTTTATATTCTTAACAGAGTTCAGATCAATAGTAACAACACAAAGACTCCTTATGAGTTATGGACTAACAAGATTCCTACTGTTAAGTACTTTAAGGTGTTTGGAAGTAGATGTTATATTAAAAGAGATGATGAGAACCTTGGAAATTTTGATGCAAGATGTGATGAATGGATTTTCCTTGTATATTAAACTAGTAGCAAAGCTTATAGATGCTTCAATAAAAGATTGAGGAAATTTTTTGAATGTGCAAATGTGAAAGTTGATGAAGATATGCACAAACCAGTTGAAATAAGTGAAATTGAACCAAATGATCCCATCTACAAAAAAGTACCAAAAGAGAATAAGGAAGAAGAAGAACATATTAAAGAAGAAGAAGCTTTAGAACTTTCTCTTAAGACCCCACATTATGTATAAAATAATCATCTAGAAGAATAGATAATTGGAGACAAAAGTGAAGGTGTGAAAACAAGAAGTAAAGTGGTAGAAAATGAAGTAAATCTGTGTTTACTTTCAAAGATAGAACCTAAATCTATGTGTGAAGCATGCAAAGATGAGAGTTGGGTTAGAGAAATGAAAGAGGAGTTGCAATAGATAGAGAAGAATCAGACATGGGAACTGGTTCCTAGAACTACAAATAAGAATGTAATTGGTTCAAAGTGGGTGTTTAGGAATAAGTTGAATAAAAATGGTGAATTAGTACTTGAAACAAAGCAAGACTTGTATGAAAGGGTTATTCACAGGTTGAAGGAATAAACTTTGAGGATAAATTTGCCCCGGTGGCAAGAATGGAGGCCATTAAGATGTTTTTGGCATTTTCTGCACACAAAGATTTCAAGGTATATTAGATGGATGTTAAGTTTGTATTCTTGAATGGAGAATTGAAAGAGGAGGTGTACATGGAACAACTAGAGGTATTTCAGTTATCAGATAAACCAGACATGATCTGTAAGTTGAAAAAGGAATTATATGGACTTAAACAAGCTCCCAGAGCATGGTATGCAAGATTGGACATGTATTTGACACAAAAAAGGTTCAACAAAGGCTCTATAGACAGTAATCTCTATTTCAAGGTGGAAGGAAACAAAATGTTGATAGTAGTTGTGTATGTTGATGATATCATTTTTGGAGGAAATGAAGGTATGTGCAAAATATTTGCAAAGGAGATGCAAAAAGAGTTTAAAATGTCTATGATTGGTGAGTTCAAATTTCTTCCTTGGACTTCAACTAAAAAAATGATAAGGGCAATATTCATTTCATAATCAAAGTATGTCAAAGAGTTGTTGAAGAAGTTTGGAATGGATGACTCCAAACTGATATGTACCCCTATGGTGACTAGATGCATTGAAATGAGTAAAAATGATGAATCTCCTAAAGCTAATCAGAGCATGTACAAATCTATGATTGGTGGACTGTTATATCTTACTACTACTAGACCAGATATCATGCATACCATATGTTTGGTTGCTATATTTCAAGTAGAACCTAAAGAAGCACATGTTACAGCTATGAAGAGGATATTCAAATATCTAAAAGGCACTCTAGATTATGGCCTGTGGTATCCTAAGGATATTGATTTCACTTTGAGTGCTTACACTGATGCAGATTGGGTTGGTTGTGTGGATGACTAGAAGAGTACAAGTGGTGGTGCTTTGTTTCTTGGAGGAAGATTGGTTTCATGGATAAGCAAGAAACAAGATTCAATTTCTTTATCCACTGTAGAAGCTTAGTACATTGTTATAGCATCTTGTTACACACAAGTTTTGTGGATGAAGAAAACATTGAAGGATATAGGAGTGATATTTGATGTGCATATACCTATCTTCTGTGACAATACAAGTGATATAAATATCTCAAATAATTCGGTAATGCATTCAAGAACAAAGCATATATTTATCAAATATCAATTCTTATGAGATAAGGTATTGAAAAATGAAGTCAGGCTGGAGTATGTGCCTACAAAGGATCAAATTGTTCTGAAGGATACTTTTGAGTATCTCAGGGATAATTTTGGGGTCATTGGCCCTCCTTATTTGAACTAGGTTCACATGGAGGTGCATTAGTCCAGTGGATCTACAAATTCTTCATTTGTTTAGACTGATAATTGGATCTACTCTGCAGGGGGAGTAGAAAGTATCATTGTTGCAGTATGAAATTGGTGCACTCCTAAGGGGGAGTGATCAGAGCTACATATGGTCAAATATTTATGCAAACCTTCTATTCTTTGTCATTGATGTCAAATGGGGGGAGAGAATCATGTGAAAAATAGTAAAGAAAGAGAGAAATTTGCAAGGAATATTGAGAGTGCAGGAATGTTGTGTAGGTTGTCTAATCTAAAAAATAAAGCAAAGTACAAGAATGGAATGAATTTTTTCTTTGATGGTTTTTCACATCGTTTTTTTCCATCAATGAAAAATGGGGAGATTGTTGAAAGTATGAATGAGTATGGTGGTGTTGTCATTAATGTTGTGATTGATGTCAACACAGTGTGGGTTGTTGCAGAGAAAGGAACCAAGTGATTGTATGTTGTGCATGTATAATTGAGATACTATTGAGATGTTGTGAGTACATAGAGCTATCCTTATGGTGTTGTAGGTGTGCTGATATGTTGAGTTTCCAAGTACTTTTGAGAAATAGTGAAGAAAAAGTTGTGTATGAGCTCTAGTATGTGCTCCACATTTCTTCTGTGTTGATTCTATGCTTGTGCGGATCTAAAGTGTTGTTCATGGAAATTATGTTGGATGTTGCTGATATATGGTTTCATTGATTTCAACACTATTGGAATTAATTTCATCTAAGGTTGTATATGTCGAGGATATTGAGAAAATTGTAATAAAGAAAGTTACAGGTTGTCGGTGGTGCAATGAAGTTCAGTTTGGCCAACATACTAATCTAGCTCAGTATGTCGATGATCAAAGGTTGTGGATTAAAGGGCTTATTTTTTATTATATCTAGTTTATCCACGTTAAGTCTCAGAGATCTGCATGAATATTTAATCTAGTTATGAGTATTTGTGTTCAGACAGTTTTTTTGTTGCTTCAATTGGTGTTCCTGAAAAAAGATGATATTATTCCGGTAACGTGAAGTGTTGCAGATGCTTCTCTAGTGATTCATGATGCTTTTGGATGTTTCTAGATCATTCTCTATCTTTTTTTCACATCTGCATTTATCTGTGTGTTCGTGAATGAAGATTTTCTCTTGCGTGTTCATGTTTTTCATGTTCTTGGCCAACTGGGTGATTGTAGCATGTTGTGGATCTTCGAGGAACAATTATTGAAGATGTTTCAAGTTTGAGGACATTATTTTGGGTCCTCACTATGTTGTGGCCAACGGTGGTTGATTCACATTGATAATTACTTGTTTTTTGGGTCAATAGTTTGTATTCATTTTATATTTTATTGGAGCCGACATGTAGATGATGTTATTCTTGGTTGCAAATATATATGAGCGATTGTTTTAACATTTGAAAATATATGTGAGTGAGTTGTGAAGTGAATTTTGTGAGTCCTATGTGTGAATAATGTTCTAATAATTCAAAGGAAGAAATTATGTGTGAAGACTGAGTAGAGTTTATGTGCTTAACCAGAACTATAATCAGGCATGAGAAAATGCTATTTTCTCAATTCAATCTTGTGGATGTAATCCAAATATTTCTATAAGATAGTGTGTCTTCCTTGGGTAGTAAGCCTTGTTGTAATTGAGCAATGAGCTCTAGGCAGTGTACCTGAATTCATGTGCATTCCCATTTATTCTCTTATACTTTTAACTGGGTATAATCTTGTGGACTAACCTCCACCATGGTTTTTCCCCTAACAAGGTTTCCACGTAAAAAAAATCTTGGTGTTATGTGTTTCTGATGTGGTATTGACTTATGCTTTCATGGTTATTAATCAAATCTAAGAATAAGGTTAATAAGTTTAATTTTCCTATGACAACTGATTCACCCCCCCTCTCAGTTGTCTGCCCTTGTGTTGCCAACAATTGGTATCATAGTAGGTTCCTTAGAAGAAGTTTAATAGCTTGAGGTGATCTGGGATGGCGACATACAAGAAGGATAGTTTGAGATTTGATGGAAAAAATTATTCTTTATGGAAGACTCAAATGGAGTGTCATCTAAGATGCATTGGTGATCTTACTGGAACATTACAAAGAATAAGTATGTTATCCCACAAAATGGTCCTTCTACTTCTACTAAGATTAAAGATTTTGAGTGCAATATCAGGGCTAAGGAAGCTTTATTGAGTGCTCTGACTGATTCCAAGATGACAAATGTAATGGATTTGAAGACTACTTATGAGATTTGGAAAAAGTTGGAAATTTGTATGAAGGTGATGCTCATGTGAAGATTGCAAAGCTACAAAGTTTGAATGGGAAATATGAAACATTGAAAATGGGTGAAGATGAGAACATTACTGCTTTCATGCAAAGAGTGAATGAACTTGTGTGTAATATCAGATGATGAATCTAATAATGGGAATGCAAGTGAAGATTAATAGGTATTTATTGCTATCAAGGAAAATGATCTGGTACCTACTAAATCTGCTAGTTGTATGAATGTGGAGAAATCTCTAGTAGCTAGAATTGAAGAAAAGGATGAATGGGTGATTGATAGTGGATTCTCTCATCACATGATAGGTGATAAAAGTAAATTTGTGAGTCTTGAAATTATGATGGTGGTGTTGTAAGATTTGGTGATGATAAAGCCGGTGTAATCCATGGTAGAGGATCCATTTCTCTTGATGGTAAGAATAATACTGATGATGTCCTATATGTTGAAGGTTTGAAGCATAATATTTTAAGTGTTGGAAAGATGGTTGAAAAGGGATACAATCTTCAATTAAACGATGGAAATTTTAGAATATTGGGGAGTTTTGGAAATATGATTTCATCAGGTACAAAAACAAAAGGTAATATCTTTCACCTAAATGCTGCTAGTAAAAGTCGTCTGATTGCTCAAGTTGATGAAAGTTGGTTGGGGCATAGGAGATTGTGTCATGTAAACTTTGACAATATTATCAAGTTAAGTTCTACTCATGCTAGGAGATATCTTCCTAAGTTGGTAAAGCCTACTAATACCATATGCAAGGAATGTTGATTAGGGAAGCAAACTAGAGTTTCATTTTGGAGCAAACAACATTGTTCAAATGAAGTATTGGAGCTTGTGCATACTAATCTGTGTGGTCCTTCTGGAGTCAAAAGTTTACAAGGAGACATGTATTTCATGTTACTCATTGATGATTATTCTAGATTGATGTGGGTTTATTTCTTAAGGGAAAAATCTAAATCTCTAGAGAAATTCAAGATTTTTAAGGCTAAGGTTGAGACAGAGACAGGTCTGAAGATTAAATGTCTGAGATTAGATAGAGGTGGTGAATTCATTTTTGGGGAGTTTAATTATTTTTGTGAAGAACATGGGATAAAGAGACAATTATCTGCCCTACGGACCCCTCAAAAAAATGGAGTTGTGGAAAGGAAGAACAAGACAATTCTAGATGCTACTACGACTATGATGCTTGAAGGAAATGCCCCTCATATCTATTGGAGAGAAGTTTTGAGTACTGTTGTTTACACTCTCAATCGGGTGCATATCAAATGTGATACCAATAAGACCCCTTATGAACTACGGTTTGGTCATAAGCCTACTATTAGATACTTAAAAAAATTTGGGAGTAAATTCTAATCAAAAGAGATGAGGATATAGGAAAGTTTGATGCTAGGAGTGATGAAGGAATCTTTCTTGGTTACTCTACTAAAAGTAAATCCTATCGGTGCTTTAACAAGAGATTGAGGAAAGTAGTTGAAAGTGATAATGTCAAGGTTGATGAAGACACAGTTAGACCATCCAAAACCTATGGATATGATTCAAATGATCAAAATGTCAGTTTAGTTTAAACTTAGAATCTATTACCATCCATGGAGATCCTGAGCCTTTTTACTACTATAAGAACCTTGAGGAAAAGTTTTACAAAATACCCCTAATCCCTAAAAATGATGAAGGGACTACACCCTCCTCATTTTTTGACCCATATTCCCTTGCATCTACCTTAGAAACACGAGCACCCATTGTACAAAGTATCCCTAACATCAAAGTAGTGATCAAGGATGATGGTTGTGGAGATTATAAATTACAAAAGGACACTTTTTTGTTGGGTGAGTTACCTCTTTCTCCCAAATATCATGGGAAACCCATAGCTATCAACAAAGTGGTCAAGACATTAAAGGTTGCATCTACCACCTTCACCAAATGGGGAGCCTTGAATAAAGAGGATGTCAATGAAGAAGACATATCTAAACTACTATATCAAGATGCCAATAAAGGCTTCCAGCTAATGCAAGGATGGGGGTATAATAAGAACGAGAAACTGGGACAAAATGATAATGGATTTCTAGAACCCATTGTTCTTGAGAGACGTCCAAAGAATCTTAGATTAGGATGTACTACTACCAAGTTTACCCTTATTGGCAAAGGTACTTCTGCTAAACAGGTTGAGGCTTCCTCTTCATTACAAACATCCTATGATACTAACCTAGACAAATTCCCCCTAGAAATTGTTGATCTATTTGAGAATAACTCTCTTCATGATATCCACAACATCTTTCACCCCCAACAAACAAACAACTAAAATACTTAGTATACCCCCAAATCATTGACTGGGACCAATGAGGACCACCGATTATAGATTTATTCAAAAACAATGAAGTAATCTCATAATTCATGGGACTCTGTAGAAACTTCCCATGGGGAGATCACAAAGCTAGTTTTGATATAGAGCTAGACACACAAGCGTACTATGAGGAGATGATTGAATCCTTTAGTCACAAAATTGATGACATAAAAATAACATGCATATCTTTAAGTGAAAACCACACAGTGGCACTTTTTTATCCTAAAATAGTAAAAAGAAAGGATACATCTAAAGGTGAAAACCTCTCTGAGGCACCCAAGGATGAGGGATTCAATCTCCCCCTTAGTGTAATGCATCCAAAAAATTTAGCAATGCTAGAAGAAAAGGCCACCCCAGTGAATGCAGGAACAAAAGAGGAACCAAAGATAGCTATCTATGTTGAATCCTTGTTGGATGAAGAATAGAAAAACTTAGTAGTATTCCTAAAATAGTGAAGAGAAAAATTTTCATGGTCATACGCAAATATGTTAGGGCTCGATCTAGAAGTGGTTGTGCATCACTTATCCATCTATCGTGAGGCCAAACTAGTGAAGTAGAAATTGAGAAAGATGCACCCTCAAATAGCACTCTTGGTGAAACTTGAGTTACAAAAGCTTCTTGACATCATATTTATCTGATCGATTGACTATCCTAAGTGAGTTTCCAACCTGGTACCAGCCTCCAAACCCATTGGGGGCATCAGAATATGCACATATTTTAGAGACTTAAACAAATCATGTTCGAAGGATGATTTCCCTCTTCCTATCATTGACATCATCATTGATTTAATAGATGGAAATGAAATTTTATCACTCATGAACAGTTTTCTGGGTTATAATCAAATCATGATCGCCAAAGAGGATCAACAAAAAATTGCATTCACTTGTCCATGGGGAACATATTGTTGGAACATGATGCCATTTGGGTTGAAGAATGCATGAACAATCTATCAAAGAGAAATTACCTCATCTTTCATGATATGATCCAAAAAATAGTCGAAGACTATGTGGATGATATTTTGGCCAAATCAAAGAAAAGGTGTGAGAACATTGAGGTATTAAGACCCATCTTCAATAGACTCGAAGAATATAAGGTAGAACTGAACCCAAAAAGTGTGTCTTTTGGGTTGCATTAGGGAAGCTTCTTGGCTACATCGTTTCAAAAAGTGGGATAGAGATTGATCCAACAAAAGTAAAAGTCATCCTAGTCATGGAACCACCACAAACATTGAAGCAGATGAGAGGGTTTGAAGGAAGGTTGCAGTCCATTAGAAGGTTCATAGTGTAATTATCAGATAAAATCCACCCTTTCTCACATCTTCTCCATAAAGCAATAACTTCTAAGTGGGATGAGAAGTGCAATAAATCCTTCCAATAGATCAAATACTACCTATTGACACCTCCAGTACTCATGCCACCAAAACCAATCAAACCATTAATCCTATTTATCTTAGCAACATCAACAACACTAGGTGCTCTTCTAGCACAACATGATGAAAACATAAAAGAAATAGCCATCTATTACATCAATAAGACCTTGGTAGGCTATGAAATGAATTAC
This sequence comes from Sequoia sempervirens, assembly GCA_007258455.2. Taxonomy (NCBI): domain Eukaryota; kingdom Viridiplantae; phylum Streptophyta; class Pinopsida; order Cupressales; family Cupressaceae; genus Sequoia; species Sequoia sempervirens. The sequence continues at coordinate 223,913,337 of VDFB02252616.1, read as the reverse complement.
TAATCCATTAAGAAAGCATTCTTATCAGTGGTTTTTACTTCACAAAAGTTCAAACATTACATGTTGTGGCACCAAATCAAGCTTATTGCAAAGATCGACCCATTGAAATATTTGTTATCCAATGAAACTCATACTAGACAAATGGAAAAATGGGTAATGATCTTAACTAAATTTGACATAGGATATGTGGAATGCAAGGAAATAAAAGAACAAGTAATCGCATAAAAACTGGTAGAAGCACCTATCTATATAAAGAACCCTTTGATATTTGAATTTCCTGATGAATCAATGTTCCTTGTTAATACAACAAACTAGTGGAAAATGTACTTTTATGGATCATCTACCCAACATGGATTAGGGGCAGGTATTCTTTTTATCACCCCCCAAGGTGATTGCATTCCAAAGTCATGTCGACTATCCTTTCCATGTACTAATAATATTGCAGAGTATGAATCCCTAATAACAGGTCTAAGGATAGCGGTCCAATGGCAGATACAAGAGTTAAAGGTCTATGGAGACTCACGACTAGTTGTCAATCAAGTCAATGACGACTACCAAACCAAGGATGATAAACTTACTCCTTATAAGAAGATGGTAGAAAGTCTTAAGGACTTTTTCATTGACATAACCTTTGAGCAGATACCATGCATGAACAACCAAATAGTAGATGCTATGATGACAATTGGATCATTGTTAGACATGTTGCAAAATGTCCTTCAATGTGAATTCTTGGTAGAAGAACTTCTCATGTCAGCTTTCAAAAACTCTGAGTTTGAATTTGGGTGTGTCATTGTTGGTCCTAGTTCCCCGTGGTATCATGATATATTCACCTATCTTAGCAGAGGTGACCTGCCATCCTATATCATCTCCAACCTTAAGAAGACCTTTGTTAAAAAGGAATCCCACATCCCGATTTGTGATCCTATGTGATACCTTATACTACCAAAGCATCGAGGGGATATTACAACGATGTCTTAACCAAGAGGAAGCCATGATCTCCTTAACAAAAGTACATGAAGGAATTTTTGGTTCCCATTCTAATCGAATAACCTTATCCAGGAAACTATTGAGGATAGGGTACTACTGGCCAACCATGGAAAGAGAAGCTCATCAGTACATGCAGAAGTGTGTCCAGTTTTAATAGCATTGAGATCTTATTCATGCTCAAGCTCAAGAGTTAGAACCAATGGTCACACCTTGGACTTTCTCGCAGCAGGGGCTTAACCTCATAGGAAAAATTACTCCCACCTCATCTAATGGCCATAAATTCATCCTCACGACCATTGAGTACTTTACCAAGTGGGTCGAAGCCATTCCTGTGACCTACATAATGGGAAGAAAATTTCTAAGTTTATCCTAAATTACCTTATCTGTCATTAAGGTGTTCCATAAGCCCTTATCTTTGACAATGAAACTCCCTTCAAGAATTAGGATGTGAAAGAGCTATGTCAAAGATTCAACATTCAACATCAATTCTCTACTAGCATCTGTAGTTAAATCTCGCCCTATGGTCCTATCAAACCAATATCCATACACCTATAGGTGCAACCCATTTCTCCTTGGTCTATGGATCAGAGGCCATCCTACCTATCAAGGTTGAGCTTCCTTCATTCTAAGTGTCACTACAAAAATTGATCAGTGATGAAGAGTATATACTATCTCAACTAAATGAGTTAGAATTATTGGATGGGCGTTGTCTTGACACCATTAATCATTTGCAAGTATACCAAAACCGAATAAAATAAAGCTATAACAAGAAGATAAAGAGTCATTCTTTCCAGGTAGGGGATCTTGTTCTCAAGTAGAATAAAAAAATTCTAGATCAGGACAGCAAACGAAAGTTTGAACCTAATTGGTTAGGTCCATTTGTCATCACGACAAGCTATGGATTAGGATCTTACCAACTATCAACGTCTGAAGGTGAACTCTTTCAGGATCCAATCAATAGTCTGCATCTTAAAAAAATTTATGCCTAGGCTTGAAGGGTGAAAATCTCAAAAAATAAAATAAAAATTAAAAAATGATCAAAAATTTTATAAAAAAAAAGAAAAAAAGATTGAAAATAGTAAGGAAAAAAATCATCCTCTAGTGAAAACCACTTTAGTGGCACTTTGGGCAAGTACCATGGCAAAAACCTGGCAAACAAGTGCCTTGCATAAATAAAGAACCTCCATTTATCTTTGGCTCTTTACCTTATCATTCTTTGGATCACATTCATCCATCCCATAATTCACTCCATTTATTCCATCACCCATCCACATTTGTATCATAGCTTGATATTGTAAAGTATCGTATTCCCCTTTAGTACTACCTAGCACATTCCTAAGGTTAGTTTGTCCTGCCTATATCGAGGCAATCTATTGCATCACACTAGGGAATTTTTTTATGCATCGGATTGGGTTCTTGTATATCTTAAGGTTATTGGAAATCTCATCGAAAATCCCAAAAATATTCATAAAATCTCATCAAAGTCCAAAAACACTTGTAAAATCTAGAAAATCCAAAAACATTCAAAAAATTGTATAGCTAAAATCTCAGAAACATTCATAAAACACTTATCCAGAAAATCCAAAAACACTTTTAAAATCTATAAAATAAAAAAACATTCAAAAAATTGTATAGCTAAAATCCCAAAAACATCCAAAACACATCAAAAATCCCTACACATGTCAAAACAACGAAAATCCAAAAATGGTTCCATGTCGAACCACATTGTTTCTAAGCTTGAATGTAGGAAATGCCTTCACTGATGTGCCCCTAGGACACTTTAGGCTAGGAGTCCATCATAATAAACTGGAAATCCATCAACTATTCATATCTCATCATCAATAAATCAAGTCAGTTGAACTATGTGGTCTTTGCGTGTATAACATAGGAAAGGCTCATCTTTGATAAGCCCCTAAGGCCCCTAGGATAGTCTTTTAGGTTAGGTTCTTGGTCAAAATATTAGAAAACCCTAAAAAAATTGAAAACTTAGAAAACTCAAAACATTTGAAAACTTGGAAAAACCCTAAACAACCTCAAATAATCGAAAAACCTAAACATTCATATAAACTTTCAAAAAGATCAAAAACAACCTCAAAACATTTTCAAAACATCAAAAATATTGAAATATTCTAGAAAATCCAAAACCATCCATCCCATTTCACTTTCACCCACAATAAACTTCATTCATAATAAATCAATCGTCATCTTCAAAATTTGGTAAAACAAATAGAAAACAAGTGTCACAAGTCATAAAGTGAGAACCTAAAGGTCAAAATCTAAAGTCTAGATCATAGGGAAATAAGTCAATGGTTTTTTTATCAATGAACTATCACAAACCAAGTCCTAGTCAAAACATATGATAAATTATCCTAGGATGTATCCTTCTGATAATGGACATCAACATCAAAAATCACCTTAGCTATGATAAAGTTGGCAAGAGATATAGATAACACTGACTGTTTGTCTTTGATCTTTTCTTATGATTTATCTTGTTGACCCATTTCAAGGACCTCTTGATGATGTCTCAATGATTTAGAGAGAAAGGAATGGGGCATCAATCATTATCTTTCATTTTTTGTCCTTGTGTGTATTCTTGTAAAATAATCTTAGTGCATACTAGCTTAGTTATGTGTAGGGAAGTCATTTCGAATAGATTTTTGACTATTGTGTATAATTTGGTTTCATATATTCTAAACTTCTAAACTACATTCTAACAAGGTTTTCGTATGTCAAGGTGTGAACAAGAACTATCCTATTTGTTTGTAGAGTCAAATTCCATGTCACTAGATACAACACCACCCTAGTTTTCAATACTATGATGCATCGTGTCTATGTGTTATATCAAACATAAGGAATGATGGAAAGTCCCAATCCCAGATATGAGAAAAATCATCCCTCTCATCACCATAATCTAATAAATTTTTGATGTATCATGGACTTGTTGGACTTTTGAATCAAATCTCAAAATCAATGGTCAAATAATTTCATTCTTCTATCCTCTTTCCACACTAACCTGGTATCATGAAATTCAACAAAAACATCATCATACATCCATCTTGCATCCAAAAAATCATTAGCATGCATACATTGTGCATCATCACAAGTATATCATAATAATAGGAAACATAATCTACTACATCATCATTGTCAATTAAGTTGTTTTGAATAATACAAATTTGTTATTCTAAGCATCTTAATCCATTATATTATCATTCATCACATCCATATCATACACATGAACATATGCATCATCCATATACATGCATACATCATGACATCATAAATCACATGGGAAAAGTACACAAAAATAAATGCATCCATTCATACATCCTACATCTGCATATCATAACATGTCATATCATATCATACAAAGATATTGAAAGAAAAGATAACACATCCATTGCATTGCATTTGTCTCATAAATATTGCATATCATATACATTACATCAAAGATCATCTCATAAGAATAAATAAAAAACACAACATCACATCATAACATTTGCATCCATACATCCATAAAGCATGAAATAAAAGAACATTGCATCATAAAATTTGTATCATCTCATATATATATCAAAAAATTAATATCATAATACAATATCTGAATCAGTGTGTATGAATATCATCAAATGTACAATATACAAGAGGCTATAAAAAATGAGCATGTTAATGTATATATGTACAAATAATTAGGCAAGGAATCCAAAAAGTGTCTATGTCGAAGGCCTATACCTAGTGGTTGCTCAACTCCCCAAGTCTAACTGATGGCTTCCCATCAGATTCCCTCAGTACTACCCCACTCCTTTGAGAATGCTCAGCTACCTCATCTCATGGGGGATGTCTCTATGATAATGCATCTTGTAGTAGGCAACCTCTGTGATGACCTCTCTATATAACCTGGTTGATACCACATGTCCCTGTGAAGCCACTATCATGGCCTCAAGCTACTGCCTACACCCAATCTCCTAGGCCAGTTGTAGGTCCAATTCCTACCACAATTGAACCTCTCTCTCTCTCTGTCAGTAGTCATATCTTGTAGCTGCTAATGCAACTGATCCCTCTCTACTGTAAGGGAAACAATATTCCCATCCCTCTGATCTAGCTAATGAGGTGGTGGAGGTGGTGGTGGTGCCCCCAAGACCTATCCATCCTATTGATCCTACTACTAGGTCCTGATGATCCTGATCCTGGTGACTAGATCCCTTGGCACTTGTGCTTTGTGCTCCTCTACATGCTATCTACCAGCTGCTCTTCCCCCATCCCTACCTCTGCCCCTGCCTCTATCTCACCCACCAGGGTATCCCCCTGTTGGGTTTTTCAAGTGGGTGGGTGGCCTCTACCACACATCATATGTTGCGGTAGTCCTCACATCTAGTAAACCCTGATCATAGGCCTAGGCTTGCAGAACCAGCTTTCGAAACTCATTGATTGCCATGATGGGTTCAATCTGATCTCCCCACTCAACCTCTATTTGATATCTCACAAAAAAAACTATGTAATCATCAAGAGGAACATCCTGTACCTCCCCGAATTATCAAACAACACGGTTTGCAAGATACCGCTCAATCATAGTGTGCTCTTGCCCCTACATATGGCAGGTCTTTCGAGCAAAATATAACTGTTGTTGGTCATTGTACTAGGCAATAACTTTCAACCATGGCCTCCATATAAATACGATCATGTCATCTATGACACGATGCCAATATGGAATACCTATTGGCCCGGTGTGTTGTAAAGTCATGAGGAATCTGTATCTGAATATAATCTGATCATCCTGGTGTACATCAGCCAACATGACCAAAGGTCTCAAAGCTGTTATGTGCTCATAAGCCCAAATGTGCAGTAGTGTCACCCCTACTTTGATATTCCTACCTTGGAAATATACTACTTGATGCATATCATGGTACAAGGAAGCAAGAAGAACTAGCCCCCAATCATATATAGTGGTCTGTTAGATCATCTTATGCCATGTCACCCCCCACCTTGAATTGAAACCTCTACCTCATCGGTCTGGGGCAATCACAATAGCAATGAGTGCAACAATGAACAATCTAAAAATTGATACTTGTGCTCTATATAGATCTAAGTCTATCTGTGAACTAACCAAAATGATGTTATCTATACACAAAAGTGAACAACATGCATCTCTCCTAGCATCGATATCATAGATAACCAACTCCCCATGAATGGGAAGCTGCAGGATCTATCACACATCCTCAAGCATGACTGTGGCCTCACCGATGGGTAGATGGAAAGAGGATGTCTCACTATGCCCCCTCTTGATGAGTTTTGTCATCATGGGTAGATGGGTGTGGACCTTTGGCATGAAAGTAATTAACCCTAATCCAAGCATCACCAACCGCTCCACCCCCAAGTCATCAAAGTCTCATGCCACTACCAAAATATCTAATTGATGCTCTTGTGACATCAAAGGCTAAGTATCCTCCTACACACATCGTACACATAGTATCAACTTTCCTAAAAACATGAAAACTAATCAAAATCAGAGGATTTGCATCCTAAAATATCAATTCGTCGCTGAAATCAATAGCGTCACCATTTCTTGGGTGTGTCGTTGTATCATTTTCAGGGTGCATTTCCAATTTGGTGACACACATTGAAATACTCAAATATGCATCAACATTTGGATGTGTCACTATAACTAAAAATGATGGGGCTTCGCTATTTGATAAATGTGTCTCCCACCACTTTTGTGCATTGCTAAACTAAAAACCCTAGGTGTTGCAATTTTAACACTATGACACCCTAGTCAAATGTGTCATCAAAACAAAAAATCATAGCACACCACTAAACAACAAGTTCATCACTAAAATATCAATAGCGGCGCTACCGACACCTTGTGTATGTTGCTATACAACAATGCCCTAGAAAACCTAGTTTTGGTGTGCTAATAAATGCACTAAAATGCCAAAAACAAGACAAGTTTTGAGTCACATATCTAGGGTCCTATGTCTGCTCAGAGCTGGTACTCTCAAACTTGCTCAAAAAGGTAAACTGGAAGCACATGATGGGCCATCTTGTCAAGGTGTTAGAGCTCCAAATGCATAAAATTTCTAAAGTGTGAATGCATAAATGAATTGGAAGTGCACCTTTTTCACCTATTGATGCCAAAAAATTAGGGTTTTTTTCCAAGTCATATGTTTTTGAAATGAAGTTACACCATGAAATAGGAAGGAAGGGTTGCCCCCAAAAATACATAAGGGATCTATGGATTCAAGGTCAATATGTCTTTTCTACAATGTTATTTTTAGAGCTCGAAACTGTCATCATTCACCAAATAATCAGAACTAAAAGAATGACATAGAGAGAGTGAAAACAAAGAAAAAGCCTTTCAAGTCAGCATGGAAGAGACCTAAATGTCTTGACACCTTATGTCATCCCCAAAAGGAAAAGACAAGACAAATGAAAAGATAAAATGAAAAATCTTTTGGGTCAACATAGAAGAGACCTAAATGTCTTGACGCCTTGTGTCATCCTGAAAAGGAAAACACAAGACAAAAGAAAAAGTTTCAATGTTCATGACATAGAGAAGAATGTAGGTACATATAGAGGAATGCACAAAAAGAGAGATACATCAAATGAAACATCACAGGGAATTACATTACACACATGCAATCACATAAAGAAACATGAAAAAGAAAAAAACTAGTAAGGTGCATGCAATTCAACCTAGAGCAGGTTGTGTGCATCCTAATCTTGGTTTGTATAAATGGAAGGTGGCCAACTAGCCGAAGGGACAAGGGAAAGTGTTGAACTAGGGGAAGCACCAAGTTCAACACTCTTTTTAGGATATTTTTCATTTAAGCTCATAGAAGAGGAGAACAATGTATTCAATTCATTATGTACTTGTTCATCAATCTTTGCAATATCAATGTCATCATCTAGATTAATCACAATAGGACCTTTCGAATGACAATTTCCATGGAAGGTTCTTGTTTATGTTGCAAAGAGGGTATAGAGTCATCATGCATTACTTCAAGTAAGTTGGGATTTTTATTTTCTATGTTGTTCTTGTCTCCTTTAGTCTGTAACATATGAGCAATAGCATGATGTCTATGCCTACACTCTCTAGCACTTTGATTTTGTTTCAATCTATTGTCAATTTGTGTTTGTATAAGAGTGGGTTTGTCAATCGTAGGTTTCTTCTCTTCATTTAGGGGAGGAACAAAAGAAACCATGGGAGGTTGTTCAACCACTTTCTCTTTAGCTTTGTACACTTGTTTAATTTTAGGAGGGACAATAGGATTGCGTTGGTTATCAAGTGTTCTTTTATAAGAAATTACAGGAGGATTTGTTATAGGTTGCTCTTAAATGTTTGGAAGGGCTTTCAGTTCAATCATTGTTTCATCAAGGATAGGTTGTTCAGTCATAGGTTGAGGCATGTTTCGAAGGGATAATTCTACTATGCGCTTTGCCTTGAACTTTTCATATGATTTAAAAAATAAGTCCTTGTGAGGTTTAATATGTTCCATAGGCTTGGGCCAAAAGAAATCTAATGACAAATTCCCTTGATACGACATGATATTAAACCCACTATGATGCACAGTAAAGATATCATTACCAAATGGAAACTTTAAACATTTATGTACAACCAAAGGGATGGAATTCATGAAGTGAAGCCATGGATAGCCTAACTTCACACAAAATTGGTATGATTACGGGATGATGGTGAATGAGACATTTAATGTTTTCAATTCAAATTTTAAAGGGAGATCTATCGATCCAATTGTAGGAAAAGCAAAACCATTATGCATCTTCATCTATGCTTTCAGTTTATCATATGTATCTTGATAGAGTTCATGCATGAATAAAAATTCTTCAGTGATTACATTCTCTCCACATAAAGGATCAATTAATATCCCATTAAAGGGTTTATCATTGATTCGACCAAATATGTAAGTAGACCGTCAGGAACATGTTTAAGTATATTGTTTTGTGAGAAAGCAATATCAAGAGGATTTTTAATTGAACCCTTATGAGGTTTAGCTTCAATAAATGCTACTATTTTAATTGGTTGTTCTTCATTGTCATATTTTATGTTTTCATCATTTGTGTCAACATTCATCACATCATTCTTCATTTCACTAGCCTCAATAAAGTTGATTGTGGCATGTATGTCATTATTGTTTTGTTTGTTCAAGTGCTCATCAAAGAAGCAACTACGACTATAAACAATTTTTGTTTTGTTTCTAGTTTTAAGCACTTTCCTTAGATTTTGTATAATGTTAACCATGCTAATGTTTATGCTTTCACTAAGGATATAGTATTGTATTTTCTAGTTTTTCATCTAGTTTGTTTATATCTTCTTGCGAGATTTGAATAACATCATGCAGATTCGTTGTAGGAGGTGAAGCCATGGGAAATGAAATATGCAAACTATGAGCCATAGAGGGTTGATTATCAACACTATCAAAAAGAGAGTTAGAAAATCCAAGATCCATAGTGAGTGAGATATTGTGGGATGACATGAGCCTCGAACTATGTCTGACAATAGTATTGCTAATAGGAAACCAAGTTGTAAAGCTCATACAAGTTTTACAAACTTAGTGTGCAAACCCAAAATGGAAAGATGCAATGCAATGACCTAGAATGAGATGCAATTTTTAGATTCTAAACAATGCAATTTATTGATTACACAATGTGATAAAATGAAAATTAAATGCTTTGAATTTTGACAATACACTAAATGAAGCAAATTAAGCTAGATTTAATGAATTTAATGAAACAGAAAATAAGAAAAATGAAACATAAATGTAACAACAACAAACAAAAGCCTAAAATAGAGATTTCAGATTCTAGAAAATTCAGATCAGCATCTGATCAGGGGCTCATTTTCCTTTAGTGGCGAATTGGTCTTGGATGAGGATTTTTGAAATATTTTTACTAATTTTTAAGTGTTTTTCAGTGAGTATTAGATGCCAGAAAATGCAAGTTAAGCCTGATCAGGGACTCATTCACCCCAAGTGGTCAATGGGTCCTAGATTAGGGTTTTTTATTTGTTTTTGATTTATTTTTAAGCTTTTTTCAATGTGTTTCAATTTCAAGTCTGTAACAGTAATCTTCAATTTCAGATTTCTACAAATATACTATGAAATGAAATTTGAAAAGGTAATGAAATGATGAATGCAAAGACCTAACTTGAAATGAAATTTTGTTTTGATTTTCAAATTAAAATTTAAGATATCTAAATGATATGCAAGATGAATGATTTTTTTTTGTATTTTTCAGAATTAAATGATGCAAAACAATGCAACTCTAAAACCCTAGATGAAATGCAAGTTTGAATGCCAAGTAGAAAACCCTAAATGAGATCTAATTCAATACAAATGAATGCATTATCTAACCTAGGATGCAAGTAAAGACTCCAAAATAAAAAAAAGCTACAATGTTCAATAAGTCAGATTCACCATAATGAAAGACCAAAAAATGGGTTCACCAAAATGAATGAACAAGATGATGAACCACAATTTTTCTAAGGGATGTCTCATCCAATTATGAGGGAAAAAATGCCTAAATAACAATAAAAACCTAGTCTTAAATGTTATAGCAACAATAAGGGAGGTTTTGAGAGGCTAAAACAATGTGTACCTTGTTGAAAACTTCTTGTTTTAGGTCACTGAGGACTCATTCGCCTTTACTAGTGAATGGGTCCCTGCTAGGGTTTTTGAAAACTAACTTTTGGGTTATATTCCTTGATCTCTACACTTCCAACTCCTCACTACTCAAATCCCGAAAATATGAAACAAATTTTGTAGCCTTGTTTTTGTGTTTTTGCAATATGGATGACAAATTTGATAACTTGACAACTTTGACAATTTTGCTTCAATCTTGTTCTCCACTTGATATTCAACCTAGAAACCTAAAAACACACATCCAAGAGGGGAAAAACTTGTTGATTATTATGGAATAGGGTTTTTTCTTGGTCAAACCTCATTTAGGTAATTAAACCTTATGATGAAATAATGAAATAGAAGCATGAAACATGAAACATGCAACAATGATACCTTGGATGGTGTCTTGGAATATAACTGCAAACTAACATGAAGTTGGCATGAAGAATGTAGATCTTGATCCTGAATTAGATATGAAACAATGCTTGCAAATAGATCTTCAATGCTACATCAACAACATTAGCTCTACAACATGTTTGATGGACTATGCCTTTGACATGATGATATGATCTTGAATTGCTACAATAAAACCTTGATAACCTTCCTTTGAATGCCTTTGAATTGCTCTTGAAGTGCTCTATAATACTCTTGTGAATGTACTCTTGATTGCTTATGAAGATCTAGGATGAAAATATGTGAATCAACCTTATATTTATACTAAATCTAAGGATTAACCTTGAAATTCAAATAATTCAAGCTGACATCAGATCTATAATTCAAAATCATTAAAATACTGTCACAAATAAATTCAAAAATGGGTGTCCCGAGAAAGGAGGACCCATTCGCCACCTTGGGCGAATGGGTCCTAGCACAATTTCCTAGGACCTAGCTTCAAGGAGGTGAAATAACATAAAAAACCCATGTCAAAAATGTCAAAAAAGGGGTGTCCTAGGTTAGGAGTACCCATTCGTCCAAAGTGGAGATGGGTCCTAGCACAATTTTCTAGGACTCTAACTTTTCTAGTGTAAATGTTATAAAATATCATCAATGGGTGTTGGGATAGATCCTTGAAAAATGTAAGTAATAAGGCTTGAATTTGAATTAAAGGGCCAATTAAGCTTAATTAATCTCAATTAATTAATGAAGCCCTAGATTAGGGTGAAAGTGTAAGAAAACACTTTACAACACCCTAAATAAGGCATAATTAAGTACATTTTATCATTAATTGTTAACTCCCAAACTAAGCATGAAAAAGGGTTAGTTTTTTCGACACTACAAGTAGTTTCCAAATTATAGTCTAATACAACAAATTTTAGTTTTAATTTTCTATGAAATGAAGGTGAAATGAAAATTCAAAATGTGGCAAAAAGACAACCTAGAACACCTAATTAGATATGAAATTTTGTTTCAATTTTCAAATGCAAATGAATATCATGTAATGCTATGTGAATAATATGCAAGACGACTGATTTTTTTATGTTTTTCAGATTTTAAAAAATAAAAATATGCAATCCTAAAACCCTTAAATGAAATGAAAAGTTAAATGCAAACTAGACACCCTAAGTGAGACTTAATTCAATGCAAAGAGATGCAAGTGAATGTCAAATCTAAATCTAGGGTGAAAGAGGACTTCAAAATAAAAAAATGCAAGGACCAAACTAGAGTTCACCAAAATGAAACAAAGAAAAATGGAGGGTGGATGGGATGGGTTGATTCACCCCAAAGACCTATTTTCCTAGTTTCATTCAAAATATAAGCTATAAATTGCAAATGAAAAACAGTAATCAAATCTAATAGAAACAACAATAAAATGGAAAATCTAGAAAGGGGAAAAGGATGTGTACTTTTCACCAAAAGTCACCTTTTGAAGCTCACTAAGGACTCATTCACCCTATGGTGAATGGGTCCTGGCTAGGGTTCTTTAAAAATTCTTTTTGGGTTCTCTTGTATTGTGTTTGTACTCCTAGATTCCCGATGTTCACTGTTGGACAGTCAGAAATAATTTTGCAGAGGAGCTTCCATGATTTGAAAACTTTTCTTGCAACTTTGATAACTTTGCAACTTTCTTCAATTTTTCTCTTTAAATGATCTTCAACCTAAAATCTGCAATCACACATCAAAGAGAAATTTTTTGTTTTGTTAGGGAAAGAGGGTTTACCTTGGTCAAACCTCATTTTGGTAATTAAACCTTGAAATGAAATAGAAAAGCACGAAGGAATGATGAATGAACAACAATATGTAACAACTCACCAAACCTTATTTGAACCTTGGAATGCAAATCTGAAAACTAGCATGAAGTGGCCTCAATGAATGTAGATCTTGATCATGAAACTTGTCTTGAAACAATTCCTTTGAATACTTGAATAGATCTTGGACACTACATCAACATATTAGCTCAAACAACATGCATGATGCAAGAAATCTTTGACATGATGATAAGAATCTTGATTGCTACAATAATATTATTCAAATCTACCCTTGAATGCCTTGAAGTTGCTCTTGAATGCTTTCTTGATCATAAAATTTGCTATAAGGATGCTTGCATAAAAAATCTATGATCCTCGGATGAAACATAGTGAATGTTGCAAATATGAAGGTGTTGTCATTGATGTCAACTAGTTAACTGGTTATCAACCGGTTGCTATTGTCATTGATGTCATGGAAGTTGGTTTTTGGTTGTATATGTTGAGGATATTGAGAAAATTGTAATAAAGAAAGTTTACAGGTATTATGTGTGTGCTCTGGGATGTGTTTCGGGATGTGCTTTATATTTTCTCTATACCTGTGAGTTTTGTTGGAAAATGTGCCTCAACTTGATAGCTTGGAGCTTCCCTTAAAGCTTGGAGTTTTACCCTTTATCGGCCTGAATGTGGCACTATCGTTCAAAACCAAAACCTTGGAACCTAAGTCATGGGGTTCTGAAATTTCATAACCTCTCGACTGGGCGATATTGAGGTTCTCTTCATTATCGGCATGTCGTGGGTTTTAAGAAATTCATAACCTTTGATAGAGGTTCTGAAGTTAAGTTTTCTAGCAACTTAGCAACTTTGTGTGGGCATTGGTTTGTCATTGGTGACTTGGATGTCACGATGGAAATGGGGACCATGGTGATGTGATGATATAATTTGATCTCCAGTTGTGATAAGTTTGATCCAACGACACCTGCTAACCCTGCGCCTCTTGTGGTGGGTCCCAATAGGCTCTTGCGGGGTGTGTGGGATTGGTCAACGGTGTTGATGTGACATCATGGTGGTAGTTGATCAACGGTTTCAGTTATAATAATAAAAAAGTTCCTACTAACTTTGTGCCCCTTGTGGTGGGTTTTGACAAACTCCTGTGGGGGTGTGCAGAATTGACTGAGAGGTGTACATATGTCAACTCGGTAACTCATGGAGAATGTTGTGGTGGGACTTGATTGGTTGTTGACTATTGATGGATTGAATGGTGATTACTTGGCAAGTTATGTGGATTTTGAAATGAGTTTGACATGGCTATAGCAATTACATGTTTGTGGCGGTTTGTGTATAGTTGAAACAGTTGGTTTTTTGGAACTGAAGCAGCCATGGCTGGATGTCAAATATATCTTGTGTCACTTTGCAATGACTTGGGGTTGGTTCATTCTATCAATTGGGTTTGGTTGATTAATTTTCTACATTGTATGCTATACGAGCATTGTAACAGTGTGAGAGAACAACTGTAATTGAAATCTATGTATGAGGTTGATCAAGGGATTGTAATGTTGTTGTGAATTAACATCTAGAGTGGAGTCTATAACTATGTATGTAATTGATTTAATGTAATATGAAGTGGCTTTACTTTGTGTGTGGGTTTTTCTCCCATAATGGTTCTCCCACATCAATCTGGTGTTCAATTCTATGTGTGATAAATTGTCTATTTTTTTGTTTTGTTGTTGTGCATCTTAATGACTGTAATTTGAATTAAGTGAATTTTTTTGTATTTCTTTCATGAGAATTTTGCATTTGGAAGGTGTTTCCACACCAAGCTTCCTTACAAGTGGTATCAGAGCCTGGCCAGTTGTGTTATCCTTGTGGGTAGGGCTGGTTTTTTGTGCTAATTTTGTTTAGTGGGAGTCTTATAGAGAAAACTGATTGTCTTGATTATAGATTGAGATGGCAAGCACATCAAGAAGAGTAGAAATTGAAATTTTCAATGGAAAAAATTTTTAGTTGTGGAAACTCAAAATGGAAGAACTGTTGGTGGATAAAGATATTTGGATTGTTGTTATGGGAACAAAACCATCAGGCATGAAGCAAGAAGATTGAGACCTCGTAGATAGAAAATCCAAAGGGATGATAAGACTTTTTTTGGCCAATTTTTTTCTTATAAACATCCATGAGGAGAAGACTACATGTTCTTTATGGAAGAAACTTGGTGATATTTATCAGGGAAATTCTTTGGTGAATAATTTATTCATAAGGAAGAAATTATACTCCTTGAAGATGGAAGAATGAGCATCTATAGCAAACCATCTGAATTCATTTAATATGATTGTTGCTTAGTTGGCCTATGTGGGTGTGAAGATAGAGGAATAGGATCATTGTATGCTTATGTTATGCTCCTTACCTTACACATGGGATCATCTAGTAATGGATATTGGAAGTACAACAACCACTTTCAAGATAGAAGATGCGGTTTCTTCGTTCCTGTTAGAAGAAATATGAAGGAAATATTTTGAGATGGCCAAGGAGGCCCTTCCTGTTCGGGGTAGATCAAAGGAGAGAGACAAGAAGAAAAACAAGAAGTCTAAATCCAAATCTGAAGGGAGATCAAAGTCTCCTAGAAATAATTCCAAGGTGAAATGCTAGAATTGTGGGCAGATTGGTCATACTCGAAAGGATTGTAAAGAGGAGAAAAAGAAGAACTCTTTGGATAATGATTCTTCCTAGAGTGATGTAGATGCCTTCATTGCAACCTTGGAGACTCAGGCATCAGATGATGTCTGGTTGATTGAATTAGGTGTATCTTTTCACATGAAATATCACAAATATTGGTTCACAAAGTATGAAAAGCATGTTGGTGGAAAGGTGTACCTGGTAAGTGATTCATCTCTTGAAATTATTGGTCGTGGAAGAGTCAAAATTCAATTTCCTAATGGAAGAATAAAATGAATTGATGGTGTAATGCACATACCATGTATGGCTCAAAATCTACTTTTTGTTAGTAAGTTGAATGATGTTGGCGTACAAGTCTCATTCTCGAGTGGTGGCTATAAGATGACTAGAGGCTCGATGGTGCTGGCCAAGGGTGCATGAATTGGAACTTTGTATAAGCTAGAAGCACAGGCTATTCAATGCAATAGTTCCTCTACAAATTCAAGCAAGTCTGCTTGTGTAGAGAAGGAGAACAAAGTTCCTCTAGGCGCAAAATATTTGGAGGTGAAATTCCCAGCATAGAAAACCATGTTGTGGCATCATAGAGTTGGTCACATAGGAGAAAAGAGCTTAAAATCCTTGAAAAATAAAAACCTAGTAGAAGGGCTTGTTGATTGTAACCTTGAGTTCGATTTTTGTGAACATTTCATTTATGGAAAGTAACACCATGTTTCATTTTACTCTAATCCTCATAGATCTTCTGGCATACTGGATTATGTTCACTCTGATGTATTTGGTCCAATGAATGCTCCTTTGTTATCGAAGTCTAAGTATTATGTTTATTTTATTGATGATTATTTGAGAAGGGAATTTATGTACTTTCTTAAAAGTAAATCAGAATTATTCAGTTGGTTTAAAGAGTTTAAAAAATTTGTAGAAAATCATACTTGAAGGAAAATTAAATGTTTTAGGATGGAAAATGGTGGTGAGTTCTCTTCTGTATATTTCAAAAGGTATTGCAATTACCATGGGATAAAAAGGAATAAAACTACTCCTTATACTCCACAACAAAATGGAGTTGCTAAAAGGTTAAACATGATGCTGATGGAAAGAGTGAGAAGTATGTTGAATAGTGTTGGTCCGGAGCAGAAGTTCTAGGCTAAGGTTGTGGCTACAACATGTTACCTGGTTAACCATTCACCTAGTTCAACTCTTGTTGACAAAACATCTATGGAAGCATGGTTTGGTAAGAAGCCCTCTCTATGAGATATTTGTGTCTTTGGCTGTGAAGCATATGTTTGTGTCAAATGAAAAAAGATATAAGTTGGAGAAAAAAGTTGTAAAATGTATCTTCATTGGCTACAACATTGGTGTGAAAGGATATAGGATTTGGAATCCTATTACTAAGAATGTTGTGTATAGTAGAAGTGTAATCTTTTGGGAGCTGAAAAATTCTACAATTGATTTGTAGTCAGAGATAGAAGAAAAAGAAAAGAAGGATGATGTAGTTGAAATTCCTCTGACTCCAGATAAAGTGGAACTATGAATGCAAAGTGCACCTAAAACTGAGGAGAGCTCTAGCAGCTCTAAGAGTTCTGGATAGGAAGAAGAACCACAATCTCAACCTCAACCTATGAGGAGGTCTACACGAGAGAACCGACAACCTGAAAGGTATGGCTATTCCTTGTTGGATTTGAGTTGTTCCTATACTTTGATTACTAGCACTGATGAGCCTAGGACTATAAAGGAAGCTATTAATATGTCTAATTCAGATTCCTAGTTGGAAGCCATGAATGAAGAAATGACATCATTGAAGAAGAATGAAACCTTGGATTTGGTACCTTTTCCTAAAGGTTGAAAGCCTGTTGGTTGTAAACAGGTATTTAAGAAGAAAATTGGTTTGGATGACAGTGTGGAGAAGTATGATGCTAGGTTGGTTATGAAAGGTTATTCCTAGGCGAAGGGAATTGATTATGGAGAAATATTTTCTCCTATAGCTAAGCTGACATCTATCATATTTCTATTGTCACTTGCAGTTGCATATGACTTAGAGGTTGAGTAGATGGATGTGAAGACAATGTTTCTTCATGGAGATCTGGAAGAAGAAATTTATATGTCCCAGCCTAAGCACTTCATTGAAAAAGGTAAAGAAATTCTAGTTTGCAAGTTAAAGAAATATTTGTATGGTTTAAAGCAATCACCTAGAATGTGGTACCAAAATTTTGACATGTTTGTGTTGTCATCGGGATTTGTGAGATAAAAATTAGATCATTGTGTGTATTACAAAACTAAGAATGATAATTTACTTGTTATTTCCCTATATATGGATGATATGTTATTCTTTGGGAATAGTAAGGGTATGATTTCTATTTTAAAATCTCAGCTATCAGCATGATTTGAAATGAAATATTTAGGTGCAGCGAGGTATATTATGGGTATGGAAATCAAAATAAATAGGGGAAGTAGAAAGCTTTGGCTCAGCTAGAGCAAGTATATTAATTTTGTCCTTGAGAGATTTAGTATGATAGATTGCAAGCAATTAGTTGTTCCAGTGTTGCAGGGAATGAAGCTATCTGTTAAAGATTGTCCAAAGTCTCCTACTAAGGTGGAGGACATGACCAAGGTGCCTTATGCAAGTGAATTTGGTAGTTTGATGTACACAATGGTCTATACTAGGCTAGACATTGACCAAGCAGTGGGAGTACTTAGTCATTTTATGGCTAATCCAGGAAGACTGCATTGGGATGCTGTGAAGAGAGTTTTCATATATTTGAAAGGTACTTCAGAGTATGTTTTGTGTTATCATGGAAAGTTGGTTGGATCACAGAGATGTATTAGCATTCGTGGGTATGTGGATTCTGATTGGGCAGGGGACATTGAGGGCAAGGGAGATTGACAACAAAAGATCCACCAGTGGATACATCTTTATGTTATTTAGTGGTGCAGTTAGTTGGATGAGCAAGCGATAGGTTGTAGTCACTTTATCTACTATTGAGGCATCGTACATGGTAGAAACACATGCTTGTAAGGAATTTGTTTGGATTAAATGTTTGTGTTATGATGTTGGGTTTAATGCAAGGAAATTACTATTTTCTATGATAGTCAGAGTGCTATCTATCTAGCAAAAAATCCCACTTTCCATGCCAAGACGAAGCATATCGATGTTTAGTATCATTTCGTTCATGATATGGTGGAAGACGGAAAGTTTAATCTTGAAAAGGTGGATAATTTGCAGAATGTCACTGATGCATTAAAAAATCCTTTGAGCACAAACAAGTATAGGTGGTGTGCCAGTTCAATGGGCCTTGAGGCCTATGATTTTCAATAATTTCAAGTTTGGAAGAAGCTAGTAAGTCTTTGTCAAGTGGGAGCATGTTGGAAAATGTTCCTCAACTTGTTGGCTTTGAGCTTCCCTTAAAGCTTGGCATTTTACCCTTTATCGGCCTGAATGTCTCACTATCGCTGAAAACTAAAACCTTGGAACTTGAGTTGTGGGGTTCTGAAATTTCATAACCTCCTGACTTAGTGATATTGAGGTTCCCTTCATTGTCGACATGTCGTGGGTTTTGATAAATTCATAACCTTCAATAAAGGTTTCGAAGTTCAGTTTTCTAGCGACTTAGCAACTTCATGCGAGCATTGGTTTTTCAGTGGTGACTTGGATGTCATGGTGGCAGTGGGGACCACAGTGATGTGATGATATAACTTGATCTACAGCTGTGATAAGTTTGATCCAACGACACCCGCTAACCCCACGCTTATTTTGGTGGGTCCCGACAGACACCTATGGGGTGTCATGATGTCATGGTGGCAGATGATCAATAGTTATGGTTATAATAATCCAATGGTTCCCACTAACTTTGTGCCCATTGTGGTGGGTTTTGATAGACTCTTGTGGGGGTGTGCAGAATTGACTAAGTAGTGTACATATGTCGACTCAGTAACTCATGGAGAATTTTGTGGTGGGACCTGATTGGTGCTAAGATGGAGAGTGGTGATTGGTTGTTGACTGTTGATGGATTGAATGGTGATTACTTGGAAATTTATGTGGATTTTGAAATGAGTTCGACATGGTTGTAGTAGTTACATGTTTGTGGTGTTTTGTGTATAGTTAAAACGGTTGGTTTTCTAGAACTGAAGCGGCCACGACTAGATGTCAAATATATATTGTATCACTATGCAATGAGTTGGGGTTGGTTCATTCTATCAATTGGGTTTGGTTGATTAATGTTCTAAATTGTATGTTATACGATCATTGTAATAGTGTGAGAGAACAATTGTAATAGAAATGTATGTATGAGGTTGATAAGGGGATTGTAATGTTGTTGTGAATTAACAACTGGAGTGGAGTCTATAACTCTATATGTAATTGATTTACTATAATAACAAGTGGCTTTACTTTGTGTGTGTTTTTCCTCCCGTAAGGGTTTTCCCATGCAAATCTAGTGTTCAATTTTGTGTATGATAAATTATCTATTCTTTTGTTTTGTTATTGTGCATCTTAATGACTGTAATTTGAATTAAGTGGAATTTTATGCATTTCTTTCTTGAGAATTTTGTATTTGGAAGGTGTTTCCGCACTAAGCTTTCCTTACAAGTTCTTGACATATTATTCATGGTTTTTGGTAGTTTTTGTATTCAAAATTTGGGTCTCTAGATTGTTGTGTAGTGGGTGATCCCACAATATTGGTTTACAATTTTTGGCCAAACTAGACACTGAACTGATATTTTCTAACTAAATCTTCACTTTCAGGCACCTATAGCAGCTAAATCGTGAGGAATTTGAAGATGATGCAAACTAGTGATTTGGGACATTTTGTCTATAGATTCTAAATATGTTTTTTTCAATTTTTTTGGAATCAGATTCCACTTCATTTTCCATCTCCTTCAAAAACTAGTTTTTTTAAGTAAACACCATTTTTAAGGAGTGATCCTCACCATATACAACATATTTTTTTTTCCATGAAGGATAAAATTCTTTTTTTTTTTGAATTTAGATTTGTAACTACGATATCTAGTGCTTTCATTTGGTTTCATAGTGTTTTATTAAATTTTTTTCCTTAATCAAGTTTCAAAGTCAAACTAATTACAATTTAGACATAGGCGGACCATATACAACATAAATTTTTTGTATATATCGAAATTCAATTTTTTTTGTTGGATCAAGGATTTCAATATCTAGTGCACTACTATTTTTCAATTTTTTTTTGATAATCTACTATTTTTCCACATGTGCAAAATAGAGAGCTTGATTTTTTGGTGAAAAACCTACATTCACAAGAAATAAAAATAAAATATAATTTATTTAAAATTATACTTTTTGGGAAGCTTATAATAAGGACTACATACTTATAAAAAGTAAATTTTAAATGAATTCATTTGATCCCTGAAAAGGTAAATCAAAAGTGGTTTTTTATCAACATTTTGATAGGTTTAAAGGAGACTCCATTATAGGTATGGTTTAAAACTAGCAGGGTTCTATCCAAGGGGGTTTGATCTAAGGTAGTTTGATCAAACCCTATTCAATTGGAATTCTTTAAATGGAACTTTTTAAGGCTTAAATCATTATATTTTCTAAAATTATGTGATTTCAGCAAAAATTAGAATCTCCCAAAAATTGTAAACCAACATTGTGGGATCACCCCAGTGTGAGATATCTTCACCAATTGTGTTTGTGCAGTTTGTTGTGTTTGGCTAAGGTTCAGGAGAAATGTAATTGCTCTAGATTTCTCCATACTTTGGTTTCAAGACTTGCAGTTCTAAGAGTAAGCTAATGAGGTTGAGTTCAAGTGAAATTTATTATCTAAAAAGATTGGGTCGAGTTAAGGTTGTTTGTGCTTA
Organism: Sequoia sempervirens; assembly: GCA_007258455.2. Classification (NCBI taxonomy): domain Eukaryota; kingdom Viridiplantae; phylum Streptophyta; class Pinopsida; order Cupressales; family Cupressaceae; genus Sequoia; species Sequoia sempervirens. Next base: position 223,892,045 of record VDFB02252616.1, on the reverse strand, counting down.
ATTTTTTTATACGTTTTACACTAGTGTTGGTTGACCTTGTGTTAAACACTACCTACAAATTTTATGGAATCATGTTGAGGCATGTTGGGACTTATTTAGGTCCTCAATTAAGTGTATGTTTACATCGCCCTCATTCTAATTCTACCATAGAATGTTTTGGTGCTGACCTAATTTGAATTTGTAAATACAAATTATGTATGGCCAACCTTGGATGAGTTTCAAGGTTGAAGATGACATAAATATAAGTTGATATGTTGATGAAACGAAAGATAGATACAATATTGTTGTGATGTAGATACGAAAGAGTGTGTGTGATGAAAATTTGAGCAGTGCAATGTGAATTTCTTGTTAGGGTTTTGAAGGCAATGAGTTAAAGGCATTCAATATCTTTTCATGTGTGTTTGCAAGTGTGTGAGAAAATTGTGGTGGAAATATCTGTTGCATTGAGATAGTTTTCTCTTTGTGGAAATCCTCTTCTATCTTCTTTGTAATTCTATAGTAGTGATCCCTCTAGGAAGTGAGCCCTTATTAGATGGTGAGCCCTCTGGGTAGTGATTCTTGTTTTGGACAAGTCCTATCTTGGCAGTGAGTCTTTGTATTCAATTTTGGAATTGTTTATATTGTGAGCTAATCCTCACCATGTTTTTTCACTCATTGGGTTTTCCACATAAATCTAGTGTTATTATGTGTATGGTTTTACTTCTTTCTATTTTTTATTTTTCACTTAATGATTAATTACACTAGTAGAGTAAAGGATTTATGAATGGTTATTGATCTCACTTTCGGTGAAAGTTTTAAAGGTTTAAGTTGCTACACTTGATTCACCCCCCTCTCAGTTGTCTTGTTCAAAAATTGGTATCAGAGCTTGGTTCCTTGGAGAAGAGCTTAACCACTTAAGGAAGGTCTGGGATGGAGAATAAGATAGTTATTGAGTGTTTTAAGTAACTTGATGGCACTGACTACACTGTCTAGAATGCAAAGATGGAAGGATATTTGGAATACTATAGATATGATGTTGATAAAGCTTATAAAAATCCATACACGGCTCCGAATAATGGTTCAAGTACTGTTGATGAGATCAAGGTGCATGAAGCAAATAATAAGGAAAAAATTATTCTGAAGAATAGTCTTTCACATTCTAAATTAATTAAAATTATAAATATGAATACTGCTCAAGAGGTTTGGGATGCATTGGAAAAGATTCATGAAGGATATGAAAAGGTTAAAGAAGCAAAGTTGTAGAATTTGAACGAAATTTTTTAGATCCTATAAATGTCTGAAGATGAGAACATTAAATCGTATGTACAAAGAGTGGATGAACTAGTAGGTGGAATGCGAGGACTTGGTGCAATAGTGGATGAATCTAGGATAGTGAAGAAGATTCTCAAAACTCTCCCTAATACATATAGTGAAAAGGTATCTATTATTAATGAATTTGTATATTATAATACCTATACTAAGGATTAGTTGTTGGGTAATCTAACCTCATCTGAAATGAGAAAGCCTAGATTGAGAAATAGTCAAAGACATAAACTAATTTCAAGGCTACAAAATTTGAAGATCCGGATGAAGAAAAATTTGATGAAGTGTAAGCTAACTTTGTAAGAAGAATGAAAAAAGGCTTCGATAAGTATCAAGGTAAGTTACCTTTCAAATGTTTTAATTGTGGAGGAATCAGTCATTATGCTTTGAGATGTCCTAAAAGAGCTATGAGGAATAAACAAAGAGAAGGCAAAGAAAACAAAGGAAAGATGATCAAGAGAGAATATTATGTAAATGAAGATGTTGCTATTTCTGGTGAAGAGTCTGATTATGGAGATTTTGATGACAATGAATGCTAGTTCTTAGCTATAAAAGATGAATCTATTCCTACTAATACTAAAAGATTTGTGAAGGAAAGTGCTCTGGAGAAAGTTAAAAATACTGTGATCTCTTCTCTTCATGCTAAACAAGAAAAGAACTATTGGGTTGTTGATAGTGGTTTTCCATATCACATGACCAGTGACAAAAGTAAGTGTGTTAAACTTGAAAAATATGATGGAGGCTTAGTTAAGTTTGGAGATGATACTGGTGCTAAGATTTGTGGAATAGGTTCAGTCAGTTTTGATAGAAAACATAATACTGATGATGTCTACTATGTTAATGGTTTAAGGTATAATATTTTGAGTGTTGGACAAATGTGTAGTAAAGGATATAATATTGTGTTCAAGGATGAGAAATGTGAGATAAGGAAAGGATCTGGAATAGTGATTTTTGTTGGAAAGAAGTCTGAAGGAAATATTTATCAACTTAAGGGTGCAGATGGACATTGCTTTGTCTCAAATTAATGACAGTTGGTTATGGAACTGGAGGATGTGTCATATGAATTTTGATAATATGGTGAGAATCAATGTTGTACAAGCTATGAGAGATTTATCAAGGATTACAAAACTTGTTAATGCTATTTGCAAGGGATTGTCAATTTTGAAAAAAAGAGAAACAACTTTAGGTCAAAGGAACAATCTACTTCCAGACTACTAGATTGGATTCACATAGATCTTTGTGGTCCTACAGGGGTGAGAAGTCTACAAGGTAACAGGTATTTTATGTTTTTGATTGATGATTACTCTAGATTCACATGGGTTACTTTTCTTAGAGAAAAATTTGATGCATTAGAAAAATTCAAACAATTCAAAGCTATGGTTTAAAATGAAATGGATATGAAAATAAAATTCTTAAGGTCCGATAGAGGTGGAGAATTCACATCCAATGAGTTTAACTTTTTTTGTGAAGCACATGGAATAAAAAGATAGTTGTCTGCACTTCGATAACTCTGCAGTAGAATGGAGTTGTTGAAAGAAAGAACAAAACAATTCAAGAAGTTGCTAGATCAATGATTACTAAGGCAGTTCTACCAAAAGTTTACTAGAGAGAAGAAATTCATACTATTTTTTATATGTTTAACAAAGTTCAAGAAAATACTAATAGTACTAAGACTCCCTATGAATTGTGGTATGGAAAGATTCCTACTATAAAGTATTTCAAGGTATTTGGAAGCAGATGTTATAGCAGAAGAGATGAAGAAAATTTAGGAATGTTTGATGCAAGATATGATGAGGGTATTTTCCTTGGATACTCCCTTAGAAGAAAATATTATAGATGATAAAATAAAAGGCTAAGAAAGATTGTAGAAAGCACAAATGTCAAGGTTGATGAAGCATTGAAGAATTCAATTGAAGTTGATGGATATGTATCAAATGAACCTGATTGCAAACAAGTAGAAGAAGTTGTTGAAGAAAAAGAAAAGTAGAATGAGGAAGAAGCTCCAGTGGTGTCCCTGAAGACATCTAAATATATACAAAAGAATCATTCAAAAGATCAAATCATCAGAGACAAGAGAAAAGGAGTATTGACAAGAAGTAGAGTTGTTGTTGCTACTAAAATAAATCTTTTTTTACTATCTAAAGTTGAACCTAAGACAATGAGTGAAGCATGTAAAGATAAGCATTGGATGAGAGAAATGGAAGAGGAACTTATGTAGATTGAGAAAAAGAAAACCTAGGAATTGGTTCCTAGACTAGAAAATAAAAGCATAATTGGATCAAAATGGGTATTTAGAAACAAGCTAAATGAGAATGGAGATGTGGTCAGAAATAAGGCAAGGCTTTTGTGTAAGGGTTACTCACAAGTATAAGGTATATATTTTTCAAGAAACCTTTTCTCCAATGGATAGGATGGAAGTTATTATAATTTTTTTATCACTTGTTGCTCATAAGGATTTTTAAGTTTATCAGATGGATGTGAAGTCTACATTTTTTAATGGTGAGCTAGAAGAAGAAGTTTACATGGAATAACTGGAAGGATTTTAGTTGTCAGATCAACCAGACATTGTCTGTAAATTAAAGAAGGCTTTATATGGATTGAAGCAATCTCCTAGAGCTTGGTATGCAAGGTTGGAAAAATATTTAATTCAACAAGGTTTCAAAAAAGGTACGACAAATAGAAATCTTTATTTTAAAATTGAAAATGATAAAATCTTGATAGTAGTTGTATATATTGATGATATTATCTTTCAAGGAAATGAAACTATTTGCAAGATGTTTGCTGAAGAAATGCAAAAAGAGTTTGAGATGTCTATGTTTGGTGAGATAGATTTATTTCTTGGGATGCAAATCAATCAAACAGAAAAAGAGAATTTTAATTCACAGTCAAATTATGTAAAAGAAATGTTGAAGAAGTTTGGGATGGATGGTTCCAAACCGGTATGCACTTCTATTGTGACTAACTGAAAATTGAGTAAAGATGATGATTCACCTAAGGATGATCAAAGTAAGTACATATGTATGATTGGAGGACTGTTTTATTTAACTACTACCAAACTAGATATCATGCATGCAGTTTGTCTTGTGGCTAGATTTCAAGAAGACCCTAAAGAAACACATGCTATTGTTGTTAACAAGATATTTAGATATCTAAATGGGACTTTGGATTATGGCTTATGGTGTCCTAGGGATATTCATTTTACTCTAAGTGCTTATACATATGTAGATTGGCCAGGTTGTATTGATGACATAAAAAGTACAAGTGGTGGTGCATTCTTTCTTGGTTGTAGATTGGTGTCATGGTTAAGTAAAAAACAAGATTTAGTTTCCTTATCCATTGAAGAGGTTGAGTATATTACTACCGCATCCTATTGTACACAATTTTTTTGGATGAGACAAACATTAAAGGATATCAGAGTAATGTCCCATTTCTATTTTCTATGATAATACAAGTGCAATTAATATTTCAAAGAATCTAGTGATTCTCTTAAGGATAAATCACATATCAATAAGGTATCACTTTTTGAGAGAGAAGGTTGTGGAGAATGAGGTAAAGCTTGAGTATATACCTACAAAGGATCAGATTGTTGACATATTTACTAAGGCTCTTCCTAAAGATACTTTTGAGTATATCCAGGAGAAGTTAGGGGTTATTATACCTCCTTTCTTGAACTAGATGCACATGGAGATGCATCAGTCTAGTGGATCTATGGATCTATCTTCTTTCTGGACTAATGTTTGGTGGACACCTTTCATGGGGAGTAGTTAATGTCATGTGTTGTCATTGTGGAGTCATTTGAGTGTACTCCTAAGGGGGAGAATTCTATACTGGTAATGTTCTTAATGCCAAAGAGGAAAGCAATATAAAATATATTTTGACTTTGTCATTGATGTCAAAGGGGGAGAAAGTATCATGTGAAATAAAAGTAAGGGGGAGAAAGAATTTTGGAGATTGATGTTTTAGAGTTTTTGTGTTGTCTTTGATGGTTTTTCACATCATGTGTTGCCATCAATGACAAAGGGGGATATTGTTGTAAATATGAAGGTGTTGTCATTGATTTCAACTAGTTAACCGGTTATCAACTAGTTGCTATTGTCATGGAAGTTGGATTTTGGTTGTATATTTTGAGGATATTGAGAAAATTGTAATAAAGAAAGTTTGCAAGTATTCTATGTGTGCTCAGAGACGTGTTCCAGGATGTGCTTTATATTTTCTCTATTCCTATGAGTTCATGACATATTATTAATGCGTGTTGGTAGTTGTATCTAGAATTTGGTTCTCTAGATTATTTTGTAGTGCAAGATATCTTCACTAGTTATGTCTATGCAGTTTGGTGTGTCTCACTAAGGTCCAAGAGAAATTTAGTTACTATGTATTTCTCTGTACTTTGGTTTCATGACTTTTTGTTCTAAGAGTAAGCTGATGAGGTTGATTTCAAGTAAAATTTGTTGTCTGAAAAGATTGGATCGAGTTAAGGTTACATGTGCTTAATTGTTTTATGTGTTTTACACTAGTGTTGGTTGACCTTGTGTTAAACAATACTTACAAATTTCATGGAAGCATGTTGAGGGGTGTTGGGACATATTTAAGTCAATTAAGTGTATGTTTGGGTCGCCCTCATTTTAATTACACCATAGAATGTTTTGGTACCAACCTAATTTGAATTTGTAAATACAAATGATGTATGGATGACCTTGGATGAGTTTCAAGGTTGAAGACGGTATAAATATACGCTGAGATGTTGATGAAAAGCAAGATAGATGCAAGATTGATGTGAGATATATGTGAAATATGTTAAAAGGTGTAGGAAAACTGAGAGGGGGGTGAATCAATTGTCACCAAATTTAAACTAAAAACTTCAACACTTATAAATTTCACAACTACACAATTTTGTTATTAAGCATGAGCATGAAATGTAGAAAATAGAAAGTAAAATCAACACACTGAACACCAAATTTAATGTGGAAAAACCATGGTGAGGATTAAATCACAATATAAAGTAGTGCCAAAATCGAATGTATAAGGCTCACTTCCCTTAAAGGACTCACTGTCTGGATACAAAATCTCACTACTTACAAGGAGGATCACTGCCTACAAAAATATTTACAAAAAAAAAAATTCAGCTTCACAACCAAAATGAACTGAAAAGAGTGCACCTAACAAGTGTTGATACAGTTCCGGTGATGCTCAATAGACATACTTAACACACTTCATCATTTTCTCTCTTCTTCAACTTCACATTCACAATTCCCTCATCAATTACACATTTTAATCTTCAACCATTTCCAATATATATACTCAATTCATCCGCAAGCATCAATTAGGCTAGCCTAATTAGATACATTTCCTTATTTATAGAAAAATACCAACTTTTCGGCTACAAGTATTCAAAAAATCTTTCCAAAAGACAATCCAAATGTCCAACACACTACATCATGTCAGCATGGACCTAAGATAGGTAGCACATATATCCGCATAAGAAAAATTAATTCACCATATCACGACTTATCCAAGAAGTCAACCAGAAATAGACTTAATTGCAAAAAGTAATCAATAGAATAATGTCGATACACCATAGGAGCACTAGAGCACAAGAGATTCTGAACATATATGCTTTCAGCAATCATAAAATATTTCCCAAAACTACAAGCAACAATAATCAACTGTGAAGGATTGCAGACTAGAATACCAAAGGGGGCAGCTTGAATACCAATTCAGATACCAGACCAAAATATCGGATCAAACACTGACTTAGACTTGCAATCACAACATGGTGACATCAATGACAACACGAAATTGTAAAGATGGCCATTCTTCTTCATTTTTCCAACAAAAGAGTGTGTGTGATGCGAATTTGAGCAGTGTAGTGTGAATTTCCTGTTAGGGTTTCAAAGGCAGTGAGTTCAAGGTATTCCACATCTTTTCATGTGTGTTTGCAAGTGTGTGAGTGAATTGTGGTGGAAATCTTTGTTGCATTGAGATATTTTTCTCTTTGTGACAATCCTCTTCTATCTTCTCTGTAATTTTGTGGCAGTGAGCCCTTATTGGACAGTGAGCCCTTCGGGCAATGAGTCCTATTTTGGACAATTAAGTCATGTCTTGGTAGTGAGCATCTTCGATACTGATCCTTTTTATTCAGTTTTGGAATTCTTTACATTGTGATCTAATCCTCACCATGTTTTTCCCTCATTTGGTTTTCCACGTAAATTTGGTGTTATTATGTGTATGGTTTTACTTCTTTCTATTTTTTCTTCTACACTTAATGATTAATCACACTAGCAGAGTAAATGATTTGTGAATGGTTATTGATCTAACTTTTGGTGAAAGTTTTTAAGGTTAAAATTGCTACAACTAATTCACCCCCTCTCAGTTGTTTTGTTCAATAGCGAAATGACCTCATATTTATACATATCTTAAGATTAATTCCTGAAATTTAAATATCACAAGCTGACATTGAATTGTAGATTTGAAATCAATGAAAAATTGTCAAAAACATAATTCAAATTTAGGTCCTAGGGACAAGTGAGGACCCATTAGCCCTATGGTGAATGGGTCCTAGGCCACTTCCCTAGGACACTCATTACCCAATGTTAAACATAATGTTATGGCATTTATGAATGTCAAGTTTTATCCCTTGGAATTTGCAATTAATTAGGCTTGGATTTGAATTAAAGGGGCCAATTAAGGAAAATTAACCTCAATTAATTAATAAAGGCCTAGATTAGTGTGAAAGTGTAAAGGTACACCTTACAACACTAAAAACAAGGCACAATTAAGTCCATTATAATTAAAAGGGCCCTAAACTTAATGTGAATATGAAAAGAATATTACAACACTAAATTAAGGCATCATTCAACTCATTTTATTATTTAATTATCTCCAAATTAAGTGTGAAAAAGGGATACTCTTTCCTACACTACAAGGGTATAGGGTTAAGTGTATAAGATATAGGGATTAGGGTTTAGGATATTGGGTATAGGGTTGAGGGTTGAGGGATAATGTTCAAGGTTTAGGGTATAAGGTTGAGGGTATAAAGATGAGGTTTGATTGTGTAGGGTTTATGGTTTAAGGTATAGGGTTGAGGATTGATTAATAATGTTTAGGATTTAGGGTTAAGTGTATAGGGTATGAAAATTAGGGTTTAGAATATTGGATATAGGGTTGAGGGTATTGGGTTTAGGGTTTAGATTTTAGGGGACAAGGTTGAATGTAGGTTTTAGGGTTTATATTTGAGGGATAATTTTTTGGATTGAGGATATAAGGTTAAGTGTATATGATATAGGGATTAGGGTTTAGGATACTAGGTATAGGGTTTAGGATGTAGGCTTTAGGGGTATAAGGTACAAGGTTAAGAGTTGAGAGTATAAGGTCTAGCATTCAAGTATAGGGTTGAGGGCTAATGTTCAAGGTTTAGGGTATAATGTTGAGGGTGTAGGGCTTAGAGTTTAAGTTATAGGTTTGAGGGTTGAGGGATATTGTTCAAGGTTGAGGATATAGGGTGTTGGCCTCCTACAATGATTTTAATAACTAATACTTTACAATCATGACTTAGAGATTGGAAATATAACCTGCATAGCTATCTCAATCATCATGAAGGTGCATTTAAATTGTTAACCTAGGGACATGAACTTGAAATGGGCCAACATAGTATGTGCACTAGGAACTCTTAAGTAGCCATTTCTAATCTATAGCTAAGAAACACACAATACTAGAAGTAAATTGCTTGGAAAGGAATAAAACAAATGTTGAACATCAATCAAAAACTATTGCTAACCTGAAATGCATAATAGGAATAAAGATCTGAGCAAAAAATAGGAAACTAATCTGTCTACTTTGGCTACAGGTACAGACACAGAATGGACTTCTAGTGGCTGCAGGAATAGTCAATGCCAGATTTCTAACTAAGTACTAAACAACAAGTAATACTAAACTAATAAGACAGATTACTCACCAAGTAGGCCCCCTTGGATAAGTATCCTCTAAACTAACAAGAACTCAAAACTTTATTTCATTCATTGTAAATCATGCATACAAAGAGTAATATATCAAAACTGGAGTACAATATCAAATTGTGTAACCTCTTCCTCTCGCTATCCTTGAGGAATGAGAATCATATTATTATTTATGCTAACTAAAAAAGGTAGTCAACTCCACAAATGGGAGGATGCCAATTAGGGAAAATAAGGAAAGTGGAGTGATGGCGGTTATGCATGCATGGAATCCAGTCAGACATGCAAGTTAGACATAGACTCAACACAACAGTAATGCTCATGCATGCTTGATCATTAAAGTCCACTACAACAAGGTAGTTACACTCGACTGCATGGAGAATCTTCTACTATTGGCCTTCTTTGACTTGGAGTGATTCCTTTTCTCGATGTTATGGTGCATGCCCAGCTAGCAGTGTCTTCCTCAACTTAGCATATTAAATTTGCATGACAAGGTTAGTACACATAATAACTACACATCTATAACCACCTTAAGAAACATTCAATAACCACATGAAAAATCAATATAGATAGTTCACATATCATGCCAAATATCATTAAAGCTTGCAAAGATAGGATAATATCAAATGCCAATGGTTTGAGAGAAACATTATGCAAATACCAACTTTTAACATTAAATTCTATGACGTCTATGAAAAAATAGACTATAGATTCTACCCAAATTAGACCAAAAACTAGGCTCATCACTCCCCTCAACCTAACATTTTGTTGGTCCTCTATCAGGGGAAGAGTTGTCCTTCTGCTTGGTCAAAGCACTGAAATTTGCAACTAAGAGTTGTCTGACATCAGTGGATGGAGTATGTGAGTCAGGGTCCCAATAGAATCCTACCAATCTATCAAACCTGTTCCATCTTTGTCTTTGTGCAACAATGTCATTTTGGTAAAATTTGAAGTTTGGCACGGGCCACATGAGCATGGGTGGTTGAAAAGTCAGGGGAATCCAATGTCATCCCTGTGTTCTCTCAATCTCAATATACCTCTCAATTATTTTTAATGTTGCAGCATAATTGTGGATGGAATGGGGCTCAACCTATTTCAGTTCATCAATTAGACTATTCCATCTCTGTGATAGGAATTTTCTCATGGTTTCCTCCTTTGCTACTATTTTTACATCATATTCACTATAAACTACTTCAATCTAAAGCATAATCATGTTGCCATTACTAGGTCTGAGAAGCATGTTGTGCCATTCTTTGTAAATATCCCTTGGGTTGCTTGACTCAGCCCTAACGGGCAGAGGGATATCATAATCTATTTTCTTATAAGCTCCATGTTGTTGTCCCCAACTAATCTCATTTTGTACCCAAGACATAAATGCTCTCAATTGAATATCCCCAACATACAACAATGGAATCCAATCATGGTCTTTTGTGACAGCATAATTATGTAAATAAAATTCACATAGAAAATTCTTCATTTCAGGTGAGGCAATCCTATAAGCATTAAAGAATTCCATGGGGGTGTCAATAGAAGGATTCAAACTTGAGGCAAGTCTTGACATATTAAAAGAGAGATACTTCTCTTTTAGGAGTAGAGCATGGACCCTTGGAGGATCTCTACATTCCAGAATTTTTGGCACCAAAGTTGCCATATCATCCACCCTCTACTTCAGGGTGGCAATTTTTGCATCCTTATCTTCAATTTATTCATCCCTCTTTTGAATTTCCTCCTTCAATTTCCATTTTTCCTTTTTCCATTTTTCCTCCCTTCTTTGTACTTCTCTCCATAAATTCAAAATTGTTGCATGTACTATAAAATTAGGAGGATTATGAATTCCTACCAGTCTTTTTGTTGATGGCGGCTTCTCATATGGCACTATATGCATGGACTCAGGTTGTCCAATTATCTCTGGTTGTAAAGGTGCTATTTATTCTTTCTTTTGTTGTATGGACTCTTGTTCTTGTCCTTGTTCTGGCTGCAAGAACTCCTTCTCTAGTTCAGGCTATTGCTATAGGAATTCTTGTTGTAGGACTTCCTGCTCATGCTGTAGGAAATCCTGATTTTCCTCAAACTCCTCTGCAGTATTAGCAAGATCGGCCAGTGTTATATTTGCTTCTCTCTTAAATGTCTTCTTCTTCTTCAACATTCTCCTACTCCATTATAGCTTCAAGGTCCTCATGTGAGGTCTCACTAGGTTTAGGGATTTTCTGTAGAGGCGTACCAATTGCAAGCCTGACTGGTCTTGATTTCCTAGGTCTCTCATGTTTTCCTTTGGCTGCAGGATGAATAGTATTAGCCTTCCTCTTCTTAGAACTTGGCACATTTATTTCTCCAAGATATGTTTTGGCCTTCCCTTTTCTCATTTCTACCCCTCTCTATTGTGCCCTAGTTTTCATGAGGGTTTCAAGTGGAACTTCATCATCAAAATCCAAGGAAGAAGAGCTTTCTTTTTCTGAGTGCTCTGTTTCAGAAGAACTAATTTCTATGGATTCTTCTACTACAGGAGGATTCACACTAGAGCCAACACCAGAAGTTGAAGCACTAGGAATGGCTTCAGCCATGCTTACTCTCCTACCAGACCTATGGGATTGAGGTATAGCCCTAGGTGGCAAGTGCTTAACATTGACAAACTCTTCCCGATGATAATTTTGATCAACATTGATAAACTCTTCCCAAGTCATTCTAGATACATCATGCGAAGACTTTTCAACTAGAAATTTAATCAAGCAATGGTGGGAAACACAATTTTTCCTACCTTTTTGGGTCTCGGCTGCCATGATTGAGAGAAGATTGTACATGTTGGGAACATTCATCCTCCTCCCTTGCCTCATGTGATTCAAAATTTTGAAGTGCACAGAGTGCAAATTTGACAGGCGACCCTCACAAGTGATGTATTTGATAACATACACAACTATCTGCTTCCACGGCTCGAGTAGAGACATTCTATTTGCACCCTGTTTATCTATGCTCAATGGGGGGTCATTTGGCTTTGTGAATTCAGCCCTGGCTGACCTGGTGTCTTCGGAAGCAGGGTAATTTTCACCATTAGTAGGTAACCCTGTAACCTCTACAATTATTTCCCCTATTGCCACAAATTCTAACCCTTTTACTGTGGCTTTTCCTTCTAAAAATGTCTGGGAAAATTTGAGGACAATTCCTTCATCAAAACCACCCAACTTCAAAAAGTAACTTATCCATCCACAGTTTTGAAATTCGGCTAGGCATTGTGCATCCTACAGTAAAGTATCATGCACCATGGGTTTGTTTCGAATTAACCCACCTCCCATTGTCTGCAATCAAACAAATGCTCTGCAACTTCTTTTCTTGCAATCCCCTTCTTTCTTGCAATTCCAGTTTGAAAATAAAATGCACTTCCCTATAGTGTCTGCTAAATTCTAGGACCAACCTACTAAATTCTAGTGCTAGTGTCAACTGAATTTCCTTTCTTTTGCTTCACCATTTTTCTTACAACTCAAGATTATGATAGGGGCAATAATGGCAAGAAAAGGAGTGATAAAGGAGAATTATGATAGGAAGAAATAGTAGCTACAGTTATTGTCACTTCACGCATGCAAGTTGTCCTTTCACTTGGATTTCAAATCATCTCATTTTTAAATTTTTGATGCAACCTAATATGGTTTGACACATGGGCAATAAATTCAAAAAATATTTGCATCTTTTCCATTCTCCTCACCCCAACCTAAATTTGGACATGTGTCCACACATGCAAGATGGGAGTGGTGATGCAACAGGGAATGATGGCATTTTATGCAAATGTCTATACTAATGTACAATGATTAAATGAACACACTTAAAAGATGATTAAAGATGGAAATTAATGTGCACATACCTGAATGTCTGGAAGATTTTCCACAAAGATCGTGTAGAAAGTACCACTCACCTTATAGAGAAATAAATTGAGCAATTAATGAAGTAAAAGTGAGGTGAGGTGGAATGAAGTGATGGAAGAGAGAGAAAGGTGGTGATGGATGGGTGGATGGGTGGTTGACGAAGAAATGGACTTCCACACAAGTGAAATTATTTATTATGAAAATTGCGTACCTTAATTAGCCAGAAGGAAGGACACTATGTCCATTTCCTTCGGCTGCAGGAAGCTCGGGTGTTGAATGCTGGGTGAATTGCTATAGGAACTCTTCTTTGGAAGCTAGCTTGTGATATAATTTGAGGTGATGACCATTTACAAGTGATTTGAACCTAACAGGGTCAATGGTGGTGAGATGAGTAGCTCCATTAGGAAAGACCTCGGCAACTTCGTATTGTCCTAGCCACCTTGTCTATAATTTTTCTGCATTGTCCTAGTATCTTGAGTCATAGAGCAAGGCCAAATCTCCTAGCTGGAATTCCTTATCCTTGATAAATTTTTCAGGCCACTTGATTCTCTGATTCTACACTACTTTTGTATGTTGCAGGGCTTCTCTTCTTATGTCATCCAAAACATTTAGCTGCATGATTCTTTCTCTTTGTTCCTTAGAAATATCCATCCCTAAATCCACTGCAGTTCACAAAGTCTTATGTTCAAATTCAACTGGCATCATAGTTGTCTTTCCATACAAAAATTCAAATGGGGTGAATCTTGTAGTTGTTTTCTAGGTTGTCCTATAGGCCCAAAACGCTTTTGGTAATCTATTTTCCCAATCCTTTCTATGAACAACTACTATTTTAGTTAGAATGGCTTCAATTTCTCTATTGGTCACCTCAACTTGGCCATTAGCCTGGGGGTGATAAGGAGTAGACTTACTATGCCTTATGTTATACTCACTAACTAGTGCTGCAACAAGGGTTGATGTGAATTGTGCCCCTTGATCAGTCACTATTTCTCTTGGGACTCCATATCTTGTGAAAATCTCTTCATAAAGAAATTTTGCAACTTTGTTATCTCTTGCATGTTTCATGACCTTAACTTCTACCCATTTTGTTACATAATTAGTGCGTACTAGTGTATAAAACTTACCATTTGATGGAGGGTCAATTGGTCCCACAAAATCCAATCCCCACTTGTCAAAGGGAGTGATTACTACCTGAGGGAAAAGTGGCATCTCATCAGATCTGGTTGGTCTACCCATTCTTTGACATCTATCACATTTTTTGGTATACCTTCCTCCATCCTTATGGAGTGTTGGCCAGTAATATCCTATTTTCAAAATCTTCATTGTTGTCCTCTTGGTTGCAAAGTTTCCTCCACATGGCTTGTTGTGACATGTGTGCAAAATTTCATGTCTCATCTTCTCATGACATGGTTAGGTCCAGTATAAAACAAACATCCAAAAATCCAAGAGAAAGGAATTTTTTTTCAATGAATACCCTTTTCTCTTTTAGGGAGAAGTGAGAAGGAACTCTACCTATAACCAAGTAATTGTCTATGTCAGCATACCAAGGTATTTGTACATTGAGAGAGAATAGATGCTCATTAGGAAAAAAGTCATCTATGGGATGATTATCTTCTGATGTAGTTAGTCTTGAAAGAAAAACTACAACATTAGCCTTCCCTGGCTTATCCACAATGATTATATCAAACTCCTGCATCAATAATAACCATCTTGCCAATCTACCTATGATCAAAGGTTTATTCATGAGATATCTAATGGTTGCATGATCAGTGTGCACAAAGATTTGGTAGCTTGTTATATAATGTTTGAATTTGTTCAGTGCATAGATTACTACCAACATCTCTTTCTCTATCACTATATAATTGAATTCAACTCCTTGCAAATTTTTGCTGACAAAGTAAATAGCATTTTCAACAGCTCCTTTTTTCTATCCTATGACTGCTCCTATGAAATAATTTGATGCATCAATGTGGATGTGGAAAGGAACTCCCAATTGGGTCCCTTGAGTATAGGAGCATGAGTCAAAGCTTCCTTCAAGTTAGAAAATTCCTTGTCATAAGCTTCAATCCACTAAAATTCAACATCTTTAGTGAGAAGGGTATACAATGGTGCTGATACCTTGCTAAAATCCTTGATGAATCACCTATAATATCCTGCATGACCCAAGAAACTCCTAACATCCTTTTTTTTTTTAGGTATAGGCAGATTTGTGATTACCTCATTTTTTGCAGGATCTACTTGAATTCCCTTGTGGGAGATGTAGTGGCCAAGAACTACACCCTCTTGAATCATCATGAAGCACTTTTCACTATTTAAGGAAAAGTTTTGGTCCTCACATCCTTGTAGGACTCTCTTGAGATTTTCCAATGCTTGATTAAAATCAACACCATAAGTGGTAAAGTAACCCATATAAATTTCCATCCAATCATGAGGAATATCTGAAAATATGCTAATGACTACCCTCTGAAAAGTTGCAGGTGCATTGCACAAGCCAAATGGGAGCACCGAATAGGCATAGGTCCCTCATGGAAAGGTAAATGTAGTCTTCTCCTAATCTTCTGGTGCAATTTGGATCTAGTTGTAGCCACTGAATCCATCTAGAAAAGAGAAATATTGTTTTCCTTCAAGTGTGTCCAAAACTTGATCAATGAAGGGTAAAGGAAAGTGATCCTTCTTGGTGGCAGCATTAAGTTCTTTATAATCAACACAAACTCACCATTTCCTTCCTTTCTTGGGCATAATAACTAATGGAGACACCCACTAACTATCTCAAATGGGGTAGATAAATCCTACATCTAGTAATTTCCACAATTCTCCTTTCACAATCTCTCTTAGTGTAGGGTTGATTCTTCTTTGTGGTTCTCTTCCTGGAGTGCAATCATCTTTGATATAAATTCTATGTGTACAAAGTTTAGGATCTAGTCCCTTCATATCATGATAATCCCATGCAAATGCATGTTGATGGGTCCTTAATAGGCTCACTAATAATATTTGTTGCTCTTCATTCAATTTACTATTAACATTCAGATATTTTCCCTCTGACACCTAGACTTGTGTAGTTAGTTCTATCAATTTTTGCTTCATTAATACATGGTACCTTTAGTTCATATGACAAAAATGTATGGAACATACCTATTTCTACAAAAAGAATGTATGCAGGAACAGTGGCTACAGGAATAGTGGCAACAGGAAGAATGTCTACAAGAATAGTGGTTGCAGGAAGAGTAGGTAGAAGTGTCCTGACCAAAGGAGAAGGTGATGCTTCCTCCACTTCATAATGGTTCTGAATGAGATTAGCCAACACTTCATCCTCATCTTGGAGCTACATGAAAGAGCTTCCTCCTTGCATCATAAGTTACACCATAGAATTAACTTCCTCAGCCTCTTCACCAACGTGTGGCCAAACGAGATTATCTTCATCATGAGATGGCTGAGTAGGTGGATAGAGAACAAAAATTTTAGTCCTCCTCCCATCTGAAATGTTCATGTCACCAAAATGACATCCAATGTATGCATCTACAGTTGCCAACCAAGGCCTTTCGAGAATGATGGGATACTTGCCTAGTGTAGGCTTAGGAGAAAGAATCATAAAATCTATTGGGTATTCCCAGGAGTCTAGAACTACCACAAGATCCTCCACTACACCATCAGGCTTAACAATAGAGCTATCAACAAGCTGCAGGACAGTAGGAGTAGATCTCATACTTGCAATATTTAGTTGTTGCAGGATGTCCTTGGTCATTACATTTATTACTACCCCTAAATCAATCAGAGCATTCTTTACTTTGATCTTATTTATGACAACTGCTACCACAGGACTACTTGGGTCATTATACTTGGGAATAGTTACTCTTCCCAACATGATATCAACTAGTTGGCCCACCGCATGAACTGTAGTTGGGTCTTTCTTTTTCCTACCTGGATTTTTAAGACAAGCTTCTTTGATAGCTTTATCGTAGATTGGAACATCCTTTATGGCCTCAAATAGGGGTATCTGAACACATATATGCTTTAGCTGATCCAGGATGTCAAAAGTGGTATCCTCATTTTCTTCTTTCTTCTTGGAAACTTCCAACCTCTAAGGGAATGGTGGTTCTTGTTCAGTTTGCTTAACTTGAACTGGTTCAGGATTTTTAGGTGCATTTGGCTGAATGGGATCATTCAGAGGCTCCTCCTCCTCTTCCATAAGAAGCTCAGTGATAATGGGCTTGGAAGGTCTTGGTAGAGTGGTTCCTGAATGCAAATGGATATCACTTATAGTCACAACATATGTAGGGAATTGATTTGAATTAGTAGAGTATGCAGGCTACTATTGTGGTTTCTTACTTGGGTTGGGTGTGGGATGAGCTGGTAGTTGATTTGTTCTAGGTGCATTTGAGCTTGGATTAGTAGGTGGAGGCATTAGAGAAGGTTGTTGGGACTGAGAAGGTGGCTGCATGTAACTAGTTTTTTGAGTAGGCCATTGTTGTCCTCCTCTCCATTGATTTGTTTGCTACCAATTTCCTGAAGGTGGCTGCCAATGCCCTTGAAATTGCTAACAATTCCCCTGAGGTTGCTGCCACTGAGGTGGAGAACTCTGATGACAAGGCCAAGCATTTGGAGGCATACTCCAAGGTTGTGATGGATATCCTCCATAACTGGATGGATATGAGGGCTTCCATTGGTTACCAGATGAATAGGAATTAAAATATGGCCCAACATAGGATAACGGATCTAGTGGCATACCTTGTCTTGGAGCTAAGGCTTCCTTTGTGCAACATAGTAGACTTGGTCTTCTTCAATCTGGATTGGCTTGAACTCAGGTGGAACTTGCTTGCTTTCTAGGTTAGCTACCATCTTACATCTACAGTCTCTCTTCTTTTGTCTGCAGTGGGGGAAATACTCTATCAACATTTCCTCTGCCTCCTCTTGCTTCTTCTTGGCCTGAAGTGTATCTAGCTAAGTAGCTAGATTGTTGATAATGTCTTTCTTGAAGCCTGCCAGCAAATGAGTAATCTCCATTCTTGAAACTCCACTGGTGGTTGACTTACCCATGGAAGGTTGGTAAGCTCTACCTTTTTTTAAGGCTTCCCTAGAGTAGTTCTGGCATATTTTCTTGATATCATCCCAAGGAACTTGGGTGATATCTCCTCTTCCCATAAGATCCAAGGAATTAGTGCAACTATCATTGATTCCTCTTAGAAAAAGCAACTTTTGTGAGTCTTCATTAAGTGTATGGTGTGGATATTTTTGTAGGAAAAATAGAAATATTGCAATGTAGTATCCCATGCTCTCATCTTCCTTTTGCTACATCCTAAAAATGTCACCTCCTCTCATGTCACTACCCCTGCAGTATTCCTTGTATTTCTCAAGGAATTTTGTCTTCATGTCTTCCCAAGTTTCCACAGTATCTCTGCCTAGGTTCATGAACCATCTTAATGCAGCTTCTTTCAGAGATGTAGGAAATAGATTAAGCCTATGGGAATTAGTAGTATAATCATAACTCCTAAAGAGTATGCCAAACTCAAGTAAAAAGGTAACAAGATCTTGTGTGACAAGTCCATAAAACTTTGGGAGTGCTGAAGCAGGGATATTCTTGATGTTGTCAACTTCATTTTGATGGGAAATGGGAAAAGGAAAAGCTGGTGGGTTAGGTTTGTTCCCATTTGCATCACCCATGCTTGCTTGATGTGGTTCCAAAGTAAGGGGGTTCTCAAGTTGATTTTGATCTTCAAAGGAGACTTCAGAACAAGTTAGATGAGGATATGCATCAACAAAGGGGTGTGGATCTTCTTCTTCTTCTTCTAGTATATTCTGATATTCAACTTGTTGAAATGGATTAGGATTATTAGGAAGGAATCTCCCATAAGCATCCCTTCTCCTTCCTCTATGCATGTGGTATTGCTCACTATCAACTAGCTCACACAAAAATTGGTAACGAATAAGGGGGTCATTACTTCCTAAAAGAAAAATTTCTAGAAACATTATAGCAAGAAAACTAGAAATGACTCCAAAAGACTCCCTATTTTGACACCATCCCCAACAACGATGCCAAAAATGTTGGCCTCCTACAATGATTTTAATAACTAAGCCTTTACAGCCATGACTTAGATATTGGACATCTAACCTAAATAGCTATCTTAATCATCATGAAGGTGCATTTAAATTGTCAACCCAGGGACATGAACTTGAAATGGGCTAGCATAGTATGTGTACTAGGAACTCTTAAGTAGCCATTTCTAATCTACAACTAAGAAACACACAATACTGGAACTAAATTTCTTGGAAAGGAATGAAACAAATGTTGAACATCAACCAACAACTATTGCTAAGCTAAAATGCATAATGGGAATAAAGATCTAAGCAACAAACAAGAAACTACTTTGTCTACTTTGGCTACAGGAACAAACACATAATAGACTTCTAGTGGTTGCAGGAACAGTCGATGCCAGATTTCTAACTAAGTACTAAAAAACAAGTAATACTAAACTAATAAGACATATTACTCACCAAGTGGTTCCCCTTGGATAAGTATCCTCTAAACTAACAAGAACTCAAATGCTCAAACTCAAAACTTTATTTCATTCACTGTAAATCATACATACAAAGAGTAATGTATCGAAACTAGAGTACAATATCAAATCATGCAACCTCTTCCTCTCGCTATCCTCGAGGAAGGAACATCAGATTATTGTTTATGGTAATAGCTAAACAAGGCAGTCAACTCCATGTCTAGGAGGACACCAATTAGGCAAAACAAGGAAAATGGATTAATGGTAGTTACGCATGCATGGAATCTAGTCAGACATGCAAGTCAGACACAAACTCAGCACAATAGTAACGCATGTGCATGCTCGATCATTAAAGTCCACTACAACAAGGCGGTTACACTTGGATGAATGGAGAATCTTCTATCATTGGACTTCTTTGACTTGAAGCGATTCCTTTGCTGGACATTATGGTGCATGCCTAGCTGGCAGTGTCTTCCTCAACTTAGCATATTAAATCTACATAGCAAGGTCAGTACACATAATAACTACACATCTATAACCACCTTAACAAGCATTCAATTACCACATGAAAAATTAATATAGATAGTTCACATATCATGCCAAATATCATTAAAGCTTGCAAAGATAGGATAATATCAAATGTCAATGGTTTGAGAGAAACATAATGCAAATACCAACTTTTAACATTAAAGTCCATGACATCTATGAGAAAATAGACTATAGATTCTACCCAAAATTAGACCAAAAACTAGGCTCATCATAGGGTTAAGTGTATAAGGTATACGGATTGTGGTTTAGGATATTGGGTATAGGGTTTAGGGTAGAGGGTTGAGGGTATAAGGTATACGGTTAAGGGTTGAGAGTTTAGGGTTTAAGGTTTAAGTATAGGGTTGAGGGTATAGAGTTGAGGGATAATGTTTAGGTTTAAGGGTATAAGGTTGATGGTATAGGGTATAGGGATGCGGGTTGAGGGTGTAGGTTTTAGGTTTTTAGGTATAGGGCTGAGAGTTGAGGGATAGTTTTCAAGGTTGAGAGTATAGGGTATAGGGATTAGGGTTTAGAATATTGTGTATAGGGTCGAGGGTATTGGTTTTAGGATTGAGGGTTTATGGTTTAGGGATTAGGGTTTAAGTATTGGGTTAAGGGATAATGCTTAAGGTTTAGGTTATAAGGTTGAGTGTATATGGTACATGTATGAGGGTTGAGGGTGTAGGGATAGTGTTCATAGTTGAGGGTATAGGGTTAAGTGTATAGGGTATAAGGATTAGGGTTTAGGATATTGGGTATAGGGTTTAGGGTACAAGGTTGAGGGTATAAGGTATGGGGTTAAGGGTTGAGAGTGTAGGGTTTAGGTTTTAAGTATAGGGTTGAGGGATAATGTTTATGGTTTGGTGTATAAGGTTGAGGGTATAGGGTATAGGGTATAGGGATGAGGGTTGAGGGTGAAGGGCTTAGGTTAAATAAGGTATAGGGTTGAGGCTATTGGGTTTAGGATTGAGGGTTTAGGGTTTATGTTTTAGAGTACAAGGTTGAATGTAGGGTTTAGGGTTTAATTATTGGGTTGAGGGATAATGCTCAAGTTCTAGGTTATAAGATTGAGGGTATAGGTTATATGTATGAGGGTTGAGAGTGTAGAGTTTAGGTTTTAACGTATAGGTTTGAGGATGTAGTGATAGTGTTCAGGGTTGAGAGTATAGGGTTAAGTGTATAGGGTATAGGGATTAGGGTTTAGGATATTAGGCATAAGGTTGAGGGTATTAGATGTAGGGTTTAGGGTATAAGGTTGAATGTAGGGTTTAAGGTTTAAGTATAAGGTTGAGGGTTGTGGGTTTATGGTTGAGGGATAATGTTTAGGGTTAAGGTTCAAGGTTAAGTGTATAAGGTATAGGGATTAGGTTTTAGGATATTGGGTATAGAGTTTAGGTATAGGGGTATAAGGTGTAGAGTTGAGGGTTGAGAATGTAGGGTTTAGGGTTTAAGTATAGGGTTGAGTGTATAGGTTTGAGGGATAATTCTTAGGGTTTAGCATATAAGGTTGATGGTAAAGGGTATAGCGATGAGGGTTCAGGGTGTAGGGTTTAGAGTTTAAGGTATAAGGTTGAGGGTTGAGGGCATAGTGGTGCAGGAGCACCCAAGGCCTTCAAGGAGCTCTTCAAGGGTCAGAAGTGTGTAGAGGTCAGGAGGACCTTTCCTTCAAATAAAAACATCAATTATAATCTTTTGAAGCCTATAATGGCTTTTGAAATGGGAAAGAACTTGAAAGGAGTCAACTGTCCTAAGGGTCCTGATAAGGACCCTAGGACCAAAATGCTTTGTAAATGGAAAAATAATGCTCTAGGAGGTTAGATAGGTTTATTATGATTTGATTGTGTCAAATAATTTTTGGTATTAAGAATCCAATGGTTTTTAGATAATAGAGTTTAATAAATTGCAAATTGGAAATTCAAATTTTTGAAAATCCACTTTAGGCAGGAAAATGAGTTTTAGGTGTTTTAGAGGTAATTATGCATTATAATCAATCAAAAACGGTTTGAGAAGTTGGGGAGGGGTTATAAAAAGCTTCAGAAGTCATTTGTACGGAGGTTGATCAATTGGAGCAAGTACTATACGGACTGTTCTCATAAAACCCAATAAAATTTATGTTTTCTTGCATCTTTCTGTGTTTTTTAGATGAAAGCTTGAATCCTATTAAGGATATATCCTATTGGATGATTTAGGGGTTTGTATTTACATGCTTTAACACCTCTTACATGTTCTGATAAGCAAAAGAGGTCAATTCTTGTACGTTTGAACTAACTGTCCACAGGAAAAGATAGATTTTGCACTTGTTTTGAGAGTTTTTAATGAATGAATGATCCATTTCATGCGAGATTATGACTGTATCTTGTGAAATGGATCATATTTAACATGTATCATACTAGACTAACAATATAATTTGCAGGAGAGATGAATACTATGGTGTACACCAAGCTTTGACTGTGAAAAGTGCTTGAAGTTGGAGGCTAGGGTATAGTAGTGGAAGATCTACTTGAAGGAGGGGTATGTTTTTGAGTTGGGATAGTATAAATATGTTGTCCTAATGGTGTAGAGTCAATGAGAAAGTTCTGGAAGTGATTGGAAGGTTAGTTTTCAAGAAGCCCTAGTTTTGAGGCAAGTTAAGGAGGGTTTTGTGTTTGAGCATGTTAGAGGTGTCATAGAAGCCTAAAAACTTGGAATCTTTGGTTTTGAGACATTTTGAGAGACTGTTTAAAGTTTCATGGTCAGGGGACAACTTTAGAGAGGGGTTTCTTTGAAAAAGAGGGCTAATTAGGCCTAGTTTTTGGGGAAACAACAGGTTTTGGAAGAGATTGTTTGAAACAAGTGAAATTGGGGTTTGGATATGTTGTTTGAAATCACAAAACACATCTGAAATAGTCACTAGATTGGATGTTCCTTTGGAAAGTTTGAGAGAAAAGTCAAAAATCCTTTGCTAGAGGCCTAATAGGGCTAGAAGGCTAGTTAAGGTGGGAAAGTGGATTTTGTTCAAGACAGAGGTTTGGGGCCTTGATTTCATTTAATACAAGTGTAATTGTGTCTTTTAAGAGTATTCCTAGGTTTTGGGTCCATAAGGAAGGAAAATAAGTCATTTGGTGCATTATTGAGGTTTGTCTCCACCAGGGTGCCTGAAGAAGGGTTGAGATTGCATCATTAAGTTCCTTGAAATCTTTCTGTTTGTTTCAAAGTCCTAGAACCTCTGCATTAGAGTGGTATTAGAGCTGTGAGTAGGTCCTTTAGGGATTGAAGAAAAAATAATGGCACCAAAAAATCAATTGGCAAGAGAGTTAGAGGAGTTAAAGGAAATCTTCGAAAGGGAGAGAAGGGAAAGAAGAGAACAAGAAGCAGAAAGAGAGCAGGCCAGAGCAAGAGAAGAAAGGAAATGGAGAAGGGAGAGAGAGACCATGCAAGCAAGGATAAATAACCTTGATAGGAGTAGGAGGAGAGAAGAGAAAGAAGACCAAGAAGACAATGATGAAGATGAAGAGCATGTGAGGGTAAATCAGGAACAACAAGCAGATGAGATAGAGGACCCTGAGGAAAGGAGGTTACTGAGATTGTTGAAGGCAGTACAAGGTCATGGAGGAAAGAGCCACATATATTTTCCTATCTATCAAGGGAAGATGGATAGTGAGGAGGTGTTGGGATGGCTTGATGCCTTAGAAAACTATTTTGAGTTTGAAGAGATGGATGAAGAGAGGAAGGTTAAGTTTGCCAAAACCAAGTTGAGAGGCACAACTTTGACATGGTGGACTAGTTCTCAAAATGATAGGATGACTAGGGGATTGGAAAAAGTCTCTACATGGGCTAGGATGAAGAGTTTGGTCAAGGAACAATTCCTACCATCTGATTACACAATTCATGTGAAGAGGATGAGGAAAAATTTAAGGCAATAGGACATGGATGTGATGTCCTATTCTGAGCAATTTCACAAGCTTCGTATCATAGGAGGTTATGAGGAAGAAGATGAGAAAGTGGCCAGGTATATCAATGGCTTGAGGTATAATCTACAAGATGAGACTAGTTTGCAAATGCCAAGGACATTAGGAGAATGTTTTCAGTTGGCCATTAGAGCTGAGGAAAAGGTGAAGAGGAAGCAAGAAATATCAAGCAATGGTGGAAGAGGAGGTAGTTCAAACAGGGGCAGAGGTAATAGAGAACAAGGACAAGGAAACAATGAAAAGAGCAGAAATGACAAAGGTAAAGAGGTATTTTCTGATCAAAGAGGTGGATACACTCCTAGAGGAGGAGGCATATTTGGACAAGGTAGAGGACCATTCAAAGGTAGGTGTTTCAATTGCAATGAACCAGGGCATCCTTCCTTCAAGTGTCCTAAATGGGAACAAGCTGATAGGGGCAGAGATAGGAGAGCTAACTTGGTACAAGAAGAAGAAGACAAGAAGGAGGAATCAAAAACATTCATGGCAGACCCTGTGACTGATGGTGAGTTTCTTATGGTCAAGCAAGGAGAAATACTTCATCAAGAGCCAAAGGTAACTATTTTCAAGAAAAATTGTTTGAGTCATGGTAATATCTGCAGATTGCTCATAGATTCAGGGTCACATAGCAATTTAGTTTCAGTTGATATGGTAACCAAGCTAGAGATTGAAACATTTGATCATCCTACTCCCTAAAAGGCCACTTGGGTAACTCAAGGACAACATGTAGAGATTTGTAAGAGGGCTTATGTAGATTTCTCAATTGGATCATATCATGATAGGGTACTTTGTGATGTCATTCCAATGACTTGTGGTCATATCATCTTGGGGAGACTATGGCAGTATACTTGGCAGACATTGCATGATGGATACCATAACACATATTTGGTTCACAAAGGAGATGTTAGATATAAATTAGTGCCTTTTCCTTTGGAGCAGTCAAATGAAAGTTTTATGATCTGTTTTGAGAAACATTTGCAGGTGAATAAGTAAGGTAAGATAGGTAAGACAGGGGAAGATACTGGTTGGAAGAAGAGTGATGAGTTGCAATAGGGTTATGAGGTGGACAGTCCTTCAAATCAGACTTTGTGGGACTTAGACAATGTCAAGGTTGGAGGCATTGAATGCCCTATAGTTGAGGGTGATAGTGATGGTATCTTTTCACAAGGAAATCAGGGAAATGAGGGCAGGAACAGGGCACAAAAATAGATTGAGTTCAAATAGCCAAGAGGACAAACAAATCACTATTTTGGTTCTCACATGATGAAGGTCAAGAGTGCAGATTGGTAGAAGAGGAAGACAGTGACTTTGGGAGATTACATGCCCTATCATTTGAAAATGAAAACATATGAGAGCAAGGGGTCTTTTGGTGGCAACACATGGGATACTTCTTGGGGCAAGAAATCTTTCTTTCTTGGGGAGAATGGTGTAGGAGCACCCAAGGCCTTCAAGGAGCTCTTCAAGGGTCAGAAGTGTGTAGAGGTTAGGAGGACCTTTCCTTCAAATAAAAACATCAATTATAATCTTTTGAAGCCTATAATGGCTTTTGAAATGAGAAAGAACTTGAAAGGAGTCAACTATCCTAAGGGTCATGATAAGGACCCTAGGACCAAAATGCTTTGTAAATGGAAAAATAATGCTCTAGGAGGTTAGATAGGTTTATTATGATTTTATTGTGTCAAATAAGGTTGGGTATTAAGGATCCAATGGTTTTTAGATAGTAGAGTTTAATAAATTGCAAATTGGAAATTCAAATTTTTGAAAATCCACTTTAGGTAGGAAAATGAGTTTTAGGTGTTTTAGAGGTAATTATACATTGTAATCAATCAAAAATGGTTTGAGAAGTTGGGGAGGGGTTATACAAAGCTTTAGAAGTCATTTGTATGGAGCTTGATCAATTGGAGCAAGTACTGTACGGACTGTTCTTAGAAAACCCAATAAAATTTCTGTTTTCTTGCATTTTTCTGTGTCTTTTAGATGAAAGCTTGATTCCTATTAAGGATATATGCTATTGGATGCTTTATGGGTTTTTATTTACATGTTTTAACACCTCTTACATGCTCTGATAAGTAAAAGAGGTCAATTCTTGTACGTTTGAACTAACTGTCCACAGGAAAAGATAGATTTTGCACTTGTTTTGAGAGTTTTTAATGAATGAATGATCCATTTCATGGGATATTATGACTGTATCTTGTGAAATGGATCATATTTAACATGTACCATACTGGACTAACAATATAATGTGCAGGAGAGATGAATACTATGGTGTACACCAAGCTTTGACTATGAAAAGTGCTTGAAGTTGGAGGCTAGGGTATAGCAGTGGAAGATCTACCTAAAGAAGGGGTATGTTTTTGAGTTGGGATAGTATAAATATGTTTTCCTAATGTTGTAGAGTCAATGAGAAAGTTCTGGAAAAGATTGGAAGGTTAGTTTTCAAGAAGCCCTAGTTTTGAGGCAAGTTAAGGAGGGTTTTGTGTTTGAGCATGTTAGAGGTGTCATAGAAGCCTAAAAACTTGGAATCTTTGGTTTTGAGATATTTTGAGAGACTTTTGAAAGTTTCATGGTCATGGGACAACTTTAGAGAGGGGTTCCTTTGAAAAAGAGAGCTAATTAGGCCTAGTTTTTAGGGAAACAACAAGTTTTGGAAGAGATTGTCTGAAACAAGTGATATTAGGGTTTGGATATGTTGTTTCACATCACAAAACACATCTGAAATAGTCACTAGATTGGATTTTCCTTTGGAAAGTTTGAGAGAAAAGTCAAAAATCCTTCGCTAGAGGCCTAATAGGGCTAGAAGGCTAGTTAAGGTGGGAAGTGGATTTTGTTCAAGACAGAGGTTTGGGGCCTTGATTTCATTTAATACAAGTGTAATTGTGTCTTTTAAGAGTATTCCTAGGGTTTGGGTCCATAAGGAAGGAAAATAAGTCATTTGGTGCATTATTGAGGTTTGTCTCCACCAGGGTGCCTGAAGAAGGGTTGAGATTGCATCATTAAATTCCTTGAAATCTTTGTGTTTGTTTCAAAGTCCCAGACCCTATGCATCACATAGGGTTAAGTGTAGAGGGTATAGGTATTATAGTTTAGAATATTACGTATAGTGTTGAGGGTATTGGGTTTAGGATTGAGGGTTTAGTGTTTAGGGTTTAGAGTACAAGGTTGAATGTAGGGTTTAGTGTTTAATTTTAGGGTTGAGGGGTAATGTTAATGGCTTAGGTTATAATTTTGAGGGTATAGGGTATAGGGATGATGGTTTAGGGTGTAGGGTTTAAGGTTCAAGGTGTACGATTGAGGGTTAAGGGATAGTGTTTAAGGTTGAGGGTATAGTTTTAAGTGTATATGATATAGGGATTAGTGTTTAGAATATTGGGTATAGGATTGAGGGTTTAGGGTTTAGAGTTTAGGGCATAAGGTTAAATGTAGAGTTTAGGGTATAAGTATAGGGTATAAGTATTAAGGTTTAGGATATTGGGTATAGGGTTTAGGGTATAGGGTTGAGGGTATAAGGTATAAGGTTAAGGGTTGAGAGTGTAGGGTTTAGGGTTTAAATATAGGGTTGAGGGTATAGAGTTGATGGATAATGTTTAGGGTTTATGGTATATGGTATAGGGATGAGGGTTGAGGGTTTAGGGTTTAGGGTTTAGAGTTTAAGGTATAGGGTTGAGGGTTGAGGGATAGTGTTCAAGGTTGAAGGTATAGAGCTAAATGTACAGGGTATAAGGATTAGGGTTTAGAATATTGGGTATTGGGTTTAGGATTGATGGTTTAAGGTTTATGGTTTAATTATAGGATTGATGGATAATGTTCAAGGTTTAGGTTATAAGGTTGAGGGTATAGGGTATAGGGATGAGGGTTGAGGGTGTAGGGTTTAGGGTGTGCAGTTAAGTGTATAGAGTACAAGGATTAGGATTTATGATATTTGGTATAGGGTTTGGGATATTGAGAGAGAGGGTGAAAAAGATGGAAGGAGAGAGATAGGTGATATAGAGAGAAGTAGAGAGCAATGGAGGAAGGTGAAGAGAGAGAGGAGGGAGGGAGAGAGAGACAAAGGTAGAGAGGGATAGATTATATAGAGAAGTAGAGAGGGAAGTTGGGTGGGAGGAAGGAAGAGAGAGGGGGAGATAGAGAAAATTAGAAAAGGAAGGAGGGAGGGAGGGAGAGAGAGGAGATTGTGATGGATGATGAGAGAAATAGAGAGAGAGGGGCAAATTGGAGAGGAGATAAGGAGGAAGGTGAGGAGAGAGAGGGAGAGGGGGAAGGAGGGAGAGAGGTAGAGATGGGGAGGATGGGGGGAGGGGTGGTAGGGAGAGGATGGTGGGGATAGAGGTAGAGGTTGGGAGGTGGGCCGAGAATGTGGAGGGAGGGGATGGAGGGAGGAGGAGGGTGGAGGATCGTGGGGGAGGGGAAAAGGTCCGGAATTGATGGATAGGAGGATGTCGAGGATGGAGGGAGGGCTAGAGAGAGAGAGAGAATGGTGCTCGATAGAGAGTAGAGAGGGAAGGAGAGAGTAAGAGAAAGATGAGAAAGAGATAATGAGGAAGGTGGGAGACTGAGAGATGGGGTGATAGAGGGAAGGAGGGAGTGAGAGGTAGATATGGAGAGAGGGAGATAGACATAATTATATAGGGAAGGAGAGATATAAAGGGAGAAGTAGAGAGAATGGTGGGATATAGAGAAGAGAGGAAAGGAGAGAGTGAGAAAAAGATGGAGAGATAGAGGGAAGGAGGGAGGGAGAGGTAGATATGGAGAGAGATAGAGATAGAGAGAGAGAGAGAGAGAAACAAAGAGGTAAGGACGAAGGTTAGGATATTGATAGAGAGGGAGAGAGAGAGGTAAGGAGTGACAGAGAGGTAGAGATGGATAGATATATAGGGAAGGATAGATAGAGGGGAGAGGAGGGAGGGGGAAGTAGAGAGAGAGAAATACAGGAGAGAGAGGAGGAAGGTGGGGAGATTAAGAGAGAGGGAAGGAGGGAGGAAGAGCTATATATGGAGAGAGAGAGATAAATAGAATTATATAGGGAATAAGATATAGAGAGGGCAAAGTAGAGGGAGAGAATGGTGAGATAGAGAGTAGAGAGGAAAGGAGAAAGCGAGAGAAATATGAAGAGAGAGAGAGAGGAGAAGGTTGAGAGATTGAGAGAGGGAGAGACTAGGAGAGAGGGAGAAATAGGGAAGGAGGGAGGGAGATGGAGATATTGAGAGAAAGAGATAGAGAGAAGTATATAGCTCGAAGGAGAGTGGTGTAGGGGCACCAAGGTCATTTTTGCAAATTTGGTCAAGTAGGGTCTTAAGTTGGTTATTATGAATTTGATTAATTTTTTTATTCAAATAAGGTCATAATAGACCATTGGAGTTGGGATTTAAGTCTTTAGGGGGTTCATTGTGTAAAAGTTGCAATTTATGCAAATATTGTCAAATGTTGTCATGTAAAAACTGCAAAAAAATGCAAACTTGGAGAAGTCCAATGGTTAGAAGTTCAAACATCAGTTAGAGTTAGTTGTTTTTGGTAGTTTTTGGTGGGAAAAGTTTAAATATGCTCAAAACACTCTATGTAAGTTTTTTTTAGAAGTTTTGATTGAAAGAAACAATAAGAAAACTCATTTTCCTGTGTTAATTTTTGGTAATTTGTTGCTCTCTAGAGATCTGTATAGGTCCGTATAGTAGGATAATGATCTAAAAGAATTTTATTTTGATGGAGGCATAATATAGCTTCAATTTGGTGGTGGTTTGATTGAATTTCATTGAATATTAAAGTTTTTATAAGCATTTTGTTGTAGGCAGTCAATTAACCCTGTTTTGAGGGTTTAAAGGCTTTTAAAATGCATTAAGACCCATTCCACTGATATATTAGTTAGAAAAATAGTGGAATAGGCACCATTAGGATATATTTAAGTGTTAGTATAGGGATTTGGAGCAAGGAAGGTGTTTAGGTGAAGTTTCATTATTGCCCTAGTTACAAATTTGTGAGTTTTGGGTTGAAAAGTGATGGTTAGGAGTTGTGGTTTGCATAAAATTCCTTGCTAAAGGTTGGGTGATGGATTTTAAAGAATGTGCAGGAATATTTTTATGTGTTAGAAGCATTGGAAAAGTGATAAAAGGTTTGGAGGTTGGATTTCCAATAAACCCTCCTTGTTTCAATCCTAGATTGGCCTAGGGTAAGGGTTTTGTATTTTGAGGAGTTCTTGGTTGTTTCAGTTGAGGAAAGTTGTGGATTCAGAAATTTTAGGTCTGTGAAGAATATTTAAATTAAGTTATAGGGTTGGAGGAATGTTTAAAGTGGTGTTGCTTTGTAAAAGTGGCCTATTTAGGCCTTGGGACAGCGTACCAATCAAATTTTAGGGATGATGGTCTGAAACAAGTGCATGAGTAAATTTGATATGTTGAAGTTGAGTAAAATAGGTATCTAGAATGCCTATTGAGAAGTGGATTTGAGGTTGGATTTGTGAGATATGGTCAAAAAACCATTGTTAAAAACCTACAAGGGAATTTGTGAAGTTGTGTGAGAAATCACCCTAGTTAGGGTTTGGATGATTGAGGAATTGGTTGAAACACCTTGAATTTTGTTTGTTTGTGGTTTTCCTCCCTTCTCTGCATCAGTTTGTATCAGAGCTTAGGAAGTAGATCTTTTGAAGGAGAAAGTTGTAGTTTGAAGTAGTTTAAGGTTGAAGGTTGAAAGGAAAGATTCCTCCAAAGAACAATCCAACGGCCATAGAGGTTAAAGAACTAAAAGAATAGTTGCTCCAGAAGGAGAGGCTCTAGAAGGAGTCTCAAGAAGCAACCCTTGCTAGAATAGCAGCCCTGGAGAAGAATCAAAGAAGAGGAATGGTCAGTGGTGACCAAAGTGATAAGGAGGATGAGGGTGAGAGTGAGAACCCTCTAGTAGGATTCCATGATGAGGAGGAATTGGAACCTAAGGAAATTAGAATGGTTAGGATGCTAAAGGATGTCAAGGGGGATGGTACTCAAAAGGTGAAATTTGAAGTGCCTATGTATGTTAGTAAGATGGACAGTGAGGAAGTTTTGGCTTGGATAGATGCTTTGGAAAAAAAATTTGAATTTGAGGAGGTACAAGAGGATAAGAAGGTGAAATTTACAAAAACCAAATTGAACTAGGGCACTTCCCTAACATGGTGAAACTATGTCCAAGGAGAAAGAGTCAAGAAGGGAAAGGAAAAGATAAATTCATGGGACCGAATGGTAGCCAAGGTGAAGGCACAATTCCTACCTGCAGATTATGCAATACAAATTTTTAAGAAGATACAAAATTTAAAGAAAAGGGAGTTTGATGTGATGGCATACACTCAAGAGTTCCATAGGTTGAGTATTAGAGCAGGACATACTGAAGATGAGGTAGAAAAGGTTGCAAGGTATCTCAATGGGCTTAGACTCAATATTCAGGATGAAATTGGTCTTACAACATGTAGATAAATTGAGGAATGTTTTCAGTTGGTTGTCAAGGAAAAGGAAAGGATAAACGAAGGCAAGAAAGACAAGAGGCAAAGGTAACACTAATATAGGAAGAGCTGCAAGGCAAACCTATGAAGAGAAAGAAGATGAAAAAAAAAACAAAGACCAAGTTGCTGATCAAAGAGGTGGTTTTGGAGGCTTATGATGAGGATTTGGTGGAGGTAGAGATTCAAGCTCATTCTTAGTAAGGTAGTACAATTGCAATTAGTTTGGTCATCCAGCATGGAAGTTTCCAGATGAACAAGCTTCTACTTCAAGTGGAGGTAACAAAAGGGTTCAATTGGTGCAAGAGGATGATTGTGAAGATGGAAACTCTTCTAGTTAGCTTGTTGCTCTAGAAGTTGGAGAAATTTTGATGGTGAGGAGAACTCTACTCAAAGCATCCAAGGAAGAGTCAACTCAAAGAAGGACACTATTTAGGACAACTTGCAAATGTAATGGAAAGGTATGCAAAGTAGTTGTAGATTCAGGTTCTACTGATAACATGGTGTTAAATGAAATGGTAGATAAAATGAAGTTAGAGAAAATTCCTCATGAAACACCATATAGAGTGTCTTGGTTGAATGACAATCAGTCCATTTTGGTGAATGAGCAAGCTTTGGTTGAGTTTAGTATTGGTGGATATAAGGACAAGATTCTTTTTGGTGTTTTGCCAATGGATTGTTGCCATTTATTGCTTGGAAGACCATGGAAGTTTGATAGGAATTCACTTTATGATGGTAAAAATAATACTTACACTATTGAGAAATATGGAAATACATTTACATTGACTCCAAATGAAGGAAAACTGAGGGAACATCCCTTAAATCAGTTGATGAAGTTGGGACAGTTTCTAGATGTCAGGAAGTTTACAAATGCAAAGCACATGCAAGTTTTAAGTTTTTCACTTAGTGGAAAGGCTTTCCAGATGGAGGAGATTTTTAAGACCAAATAGGTGATGTGAAGAAGCATGATCTGTAGCAATTCAATTTCCAAGGGACTTGGAAACTTTTTTAGGCTGGGTGTATGGTGTAGGGGCACCAAGGTCATTTTTGCAAATTTGGTCAAGTAGGGTCTTAAGTTGGTTTTTAGGAGTTTTGGTAATTTTTTTCATTCACATAAGGTCATAATAGACCATTGGAGTTGTGATTTAAGTCTTTAGGGGGTTCATTGTGTAAAAGTTGCAATTTATGCAAAAATATTGTCAAATGTTATCATGTAAAAATTGCAAACAAATGCAAACTTGGAGAAGTCCAATGGTTAGAAGTTCAAACATCAGTTAGAGTTAGTTAGTTTTGGTAGTTTGTGGTGGGAAAATTTTAAATATTCTCAAAACACTCGATGTAAGGTTTTTGTAGAAGTTTTGATTGAAAGAAATAATAAGAAAACTCATTTTCCTATGTTAATTTCTAGTAATTTGCTGCTCTCTAGATCTGTACAGGTCCATATAGTAGGATAATGATCTAAAAGCCTTTGATTTCTATGGAGGCCTAAGATAGCTTCAATTTGGTGGTGTTTTTATTGAATTTCATTGAAGATTAAGGTGTTTACAAGCATTTTGTTGTAAGCAATTAGTTAACCCTGTTTTGAGGGTTTGAAGGCTTTTAAAATGCATTAAGACCCATTGCACCTATATATTAGTTAGAAACCTGGTGGAATGGGTACCATTAGGATATATTAGGTGTTATTATATGTATTTGGAGTAGGGAAGGTGTTTAGGTGAAGTTTCATTGTTGCCCTAGTTACAAATCTATGAGTTTTGGGTTGAAAAGTGATGGTTAGAAGTTCAAATTTGCATAAAATGGATTTGTAAAGGTTGGGTGATGGATTGTTAAGCATGTGAAGGCATATTTTGATGTGTTGGAAGCATTATAAAAGTGAGAAAAGGTATGGAGGTTGGATTTCCAATAAACCCTCCTTTTTTCAAGCCTACATTGGCCTAGGGTAAGGGTTTTGTATTTTGAGGAGTTCTTATTTATTTTAGTTAAGGAAATTTGTGGATTCGGACCATTTTAGGTCTATGAAGAACATTTCAATTAAGTTATAGGGTTGGAGGAACGTTTAAAGTGGTTTTTCTTTGTAAAAGTGACCTATTTAGGCCTTGGGGTAGTGTACCAGTCAAATTTTAGGGATGATGGTTTGAAACAAGTACATTAGTAAATTTGATATGTTGAAGTTGAGGCAAATGGGTACCTAGAATACCTATTGATACGTGTATTTGAGGTTGGATTTTTGAGATATGGTCAAGAAACCATTATTACAGACCTATAAGGGAATTTGTGAAGTTGTGTGAGAAATCACCCTAATTAGGGTTTGGATGATTGAGGAATTGGTTGAAACACCTTGAATTGTGTTTGTTTATGATTTTCCTCCTTGCTCTACATCAGAGAGAGAGAGAGTAGAGCAAAGTAGAGGGGGGAGGGATCGAGAGACAATCTTGTTGATTACTAAAATTTGACCTCTTGATTACTAAAATTTGACATGTTGATTATTGAAATTCGATTTTCTAAAAAAATATAAGATCTTCGAAAAACTAGAATTTGAATTATAACTCCTAGAGATCTAAAACCACTCTCAAATATCTTGAAACTATATACATGAAATATAACTTAAAAGTTTAATAAGGTAAAAGAGAAAATTTAAGAATCTAATAAAAAAAGATAAGAAAAAATTTCAATGCACACCAAAACATGAGTGCATTATAATGCGCTCACATTTTTTCAATGCATTCATAAAACATAGGCATGTTATATCACACTTGCATTTTGGAAATGCATTAAAAAAACACACATTTTTTAAAATTCAACCCATAACACAAGCACATTTATTATAATACACTCACATTTTGACTATTTTGGGATGAAAATGTAGAGTGGCCACTTTTTGGCCCCCCCATCTTTGTGCACCCATCCTCTAATGAAAGATATTAACAAACTAAAGTACACATTTACATTACAAGATTGTTTTCATAACATAAAAGTAAAAATGAGTATCTTAATATTGGTACTAATTTGATAAAAATGACTACAAATTTAAATTTGTCATCATAATTCAAATATTCCAATTTTGGTCTTCACCATGTAGCAGATATGTAGTGCCTGTGATACAAGAAAGAAATTTGTGTTTTTGTTTTAATAAATCTTAATGGAGAACTCATATATTTAAAACATTATGTAATAATTTTACAATAAAATACTCTAATATTTATGTGGATAAATGTGATGATTGCATTTGAAGAGGTCAATTTATGCAATATGTAAGCAAAAAGATCCGGAAAAACAAAAAAAATGTGGTGCAACCTTCTTTTTCCATGATAAGACGTGGTGGAGTTATTGATAATATTAATATCAACATAGAAAAAAAAATCCCATCTCTAGCCCCCTTTTATATTTTTTTCCTTGTTCTTCTAGTTTTCAAAAGTTAGAAGTAAACCAAGTTTTGATAATTTTATTTCTAAAAATCATCATGATCTTAGTTGCAACTATATTGGTCTTCAATTTTTGATAAAAAAAATTATAGTGTTGTATTCCAGACAAACAAAAATATTCTTTAAATTTTACTAATGTAAATCTTGGTACTTTGAAACACAATCAAGTTTTTTTTCTTGAGAAATACAATTCAGTTATTATGAAAACCCTAAATTAAGATTTTTGATAATTATCATGCCAAATTCATGTATAGTTTTTTTTTATAGGGATCAACATTCTAACATCCTTAATCAACCTCTAGACATGGAATTCAATTTCTTGTCTCTTTAAATTTATGTTTTCTCTATTATTTAATATCTAGAAATCTTATATTTATAGCCTCTTAAAGCCTATTTTGATAATTTAAAAAAAAAAATTTAAAATAAAAAATAATCAAATATTATTCAATCTCTATAAAACCTTCTAAATAATAGATAACAAATTGAAAATACATAGTTCAAAACAAACAAACTTAAAGAAACACATCAATATTTTCAAGTTAATTTTCCATCCATATTATATCTATATAATCATTGTGTATATAGTACTCGTCCAAGTAATCTCTCAGATTTATATTATTTCATACTCAAGAATTTTATTTATTTAGGAGTTGTTTAATTTAATTTTATACCTATTTTTCTTTATATATATATATATATATTCAAACATAATTTTTATTTAAAAATTCTATTATTGTATCCATATTATTAATTTTATTTCATGTATTTAAAATCTTATACTCTATTTCTATGTATTGTATTTTACATTCTACAAAAATATTCTTCATATAGTATTTGCACAAATCCAATGATTATTAATTCCATGTCAACAATCATATAGTTATTTAATAGTTAGTTATGTATATAATAATATATTACAAATTAACTCTTTTTTAATTAATTTCTTACAGTATTACAAATAAAATTTCACTTTTTTCACATCATTTGTGTACCCTTCTCTATGGTAGCTCCTCCAAATAACTCACTTTCTCTTTCTTAATAAAAATGGGAGCCCCCAATTTTTGGAAAAACTAACTCTATCCACCTACGACAAATTTTTAAACTAGATTGTACCACTATAGAAGATGCAATCCAAGTAGTTATTGGATTCAAACTATTAAAAAATCAATTATATATCATTTATTATTATAAAATTGCTTCATTTTTTTGTTAAATGCAATGAAACTTCTTCAAAATAAACATATCCTATTCAAATTGGCCTTAAATTACATCCAAGATTACACCATTCCTAAAGAAAATAATAATTCAGCACTTGAGAATTATCACCTTTTCCAAGACACTCCTCTTATCAACATCTTCACATTTAAGAAAAAACCCTATCATTGTACATTTTTATTATAATGTTATCAAATATTCTCTAGAAAATGATAATCCACTCATTATGAAAGAAGCGATCAGGAATCATATGCTAGAGATTGGTATTATTATTGCAAGCACAATCCACAAGAGCTTTCATTCTCCACTTATTTCTATTCCATATAACACATCAACAAGAACCCTCTCCTAGTACTACACCCATCACTCCCATACATGATAAACTTACTTATGTTTTCTCCTCATCTAACTCTTCTACTTCTACTTTATATTCAAGGATAACTTTAAGAACCACCCCCCCCTCGGCGAAGGTGTAAAATCCCACCGAATCTTGTATACTTCCTGATAAAAATATTATTTTTATTGGAGTTTTTTTTTTTTTTTTCGAGAAAAAAAATCTCAATTGGAAAATATTTTCTAATCGCTAGACATCTATGGAAAATCTTGGCGAATTGCAAATTTTTTAATCCAATAAAATATTTTCATTGGTGATTAAAACCTTTTTCCAAACCAATAAAATATTTCCATTGGCAAATAAACCTATTTTTAGAATAGAAAAAATATTTTTTTTGGCGATTAAAAAATTTCTTCAAACCAAAAAAAAATATTTTCATTGGCGAATTAAGCCTATTTTCAAACTAATAAAAAAAAATTAGTGGTGAAAATATCAAATTCTGAGACAAATTTTCCACACATTCAAATTCCTTCATAAAGTGTTTGGAATGGGGACAAGTGTCAACATATTTATTATGTCTGAAGCTAGATGTCAGTGCAAAATAATATGACTCATGACCATTTGATAAATTTTTGATGGACAGCTGTAGTTGCATTCCAAAAGAATTTTTTTGAAGCACCAGACTTGCAAATTGAAACCTACAGAATAACACTAGAACCGTTAGATTTCCAAAAATCAATGGTTGAGATTTTATTACTTATTAAATCACTTAAAGTCATGACAACCAAAATAATATTTTATCATTGACTGGATACCAACAGTTGAAGGTCACTTAAGTTATGACCTAGGCCTTTGGAGTCATTATGGTGACTAGCCCCTCCACCTAGGGGAAGGATGGGTTTGATGATAAAAATTAACAACACAATTGAATCCAGAAAACATATTCAAATAGTTAAATAGTTGCTATATGGAGCAACACCCTTTATTAATCAAAAATAGTTTTTACATTCTGAAATGATGAAAAATGGGGAATGGTGCTTTCTTTCACTTCTAGGGTTGTGGACCTAAAAGGAGAAAGACCAAAAACCACTTTTCAACACTTCACTCAAGAACAAACCCTTGAGATTTCAATGTAAAGGAGATTGAAATATGGCAAAGGGGAGGTTCTAGGGATTGAATGATTTCTAATGAGGGGTTCACCACCAAGTATAAACTTGGAAAATAAAATGTTTGAAAACATAGTGTGATATGCAAACAAATGCTAAATGACCTAGAAATGCAAGTAAATTGTAACAAAAAACTATGAAACTAGAAATGTGCACTTGGGAAATTGAAGAAGGTAGAGTGGAGGTCTAGAATCTTGAAAAATATGCTATTTATGTTGATTGGGACTCATACGCAAAGCTGGGAGAATCAATCCAGTTTTGGGTAAATTGTGTTAGAATAGGTTTTGGGAAAATGGGTATTCAAATCTGCAAAAATCCCTGAAAGATAGGTACAATGGGACTCATTCACCAATAGTGGCAAAACAGTCCACTTCTGGATTTCTAGAAATTCAAAAATAGATTTTGTAGCTCTCATTCTACTTTTCTGTCCCTAATTCAGATCTAGATCTAAAACTACAGAATTTTCCCTATAGACCTTCTCTAAGCTTCTCCAAGGCTTGTGTTACAACTTTGACAACTTTTCCAATCTTGCTCCTTGATAAATCTGTAACCTAGACCAAACCCTTGCAATTAAGTGTTGCAAACATGTAAGTGATGGCTCCAATGGGTGTAGACTTGGACTCCTGCTTGATACTGATAGATCTTGAAAGTAATGCTTGCTTGAATCACACAATCCCTACA
This sequence comes from Sequoia sempervirens, assembly GCA_007258455.2. Classification (NCBI taxonomy): domain Eukaryota; kingdom Viridiplantae; phylum Streptophyta; class Pinopsida; order Cupressales; family Cupressaceae; genus Sequoia; species Sequoia sempervirens. The sequence continues at coordinate 223,853,712 of VDFB02252616.1, read as the reverse complement.
CCACAATTGTTAGCTCTAAAACAACATGATGCAAATAATCTTTGACATGATGATTGGCACTTGAAGAATACTCTAGAATGCTTGATAATATTCTCTTGAAATGCCTTGAATGCTCTTATAAATGCTCAAATGCTCTTGTGGACTCTTGAATGAATACTTGAATGCTTGGGGATGAAAATGAGTGAAAGAACCTTGTATTTATACTTAATTATGCAAGAATTCCTAAAATTACAACACTACAAGCTGACATCAGATCTAGGAGAATAAAATCCCACCAAAAATTTGATTTAAACTTGAATTTTGGTCACACGGGACTCATTTTCCAAGGTGGCAAATGAGTCCCATTACACATAATGTATGGGACCAAAAATCAAAAGTGTCTAGAAATGTCTAAAACCTGCATTGGAGCCAAAAAGACCTAGGTGGGACTCATTCTCCCAAGGTGGTGAATGAGTCCCAAACACTAAATTTGTGCCACACAATCCAGGAACACCTGAATTTCGATTGGTTACTAATTGGTGTCGGGATTGATCTCGAAGAGATGCAATAAATGAGGCTTGTGGATGCAAAATGGGTCCAATTAAAGCATAATAAATCCAAATCATTAATGAAAAGCCTAAAGGAATGTGAAAGTGTGTTACAAAACTTTACAACACTCCAAATAAGTCACAATTAAGATCAATTATGATTAAAATTATGTTTGAATTGATAAAACTATAGAAAAGTGTGAAAGTGTGTTACAACACTTCATAACACTTGTGCAAGGCACCATTAAATTCCATTAGTTCACAAGGGCCCAAGACCTAATGTGAATGTTTTATCCACATTACAACACTAAATCAAGGCAACATTAAGCCAAAATCCACAAGGAGGACCCAAACGAGTGCAAAAAATGTCAAAGGATCCTTTGTTTGACACTACATTTAACCCCCACTTTAGTGAGAGGATGCAATTGCTTCAAACTCACACTAAAGTAGATAAACACAGACCAAGAGGGGTTCCAATGAACCAATGTTGTAAAGACGAGACAACAATAATGAACAGGGGTGATCAAGCCCCTAGTATCAAGATCAAGATCCCATGGCAAATCAAACATAAGCACAAAGGAACACACATGAAAATGATATAAAGAATAGCGACAAGGCTAACCATACACTGCCAAAGATGAAAAGGAGAAAAAGAAAAGAAAAGAAAAGAATCAAAAGAATCAGATCAAGCTTTGACCATTTGTCCATCTCGATGTGGATCAGATCTAGGTTGTTTGTCCAGAAAAATGCATACTCACTCTAACGCGATGAAAATCCTGGCTATCTACTGGGTGAGAAGTTTTGAAAGGTGAGAAACATACACTCATGGCTAGTATACACTCACACACACACACAAGTGTCTATGGGGAAATTTATGCCTCAGATTGGGATTCTCATTGAACCATACCAAAGTTATACCTCCTGATAACTTTAATAAGGTGCCACACAAAAATGACTTTTTGAGCTTCATGAGACAAGAAAAACTTTGTATGCTTGGAGCTCATGAACAAACAAGATGTCTCCACAAGCATGAAAGTTGTGTTATGCAAGGTGGCCATATAACAACAAATGTAAAATGTAGAGAATGTTCAAAGGAGTCTTTCTTAGTTCATGCAAGGTCTTTAACTTAGGGAACATTGTGCCTAATGTTTCCAAGAGAGGATCAATCAAAGAATATAAAATTTGCAACTTAGGGGATGCAATGCATCACATCAGGCCACTAAGAGGAATGCAATATACTAAGAGAGATCACGCTCATGAAGGAAATCACACCCAATGTCATCCACAAAGTGACAAACTCATCGTATGAAGTAAGAAGGCTACACTAAGAACCATGAAAAAGAATAATGCCAATGTATGCCCCCACTTTAAAGGAATTACTAAACACCATACTATGAGCAATTACTTTAAAGTAGCAAATGAAAAATGCAAACATAAAAAGAAAACATGAGAGATAACTTGGAAAGACCTTATTCCAAGTCACATGTTTCTGAGTAAAGCTATGTCATGCAAGAGAAAAGAGAAAAGAGATGGGTTTCCCCCAAAATGAAAAGAACAAACACATAAGAGATCTATGGATTTGGGGTCAGTATGTTTTTTGCTACAATAATTTTTAGAGAGCTTGAAACTGTCATCATCCCCCAAATACATAGAACTGGAAGAATGACACAAAGGGAGCGAAAAAAAAAGGAAAAACCTTTTGGTTCAACATGGAAGAGACATAGGGTGTCTCAACGCCTTGTGTCATGCTCAAAAGGAAAGCACGAGACAAATGAAAAAGAAAAGGAAAAGTTTTGTGTCAACATGAAGGAGACATGAATGTGTCAATGCCTTGCATCATCCCCAAAAGGAAAACACAAGAAAAAGGTAAAAATGAAAAGGAAAAGAAAAAGAAATCCTTTTGGGTCAACATGAAGGAGACACAGGGTGTCTCAATTTCATGCATCATCCCCAAAAGGAAAAAACAAGAAAAAGATAAAAATGAAAAGCGAAAGTGATGCATGACATAGAGAAGAATGAAGGTACAAAGAGAGGAATGCCTCAAAGATAGATAACATCAAACAAAACATTATAGGGGATCACATTACGCACATGCAATCACACAAAAGAAAAAGAAAAAGAAAAAAAATGCAAAAGACTAGTAAGGAAAATGCGAATCAACCTATGAGTAGGTCATCTTCCTCCTAATCATGTTTTGTGTATGCCGAGGGTGGGAAAATAGCTAAAGGGACAAGAGAAAGTGTCTTACTAGGAGAAGCACCAGGTTCAACACTCTTTATAGGAGATTTTGCATTTAAGGTCATGGAAGAGAAAACAATGTGTTTAATTCATTATGCACCTCTTCGTCTATTTGAGCAGTCTCGTCATCATAATCCAAGTTAATCACACTAGGAGGACGAATGATAATGTCAGTTGAAGAGTTCAACTCTTGTTGTGGTTGGGGAAGACGGTCATTATACATTGGTTTAGTCAAGTTTGGATTGATTTTCTTTGTTTAATTCTTCAAGTAACTTGTGAGCAAGGGCACAACGTCTTCACCTATGCTCTCGAGCACCTCTATTTATTTTGGTTTTTTTTCAAGTTGCATTTGTGTAGGAGTGGGTTGATCAACCATATGTTTTTTTTCTTCCTTAAGGGAAGGAACAGAAAGAACCACAGGAGGTTGTTCAACCAATTTCTCTTTTTCTTTGTAAACCTTTTTTTATTATAGGTGTGACTGGGTTGTTTTCATTTTCTCTTGGTCTTTTATAGGATGTCAGTGAAGTTTCAATTGTTGGTTAGTCTTGGTTATTTGGTTCATTTTTAGGTTGAAGCATGGTTTTGTCTAGGATTGGAGGTTCAGAGGTGGACATGTTTCAAAGAGATAATTCTGCTATCTTCTTTTCCTTGAAATTTGTATAGGACAAGAAAAAGAGGTCTTCCCTTGGCTTGATAGGTTCCATGGGCTCAGGCCAAAATCCATCTAGGGAAAATTTTCCTTTAGATGACAAGGGGTTAAAGCTGCTATGGTGAAAAATGAATATCTCATTGCCAAAGGGAAACTTTAAGCATTTATGCACAACCTAAGGGATAACTTTCATGGAGCGAAGCCATGGGTGGCCAAGATTCACACAGAATTGGTCTGACTGCAGGATGATGGAGAATGTGACATATAATATTTTTGGAAGTATTTGCAATGGTAGGGTGATTGATCCTATTGTAGGGCACACAAAGGCATTGTGGGTCTTGATCCATGCTTTTGGTTTATCATATTCATCTTGATAGAGTTCATGCAAGAGTAAAAATTCCTTGGTGATCACATTCTCTCCATAGGCGGGATCTATTAGTATCCCATTAGTGGGCTTGTCATAGATACGACCGACTATGTAGAGAGGACCATCAGGAAAATTTTTAAGTATATCCTTGGAAGAGAAAGCAATGTCAAGATAATTCTTAGGTCGGCCCTTACGAGGGATTATGTTTATCACCCTTATCATTTCATCCATAGGATTGATATTGACAAAAGCATTGTTTTCATTATTTGTATCAACATTCATCACATCATTCTTTGTAGTTTTGTTGGCTTTGACAATTGAAATATTGTGTTTGGGTATTGGGTTGGTAAAAATTTGCAAATTCTGGTTCGGAGGGGCAACATACTTATTGCCTTGATTGCTAACACCTCTAATGGATAGATGACCAGAATCAATGAGGTCTTGCACAAGATGTTTAAGATGCTTGCAATGTTCTGTTTCATGTCCATTTTTTCAATGATAGTGGCAATAAGCATTAGATTTAAAGCTCAAGGGTAAAGGTTTATTAGGGTCAAGAGTTTTGATGGGTGATAAGGTAATCATTTGTTGGTCTAGCAATTAGGACATTGTATTATGAATGGTATCGGGTAAGGGAGTGAATTGTCTTTTTGGATCGCCATAACTAAAGGGTATCGTGGTTTTGATAGCAAATACTGTGTTGTTGACATTATGAGTTGGTTGGTGAGGAGGGTTGAATTGAAGGATCCCTTTATTTTGTTTTATAAAATGTTGGGAATTGTTCTAGTTTGTAGGCTTGGATCTCTCAATTCGGTTAGAAGCAGACCTTGTATCTCAACTACTAACCAATTTTTGATAATCACAAAGGGCAGTGCATAGGTGCATGAAGGATGGGAATTTTATAATGGTCAAATTTTCTTGAATCTTACTTTTCAAGTTTTCTATGAACATATTTTAAAGGTGTGGATAGGGAACCTTGACATTGATTTGGGAATAAAGCGATAAAATCAGTTTTTTTTTGTCCTCTTTTTTCTAACACATCATCAAATCCGCCAAGGTCATCATGGGAGTCATATGCACTTGGAAATGGTTTACAAATCATGTATCAACAAGTTCATTGAATGAACGAATTGAATTTTTCAATAAAGAAGAAAACCATTCCAAGGCAGTATCTTTCAATGACCTAGGAATTTTTTTTTTCCACAAGTTTATCATCAAGGGAAAAGTCACTACATAAGGCATTGTAGGCATTAACATGGTTAGAAGGATCTCCCTTCCCTCCATACTTCTCAAATATAGGCACCTCTATACCTTGTGGCATCGGGGTTCACAATATCTCTAAGGACAATGAACTGTTTATGACATAATATGCAGGTGGGCCATTTTGGTTTTGGTTGATGGTGGAAATTTTCTTTGAAGGGATGAAACATTTTGAAAATTTTTTGTTATGAAAGCGTCATTTCTTGTGTTATTAGATGGAAGTGAAAGTGAATGGAATTCTTACAGATGGTAAGGTAGGAGATATAACTTGTGATGCCACATAGGAACTAGGGATGCTAGCAGGAATACCTAGGGAAGGAATCACATTACTAACTTGTTGCATTGTTGTTGTGACTTGGGGAGTTGTATAGGTAGGGATTGAGGATATGGTTGTGGGAGGAGGAATTTGAGTTCCTCCTTGGTTTGTGACATTGTTTGTTGGTATAGGAACATTGTAAGGAAAGATAAGGTGTGGAACTAACTCTCCTAATGTCAAAACCTTAGGGAAGAATGCAGAGGTGACTTTAAATTTTCAATTACAGTCCAATTAAGATACACTTGAAAGAAATAACAGAAACAGATAAATAAACATACACATATGAACACTAGATTTACTTGGAAAAACCCTTACAGGAGAAAAACCCACCACACCAAGAAAAACCCCTTTGTATTATAGTAAACAAATTACATACAGAGTACGGGCTTCACTCTCTGATGTCAATTTACAACAACATAATCAAATGATCAACCTTGTACAAAACATTCCAGTTACAATGCTCTCTGAATTAAATTCATACACACTGATCACCCATCGAATTATTCATCGAACTGATCATCCTCTTTGACTCCTGAGTATATCCATGTCATCCATGATCTATTGATTTTCCTCACAGGAATGTCCACAACAGTCTAACTTCCAACGGTTCCCATTCTGCTTCTCTGATTGGTTGAAGACACACCACGTAGGACAGTCTTCCAATCAGTCAAAAATGTTCAAACAGTATTCACATGTCGGTGAGACACTAATCATGTCTCCCCGATGCCACAAAGCCCAACTGTCCATATCGGCCAAAGTCATCACCTTCGGCAAGAGGTTACACCGAGTTCAAAAGCTGTCACTCAGACTCACCCTTGTCACTAAGACATCATACCAATATCCATTGTAGAAGCATCGGCTAGACCATTGCTATTGGCGAGAGGTCATACCGAACACAAATGCATCTTGAGAAGCTCTATCAACAAGAGTTCTCCTATCGCCAAGAGTCTCATAGATCTTTATGTCATACCGATATTCATCAAGCAAAGCTGTCAGTGAGACAAGCCATATCGCTAAGACTTCATACTGACAATAAACACATGTAGCACTATCGGCAAGACTACCGCTATCGCTAAAACATCATACCAAACACATAATAGTCAGAGAGACTATCGCTTTTGCCAAGAGGTCACACCGAAGTAATGTACCCATCGGTGAGAGAAACACTATCTCCAAGAGTTCTTACCTAGCCTTCATGCCTCTCCCCGATGACTCCGAGTGTAACCCTTTCTGTGAGACATATCTTGTCAGGATGAGTCATTCCAAACAATCAAGTCTCTCCCTGATGACTTTTGTTGCCACAAGTCTCCCCAATAACCATTTGACACCAAATCGTCAGCAAGAGATTTGCTCGGGTAGAAGGAAATGGGAAAATCACAGCGATGGAAATGTCACAGCGATAACAATAGTTGGTAAGACAACAGCAATGTCTCGGCGACATGAGCATTCCACAAGGTTACACAACTGCTAGTTGGCCAGATAGTAAGAATGTCACACCGACTTTTCTCTTACATGAGTTTACATTCCAGCAAGATTGAGGCACATTTTCCAACAATCTCCCACTTGACGAAGATCTTACTGACACCTCCAGAGCACAAAAAAACTACTAAAATTCATGGGCACTTAGGCCCATCAAACTGGCACACCACCTAAACTTGTCTGTGCTCACTGGCTTTGTCAATGCATCTGCAAAATTCTCCAAAGTATCTACTTTTTCTAAAGAGACCTTTCCATCCTCCACCATATCTTGTACAAAATGATACTGCACATCTATATGTTTTGTCTTGGCATGGAAAGTAGGATTCTTTTCCAAACAAATAGCACTCTGACTATCACAGTAAATTATTATTTTCCCTGCATCAAAACCAATGTTAGAACACAAACATTTTAACTAGATTGCTTCTTTACAGGCGTGTGTTGCTGCCATGTATTTTTCCTCTGTAGTGGACAAAGTGACTACAACCTGCCACTTACTCATCCAACTAACTGCACCACCATTCAACATGAAAATATATCCACTTGTGGATCTTTTTCTATCAATGTCCCTTTCCCAATCAGAATCCACATAGCCTCGAATGCTGAGAGTCCTTTGTGATTCAACCAAGTTGCCATGGTAACACAATGCATATTCTGAAGTGCCCTTCAAATATCTGAATACTCTTTTCACAGCATCCCAATGTGTCCTTCCAAGATTAGCCATAAACTGACTAAGTACTCCCACTGCTTGGGCAATGTCTAGCCTTGTACAGACCATTGCATACATTAGACTACCAACCGCACTAGCATAAGGCACACTGGTCATGTCCTCCATCTCAATAGGATATTTTGGACAGTCTTCAATAGATAGCTTTGTTCCCTGCAAAATTGGAACAATTAGCTGCTTGCAATTAGTCATACAAACTCTCTCTAAAAAAGTCTTAATATACTTACTTTGATTGAGCCAAAGTTTTCTACTATTCTTGTCCCTGGTTATTTCCATTCCCAGAATATACCTAGCTACACCAAGATCTTTCATTTCAAACTTAGCAGACAACTGAGACTTAAGATCAGAAATCATTAACTTACTATTACCTATGAACAACATATCATCAACATAGAGAGCAATAATAAGAACTCAATCACTTTCATCTTTGTAATACACACAATGATCAGATTTTGATCTTACAAATCCCAATGACAAAACAAAAGTGTCAAACTTCTGGTACCACATTCTAGGAGACTGCTTTAATCCATACAAAGATTTCTTCAACTTGCAAACTAGTTTTTCTTTACCTTTCTCCACAAAGTGCTCAGGCTGGGACATATAAATCTCTTCTTCAAGATCACCATGAAGAAATGTTGTCTTCACATCCATCTGTTCAACCTCTAAGTCATACGCTACTGCAAGTGACAAAAGAAATCTGATAGATGTCAGCTTAGCTACAAGAGAAAAAACTTCTCCATAATCAATTCCCTCTACCTGGGAATACCCTTTTGCAACCAACCTCGCCTTGTACTTTTCCACACTGCCATCCAAACCTATTTTCCTTTTAAATACCCATTTGCAGCCAACATCTTTTCTACCTTTAGGCAAGGGCACCAAACTCCAAGTATCATTCTTTACTAATGATGCCATTTCTTCATTCATGGCTTCCAACCAAGAGTTTGAATCAGGCATTCCAAATGCCTCTTTCATAGTCTTAGGCTCGTCAGTGCTAGAAATTAAAGCATAGGAAAAAGTAGAATCTATCAAAGAAAACTCATACCTATCAGGTTGCTTTCTTTCACGAGTTGACCTCCTCACTTGTTGAGGTTGAGTTTGTTCTTCTTCTTCAGAACTTTCAGAACTACTCGAGCTCTCTTCAGTTTCAGGTGCATTTTGAATTTTGAATTCCTCTTTATTTGGTGTCGGAGGAACTTCAACTACATCCTTTTTGTTTTCTAATTTTGTCTTTGACTACAGATCCAAGGTAGAAGGCTTCAACTCACGAAAGATAACACTTCTGCTGTATAGAACCTTCTCTATATCAGGATTCCAAAGCTTGTATCCTTTTATGCCAACACTATAACCAATACAAGTACATTTGATAGCCTTTTTTTCCAATTTAGATCTTTTCTCATATGGCACATGTGCATATGCCTCACATCCAAAGACTCGAATGTGTCTCAAAGAGGGCTTCTTTCTACACCATGCTTCCAAAGGTTTTTTCTCAACAAGAGCGGAATTCAAAGAACGGTTTATCAAGTAACATGTTGTTGCTACTACCTCAACCTAGAACTTCTCCTCCAAGCCAGCACTGCTCAGCATACTTCATGGTCTTTCCATCACTGTCCTGTTGAACCTTTCTGCAACTCCATTTTGCTGCGGAGTGTAAGGTGTAGTTTTATGTCTTTTAATCCCATGATCTTTACAGTACCTCTCAAAATCATCATAAAAAAAATTGTCGCCATTATCAGTCATTAAACATTTTATTTTTCTTCCATTCTGATTTTCTACAAGGTTTTTAAATTCCTTAAACCGACTGAACACTTCTAATTTACTTTTTAGAAAATAGACAAATGCCCTTCTTGAATAATCATCAATAAAAGATACATAGTACCTTGACTTAGACAAAGAAGGAACATTTACTGGACCAAAAACATCAGAATGAATGTAATCAAGCAAACCAAAAGATTTGTGAAGATTGGAATAAAATGAAACATGGTGTTGTTTACCATATATACAATGTTCACAAAATTTGAATTTGAGGTTACAATCATCAAGCCCCTCAACTGGGTTTTTATTCTTCAAGGTTTTTAAACCTTTCTCTCCAATGTGGCCTAGCCTATGATTCCAGAGCATAGTCTTTTCTACTAGAATTTTAACTTCCATTGAGTTTACACTATAAGGAATTTTTTCCTCTTTTCCCCCATGAGTAGCTTTCTTTGACTTTGCAGAGACACTATTGCATTGCACATCATGTGCATCCAGCTTATACAAGGTACCAATACGAGCACCCCTTGCTAGCACAATAGAGCCTCTAGTCATCTTGCAGCCATTCCCAAAGAACGCGACTTGCACTCCAATATCATTCAACTTACTTACAGAAAGTAAATTTTCATCTAGACTTGGTATATGCATTACATCATTGATTCCCTTCACTCTTCCATTAGGGAATTGAATTCTGACTCTTCCACGGCCAACTATTTCCAAAGATGAATCACTTGCCAAATACACCTTTCCACCATCGTAATTTTCATACTTCGTGAACTAGTCTCTGTGAGATGTCATATAGAAAGATTCTCCAGAATCAATCAGCCAAACATCATCTAATGCCTGTGTAGCTAAGGCTGCAATGAAGGCGTCTACATCACTCTAAGAAGAATCATTATCAAAAGAATTCTTCTTCTTCTTATTTTTCTCCTCTTTGCAATCCTTTCAGACATGACTAGGTTGCCCACAATTCCAGCACTTCACCTTGGACTTCTTTCCAGGAGACTTTGATCTCCCTTCTAATTTGGATTTGGACTTCTTTTCCTTCTTTCCTTTTTCTTTTGATCTGCCTCTAATAGCAAGAGCCTCCTTCACCATCTCAGAAGATTTCCTTCTCATCTCTTCTGATAACAAAGAAGCAATGTCGTCCATCTTAAAAGTGGATGTCATACTCCCAATAGCCATCACCACGTGATCCCAAGAATCTAGCAAAGAACATAATAATAGCATACAACGATCTTCTTCATAAATCTTCACACCCACAGATGCTAACTGAGCAATCAGCATGTTGAAAGCATTCAAATGATTAGCAACAAATCCTCCCTCTTGCATTCTCAAAGTGTACAACTTCTTCCTCAAGAACAATTTATTCACCAAGGACTTGCCTTGATAAATAGCTGCCAGTCTTTTCCACAAGGAAGATGCAGTCTTTTCTTCATGAACATTCAGAAGAACAGAGTCTGCTAAATAGAGCCTTATCATCCCCTTTGATTTTCTATCTACAAGGTCCCAATCCTCTTGCTTCATGCCTGTAGGCTTCATTCCAGACATAGCAAGCCACCGATCACGATCAACCAAAAAATCTTCCATTTTAAGTTTCCACAACACAAAATTGCTGCCATTGAATTTCTCAATTTCAATCTTTCTTGATGTGCTTGTCATCTTAACCTATAATTCGAATTACCAAACTTCTACAAGACTCCCACTGAAACAGAATTGACACAAAAAACCCAACGTACCCATAAGGATAACACAACTAGCCAGGCTCTGATACCACTTGTAAGGAAAGCTAGGGTGCATAACTAACTCTCCTAACGTCAAAACCTTAGGGAAGAATGAAGAGGTGACTTTAAATTTTCAATTACAGTCCAATTAAGATACACTTGAAAGAAATAACAGAAACAGATAAATAAACATACACAGATGAACACCAAATTTACATGGGAAAACCCTTACGGGAGAAAAACCCACCATACCAAGAAAAACCCCTTTGTATTATAGTAAAAAAATTACATACAGAGTACGGGCTTCACTCTCTGATGTCAATTTACAGCAGCATAATCAACTGATCAACCTTGTAGAAAAAATTCTAGTTATAATGCTCTCTGAATTAAATTCATACACACTGATCACCCATCGAATTATTCATGAACTGATCATCATCTTTGACTCCTGAGTATATCCATGTCATCCATGATCTATTGATATTCCTCACAGGAATGACCACAATAGTCTAACTTCCAACGGTTCCCATTTTTCTTCTCTAATTGGTCGAAGACACACCACGTAGGACAGTCTTCCAATCGGTCAAAAACATTCAAACAGTATTTGCATGTCGGTGAGACACTAACTGTGTCTCCCCGATGCCACAAATCCTAACTATCGATATCGGCCAAAGTCATCACCTTCGGCATACAACGATCTTCTTCATCAATCTTCACACCAACAGATGCTAACTGAGCAATCAATATGTTGAAAGCGTTCAAATGATTAGCAACAGATCCTCCCTCCTGCATTCTCAAAGTGTACAGCTTCTTCCTCAAGAATAATTTATTCACCAAGGACTTGCCTTGATAAATAGCTACCAGTCTTTTCCACAAGGAAGATGTAGTCTTTTCTTCATGAACATTCAGAAGAACAAAGTCTGCTAAACAGAGCCTTATCATCCCCTTTGATTTTCTATCTACAAGGTCCCAATCCTCTTGCTTCATGCCTGTAGGCTTCGTTCCAGACACAGCAAGCCACCGATCACGATCAACCAAAAAATCTTCCATTTTAAGTTTCCACAACAAAAAATTGCTGCCATTGAATTTCTCAATGTCAATCTTTCCTAACGTGCTTTTCATCTTAACCTATAATTCAAATTACCAAACTTCTACAAGACTCCCATTGAAACAGAATTGACACAAAAAACCCAACGTACCCACAAGGATAACACAACTAGACAAGCTCTGATACCACTTGTAAGGAGAGCTAAGGTGCGGAACTAACTCTCCTAACATCAAAACCTCAGGGACGAATGCAGAGGTGACTTTAAATTTTCAATTACAGTCCAATTAAGATACACTTGAAAGAAATAACAGAAACAGATAAATAAACATACACAGATGAACACCAAATTTATGTGGGAAAACCCTTACGGGAGAAAAACCCACCACACCTAGAAAAACCCCTTTGTATTATAGTAAAAAAATTACATACAGAGTACGGGCTTCACTCTCTGATGTCAATTTACAACAGCATAATCAATTGATCAACCTTGTAGAAAAAATTCTAGTTACAATGCTCTCTAAATTAAATTCATACACACTGATCACCCATCAAATTATTCATTGAACCGATCATCATCTTCGACTCCTGAGTATATCTATGTCGTCCATGATCTGTTGATATTCCACATAGGAATGACCACAATAGTCTAACTTCCAACGGTTCCCATTCTGTTTCTCTAATTGGTCAAAGACACACCACGTAGGACAGTCTTCCAATCAGTCAAAAACATTCAAATAGTATTTGCATGTCAGTGAGACACTAACCATGTCTCCCCGATGCCACAAATCCCAACTATCGATATCAGCCAAAGTCATCACCTTTGGCAAGAGGTTACACCGAGTTCAAAAGCTGTCGCTCAGACTCACCCTTGTTGCTAAGAAATCATACTGATATCCATTGTAGAAGCATCAACCAGACCATCGCTATTGGCGAGAGGTCATACCGAACGTAAATACATCTTGTGAAGCTCTATCGACAAGAGTTCTCCTATTGCCAAGAGTCTCATAGATTTTTATGTCATACCGGTATTCATCGAGCAAAGTTGTCAACGAGACAAGCCATATCATGAAGACTTCATACCGACAATAAACACATGTAGCGCTATCGGCAAGACTACCGCTATCGGTAAGACATCATACCGAACACAGAATAGTCGGAGAGACTACCGCTTTCGCCAAGAGGTCACACCGAAGCAATATACCCATCGGCGAGAGAAACACTATCACCAAGAGTTCTTATCAATCCTCCATGCCTCTCCCCGATGACTCTGAGTGTAACGCTGTTGGTGAGACATATCTTGTCGGGATGAGTCATTCTGAACGATCAAGTCTCTCCCCGATGACTTCTATCACCACAAGTCTCCCCGATAACCATTTGACACCAAATCGTTGGCAAGAGATTTGCTCAGGCAGAAGGAGATGGGAAACTCATAACAATGGAAATGTCACAGCAATAACAATAGTCGGTAAGACAGCAACAATGTCTCGACGACATGAGCATTCCATAGGGTTACACAACTGCTAGTCAGCCAAACGGTAAGAATGTCACATCAACTTTTCTCTCACAGGAGTTTACATGCTAGTAAGATTGAGGCATGTTTTCCAACAAACATTAGGGGTTGAAGGAAGATGTTTTCCAAAGATCTAAACTATGTTTTTCACAAGGTCAATTCCATCTTCACTTTCAAGCATGTGGTGAATGTTTTCTATGGTAGGAATTGTAGTAGTTGAAATGTTTTCAAAGCTTATCTGATGTTGCAAGTTTACTAAGTCCTCATGAATGAATTTGAATTATTTTCTCTTGTGGGATATCATCATTCCTTGGTTCAACTTGCATGCTACTTGAAGGCAAAGAGTTGCTAAGGGTGTTATCCATGCCTAGTGTACTAGTGTCAATACTAGGAGTGGAAGCTCTAGATAATCAAAGATCCACAATAGTTGTGTTATCGCGGGATGACATGAGTCTCAAACTTCTTCTCACCAAGGTATTAGAAATAGGACACAAAACACTCATGCAAATGCTACTAAATGCGGGGTGAATGCAAATGCAATGTAAACTAATAAGAATGAAATGCTTATAACTGAAATTCGGGAAAGTAAAACTGAAATGTAGAAACAACAAAGAAAAACTCAGAAATTGAGCTGTAAATTCCAGAAAATGCAGTGAAGAATATGTAATGGGACTGATTTTCCCAAGGTGGTGAATGAATCCAAATACTATTTTTTAAAAAAAAATTCAAAAAATTTTAATTGATTTTTATGCTTTTTATGTTTTTTGATGCAAGTCTGAGATGCAACTACAAAATTTTACTATTTTTCAATGAATTTAAGTGCAAAAATGTAAGCTAAATGAGCTTTTCACTAATGAAAATTTTGAAACCCTAGGATGCAAATTAAACAATGCAAAACCTAATGCAAGCTAAATCTACGATGTAAATGCACTCCAAATCAGAAATATGATGCTCTATATGTAGGTTCACCAAAATTAAATGGTGAAAATGGGGAATGGTGCATTCTTTCGCTTCTAGGGTTTTGGACCTAAAAGGAGAAAGACCAAAAACCACTTTTCAACACTTCACTCAAGAACAAACCCTTGAGATTTTAATGCAAAGGAGATTGAAATCTAGCAAAGGGAAGGTTCTAGGGATTGAATGATGTCTAATGAGGGTATCACCACCAAGTATAAACTTGGAAAAGAAAATGTTTGAAAACACAGTGTGATATGCAAACAAATGCCAAATGACCTAGAAATGCAAGTAAACTGTAACAAAAAACTATGAAACTAGAAATGTGCACCTAGGAAATTGAAGAAGGTAGAGTGGAGGCCTGGAATCCTAAAAAAATTATTGTTTATGTTGATTGGGACTCATACACCAAGCTAGGTGAATTAGTCCAATTTCAAGTAAACTGTGTTGGAATAGGTTTTAGCCAAATGGGTACTCAGATCTACAAAAATACCTGATAAATAGGTACAATGGGACTCATTCACCAATAGTGGTGAACCATTCCACTTCTGAATTTTTGGAAATTCAAAACTAGATTATGTAGCTCTCAATTTTCTTTTTTGTCCCTGATTCAGATCTGGGTCTGAAACTACAGAATTTAGCTTGTAGACCTTCTCTAAGCTTCTCCAAGGCTTGTTTACAACTTTGAGAACTTTAAATTTCTTTGACAACTTTTCCAATCTTGCTCCTTGATAAATCTACAAACTAGACCAAACCCTTGCAATTAAATGCTACAAACATGTAAGTGATAGCTCCAATGGATGTAGACTTGGACTCTTGCTTGATATTGATAGATCTTGAATGTAATGCTTGCTTGAATCACACAATCCCTACACCACAATTGTTAGCTATAAAACAACATGATGCAAATAATCTTTGACATGATGATTGACACTTGAAGAATACTCTTGAATGCTTGATAATCTACTCTTGAAATTCCTTGAATGCTCTTATGAATGCTCAAATGCTCTTGTGGACTCTTGAATGAATACTTGAATGCTTGGGGATGAAAATGAGTGAAAGAACCTTGTATTTATATTGAATTATGCAAGAATTCCTAAAGTTACAACACTACAAGCCTACATCAAATCTAGGAGAATAAAATCCCACCAAAAATTTGATTTAAATTTGAATTTTGGTCACATAGGACGCTTTTTACCAAGGTGGTGAATGAGTCCCATTACACATAATGTACGGGACCAAAAATCAAAAAGTGTCTAGAAATGTGTGAAACCTACATCGGGGCCAAAAAGACCTAGGTGGGACTCATTCACCCAAGGTGGTGAATGAATCCCAGACACTTAATTTGTGCCACACAAGCTAGGAACACCTAAATTTTGATTAGTTACTGATTGGTGTCAAGATTACCTAAAAAGATGCAGTAAATTAGGCTTGTGGATGCAAAATGGGCCCAATTAAAGCATAAGAAAGCAAAATCATTAATGAAAAGCCTAAAGGAATGTGAAAGTGTGTTACAACACTTTACAACACTCCAAATAAGGTACAATTAAGATCAATTATGATTAAAATTATGTTTGAATTGATAAAACCCTAGAAAAGTGTGAAAGTGTGTTACAACACTTCACAACACTTTTGCAAGAAACCATTAATTTCCATTAGTTCACAAGGGCCCAAGACCTAATGTGAATTTGTTATCCACATTACAACACTAAATCAAGGTAGCATTAAGCCAAAATCCACAAGGAGGACCCAAACGGGTGCAAAAAATATCAAAGGATCCTTTTTTCGACACTACACATTCCTCAGATGGGATCAAACGCTTGACCAAGTCACTAGGGACTCATCCGAGTAGTATTCACAATGAAGCCTTCATTTCCACAAAACATTATAGAACAAAATATTGAATAGACTGACATTGGACACTTATACAGACTACAAACATACCATCACAAACCAAAATGACCCTCCACAGACACCAGATTATGCATTGTTGCAGCCGGCCTCACTGGTCTTCTTGGGTTTGATTGCATTCAAAATCACCAGACAATCACCACCGCAGACACTATGGGTAGGATGGTTTGCTTGTTCCTCCCAGCTCCTAGTGTCATTCGCTTCCCATTCTTCACTAGTGCCCATCTCCCAATCCTCCTCATCCGAAGACCACCTTTCCCTGACGAGAGCTTCCACCACCACCAACGCCTTCACCCAACCCTTCGGCCGGTCTTTGAGAATTTCAACCGCATGTAGAAGAAATTCAATACACCTACCAATATCCCCCCGCCGGTTTTTGAGAGTTGCATGGTCCAATGAGTGCACCAAGGGAAACTTTGGTACCAACCATTCATTCCCACAAGCCTTGAAGTAGTGCAACGACAGAGGTGTCATGAAATTGTCATTGATGTTGTCCAATGTCACATTGATATTTTCCAATAGAGAGTGTGGAAAAATCATTTGGCATAGCTTCTTCTCATGTACATGAGCATTTCCAAAAACATGGTGAGTATTTTTGAATTCCCCCTAACCTTGTGGGTAGCCAACATAAATTTTGGGCCCAAAATACCCTTCACCACCTAGAGCACCAGTGGATTCTTGGACACCATTATCCCTTTTAGTCATTTCTCACTAATTTCACCATGGAAAGCATTATGCTGCTTTGTGGAATTCAGAAATAGAGGAGTCTCCATTTCCCCTTAGTGTTTGTCTAGAGTGCTAAGCCAATTTGAGAAAAATGAGCACAACAATCCCTATTTGTAGCATAGCCTCCTATAGCCTTATGGAGACAGTACCAAGAAATGAAAACCAACATGTGACGTGTCCTGCATTCTTTATGCACAAATCTTTTTGTGATCTTGCCACATATTCCACTGATCGAATCAACCTAGAAATTTATGTTGAGTGATGCAACCATCTTGTCATATGTCATGGACATAACTTTTAAGCACATGTTTTAAAGATAAGCAAGACATCTTAATCTAGGTCATCCATTTGGTCTGAGGGTTATGCATAGGTGAAATCATATTGTCAAATCAATGATTAAGGATTCTAGTGGTGAATTAAATATTAATTGTCACATCAATGATAATGGTGAATTAAATGTTGTGTGAGTATTTGATGTCATACTCATTTTCTTCATTCTAACTTATATATATACTCCACCAACTTGATGTTCTTCATATCATTAAGAATATATTTGGCTTTGATTTCTTTCTTCTCTATTATCAATTTAACTTTGATATTATAGATTCTTCATGGCATGTCATGCTACCCAAATGTTTCTGAGAGAAAAAAAGGGATGATGCATACGACAAACGAAAGTTGGGTATGGTTTTTACAATTCCTTATGTGCATGTTGAGGATGCTATAAGAACAATTGTGGGTAGTGAATGGCTTTAGAACAACCCACGTAGTATATATTTTGAGGTAGCTTTGGATTTCTTGTCCAATTGCATGGACAGTTTGCTCAAAAAATATTTGGTGAAGACATTGGCAATATGTTATTTGCAACCTTTCATTTACTCTATTTCTTCGTTGGAGTTGGCACTAGAGCATTACAATTTTGAAAGTGGGTTAGCACCTATTGGTGGAATCTTCCAAAAAGTGGAATTGCATGTTTCTATAGCATAGGCTCTTGTCTTGGTTAATATTCAAGATGGGGTCTACTATGTGATACGAAAAATGACTCATTAAAGAGTCTGGAGTTTTGGAGGAAGGTATTGGTGATTCACTTTTCTTCTCTACTATTACTTTTTTAAATTTGATTCACCTTCTACTCAAACACCCGGTTGATGGCCTCAGCTAATGTTAAAAAAAAAAATAGTAATGAATTGTGTGACGTGTCACGTGTCTATATTTTATCGTACAACATAACAGTTCTTGTAATATGTATTTTGTGACTTTTTTTTGTCATGGTTAGTGGCTTTTTGGCCAAGTTGGCTATGTACTATGTACTTCAGTTATCAATCTTTAGATACTTAAATTAAAATACTTTTCATGGCTTCATTCTTGGAAATTCTTAATCTTTTCAATGCCATTTAATTCTCTCTTTTCAATGCCTCGAAGTAATACATTTCATTTAATTGAAATTTTCAATATTTTTGAAGAAAGTGTGGTTACGGTACTATGGGAAGCAGTGTGGATTAATTCCAAATGGACATCCGAAGCGATTGATTGGATAGCTTTATATTAAAATTTGCACGACATATTGTAGAATCATAGATGATGATGCCATTAATCTAGTGATCTAGTGAAACAATATTTGTAATGATTTCATATCATTTGAGTGGCACTGGCGATTTTGATAGTTTGTTAGCTTGAGGTATAGTTTGCATGTAGCCAACTACCAGATGTCAATCAAATTAAACATTTTAAAATTTTAATTATAAATGTAAGGCTTAACTTTAAGTTACACGAATTTATTAAGTTGGTTTTTTTATTTGTGTGAATTGTGGTTATCATTATACCCAACCTCACAGTTCACACATGACATGTGTGAGGTGTACATGAGGATCAGACTGGTAGTGGCATTGTTGGCCCATAAATAGGGATAGTGAACACAACTAAAATAATTCGTTGAAGGCTAAAAAGGTTTTACTATTGAGTGCAATGTTCTGAATTGTCATAAGGGTATTCATTTTGTAGGGTTAATAAGAATTCAAGAAGAAGATGATGTGGTATTGTTGGGGATACTCTAAATTCTCCTACCTCCAGTTATGTAGTTACAGAGTAAAAGACCAATTTCCTTCAAGTTCAAAATGGGTGGAATTGGAAAGAAGTTGATCTGGTTAACTTGAATTCTAAGGTAGGTTTTGAACCAAGATGAGGAGCTCTGATGGAGATAAGCACTATTCTAGTGCATGAAAGTTGTGTGCAAAAGATGGGAGCAATTTTACTACCCCTCATCTTCTACATGACTCTATTTTTCAATCAGAATAGATACATTATGTATCTTCACAGCTCCCTTTTCCCTAGCATGGTTAGCCAAGGAAATCCCTTGAATTTGTATTTCTAGAGCCACATTTGTATTTGAGAGCACATGATTTCCTAGGAAAGTATCATGCATTTATTTTCAGTGCCCATGGGCTACCAGACAAGTCCCATGCATTTATTTTCAGAGCCCATTGTTGACCCGGCAAGTCCCATCACCATGCATTTATTTTCAAAGCGAAATTTGTATTACATTGTCACCAATGGTCCAGAAGAAGCTTGGTGCTTACATTTGTATTTGTATTATGTAAAGTACTAAAGTAACACATGTTATTTATACAAAACAAGAGCTTGGCACTTGCATGCTCTACTCAGTGACTCATCTTTAAAAAGATATATAATAATGTGACATTGTAATTCAGTTATAATAAAATAAATGGTTGTGTTATTCTTGGTTATTCATTTACAAAAAAGAATTATTTTCTGAGTTCAGTGTCTATGAATCTATTAAAATCCATTTTCTTCCTTTAAGAAATTAAGTATTATCTATTTATGAAATAATTGCATGCAGATTTAAAAGTAAAACATAAAGCAATACAAATGAAAAAATAAAGTTGCCATCAAATTAACAAAAAACATTATAAAAACTAAAAGTTTTCACTCTTGTTAGGGTTTACCAAAATGTTATTGATTTCTAATTTTTCATTGACCTTCTCCCCCAATTCCTGATATCATTATTCATTTTATTAAGTCCTTTGCAACGTTAAGTTACTAGTCCCTTGGCCTTGATGTCAATCCTAGCGCACTAAAGTTTAAAACACATGTGTATTGTTTATATAATAAATTACTCAACTGTTTGATGTATGGTTGTAGTTTCATTCTAGAATGAAATGCATAGAGCACTAGGTTGTGAACTTAAACCTTCGGAATCACCCTATAACCATTAGATTTACAAAGATTAATAGTTTAGAATTTGTTGTCAATGCAGGACAACCATGTACTAATTGTGTAGTAAGAACTCTAGAAGCAACATGTTGACGTTTCAATGTTTCATTCACTTTAATTTGTCATTGATCTCCCCTGGTTCCCACCCCTAGTATCATTATTCATTTTATTAAGTCCTTTGCAACGTTAAGTTATCGGCCCCTTTAAAACATAGGTTTATTGTTTATATCATAAATTTAATCAAGTTTCAACCATTCGATGAACATTTGATGTATGGTTGTAGTTGCATTCCAAAATGAAATGCACAGAGTGCTAGGCTTGTGAACTTAAACCTCCAGAATCACCCTATAACCGTTAGATTTACAAATATCAATGGTTTAGAATTTGTTGTCAATGCAAGACTAAATGGCTCATTTTAAATGTTGTTAGTCATGTACTAATTGTGTAGTTCAAAAGCAATGCGTAGATGTTTCATTCACTTTAATGTTAAAAAAAAAGCACTTTCTACTGCTAAGTGATTTTATTTTTAAGTGAGAGGGTCAGCACATGGGGATATTTCACTCTTCAGTTTGCTCATTACAGTGCACCACCCTATTTTGGGTTCCACAATTCCACTTCCAACAAATCCATTCCAGTAACCCAGTTTCCACAACTATCAACATTAATATTTTCAAGAATCAAAATCTAAGTAAGTGAAAGAATTCTTGCGGCTACATTTCACCATTTGAGATTTCTTAAAATCTTATTTTGTTAAACTTTGAAGTTTGGGTTTAGGGTTGAGAGACTTAATAATTAAGAAATATTAAGGAGGACTAATAGAGAATTCACAATTTCACATTGTATAAGCATGTCTACCACCAGTACCACTAGAGCAATGTCAGATAAAAAAATACATTATGCAAAATTGCTTAAAACCCCAGGTTTCATTGATGAATACCATGATATTTATGATCCTAAAACCTATGGTAGGCATACATCAGAACTTAGATTTTCATCTCAGAATAAGGCTACAAAGAAAATGCAAGTTAATAGTATCAATGCACTGTGGGTAACTGGATTAGGGCACATGATGTTACATAAGGTTTTCCCTTGCCCAAAATTGATCATGGTATGTGCCCAAAAGTATGATGATAACAAAAGAGAAATTTTTAATAAAGATAGCAAAGAAGAATTGTTATCCATTAATGTAGAAGAACTTGGAAAAATGTTGGGGTTTACAACCGAAGAATTTGGAAATTTCCACATTGACCTGGAAAAGCATGCTAGTGATTAGGAAGTAGTGGATGAAATGGAGAAAATTTATTTCATAAATAAAATAGTTCAGGATAGAAACAAATTGAAAGGTGATCATAAGCCTCCTTATGATTTGTATATTTTTAGACCATGGGTTCAGGATACTATTTCCATGCTAGCATTTTACCTTGGACTGGATAGCAATTTGGAAGTGGGTGCAAGCCTTCTTGAAATGGTATATAATATCCATTATGGACCACATGTCAAATATAACTATATTGAGCACATTGTAGAATCCATGCATAAATTTTTTTTAATGATTAAAGGAGGTCCCACCAAGACATTTAGGTTCACAACCTACTTGTGTTATTTTTTTCTACTCAAATTTAGAGGAATGTTTTAGACCAACAAGCTTCAAATTCATCCCTATAGTAATTCTAAGGAAATTTAAATGGCTCCATTATATGATTGGACCATTGAGATAAGGATGCATGATTCTCAAAGGAACTATAGTCATTTTGTAGGCTACATTTTGGCTCCATTGCATCAAGCAATTACAAATACTCCAATGCCTAGATTGCCTATGTCATGTAGAAATTACATTCAACTAGGAAAAGAAATACAATTGGTTGATTGGTACTTAATGGAAGAATATACTGTGCTAAGATTTTATGGATCGGGAGTACAACCATACAAACTTCCAATAAATGTGACATAAAGGGTTTTTGCATTGGAATATGTAAGGAAAATGTAGAGTACTGATGAACTACACTTTGTCGGTAAGAAAAAGAAGACCTTATCTACTTCTTTACATTTTTCATGTGGAGGGTTTGCATTTGAGAGAAAAGCATTTAGTGTGGCACATACTATTTTGAATTTTTTAAATTTTGATGCTATCTATTACTGGTAGTATGATCCATGTGACACCATTAAATCAATGATTGTGGCCAATAAGAATGTTGCAAGTAGAATTCAACATCAAAGTAAACCCTTGCTTGAAAACTTGAGAAACAAGGATTCTTGGGATGAGGTAAAAATAGCAATGAAGAAAAGTGTTGCTGAGAATGGTATTTTTTTTAACAATTGTTAGCAGAAATTATGGCATTGCATCGAAAGACAATTAGGAGGTACAACAATTTTTTTATGAAAAAAGTGATAAACCATCTAGTAGAGTAAAAATACTAGATTCTCTAGATAAGGAAGTTACAGATAAAAATTAGTCATGATAAAAAATTACTACCTTTTGGTCTATAAGAAAGGAGCTAGATGATCCAAGAGCTCTTGCCGAGTATGCAGATAACGAAGAAGATCATGATTTTAGAAAATTATGGAATATAGGGCATCCTGATGAACATGGAGACAAAGAAATTGATGATGAATCTAATGATGATAGGGAAGAAAATAGCCATGTCAAAGCCGATTTAAGTGAGGCCACAAAAGAAGCATATACTTTAGGAGCAGTCATAGCTAAAAAAAATGGGTTATGAAGGTGGTGGTTTGGGGTCCCAGAACAAGGCCCTTGGATGGTAATAGATGTACAACATAGAAAACCAGTTGATAAATATGGCGTTGGAGCTGATAAAGTATACCAAAGGCATACAAGTAGAGCCAAAACAATTCAATTTGTTAGAGCTTCAAATCCTCATTCTCATGGTCAGATGCAATCACAACTAGGACATACCCATTATGGAGAGCTTAGTGCAACTAACACTGCCATTGGTGGTGATGGTATGGGTAGTAGTAATAGTAGTGGTCAACATGTTCTACAACAACAAATTACACACAAGAGGACAACAATACAAGATACCACATAAACACCAGGTGATCAAGGCATATAAAAGAGGCATAGGATTTTGACAGGTCCAAGTCACACTACCAGTGGATCCACCACAAAGGAGATATTTCTAGGCACTCCCCCACTGCCAGTTAGTGTGGCTGCGACATCATTAGAAACTACAAGTACTCCTATTCCTTCACTATTCAAGCATTCCATTGTTCCTGCATCCCCAGGTTTTGATTACATTGAAGAGTTTAAAAAGAAATTAGACTTGGATAAAAAAGAAAAGAAGAAACTAATGGAGAGTGCATCTGTTGTAACTTCAGAGCCTACAACAACCATGGTATTACCCACATTTGACACAAATAAAGAAATCATGGAGTACACAATTTTTGTTCCTATAGTTCAAAACAAACCAGCAAATCAGATGGCTCGATCTGAATTCCAAGTGAGGAATATTCAATTAGATTTTTCTGGACTCAAAAATATTAACAAAATTAATGTATCAAAGAAGAACAATGAATTGGTGTACACATCATTGCTAAAGCAAGATAGAGAGAAAAAAGGGTTTTAGACTCGAATAGAAAAGTTATAGGAAGACCTAGCAAATGAGAAAGCAAAGAGGAAAGCATAGATAACAAGAGCAATGAATTAGAAAAAAGAATAAAAATATTTGCCTCTACATCAACAAGCAAAGAGGATAAACAAAATGAGAGAGAAATGAATGAACTAAAGCAAAGGCTAGATGAGAGCAACAAGAAATATGATGGAGAAAAATCCACTTCAAAAAAATTAAGACTAATCATTGTGAATGGAAATGCACAGTGGGAACAAAAATTGGAGGAGAGAAAAAGAAATGAAAGATTCGAGGCAGAGCTGATGGAAGCAAAAAATGAAATTAAGTCTTGTCAAAATAAATTATCTACATTTTGTAGAGAAATAATGAGGCATATGAAACAAAAGATCTGGGATGAAATAATATAGAGGATTGATCATTTGTGTGACATGTTTCAATTGATTGATGCTATCAAACTACATTATAAGAAGCTCAACAAATATTTAGTGGAAAACAAAAATGTGTTGGAATTAGAGAAATTTGCAAATCAAGCTCAACAAATAGTTTGCAAAGCGAGTGACAATGTTTTGAAATCAAAAGGGATTACTAATTGGCTTGCTACATAAATGGCATTGTCATCTATCATTGAAAATTGTTTGAGAATGCGTGAAACAAAGGACTATTTGCATTTGGTTGTAGACAAGATGAAGAAGGTGAATGAATAGGTAAGGAACTTCACATAGCTTGGTTTTCCAGAGGCTTTTGACACAAATGAGCAATTCATTGGAAAGAATGATTTCAGAAAGAAGATGGAGGATGCAAGGGAGATTGATTTGGACCAATTTCCTCAAAACCCAGATGTGGTGAACTATTTGGATTTCATCAAACCATTGCTAACCTTGAATGCAAAATTGACTAAAGAATTCAAGATAGGTTCCAATTACAATCATGAATTGTTAACAAATCTTCAAGTCAAACAACATCAATTAGAACAAATGACAATTCCACCACCTAAATAGTGGAAGTTTCTAGAAAAGGTGATACAGTGATTTGATTTTTGATAATATCAGTTTCCAAGTTCCAACTTAGCTCTGTGCAGAGTTGTCTTTGAGCAAGATTTTGCATTGCCAATGCCTCTATGTATTCCTTCATGTGAAAATCAATAAAAAATCCCAATTTAGACTTCAATAATGTGTTGGTGTTAAATTATCTATATTATTTATTTTATCCTTTGAAGAAAAGGTCTAGTAGTGGTTTCAACTACTAGATAAACATTAAATGATTTTTGATGTTCATTTTTGTATATGCTACTAATACTATAGTTCATATGTTATTAAGCATTGAGTTGAGTGATGAATCACTGAGTACATGTTCAAGTTTTAACACAATTAAAATATGAAATTATTAATAATATGTTAATTTAGCCATACAAACCTATGATTCCATCAGAGCATTTTAATTAATTCTTTATATGAATTCATTCTTTAATCAAGGTATTTTAACTGATTCATTAAACCATAGCCATAATTAAAACATATTTCACTGCAAAACAACAATGAAAATTAATGAAAGGATCATTGATTGAATTTTCATTAATAACTCATATGGAATGTTATAGATGGAGAGACAATAGACTCAAAAGATTTTCATAATTCATTTATACATGCTTGAAAACCACACAATTTACAAAATCTACTTGCTCGACCCAAAACCTAAGATACAGACTCAAAATATATTTTCTCTATGTTCTTAATTTGCATTTTCAGATCTAGAATTCAAAAAAAGACGCACACAAATGGCCTTGAATTCCATTTTATAAGAACAAGGGAGCAAAACAAGCTTCAGGCCAAAAATTACACATGTGAGTATGTTCCCAATCACTATGTCTATAGCTCCAATTCATCAATGAATGTCTTCTTCCATAATTCATATTTTGTGTTAGAAGGCTAGTTAAATCCAATAAGTGCATCCATCTTCTTTATGTAGGGAGAATATTTTTTCATAATTGAATTGGCTTCTTTATCAAAATCTTCTAGGAAGCTAATGGTGAAAGACATATTCTCAAGAATGTTCTTCAATACAGCAATGTCAACACTCTCACATATTACTGATTCTTGGGTAGCAATTGTTGTTTCCACTTGATCCTTCCATGCATGTATTGGCTTTACCTCATCATACATGTGTTGGATATCAAGCAACAATACCAAATCTACCTCATCATTTTTTTCCTTCAACTCTTTGACTTTCACCTCCAAAGGAGCAACATACCCTTGAAACTTTTGTTCTTGAATCTCCTTAATAAATCTATAAGTTGGGCCAATCTTAGGATACTTATCCTTCTGATGTGTTGACCCAACTGCAATGAGCTTCATGTTATCAACCCTATGAATCCATTTATCCAAGATTGGGGCAGCTAATTCCTTGTCTCTTTGAGACAACTTTATTGCTTGCAACATTAAAGAATAATTGGGATGAATACGGTTTAATTTACCCCGAATCTTCTTATTTAAAGGCTCCAAAATAGTATGAAAAATCTTAGAATTATTCTCATACATTGTATCTTGAACCTATGCAAGCAATTTTTTATAATTCTCAATTTGAAGAAATAATTGCTCCCTAGTGGGCTCATTTGATGGAGTTGCACCTAGTGTGCTTGGCTCCTCTACTGCAATTGGTTCTTGGCCTAAATTGTAAGGCAATATTTCCAAATATTTTTCTAGTGGAGGAGGAGATTGAGGATGTGCCATTGGAGAAGTGGGTGCAACTTGGCTTGAGCTTGATGGGCCTTGAGTTCTCAATGATTCCCTCTATTGTTTAAACAATGCCATTTTTGTCTCCAACTCTACAACCCTTTGCTGACTCTTATTGTATTCATTAATGATTTCATTTTATTTACTCATATACTTGTCCCTATCAGCAGTAACATTTTCCACTTTTTCCTTAGTGAATCTGGCAACGTTTATTATCATATCAGTTGCTTCCAATGTTGGAGTGTCAAAAACTCTTCTTATAATTAGTTGTCCACCGAAATCAGTTGGTTCAAAAAATATTGGCTTCCTAGAGCCCAAAGACAATGACCAAATGGCCAAGGCATCCCACTCCTCACTAAATGCTAACCCTTGTAGTGCCAATCTGGCTTCTTCCCTTTTTTGGAACAATAACCTATTTTTCTTCCGTATTGTACCTAGCACAACAACATTAGCAATATCCCATTCAGGCAATAATAGTACACCACTTTTCTGCACAATTGCTCTATCTTCTTCAGTTGTGATGCCTTGAAATTTTTTCATCGCCTTCCTTACATTTGCTTGAATGATCCCCTCTAGAAGTTCTAGATGTAGGCTCCTCTCTTTTTCCACATTCTCTGCATATTCTGGAGCCTTATCCCTCCACACAAAATCTTTGAATGATTTTTTCTCAATAAAAGAATCATCCTCCATGAATTCCTTGCAAGATTCCAACCTCAAATCATCTGCATTATTCAAACCACTTATGTCAACCTTTCTCAATTTGAGGCTACTTTCTCCTGTGCCTAATGCAACCCCTCTTGGGGGAGAAGGCGTTCCTTGTTGCATCTCCTCTGGTGTAACCATGATGTCATCTTCTTTGTAATCAACAATCCATGTTACCTCAATTTTTTTCCTCTTTAGTGGTGGTTGCTCTAATGGAGTTGGATCTCTTGGAGATGAATCAAAGTCAATAATGGTTAGTGAAGCTTTCTTGGTAGTGGATGAAATTGATCTCATAGGAGAAGAGGCCCTTGACCCCTCTAATGTAGCAAGGGTTGGAAGTGTTTGTTGTTTCTTTATTACCTCCTTCCTCTTGGAGTATATTCTAATTTTCTTGGGTGGCTGATAAGAAGGTATTTCCTCCAATTCTTTTGTTGGATATTCTTCTACTACCAATGCCTTTCCCTTGTCATTTATTGTGCATTCTTCCCTAAAGACACCCACTACATTCTCAAAATTTTCAAGAACATACATGACTATTGAATTCACCCTTAATATTTGGTAGGGGGTCATAATCAGGGTCTTACTTTCTTGCCTTCTCCACCATTTTGTTGAAGGCGAGGTACATTTCCTTCTTCTCTTCTTGGACATGAATGTCAAAAAAATTCCTGATCACATCTTCAGGATAATAGAAATTATCAATAAAAGAACCACTCCTATTATTTTCCTTCAAGGAAGCAATGAATCCCTCTGGGTTACAGTTCCTTGGGCATACAATTCTTAGATTGTAAGGTGACAACACCTTCCAAAAATATTTCCATCCTCCCTTGGCCATAACATAATCAGAAAATATTTTCCATTCAGGAAAGAATCAACCTTTCTTTTGCTGCTTGTGTAAGTGCCACATTTGTGATGCCCCTAACTCCCTCATAATTTCAATGAATCCAATTCTTAATGGCACATCTCTAGGTAATGCATAAGGGTTCACATTTGTGCCATAGACCCTAAAGATTGTTGTACTTGGGTATAGAATTATATCCCCCCAATTGTGATTCATTTTCAAATCAGGTCTCATCTCCAAAGGACCTCAAAAAATAATGGATCTCCCTGGGGATCCTTGGTGGATCATGAATTAGGAACCTCCTTAGTTTTGAAGAAAAAACATTGTGAAACACCACATAATCAAACTTCTAATCATCCTTGTCCAAAATTTGAGTCCAACATTAGACAGGTAGCTCAATATCATACTCCTTTTTCTTTAATGTCATGTCTATACCAGACTTATTTTCTCCCTTATATAAAAACATGTGCATCAAGAGGGAATACCACCAGAATCTACCCCAATACTTCCTATCCTTTAATGCAATCAACCCCTAATGCATATTTTATGCCAAGTATGTGGCATAGTCATAAACTACATTGAAAGCTCCATGTTGCAAATGTGTGGCACTATACATGTAACATACTAGCAAGACAGATGATGGTTCAAAACCAATAATTTGGCACAATGAGTAAATTGTCTTCTTGAAGTAGTTGGAAAAGTATTTCATAGGGAATGGCTCCTTTTCATCTTGGCCAATTTTAATAAGTGTCCTAGATTTCCCAAACCCAAAACTTGCAGTGTGTATGGGTAACATTGTTTTCCTAAACAAAACCTTAGTATTCTCACATTCCTTTTTGAAAAGGTCAAGATCAATGGGGATTATGTCTTTGTTCCACTCATGCAACTTGAAAACCTCTACAATCTCTTCCCTGGTTATCTTAACCATTTCAGCACCATCATATGCCCTAACCACACTAGAAACAGGGTCATACCTTGCAACTATGTCTTTCAATAAGTCCACATCCATGTACACATTCGCCACTACTAATTTTCCCATATCCAGTCTCCATGGGTTACAAACAAGAGCCCCAAGATTTTTGTTCCCAAACCAATTTTGAAAATTTTGCCATCCTATATATGGCACATTGGCATCCTTGATATTGTATTGTCTGTCCACTAACCCTTTAACCTTAGGACCTTGAAACAGAGTAGATCCCTCGACTTTCTTGCTGGTTGAGGGTTTTAATTGATCAATACTGTCTTGGGAAATAGGTCTTGATGTGGTTTCAGAACTAGGAACTTGTGCTTTGGGCATCATTGGTAACAAGGTAGGTTTAGGCTAATCTAGGGTTTCGACATAAAGAGATTCAAAACCTAGCTTTTCTATTCAAAACCAAGGGCATGACTTGATAATAAAATTTCAATAGGTTCGATAAAAGTTCATAACTTTTATGCAATTTCAAACCACTATATAGCACTAGAAAGCATGTAGACCAATTCAACTAAAAGACATAATGAATATTTACCCTAATTCAAGACAGTTTGGATAAAGCATAAAGAATGGTGTTTTTTTTATAGTTTTACTTATGACTTTTTCACTTGAAGGAAACCCTAATTTTGATCGTGTTGAACTCTTGAATGCTCTTCTCAGTCTCTTGGATGCTTCAAACTCATTTGTAATCTTCAATTATGTGAAAAACCAATCTTTTATGTGCATTTAGGTCGAGATTGGGTAGCTCTAGATGTCTTTTCCGCCATTAATACTCACATTCGTGAAGTAGAACGACTCTCATGTTCACATCTTCGATTTTGAATATCAACTGTCGATCTCCTTGTGAGATGGCACTTTGGACGACTTAGATTGAGTCAACAAGGTTTAAATTTTTGTTGCCATCATTCACCTATCCTTCAGCCAATGAAATTCTATTGGTTGGAGCCTGGAATGTTGACTCATTTGTTCTATGGGCTCCACCTTCTTTTCCAAGCAGTGAAAGAAATCCATGTGTCGTTTTCCTGCTAACCTTGCTGCTTTTCATAAAATATTATTTTATTCATGTGGAGTGAGTGAGGAACAGTTGAGATTAAATATCAATGTTGCATGTGGATTGTTGATTTAAAAACTTAAGGTGTCGGGTATGTGAGTGGATACCGGGCCCCACACTTGTAGTGGAACACGTGTCTTCAACCTACTGACCCTGCAACATTTCAAAAGGTATTATTTTATTCCTACGAGGCTGGTGGGGAATGACCAAGATCAAATCCTTTGATCTAACGGCTAGGATCAAATCCTTAGATCCAACCATCGACAAGTCTTAACCATTGATTTGAACACCTTTAGTCATCAGTGCCTTCGAGCAATGGTAGGACCCACCAAAAGGGTGTCCAAGTGTCGCTTGTCTACTATCCTATCGGCTCCTTAATTTGATTAATTTAATCTCCCAGGATGGAGGGGAACCAATAGAAAGCAGTCAATGGGACCTAACAAGCATAACAAAGGATTTTAATAAGAACGTGCACTTATTACATGACTTAAAATGGGTCACCTTCATAGGTTTATAACATGAATAATATTGAGCGAATATTCAAACCCAAACTTAGGGAAAGAACATGAATTAAAGAATTTTATGACCTGCATAAGACAAGGATTCTACGGGTAGCAACCAGGAACACTAGGATCAAGGGGCTGGTGAGTAAATGGATGCAAAGGCATAAGATATGACTTAAGAGACCGAGAATGGGTAAAACCCGGTCAACTTTGAATTAGATTATTACAACGTAGGTAAAAGGAAAAGACACTATAATACCTTTAATTTTGAATATAATATTGACCTATCTTGCTCTGCATTATTGTATTCACTATCATCTGACTCAAAATAATCAACGGGTATTTATAAGCTATGGATGTTGAACTGTTAGCTTTTGTTCAAGGAATGGATTAAAATTCCTTTTAGTTATTTATCAAAGATTGTGTGAATGGAAATACAATGGGAATTTATAAGTAGTGTGATAAGTGTTGTTCTTTAAAAATGATGCAAAATCACATATCAAATTCAATACCATGGAATACATTATAAAATATAAAATATCACAATTTCATGGAATACAATATAAAATATCATCAACTATAGTTTGGAATATGATTCATGAAGTGCAATGATTCATAATTTCAAGGAATATAATATAAAATATCATCAACTACAGTTTGGAACAATGGAAACTGATTCATGAAGTGCAGTATAAATACCTAAAATCTATTAATTCACTTCCATTTCCCATATGGAGTTAGGGTCCTAAAACTGACATTCATCTTGAGATAAAGAAAAAGAGTCATCTTGATTCTGAGTCTTCTCTTCATTTTCTTTGGCTTGCGTCTCAAATTCAACATTCATTGTGTCACTATCATTTGTCCCACTACCAGTGCCACCAGTACCAGCATTTGGAATTGGAGTGTTGCACAACCCAGTCCCTGTTCTTTAACATGTGGACCTCCATATTGGGAGTGCCCTTTAAAAAGGAAATTTTTTGACATTATATGCAATTCCTTTCATCCTCAAGCAATTTTCCAAATTCTTGTCTAGTTTTTTTCTTAACTTTGATTTCAAAAATGCAAATGAATTGAAAACTGTCTCATCCTCCACCGACCCCAATATCATTGTTTGACATAAATCAACAAGTTTGAAATATTCTAATATCGTACCACGCAACATTTCACTCTGACCTAAGTTTGTCCAAACCTTTGTTATTGATCCTGGTTCAAAGGCCTTCTCCGTGCCCATGGAATGATATTGGTCCCTCATAGCTATTGAAAAATTCCTACATTGTTGTCTAAGCTTAGCTTCATTTAAAATTCCTTCTATTGTCTACTCATTGTATGTTACACTTTTTGAAAATTGTTTGATCAAGATTTTTACTTTATCATGAAAATATTTTGGGTTATCTCAGTTTACCCAAAATTGAGGATACACAATACCCATGGCTTCAAGTATTTCATGTCGAGGGAATCTTTCACGAATCTTTGAGGAAAGAGATTTTGCAATTTCCTTCAAATAATCACTAACAAATTTAACAATGTCATTAAAATCTTCCTCGTTAACAACTACTTCTCTGCTAGAGCACCCGATTGTCTTACAATGGTACATTGGTATCTCAT
Source organism: Sequoia sempervirens (assembly GCA_007258455.2). Taxonomy (NCBI): domain Eukaryota; kingdom Viridiplantae; phylum Streptophyta; class Pinopsida; order Cupressales; family Cupressaceae; genus Sequoia; species Sequoia sempervirens. The sequence continues at coordinate 223,821,314 of VDFB02252616.1, read as the reverse complement.
ATCCACGTACATAGATGCATAAGTTCTCGCTTGAATTAAATTGTAAATAATTATCAGTATTATTCAAATCAGTAATTCTCTGCCACATGAAATAATTTGGGCCTTCTTTTGTTAGATCTAGATATAGATGTTTGAGGGCCAAGCATGTATGTTTACGTAGTTTGGAATATTCATTAGTATACATAGTTCTATCTTGGAATTTCGTCACAATATTATTCATTACATCCAACATGGGGAGAAGACTAGCTAAAGTCAAGAGTGTCTCTATATCGCTTAACCTATGTAAGAGGTTATGAGCTTTGTCTCTTGTGTTGGGATGCTCTTACATTACTCCAATCAAGGATTGGTATTCTAAAAGAACTCGTAGCGTTGGTCCATGCAAGGAGATCCATCTGGTATTGACATCCTTGAGAAGCTTATTTCCTGGTGTTATTCCCTCAGCAAAATTTTGAAATTCTGCAAAACATTTGGGACTTTGGCAGAAGTATGCATAGATCTCACAAACTAGATTTTCAACTTTTGATACTATCTAGGAAACATGCTTACAATTTTGAATGCTAAATTCATTTTTTGGGCCATGCAATGAATGCCAAGCATGTATGGTGCACAAGTAGTTTGTAAATTTTTGCAAACACCACTCCTTTGACCTTGCACCACTGTAGCTCCTTCAACTCCTACACACACCAATTTTTTGGCAATTGTCAACTCATCCATACCTCCAATTTCATTCAAATATTTCTTGACTAGTTCAAATAGATTTTGCAATGTTGAATTTTCCTTCATTTTATGAACACAGAGAAGATGAGCTTGGAAAAAAATTTGTTCTACAACATACAAATGCATACAAACCCAAGAATTATTGTCTACCACAGTAACTTCATCTAACTTAGATAATGTAATGAAGTTTGACTCTTTTACTTTCTCCTTTAAATCTTCCTTTTCCAATGCAGCAAGATATTTTTCCCATTCCCATCTAGTGTTTACTAACCAATGTGAGAAGGGAAAGTGAGGAACACCCAAAAAAGATAATAAATTAGAATATTTTGGGTAGTCTGTCATAGGATTCCCTCTAGACAAAATATGAAAAACAACACTCATCTGAACAGTTTTTGATAGATTTTATCCTTTCATTTCTTTTCCAAATTGAGCCTCAAGTGTACCTTGACATGCAATAAGCTTCAACATTCTTTGCCTATGCTCTTCATATTTCGTGGCATACTTAACATGAAGACATTCTTCCTTTGATTTCCATCATATGACTAATTGTTCCTTTTCGTCTATGATTTGTTTTTCATAAACATTACCAATATATTTTTCTCTACTGTCAAGCTTTAGCTACAACTTCTTCTCTCTTCTACATTTCCAACTACAAATCATACACATATGCATTATGTTGCACTTTCAACATCATTTTCTTTCCCCACTGGTACAATGAATGGGTACTTTGACAATCAAGCAAGTTGAAAATCCCTTGTCATTTCCCACTCGTGCCCAATTTTTTATTTTCCTTTTCTTTTCTTGCTACCAACATCATCCTGATCCAGGTCAATTATCTCATTCTGGCTAACCAAGGTATCCCTTGGAACATCTTCTACGGTATTTCCATCCTCATTTGATACATTTTGATTTAACTCAATGATAATCTCACCTTGACCTTCTGATGGTAGTGTATTATGAATGCATTCTTTATTAATATTTGGTGGAAGTGTTGATAATGTAGCTCCATCTTGATTTGATGGATCAGAAGCATTGCCAATTCCAAAGTAAGACTGTATGGAACCTCTATGTTTTGGGTATTTTGATGGCTTTTCTATAGTGTCAATCTTTAGCTACAACATCTTGTCTCTTCCACATTTCCAACTACAAATCATACATTTGGCCAATGTTGCACTTTCAATATCATTTGCTTTCCCCACTGGTACAATGAATGGGTACTTTGACAACCAACCAAGTTGAAAATTCCTTGTCATTTCCCACTCGTGCCCCATTTTTTATTTTATTTATCTTTTCTTTCTACCAACATCATCCTCATCCAAGTCAATTATCTCATTCTGGCTAACCAGGGTATCCCTTGGAACATCTAATGCGGTATTTCCATCCTCATTTGATACATTTTGATTTAAATCAATGACAATCTCAACTTGACCTTTCCGGTGGTAGTGAGGTATTGTGAATGCCTTCTTTATTAATATTTGGCGAAAGAGTTGATGATGTAGCTCCATCTTGATCTGATGGATCAAAAGCTTTGTAAATTCCAAAGTAAGACTATATGGTACCTCTAAGTTTTGGGTGTTTTGATGGCCTCCCAGTCTCTTCATTACCCTGAGGAGCGACATGAGCCTTATCCTTGCTACTCGACATATTGATCTCTCACTTCAAATAAAAACTAGAAAAAAAATGTCTTCTTGTTTAAGGAGTAGGATAGAGAATATATATCCCATTCCCTACTCAATATCATCTTTAAGATTGAAGCAAGAATGGAAAATAGATAAATAAATCTTATAACTAATAACACTATAAAGAAATGATCACTCACCTTTAAATCTACATTTTCAGCTTTCACTGACTTCTGAATAAAGAACCTTAGAACTAAACAAAATGTCTAAGAATAAATGACAGTTTCAATTGTATTTATATCAATCCATATTTGGCGAATTCCATGGGATTTTTAAATGGTATATTAAAAATTTGGCAAATCATGTGTGATTATACAATGATATGTTGTAATTTTCAAGGCGAAATGTGTCCTCAAATGTAATTATTTTTAAAAGTTATTGGTGAAATAGGTCCTCTAAAGCAACTATTTATAAATTTTAACTGGTGAAATGGGTCTTCACAAGCAACTATTTGTAAATTTTAATTGGCGAAATGGGTCCTGATACAATGTTGTTTTAATAGGATTGGTGATTATGTAGGCATTTTATTACATGCTTCTAGGATTCTAGGGGAAAATATTAATCAATCCATTTGAAACGTGTAGTTTGTTATGGCAATTTTTTTGCTTAAATATGCCTCATAAAAAAAATTGTTGGTGAATGGACATGCATTGGACCAATAATTCATAAAATCCAGGCGATTTAGACACCCTGTTGAGTGTGATTAATTCACCAATTTTGACTTGGCCGATTTCTAGAATTTGCCAATTGGAAAAAATTCACCACTAAAGTTTTCCCTATTTATATTTGTGTTTATATTTTATATCTTCTACATTTACTACTAATACAAAATATATTACACTTCAATCTTACCTATGAAGTAGTGATTATAAATTATATTCATGTTGCTTATTCCTAAGTATATAGATACATTAAACTTTCAAATTAACATTTCTCTTTTCTAAAGAATTTTAAAGTAATATATCATCTAATTATTGTTTCTACATGTAACACATGAAAATTCTTAATTTTTTTTACTTCTCACCTTTCTTACAAAGAATCAATAAATGAAAAAAAAGGTGTACTAACCCACAAAAAAAATCTATATAATTATACTTCTTAACTATAACATAAATTTGATATCTTCCAATTGCCTATGAAGCACTCATTATGAGTTGCAATTACAATACTTTTCTCTAAACATGGCACAAGAAGAATAGTATACTAAAAATATACATTTATAAAAAAAACTATGCTAGTGTCTAATAAAGCATATGTGAAGCTAACTCAAAAAAATAAACAAGGTTTAGTTTGAATAAAATCACTAGTATATAACATTGATAAACTAGCCAATTATGAAGTTTCAATATTTTATCTTTGTATCAAACATTATCACTATTAAAAATGCACAAATTATGTTAGTAACATTATTCTAATTTTTAATTGTAGTTACTCCAAACAACCTCTTTTCATACTGCTCTAACTAAACATAATACTTAATTTGTATCTATAGATGGAAAAATCAAAGTGAAAAAAAACAATCACAACCAAATATTACAATTACACATAAAAAAAACTAAAGGTATTTGGCTCTCTAAGATTGATACCATCACAAACAACTATTGATTGAATAAAACTAGAAAAAAAAAGTGAGCATCAAAACTGGAAAGGAAAATATTTCCAATGCATAACATGCCTTTTGGATGTGGTTGCAATGCCCCAAGAATGAGTAAATACATCATTCAAGACTACTTGTGTGTTTGCAATACCTCTAGTGCCATTGAGATAAACCTTAAAGATGAAGAGTTTGAAGAAATTGAATCATAATATATTGCAACTGATATATTAAAAAAAAATCTCTATTTCTCTGATTCTATAAACAATAAACTTTGATTTAATATATATATATATAGCTATTCCTTTTTTAAGTCTTTGAAATAGAATTTTCCTACCAATTTACATTATCCAATTGATAAAACTATCTATACATGAAAGCAAGCACTATGGTTAGCAATATGCTTCCATTTATATACATACTTATTATTAGAATTATAAAAAATTGTGGACTATGAGATTTGGTTTATTAAATGTGTCAAATTGATTTTTGATGTATCATTCAACATTATTCAACATTATCTTTTTCATTTGGTTGTTGCTAATCTTTTTTCGGGCAGTTGGTCTTTTTGGTTGGACTTTGGTGTCCTCTTTTCTATTTTGTAAACGTTGTGGTTTCGGGTCCCTATAAAACCCGTTTTACCCTTTTATCAAAAACATTATTATTTAATTATAATTTTTATATAAAAAATAATATTTATATATATATATATATATATATATATATATTAAAATTTACATTTTTCATTTATTTTGAAAATTAAATTTTTAAAAAATATATAATTAATTTTAAAGATTGAAATTGACTATTAAAATTATAAAAGAACTCTTGAATAAATAAAATGATTTTAGTACATAAAATAGTTTTTATAAGTAGGAAAATAAGTTATATATTCTATAAAAAGAAATGTAATAGTTAACAATATAAATAAATAAAAATTAAATGTCAAATCATTTTATAGTAACATACAATAATTATTCAAATCAATAATAATTTAATAATTCATATATCTATAAAAGTTCATCATGTAATGTAGTGTTGGTCTATTGATTTTCAATATTCTAATTATATGACATTGAAATCAATATACATATAATTTAATTAACATATTAAATTATATATTACATAACAAAAAAATCAATATTGAATATTTATTACATTCTAATCAATACACTTATAATGTTATTAACATATTAAAGTACATAATACAAATGAAAATTTCAATTTATCATAATTTCCTTTTTGATAATGTCAACTTCAACTAGACTTCAATGAATCTAATTAAGAAACTTGAAATCAACTAATCAATATTGTATGTTTATTACATTCCAATCAATATACCTATAATGTAATTAACATATTAAAGTATATAATACAAATAAAAATTTCAATTTATCATAATTTTCTTTTTGATAATGTCAACTTCAACTAGACTTTTATATATCTAATTATGAAACTTGAAATCAACTAATCAATAAAAAAATAGAAATTATCACAATTCTTATTTTTACAAAGATAATTCTGCTTTCAAACTTATAATCAACTAATCAATTAATTATCATGATGAACAAGTTTAATTTAAATTGTGCTAGTCAAAACTTAACCTACCACTAATGAAACTTACAACTTAAAATCAATTAATCAATTTATTATTTATTATGAAAAACAAGCTCAACTTAACTTGTGCAAATCAAAATCAAATCTATTAATATAATATTCTCCAATCCTCTAATATTATAATAGAATTACCTTACAACAAATACTTTTATTATAATACTAAAAGAGTAGTCAAATAGCCACAGCCATTCATTCCTTTGAAAATTCCAGTCTTGAGAAACAGCTATATATATTATTGTGGACTTTGACTTGAAGATTTGAGTCTTTTGCGCCGATAATCTCGGTAGAAGGTTCCCGGGGCATGCGTTATTGACAATCCCATAGCAACTGAATAATATCTTTCCTAAATTCTCGCATTCACGTATTGGAAAATTTCGTACATATATACTTTTGTGTCATTATTCACAAATGTTTACATTAGGCATTTGTTACAAATGTTATAAATGTTATAAATGTTTACTATGAAATAATTTTCATATGATTTTAAACATTTCATTTTACTCAAACACAAGTTTCAAACACAAGTTGAAGAAAACTAAGTTAAAAGGGAATTTTATTGAGAGATAGAGTTGCATGGAACAAAAGTGTCCAAGTTTAACAGAGTCTAAGTGCAACCTAGTTCAAAGCAATATTTTGATTCATCATAGTTTGATAAGTTCAACTTTAATTTTAGAATTCTAATTTTATTTTTTAAGTAAAAAATAAAGTAGAATCTTATTATTGGCATTCATACATAGACATAGAGTTAAGTTTTTGTAAGAACTTTGATTTACAATTAATACTTACTGTCTTAATTCATATTAATTTAAATTTATTATTTGATTTATTATTAAATTAAATCCTAAATTTATCATAAGATGTGTTTAAGTATTTACCATGCATTTTAATGAAATTTTGATTTCATCCCACCTAGGGTTTTACTCAAGGAGTTCCCTCTTCTATTTTGGGTTATAAATTTGATTACATTGATTTTCATATCTTTTTTTCTAGATCTAACTTATTATTGGATGATTTTGTTGGCACATGACAATATCATTGGTCTTACAAAGACTATTGACCACCCAAAATGGTGGAGATGCCATAGTAGCCGATCACCTAAGCACTAGAAAACCTCAAGAGTGCACCTAAAGTGTAGCAACTAACTGTGTTCCTTACTAGATCCTTTCCTTAGATGTTTTATGGAAATAAGTCACCATGTGAGAAGGTAGTGGTTGTCATGTTCATTTTCACAAAATTACCACACTTCTAAGTCATTTGTAGTTATAGATCATTTCTTTTAGGATTGGATGACAATAGATACCTTAAAGATGACTCAAATGTGTCATTACAAAATTCCTCAAGATGTAGTCTCATAAAATTATTCATTCTAAAAATATTACATCTAAGTCATTAAAATGATCTATATAGGGTTTTCAAGAGTATAGTTGGCATATTTTATACTACATTCTCTTATCCACTCTCATGCACTTCATTTGAATTATATATATATATATATATATATAGCATCTTCACATTGACATTACTTGATTGAGATTTTTCTTTGAGATAGCATATAGGATTGGTTCACATATGCTTGGATTGGGTTTGACAAGTTTCTTTTTTAATAATTGTCCTAGGTTTTCTACATTACTCATCAGAAAATTGTTCACCAATCATCCAAGAAGGTGCCTCTCTTTGTTAAATATTTTGTGACACTTGCAACATAGATGTCCATTTATGCACCCACTTTCCCATTGTTGATATTTTAAGTCAAATATTCCCACACATTAATTATCTTGTTTGTCCATAGACAAGTTAAAATTATGTAGGATTTCTAGCAAGGCCATAAGATATTTTCTTTAGTTTCTTAATCAATTGAGATCCTCAAATACACATTTAGGCAACAATTTTCCCTTTTTATGCATGGAAAAAAATCTATCTTTTTGGTTCTACCATGGTCCCATACATATAGAATTCCATTTTCCTCAAGTTTGACTACATTGACAATTCCTCTTATACCAAATTATCCTCAAAGATGTTATTTTTTAGGTTGAAGGCTTGAATAACAATAGTGATAAAAAAATTTGATATATTTTAATTGTGGCTTTGAATATCGTGTTTTACATCTATATCTTTATTTTTAAAATTTTCCTCTTTTCATGTGTATACTTTCATTACAATTTCATAATATTGTAACATATCCCAAAATGCAACTATATTACTTTCTTAATTTTATAAATAATTACAAACATATCCAATAACTATGAATGCAAATGTGCATAAATAATCTTAAAATTAAATCCATCAATATTTAGTAATCTCACAAGTACCTACTATAGTTGTGATCATAGTCATAGTATGAGTTAAATACACCAAATCCAAATAAATTTAAGCTATATTTAACCCACTAAGCTATGATCCCAATGAAATATTTGAAAGCTTCAAAAACAAGCAACCATTAAACTAAGCATGAAATAAACAATGTGTAACAATAGATTTTGACATCCAAGGTCTTTCTAGCACTTCTAGGGTTTTTCACCTAAAAGGAGAAAAATGGGCCAAAATGCAATGTTCACATTCAAAGATAAATGTGATATGGATGCAATATGTCTAAATAAACTAATTTAAATGTAGAAAACTAATGAAAGGTATTGATTATTGAATGGAAACTAGAGAAATACAACTTCTTTGAAAACACATTGTGTAATGCAAGAACACCTAGAAATGAATGCAAAACTAAACAAAAATGAATGAAACTTGAAGTGTGCACCTGAAAACTTGATAGAGACTATAAATTGACATTTGAAATGCTACTGCTACTGATTTTCAGGCCTGGTGGGACTCATTCGCCATTCTGGGCGAATTAGTCCTAGTTTTGCAAAACTGTGCCAAAGCCTATTTTAGACAAAAGGGTATCTAAAAATGCAAAAAACCAAAAAATGACCTTGCAATGGGACTCATTTTCCACCCATGGCGAATGAGTCCACTTTTGAATTTCTGAATATTCAAAGGTTGAAATCTAGAGCTCTCAGTCTACACTTTGATTCTCTACAAGTGTCCACTTTTGAAACTTTGATTTCTGAACCTGAAAGTGAGTTTTTGTTGATATTTTGACTTGATCAATGAAGAGAAGATTTAAACAACTTTGCAATGAAATATTCAATGATTTGTAAGCTTCCAAGACACCTAATTTTGCAAACACAGAAGACAAGAGAGATAAATGTTGAATGTTAGGACATGGGGGTTTTCCTTAGTCAAACCTCTTTTAGGTAATTAAACCAAAATGATGAAATAATGGAATGAAACATGCAATAATGGAGTTGATTACCTTTCCATGATGTTTGATCTTGAATTTTTGCAACAAAACATGAAGAACCTTCCCTTGAATGTCAGAAAATTGATATCTTAATGCTTTGAAATGATGAAACCCTAGCTTGCTTGACTTGAGATGGAAGAATGATGAATGAATAATGAAGAATGAATGTGAGAATGAGTTAATGTATGTAAATGAGGATTTAGAGAGTTTATTTTATAGGAAATTCATCTTATTAGCTTGAAAATTAGATCCCTAAGGCTGACATGTGAAAATAATAAACTTAAATTTCAATTTTTCCCGCTCAAAGGTCAAAATTGGGCCAATGGGACTCATTCGCCATACATGGTGAATGGGTCAGACTTGGATGGGACTGATTCGCCATGGATGGAAAATGGGTCCCATAAGGGCCATTTTGACAGCTAAGATGCTAGGAGATAAGAAAATAAGGGTTAGATTGCAACTTTGTTGGGTATTTTATCAAATGTTGCCTCAGGGATGCACATATGGGTTAATAGGGGCCTATTAGTGATGATGTAAAGGTCAATTAGGGCTTGGGATACATAATTCAATGTGAAAGTGTGATTAGATACACTTTACAACACTAAAATGAGGTCCACAGCCTAGAAAGGCACAAGAACCAATGTGAATGTGTAAGACACATCACAACACTAGTTTAACATTAAGTTTATTTTACAAGCCTTCTAGATTGATGTGATAATGTCATTAAACACATGTTATAGTGTTGAATTAGAGAGAAATAGGTTTATTAAGTCTAGAAAAGCATGAAATTCCTTTACAACACTTTACAACACCTTTACAAGACATCATTAAAAGCATGTTATTCAATTTTCAAGGGTCCAAGACCTAGTTTGGATGCATAAAATGCCTCATAACACCTGAATCAAGACCTCATTAAGTACAAATTATCATGAATTATTCCCATGTCAAGGAAGAGGTCCATTTTTCTATGGTACATTTAGCCCCCACTTTAGTGAGAGGATGAACTTGCTTCAAACTCACACTAAAGTAGACATTCAAGAGAGATCCGAGTGTACAGACAAAGAATGAAAAAGATCAAGAAGGTAGTCAAGCCCCCAAGATCCAAGATCCTAAGTCAAAACAACAAGATAAATAATCATGCAATGGAAAGACTAAGGTGGAAAAGATGTGCTCTCTCTAGGGCCACAGAACATCAGGTCGTCCGTGGGGTGAGTAATCCCAAAAAAGTGGTTTAGTGAGAAAGTCATGCCAATGTGTCAGCTTCCCACTGTATAATGAGAAAATCATGGCAGTGTGCCAACTTCCCATTATACAAACCATACCAAAGTTATGCTTTTGATAACATTGATAAGGCACCACAATGTAATCATTTTTGTAAATGTTTTTGAATATGTAAAGAATTTTTTTTTTTAAGGGGATTTTTCTTTGTTCAAGTAAGGTCTTCTTCTTGGGGAGCATTGTACCTAATGTCTCCAAGAGAGGAAAAGTAAGGATGTCAGATCATTATCCATGATATGCCTTGTTCACATCACACCACTTCAATTGATCATACACTCTTGGAAGGCATCAAACCCAATGACACCACCAAGGAGAAGACACATCACAAGAAAAAGTAAATCATGCCATGAAATTTGCACAAAGATGTTGCCTATGTATGCCCCCCACTTTAAAGCGGTTGCTAACACCATTATTGTGAGAAATTGCTTTAAAGTAGAAGAGGATATGAGAGCTTATTAGAAAAGCCCTATGCCAAGTCATATGTTTTTGATAAGCTGTGTCATGAAGAAAGGGAGTATGTCACATGTGATTCAATCTTAAGACATGTCATCCACATCCCAAGCTTGATCTTATACATTCATGAAAGGTTAATGAAATTAGTTAAACAAGACAACGACAAGTGACATACAAGGACAAGGCTATCGAACCCTTTTCCCCCACTTAGTGCAAGACAAAGGTGATTCTGAAATGGATGATGGTATGCTGCCCCTTGCGATGGATGCAAAACATGTAATGGTGAGTATGCTATGATCCTACAACTATTGCATGGCAAGGAGCAACAACTAATGTTATTTATGTGGATAAGTAAACAAAGTTTGGGCTTGATTGGCTTTGATTGTATATACTTTGTTACATATGTGAGTAAAGTCATTGTAAGTTGGTTGGTATGAAACATTATGCTTAGGTGGGTAACGAATGAGTTCAAGTTGGTTTTGAGTTTGTTGCTTGTGTGATGGTGGGTAAAGAATTAGAGGATTCTTTGTATGTACCACAAGGTATGTAGGTGGTTCATTTATTGAAGGGGATCTAATGGATACTTGCACATTCATAACCTCGGCGGTCTTGGTTTGATGTACCCCTAAGGAAGACATATCATTTTCTTGCACCATAATTGTCTCCCTAGGAGAAGAGTTGTTAGGAGAATGAAAATCCAAATGTTCTTGAAATTCAAGGATTTGTTCTTCCAAAATGTCATTATTGTAAGTAAGGGAGCTATCCATGATTGAAATGTCTTGTTCTATTATGTTGTCCCACATAAGATTCTCATGATTTTCATTGATTGGATAGTGTAACACCATAATATCGTCTTCACTAATAGGAAAGATATTAAGAGAGGGGAAAAGTTGATTATTGTCCATGATCTCATTGTCTTGTTCCATAATATCTACCCTAGTAGGAGAGCTTTGAGGAGAGTGACAATCAAGAGGTGCATCACATGTCATGGTTAGATGTTGTAAAGAAGCTTCATCACAAATAGGGAGGAGATCAAGGGAAGGACAATGATGATTGGCATGTGTGTCAATGATTGGATCTTCTTGTTCGAATAAAGCCTTCTAATTGTTAGGAACATTAGGAAGGAGAGAAATAATGTTATAACTCTCAATCATTGGGTTTCTTGATACCAACATATCTTCCTCACAAATGTGTTGTTCATGATCATTCATGAAAGTATTGTCACAAATAGGGGAGGTGTTGGGAGATGAATAGAGACTAGGTAAGGTGGTGGAAATGCATTCATCTTGTGTTGTTATACTATCTTCCCAAGGGTAATGAGGAGGACAAACAAGACCTTCATGATGCTCAATGATTGTACCTTCTTTCGCCAAGATACATTCATCACTAAAAGGAGATGTATTGGGAGAAGTACAATTATGATCATCATGTTTATCTATGTTTGTGTTCCCTTCTAACACATCATCCACACAAATAGGAGAGATAGGGGGGAGTGTAAGTTGAAGACAAACATCACCATTTTCATTCTCTTGTGCTAAGAGACTACCATAACTAGGGAGTGCATTGAATGAATGATTAAAATGCTTATGAACTAACTTTTTCTTTGCAAATTTAGAGAAGATTGAAACTAAAATTTTGAAATAACAATCTATGCTAACTCAAAATGCAATGTAAAAGGCTAAAATGAAATGAAATTTTTAGTTAATAATTTGGCTGATTATGCTATGTAAGAATATGAGAATGCAAATGTGAAATTTAAACCATGCATCAAATGAGCTAATTTAGGTTAGATTTGATGAAATGCATGTTAACTACAAAAATGTAGCCAACTGATATAGATAGGAAATGGCACCAAACAAAAGCCTAAAAATAGGGTTTTCAGCTCTGTAAAAGGCAGTTTCAGGGGTCAAAAGGGATTGATTTTCCTAGGGTGGTGAATGAGTCCCAATATGAACTTTTTTAGAATTTTTAGAAATTTTTGAGTGAGTTTGATGTGTTCTAAGTGCTATGATGAAGATCTAAATGAAAAATAAAAAATTTCAAAAAATTTAAATGAATTTAGATGCCAAAAATGCAACCTAAATGCACTATTCTATGAATGCAAAATTTGAAACCTAGCATGCAAATCAATTCATGCAAGTCCTAATGAAAGATCAATGCAAGGATAGATCTATAATGAAGGACTCCAAATCAAAAAAGAGAAGTATTCAAAAAGCAGGTTCACCAAAATGTAACAATAGATTTTGGCATCCAAGGTCTTTCTAGCACTTCTAGGGTTTTTTACCTGGAAGGAGAAAGATGGGCCAAAATGCAATGTTCACATTCAAAGATTAATGTGATATGGATGCAATATGTCTAAATAAATTGATTTAAATGTAGAAAACTAATGAAATATATTGATTATTGAATGGAAACTAGAGAAATACAACTTGTTTGAAAACACATTGTGTAATGCAAGAACACCTAGAAATGAATGAAACTTGAAGTGTGCACCTGAAAAATTGATAGAGACTAGAAATTAACATTTTAAATGCTACTAAAGCTGATTTTCAGGCCTAGTGGGACTCATTCACCATTCTGGGTGAATTAATCCCAGTTCTGCAAAACTGTGTCGGAGCCTATTTTGGACAAAAGAGTATCTAAAAATGCAGAAAACCAAAAAATGACCTTGGAACGGGACTCAATCACCACCCATGGAAAATGAGTCCATTTTTGAATTTTTGAATATTCAAAGGTGGAATCTGGAGCTCTCGGTCTGCACTTTGATTCTCTATAGGTGTCCACTTTCGAAACTCTAATTTCCAAACATGAAAGTGAGGGGTAAAAGCAAGAAGTTGGGTACACGAAGAGGGGAAGTTTCAGCCAAAAAAAAATCTCGCAGAAAATGCGTACGCGTTATTAAAAAAACGTGTATGCGTTTACCCGATCCTAAAAAAACGCGTATGCACTATCAAATGCATAATGCGTTATATAATGCATACACATTTTATAACACAAAAATTAATTATTTAAAAAAATAAATTTTTTAGAAACGATACGCGTTTAGAACACGTATTTCTAAAAAGTATTTATTTTTTAAAATAATCAAGAAAGTAAGGAACGCATATGCGTTTTGTAACGCATACACGTTTTGTAAAAATGTGTATGCATTTTTTAAATTCAAAATTCCCAACCCACATGCTACCTCAGTTTTAGGCTCGAAAAAGGCTTGGCAATCCGAGCCTTAGCCTTTGACCTGCAACTAAAAAACTAAGGTAGATTGAAGAAGAATGTCCAACTTTGACAACATAGATGATGGACTTTTTTTCTGAATGAGTCTATAAAATTAAAACCCATTAGAGAACACAATGTCTACTTTCTAAATATATAATTTTTGTTAAAATTGGATTATGTTTGCTATTTTTTAATTAATTTCTAAGCAAACTAGTCCTTAAACTTGAAATATCAGGTTTTTTTGGTTTTTTAATAACTTTTTATTGGTTGATTTTCTTGTAAAAAAAATTATATGGGACCAAACTTCAAGACAATTCTCTACACAATGAAAAAAAAAAGAGTCAAAAAATGTTTTGTTTAGGTCCAATTATGTTGTCCGTACACGTTGATTTGAAAAAACATCAATTAAGGCCAATAAAAATTTAATAAAAAAAAAAATTTAACCAAAAATTACAAAAAAAAATCCAGACCAAACTTAATGTTGTTAGCTCTCTTTTCCTAAAAGGAATTAGCAAAATAATTTTATTTGTGTCAAAAAGTGTTGTTCGTACACCTGCTTGGTATGGTAAAAAAATAGGGACTTTTAAAAAGTGGTTTTTATAGATCCTTATCAAAATGTAATTTCTATAAACTGGCTATTTTAATAATTTACATATTTGGAAACTAGATTCAAAATGCTAAATTTCATATTAGTGAATTTTTTTAAGATTCATTGTGGAAGTGCCTCAATTTTTCAGTCCAAGTGTGACAAATTCTGAAAAACAGCAAAAACATTTCCACTTTTTGAGCTTTTTGTGTACCCAACTTCTTGCATTAGCCCTGAGTTTATGTTGATATTTTGACTTGATCAATGATGAGAAGACTTAAATAAATTTTCAATGCAATATTCAATGATTTGTAATCTTCCAAGAGACCTAAATTTGCAAACACACAAGACAAGAGAGAGAAATGTTGAATGCTAGGACATGGGGGTTTGCCTAGATCAAACCCCTTGTAGGTAATTAAACCAAAATGATGAAAGAATGGAATGAAACATGCAATAATGGAGTTGATTATCTTTCCAAGATGTTTGATCTTGAATTTCTGCAACAAAACATGAAGAACCTTCCCTTGAATGTTTGAAAATTGATATCTTAATTCCTTGAAATGATGAAACCCTAGCTTGCTTGACTTGAGATGGAAGAATGATGGATGAATAATGAAGAATGAACGTGAGAATGAGTTAATGGATGTAAATGAGGATTTAGAGAGTTGATTATATAGGAAATTCACCTTATTAGCCCAAAAATTGGATCCTTAAGGCCGACATGTGAAAATAATAAACTTAAATTTCAAATTTTCTCGCTTAAAGGTCAAAATTGGGCCAAATGGGACTCATTCACCATACATGGTGAGTGGGTCCCACCTGGATGGGACTCATTCACCATGGATGGAAAATGGGTCCCATAGGGGCCATTTTGACAACTAAGATGCCAGGAGATAAGAAAATAAGGTTTAGATTGCAACTTTGTCAAGTATTTTATCAAATATTTCCTTGAGATGCACAATATGGGTTAATAGGGGCCTATTAGTGATGATGTAAAGGTCAATTAGGGCTTGGGACACAAAATTCAATGTGAAAGTGTGATTAGATACACTTTACAACACTAAAATGAGGTCCACATAGCCTAGAAAGGTAGAAGAACCAATGTGAATGTGCAAGATACATCACAACACTAGTTTAACATTAAGTTTATTTTACAAGCCTTCTAGATTAATGTGATAATGTCATTAAACACATGTTATAATGTTGAATTAGAGAGAAATGGGTTTATTAAGTCTAGAAAAGCGTGAAAGTCCTTTACAACACTTTACAACACCTTTACAAGACATTGTTAAAAGCATGTTATTCAATTTGCAAGGGTCCAATACCTAGTGTGGATGCATAAAATGCCTCAAAACACTTGAATCAAGGCCTCATTAAGTCCAATTTATCATGAATTATTCCCATGTCAAGCAAGAGGTCCATTTTTCTATGGTACACCATGAAAGCGTAAAGGAAACCTAATCTAAAACTCCAAACTTTATCCCATTGGGGGAGTGGTGTTGTATTGATATGGAATAATGACCCTTTCCCAATCCCTTAGATAAAATGAGCATTTAATCGAACTTCATTGATGAAAGCTTAAGCTAAAATGGATGAAACTATGTTATGGGTGGATAAAAGGATGAAAAATCTTGATATAATGGATACAAGGATGAATAATGATAGTATTCAAATGTGCAGCATAAATTTTCTTTGATGGAAGTGGATCCATTTCTCTCCAAAACATGAGGTATTTATAGGAGAAAATGGTGAATGAAGGGCTAAGATAGATTTGGTCAATCAATGGTCAAGATGGAAAGAAAGGTGAAGACATGGATCAAGGATTCTCATCAATGGATGAGAATCAAAGATCACATGGATCAAGGAAACAATCAAGGGATCACAATGATTCAAACAAACACACTTTCAAAGTTGTCAGAAAGTTTTTTACAAAGTTTGTTTGGAAAGAATATTCCATTTTTGGATGCAAATAGAAGAATATTCCTTTAGAATATTCCCTATGTAAGTGGATGGGTGAGGAAAATTAGTAATTAGTTAATTAAAACAAAGTTTTAATTGTGAAAGTTGATGAATATTAGGATGCTCATTAAATAATTAATTTATTTAATGAAAATGAGAAGCAAAGTATGATATTTAATTCAATAATTTAAGATTATTCAATTAAATGAGAGGACACAAGGGGGTTTAAATTAAATAATTTGCATTATTCAATTAAACATGATGAAAGGTTGATGTGAAAGGTGATGAATTAACCTAATAACATTAATTAGATTAATTTAGATGAAAATGATGCATTTAATTAAATAACTAGGCTTATTTAATTAAACAAGTGAAAAGAAGATGAATTTTATGATGAAATGATGTTATTAATCGGATTCAAGTGTGTAAGATCATTCAGGACAATTTTAAGTGTCTAGAATAGTACAACCAATTGTCACTGAAAACTATTAGTCACTAAACTAATTGCTATGGTTTCTATGTTTATCTCCTTGACTCATTTAGCAAGTAATGACATGAACTTAGAATAGTGGGAGTATTCACCATGTGATGGGTTATTTTCCTTTCCATTTGAGAGGGTTAAATCCCTCATATAATGGGGATTTTATACTTCTAACCAAAAAGTATAGAGGAAAGAAAAATGGGGATTTAAATAAATTCATTCAATAATATTTCAAATCAACAACTACAACCCTCAATAATAATAAGTAAACTTATGTCAATGAGATAAGTTTCCAAATATATAATAGTGGTCTTCCTCAAAGTAAAAAAATACAAATTCATTTTTTACTTTACAATTTTTTCACTCTACCTCTAATTGTTGATGGGGAAGATAATTGAAATTGCATGTTAAAGGATTCATTATCCTCCTTAGACATCAATCTATCCTTGAAAGTCACAAACCTTCTATTTTTTCTCTTCACGTAATCACTAGGATATAAATACAACTTGCAAGACTTTGGAACTAAAAAATTTAGTCTAGGTGTCTTCCCCTTTTCTTTCCAATATACCCTATTTCAACAAGATCACTAGATTCAATGTGGTGTAGTGTATATATGAAGAAAAGAATAGTTTAATTCTCAAGCCCACATATCCTAAGGGGTAAAATGACCTCCTTGGTGTTTGATATGATGTAGAAAAGATGATAATAATATGTATTTATCCATGAAAATCATATCCAACTTCTCCTTCTCCCAAATTAATCCATAAAAACTAATATTAATCAAGGTAGCCAATATATCATTAACAATAGAATAATTAGGTGTTATAGAAGCTTCAAATAATTTTTATTATTATTTTCTTACTTACTAACTATTTTTTAACTATAGAAGTCCTAGGTTACTAAGGATTCAATCGATCACCAAAATAAGTTGGGAAACACTTGAATTTATCAGGATATTGCTTTCAAATATAATCAAGTCAAAGAATGTATCATACAACAAAAATTACTATCTTAGATGACTTATTTAACTAAAAAACATAATCTACATCATTTCCAAAACTTATGCCCAAGATATTTAAAAAAAAAACTCAAGGAATAATATTGGCAACTCCTAAACACCTAAGGATATAGGTTGGTCTACAACTTGATCAATGGCCTAATCCTTCTAAATTCCCTAACTTTTGGTTTGGTCTTGTATGCATGCAAATGAAATAAATGAAATAACATCAAAATAAAATAAATTAAATTGAAATCAATCACATGAAAACCTCCATTAAGCTAAAAAAAATTTCTCTTTGTGACGTAGGTGCTCAATTCAATAGCATAATATTAGCATATCTAATTGAAAAAGTGATAAAGTTTTGATGTAAAATTGAATTCTTTATGATACTTTATAGATGATGTGAGATTATTTATTTTATGTATTTGTAGAAGGATTTGATAATGGCTAGGATTCAACTTGAAACCTAAGATATGATCTTTGATTTGGGGGATTGATGACAAGATGTGGCATGCATAGATGTGTTGCATATTTTTTTAATTTTTTAATTAAAATAATTGTAATTTCTTAATTGAATATGATTGGGATTTAATAGATTTAACTAATTGCTCAAATGTCTATATGAAGGAGTTAACTAAGTGCATGAGAGGACTAAGGGGAGTTGAATATTGTATGGAATAGTTAACTAATTACATAGATGAGTGAATTGGATTTTATTGATGAGTGGGACTAGGAGTAAGCCTAAGTGAACTTATTAGGCTAGGTAGTCAACTAGATGGGGTGGAACTAATCAATTAAATATTTAATTGATTTATTTATTGATGCACACATGATGGAAATTAATATTAAATTAATAAAGTAATCAATAATGTAATGATAAATAATGGATAAATATGAAATATTGTGAATAATTAATTATTTAAAAGCATGAATAATATCATCATGATTTAATTAAATAGATTAAGAATTATCTAATTAAGCTATTAATAATTTAGGTGATAAGGTGATGTCATGTGTGTTCTAGGAGATGAATGAATGAATTAGGTGATAATGATAGGACAATTAGGTGATTAGTGGATAAGGTCTTAGGGGATGAATGAATCAATCAAGTGTCTATATTTTCCCCCTCTTTGATATGGTGTTCAAAGAAAATAAAATTTATTTATGATGAGATGGATGAGATATGAAGAAATTGATGATATGCCTCAATCACATGGAGGAAACAATCAAAGAATAAATAGATTAGAAGAAGTTGACGGTATGTACCAGTCATGTGGAGGAAATATTGAAGGAAGAAATAGGTTAGAAGAATGTGATGATGACTCAATCATGTAGAGGAAATGATGAAATATTGAATGATGAGATGATGATTCCCTCTTGAATGATGAATAATGAATATGAATGTTGAAAATAAAGAAAATCGGGTTCCGCCTTTAGGAGATGGAACTATGGTTTAGGACCTTTCCCTATTTTCTTCCAGTTTCATTCAAGGAAACCTTAAATATCTCAATATAGGGATGAAATGAGGGAGATAGATCTACAATGAGGTGTCCTAGGGTGTGATTAAATATAACAAGGGGGTTTAGCACCAAGAAAGGGCTCTAAAAGACAAAAAATGTAAATGAAATGAAAACTCAAGTAAATGACCTAGAAAATGAACCAAAATAAGAACAAAAATTTGGAGATAAATAGAGGTGCACCTAGAAATTGAAGAGGCTTGGATGAGGATCTGAAATCCAAAAAATGTTGAATTTTAATGCACACTAGGACTCATATGCTAGTAGGGGCAATTTAGTCCCATTTTAGTGTTTTGGGACAAAATCAGAATTTGAAACTATTGAATCAAGATCCGCAAAAAATGTCTGAAAATAGGTATACTAGGACTCATACACCACAAGTGGAAATTTATTCCTAGTATCAGGGTTGATCTAAAACTTTGATATCCTTTAAGGACTTCTGATAACTTCCTATCAAATCATTAGGTTTGAAACACTGAATTATACTCTATAGGTGACTTTTTGTGATCTTGCAATGTAGATGACAACTTTCACAACTTGACAACTTTCTCCAAACTTTTTCTTCAATGAATCTTCAAGCTAGATCTGAAAATCACACATCAAAGAGAGAGAAACATGTCATTTTTTTAGTGGATAGGGGTTTTCCTTGGTCAAACCCCGTTTTGGCAATCAAACCTCAAAATGAAATGAAATAGAATGAAGGAATGATGAATGCACAAATGAGCTATGTTGCAACTCACCAAACCCTTGAACAAAAGGCTACAAGATTGTATGTAATCACTAGCATGAATGTAGATCTTGACCCTTGATTCAATGTTGTAGACCTTAACTTGAATGCTCTTTTGAATCATAAAACCTACATCACAAATGGTGGCTCAAAAATAAACATGATGCATGAGGACTTTGACATGATGCTTGATTCTTGAATACTACTCCAAAATGCTTAATAATCACTCTTGAATTCTCTTGTAAACTCTTGTAAGTGCTCTTGATCACAATTGTCTATGAGAATGCTCTCTTCAACTTTCTAGGGAAAAATGAGTGAAATAACCTTGTATTTATAATTGTTTATTCCAAATTTCCCAAAATTACAACACTACAAGATGATATTAGATCTAGGAGAATAAAATCCAACCAAGAATTGAATTCAAAATTAGGTCCAAGCTAATCGAGACTCATACACTAGTTGTGGCTCATATGATTCCCAATAGGCTAAGCTTGGGACACAAATTTCAAGAAATGCTTAGTTTAATGTTAAATTCAAGTTTAGGCTCTGAAACTTAGGTGGGACCCATATGCCCAAGGTGACATATGAGTCCCATATCACTAAATTTGGGCCATACAAACCAAAATCATTAAATTTTGATTGGTCATTTGATATGTGTTGGGATTACCCTCAGAAAGGTGCATTAATTAAGGCTTGTGGATGCAAAATAGGACCCAATAAGGCATAAAAAAGCCTAATTTTAGAAGGGAGGGCCCAAACAAGTGTGAAAATGTAAAGAGATACATTTCCTACATTACATTTATCCCCCACTTTATTGAGAGGAGGAACTTGCTTCAAACTCACACAAAAGTAGATGAAACTCACATCAAGAGGGGTCCAACTGTACCAATGCTAGTGAGATAGGAAAAAAATGATCAAGAGGGTTGTGCAAGCCCCAAGGATCAAGATCTTATGGAAAACCAACATAGGCACAAGATAAAACACATGTAAATGATATAAGGAGCAACAACAAGGCACAAGCATATACTGCTAAAGACATAAAGAAGAAGAAAAACCAAAAACAAAAAAGGGGTGTATCAAGCTTTGACTATTTGTCCCGCATAGGTGGATCAAATCTAGTTTGTTTGTCCAAAAATGTTTACAAGTGGAACACAATTTCCATTATGCAAACCAAATACACACTCACAAGGGCTAGTGGAACCTTAGGTCATCAACTAGTTGAGCCCCTAGCAAGACACATACACATGTGGTCAGTATGCGCTCACACTAGCAAGCAAGTGGCTATGGGAAAGTCAGGCCTAAGTTTGGATCCCATACGTACAACCATACCAAATTTATACCTCCTAATAACTTTGATAATATGCCACACAAAAATGAAATTTTAGCTCCATGAGGCAAGCAAAGCTTCGTATGCTTGATACTCATGAACAAACAAGATGGCACCACTAGAAAGAAAAGTGTGTTATGCAAGGTGGCCATATAACAAATATTGGAAAAGAGTGTAAGGGAATGTTCAAAGGATTTTTTCTTAGTTCATGTAAGTTCAAGTAACTTAAGGAACATTTTGTCTAATTTCTCCAAGAGAGGACCAATCGAAGAATATAAGATTCACAACTTAGGGGATGTAGTGTGTCACATCAAGCCACTAAGAGGAATATAATTTGCTAAGGGAGATCACACTCTTGAAGGACATTACACCCAATGTCACCACAAAGAAAAAGATGCATCTCATAAAGTAAGAAGAATACACAATGAAACATGAGTTGAAAAATAATAATGCCAATGTATGCCCCCAGTTTAAAGAAATTTCTAAACACCATTCTATGAGAAATTACTTTAAAGTAGCAAATGATAAATGCTAACAATAGAGAGGACATGAGAGCTTATTTGGAAAGCCCTATTCCAAGTCATAAGTTTCCAAATAAAGCTACGTCATGAAAAGGGTTGCCCCAAAAATGAAATCCCAAACACATGAGGGATCCATGGATTTGGGGTCAGTATATCTTTGCTATAATATTTTTAGAGAGCTCAAAAATTTCATCATTCCCCAAATATTCAAGGAATAGAAAGAATGACACAAAGAGAGTGAAAACAAAGAAAATCCTCTTGGGTCAACATGGAAGAGACCTGAATGTCTCGATGCCTTGCATCATCCCCAAAAGGAAAACATGAGACAAAGAAAATATAAAGGTTAATGACATATAGAAGAATGTAGGTACAGATAGATGAATGTCACTAAGAGAGATACATAAAAAAAATAGTATGGGGGATCACATTATGCACATTCAATCACACACAAGAAACATGTAAAAGAAAATAAAGACAAGACTAGTAAGGCACATGGAAGTCAACCTAGATTAGGTCATCTACATCCCAATCATGTTCAATGCATATAGAAGGCAGACAAATAGTGAAAGGGACTATATCAAGTGTTGAACTAGGATCATCACCAAGTTCAACACTCTTCTTAGGAGAATTATCATTTAAGCTCATAGAAGAGGAAAGCAATATATTCAATTCATTATCCACTTCTTCATCAATTTTAGTAACCTCATCATCATTTTCTAAGTTAATCACAATGAGAGATCGAATGATAATGTCCAAGGAGGATTTTAGCTCCTCATGCAGTTGTGATATAGGATCTTTTTGTTGTGGCAAAGAGGGAGACTCATCGTGTATTGATTCAGTTAAATTTTGATTTTGATTTTCTTTGTTGTTTTCTTCATTTAACCTTTAAGCAAGAGCACAACATCTATGCCTACACTCTCTAGTATTTTTGTTTCTTTTAGTGTGATTTTTGAGTTGTGTTTGTGTAGGAGTGGGTTTATCAACCATAGGTTTATTTTTCTTCCCTAAGGGGAGGAATGGAAGGAATTGTAAGAGGTTGTTCAACCACTTTCTCTTTAGCTTTGTAAACTTGTTTTATTCTAGGAGGTGTGACATGATTGCTTTGGTTGTCTCTTGATATTTTGTAGGAAATAGGTAAGGATTTGTCTTAGGTTTTTCTTAGTTATTTGGAGTTTCTTTAGGTTCAATCGTAGTTTTTTCAAGGATAGTAGGCTCAGTCATAGGTTGAGACATGTTTCTAAGGGATAACTTTGTTATGCATTTCAATTTAAAATTTTGATAAGATTTGAAAAAGAAGTCCTCATGGGGTTTAATAGGTTTCATAGGCTCAGGACAAAAGAAATTCAATGAAAAGTTCCCATGAGAAGACAAAGGATTAAAGATGTTATGGTGTGCAGTAAAGATTTCATTTTCAAAGGGAAACTTTAAGCATTTATGCACAACCGATGGGAAAGATTCCATGGGGTGCAACCATGGATAACCAAGCTTCACACAAAAATTATCTAATGTCGAGATGATGAAGAATGAGACATCTAATTCTTTCGGTCTGACTTTTAAAGGAAGGGTGATCGATCCCATCATAGAGAAAGTGAAACCATTATGCGTCTTTATCCATGCTTTCAAATTATCATATGTTTCTTGATAGAGTTCATGCAAAAGTAAGAACATCTCAGTGATCACATTCTCTCCACAGATGGGATCAATTAATATACCATTAGTGGGCTTGTCATTGATTCGACCGACTATGTAAAGAGGACCATCAAGTGCATTGCTAATTATATCTTTCTAGATGATAAAGCAATGTATAGAGGCTTTTTAGTTCAGCCCTTATGAGGTTGAGTTTTGATCAATGCAATCAAACCGTCCATAGGATTTTGTTCATTAGTATCTATAGGACCTTGTTTAATAATATCCATGTTGTCATCATCCGTGTCAACATTCATCACATCATTCTTCTTAGTTTCACTAGATTTGACAAACGAAATGTTATGATTTGGCATGGGGTTGGTAAAAATTTGTAATTTTTGGTTGGGAGGTGCAATAGACTTATTTCCTTGATCATTAACACCTCCAATTTTAAGTCGATCGGAATCAATGAGCTCTTGCACAAGATGTTTAAGACGCTTACAACTTTTCGTGTCATGTCCATTTTTTCGATGGAAATGGTAATAGGAATTCGATATAAATTCCATTCTTATTTAAATAGTGATATATGTACATATAAACATACATATACAAATGTGTGTAAATACATACATATATATATATATAATATACATACATATATACATATATATTTATATTCCATATAAAAATCGAATATGGATGAAATTTATTAAATTGTATATTGTTGATTTCAAATAAAATTGAATGCGAATGTATTGGATGAAGTGGGTTGTATTCAAATTTATGGACAAGTAATTAAATTAAAATAGTGGGGAAAAAAAATTAATGCCCATCATGAAATAAATGACCCCATATTCATGCAAACAGGTAAGAAAATGGTGTAGGGGCACCCACAGGTTTTCATGCCCCAAGGGGTGTCAAAAGCTGATCTTTTGCTTTGTTTGAGTTGTTTTTATGTAATAATTTCTTCAAGGACCATTTCATGTGTGTTACAGTTAGTTTTGAGTCATTAGTGGTGAGTTAGTGTGTAGATGCACAATATTGTCAATGTTGCACAATATTGTCAAATGCAACTTTTGCACTTTTAGTCATAACATGGCATAATGATATTTGTTAAGTTTATAACTTGAAAATTGGTTATGAACCATTGCTAAATGGTTGTAAGTGTGTAAAAATGCCTTGTATGGTCAACACAAGGTTTGGTTGTTGAATTTTGAATATTGAAGCAATAAGAAACTATGTTTTTCTACAATTCCTGAATGGTCTTTGTATATGCGAGAAATGGTCATGTCTAATTAATCCTGGCATTTAATTAAATATTTATTATTTAATTAATTTCTTTCTTAATTCGTCTACATATAAATAAATTTAATTTATTTATTTATATCGTTCATCTACTTTATTCTTCCACTTTAAATCAAATAAACTCATTTTATTTAATTACCACTTTCTTTTTTTTCTTTTTTATAAAAAAAGGGGTAAAAACTTTATTGAAATTTAGAAAAGAACATTACAATAAAAAAAAGGCCTAAGCCCTAGGAAACCAAAAGATACAATTAGAAAAAGCAAGAACCAACATCATTCATCACCAATCTCATCTCCATCCTTCGCAATAATCCTTTCCAAATCATGGCGGAGCTCCTGGGAAAGTTGCTCCCACCCCTCAATCTTCCAGCCATCGAGATGCTCTGAAGCCCATTTCACCAAGCAATCTACAGCCCTGTTCCACTCCCTCGAAATATGGACAAAAGAAACCACCTCCATCAAGGAACTAATATGTAGACTCTGTTGAACCATCTTAGCCAATTGCCAACTGACATCAACCACCTTTCGAGCATTATGAAAATTAACCAGAACCTGTGAGTCAGACTCACAAATAACCTTTCTCCACCCCTAAGCGTAGGCCTGTTCAAAGGAGGATTAGATTGCCAGACCTTCCATAAGGTTGACAATATGCACCCCTTCATAAATAGAGAAGAATAAAACCACCATTCCCGAAGAATCCCTACCAACTCCCCCAATTCCAGCAGGCCCAGGATTTCCCCTTGAGGACCCATCAATATTAATCTTCAGAGTTCCAATAGGAGGGGGAAGCCATTTATCCACTCTCATGACTTTCTTTTTCGCCTGCCTTCCCCTTCAGACACAAGATGAAGCCAAAGACATCTCACGAAGTCCCAATCTATCCACCTTCTCAGCATCATCTTTCTTCACGGGATACGCCACCTCACACTTCACTTCCACCGTCTCCCGAACCATACCCATAATTCTCTGCCAAATTTGCTGAACAACCATCTTTTCACCTCGGAAGATTAAATGATTCCACTCCAGCCAAATTTTCTAGAGAATGAAAGTAGGCCCAACATACCACACATCCTATAAGAAAGAGGCCATAGCAGGAGGTCTACCCAGACTACTCCAGAAATCCACCAGGGAGGAAGCATGAACACAAGGATTTTTCCAAAGTTCCCATTAATTACCACTTTCTTAAGTCCACTTAATTAAATAAATAAATATCATTGTTTATTTAAATTAATTATCACATTTAAGTTTAATTAAATCTTTGATTTAATTGAATTTAATTCCCTTTCTTCTAAATCAAATATTAATTAAATATGCTTATTTAATTAATTCCACATATCACTTTCCAAATCTTAATTAAATATTTTATTTAATTAAGAATCTTCCATTTTCGTCAAAGCTTAATTAAATATTTTTATTTAATTAAGAAAATCTTACATGTCACCAATAAATGAATAATGAATTTGATAAATTCATTATTTATCTGCAAAATCTTTTCTCAAATCTCACAAAAAGATTATTTTTATAATTCATCTTTATCATCTCTCATGAAAGAAGAAACAAATCATGCTTTTTGTTTTCTTCTATTTTTCTCTCCAATCTTCTTCATCTTCGACTATTCGATTTTCCAGAATTATCACAGCCGTTGATCACATCAGCCAATCAGAAGCTTTTGAAAACTCTATAAATATCACTACGAATCCAAGCATTGGTTACACACAAACACACAAAGATAGACACATACATGCATTAGAGATAGGAAATTAGCATTTAGCATTGTTATCGGTTTTAGCATTTATATCATTTAGTAATTCTAGTTTCTTTCAATAAAATTCATAGCATGTTAATCATACCTTAGCTTAGCATGCATTCATCTTTAATCTCATTCTCTAGGAAGACTATTTGTTGAGCCTAGCATACAATCTGAGAGAAAGCTGGAATTCACAAAAACACTGGAGATAGAGGATGATAAGATGACATCAAGGAAAGAAGACTGAGTTTTCCTTCTTTTTATTTGATTTTTTTTTGATATAATGTCTTATTGGTGTGCTTGATTTGTTTTAAATCTACATTTATTCATACACTCAAAATCGATCACACATTTCTGGCGCCCACCGTGGGGCCTTTACCCCATTTTTAACATCTACTTGCAGGTTTTCTTAAAGGTTTTCATGTTCTGAAGTTCGGCTTTAAAAAAAAAATCACATTTTAGCACATCTGTGGGTGTCTTTAGCACATCTAAGGCATCTTTCAGCACTTTTACAGGTCTTCCAGTGCATCCGAGAACTGTTTCGGCGCATCCAAGAACTGTTTCAATGCATCTAGGCAATAGAATGGTGCATCTATGGAACAAAATGGTGCATGCATTTAGCTTACTTCATCAAAATTTTGTTTAAAAAAAATTGCATTCTTAGATTAGCGCATTTAAGATTTCTTTTAGCGCATTTAGGATTTTTTGTAGCGCTTATAGGGTCTGTTTTGGCGCATTGACTGATTTTTGTAGCCCATCTATATGATCTTTTAGCACATGCAGGTTGTAATTGAAATAGGATTTTGAGTCTGACACCTTCTACAGATAGGATCTTCTTAAAAAGAAACAACCCTAGGGTAGACACAACAATTTAAAATGAACCAATCCTAGAATAGACATGGAATTTAAAAAGAAGCAATCCTAGGGTAGTCACCACACATTGATTTTGTAGTTAAAATGAATCCAATGCTTGTTGTGAAGCAACATCTTCACATAGATTAAATCATTGTCATTTGGGCTCTAAAAAGAACATTATTTGCTTTGTCTGTGGCAATAGGTATATGCTCTCCCCTTAACTGGGTGATCAAAATACCAAACTTTCCTTTTCAATTTCTGCAATTTTAATGCTTTATTACATCCTTTAGAGGGCCTGCTCTTGTGGGAAAAAGTACTCACCCAAGAGGAATGACCCAAGTGGATTCAACCCAAAGCCAGGCTATTCCACCCCACTATAAAATTTAAAGAAAATATGGGGAAACCCACTTTTGTCAATAGTGTGCAAGATAACCATCCCCAAAGCCTTTGTTCTAAAGGTTGGGAGGTCTCCTGAGGGAGTTTATTATTGTCACACTGAATGGAAACCCTTACTACAAACCTAGTGTAGTATCCAACTATGTTAGTTTCCAAACATCCTAATAATCATAGTGCAAGGGGAGGGAAGAATTTTCCCCTAAGACACTCACCATATAACTGCCAAGGACCGTTTGCTCAGGGGATCTGGTATCCACTTCCATCACTCTGAGTACGTGCTTGGAAAAGATAAAAATATGGGCGCCCCTTTGGGGGTGACACGGTTGTGTGAGTCGACACAATTCTAAGATGTGGGTTGTGGTTATTATGATGACCTACTTGAGTACTAAGAATGAGTTTGCCTGAATTGTCTATTATGTGCAATACTTGTAAAAACACTTTTTGAAAAATATTTTGAACATACACTTGATGTTTAATATAGGGCTTACAAACAACTATTTTCAAAGTGTTTGTTGTGTTTTCAATCACATTAAATTAGATAAAAGATCATCCAAAATGAACATGCAAAGTTTTAGCTGAAACTACTCAAAACTGTCCAGAAAACTGCTTTGAAAAACTGTTTTAGTGCATCTAGGGTATATCTTAGCACATATGAGGTTTGTTCTAGCACATTCACTGGTTATTTTAGTGCATTTAGAGAATATTTTCATGCATTGAGTGTTTTAGCGCATAGGCTGAATATTCTGTGAACAGTTTCTGGTCACTGTGAAAACATTTTTTTAGCGCATCTGAGGTCTGTCGTAGCGCATTTGACTGTTTTTGAAAGAGGAAAAAATAGGTTTTATAGGGACCTGAAACCACAAAGTTTACAAACAAAAGATAGGATCATCAAAGACACCATAAGCAGAAAGGTTGTAAAAACAACAAGACAAAGCCACAACCACCAAAAAAGCCAGCGAAGGCCACATAACCAAAAAATGAGACAAAACACCAGCAACAACTAAATTTGGGCCTTTAATATTTTTGCAGTCTCTACTTCCAAATCATTCATATCCTAAACCCCCCTCTTTAAAATATGAACCATCTGGGTAGTAGGAGGCGCTTTCCTTTTAAGGTTGGCACGGGTCCTTTTCGATATACCTTGGTCCTCGTTCTTGCTTTTATCCTTGTCCTCTTCCAAGTCAACAACCAACGAGCCCTATTGCAACTTTTCCAACTTTTCAGACATTGCATTGATGGCGATGACATTGTGCCTAGCCATTTTATGGTTTTGTTCCACAACAATTTTCATGTTATTTTTTATTTTGACAATTTTAGCTTCTAGAGTCTTGTACTTTTCCTCAGTGTCACCTTATCCCATTCCAATACTATTCTTTTTTTGTTTTCCTTCTTCATTGCTAAGAGCGGCCAGCTTCAGTTCCAGTTCCTCTGACTTGCTATTCAGAACCCTATTTCTTTGATTAGGATCATTAATTTCTTGATAGGCCCATTTGATTGTTTCTCTAGCGCATATGCATGTTTCTACAACACATATAGGGTATAGAGCAGCACATCTGTCACTTTTCTAGAATTGTTACTTTTGACAGATCTGAGTTTGTAACATCCTTGTTCCAATAGAATTTTGACATTTCTCTCATGCTTAGAGAGTGGAAATCAACCAAATTTGTCAGGAAATCGATTGCCAATAGGATCAAGAAACCTAAGAAACATTTAGGTTACAAGAAAACCTTGCAACAAAGAAAGTTTTTGTATAAAAGTTGAAACGTCTTGCTCCATTACTGTGAGTTTTTCCATCAGTACCAAGATTTTTCTAGGGGGTTTACTGTTGATTACGTTGTAGATCCTTTATATTCATGAGCCTATTTCCAGAGGAGAGCTCTATCACAACGACACAATCACAATCAACCTCTCAACTTTGATTATCTACCACAACCTTCTATTGAATATCCAACACATCCTAGGCAAATCCTTCAGTGAGTTTAATTAGGCTATTTGATATACTTATCATTCTTCAAAAACAAGTATCAAATCTTAAAAGTGCACCTTTCAAACAAATTTTTGATTATTGATTTAACTTCCCCAACAAGATTCTGACATCCTTTATCATTGGAAGCCACAATCAAGAATTAGGAACATCTTTGATCATATCATAAGATTTTCATCTTATCGGGTCAAGATATCATCTTTTTTTGCAATTATCAAACTATGATCTAAGTCTAGAAGAACATTTCAAAATCATATGCCTATTTTTACAAGATTGCAATACAATAAGCTGAAAGAAGATAATCAACAAGAAGATCATACCCAAATAACTCAAGAAGAAGGTGAGAGTAGCAATCCCATTTATAGTGTGAGTCGTAATCCCATTTTTAATGACAACATGGGTGAAAGAGAAAAAAATATGTTCCCTTTCAATAGAGACATGAGTAGAACTCCTGTAGATAGTGATGATGAACAAGATGAAGAACATCACCTTAGAGAAGCTGAGAAAGATCCCAAATTTCACAAAGCTTTAGAAAATATTTTAGAGTGCAACAAAGAGAAATATTTCATGTATTTGGCTGACAAAGGAGCTAAATTGCCTCCTGATTTTGGTACTGATAAATTAAAGAAAAGTCTCGATGAAACACCCTTGTTTGATATTAGTTCCTTGTCTCAACAATTTAAGGCACTTCAAGGGAAAATTAAAGACATGCAAGGGGGAACTACAATGAAGACATATGCTCTTGATGACATCTGTCCTTATCATTTTGATCGACGTCTCAACATGATCCCATTTCCTAAACATTGTGAAATCCCAAAGTTTGATTGTTACAATGGGAAATCGGATCCAATCGATCATATTAGGGACTTATGAAATATGACTTTAGAGTTTTCCCATGAGGATACATACTTGATGTGTTTGTTTCCTAGAATTCTTGGAGGCCAATCTATGGAATAGCTATCAAAATCACACCACCTATCAAGACATTTGTGGAATTGATTAACGAGTTCATATCACAATATTCCTACAACATACAACATCAAATAACCATGATTGATCTATGCAAGGCTAAACAGAAACCTGTTGAACCATTCATTGCATTTCTTCAGAGATGGAGAAGATTGTTTGCTAGATATCCACATCATGTTCCTGAAAAGGAAAAGATCACCACTTTCATAAATAGCTTAGATCAAGAGATGAGCTATCATCTTAATCTTCATTGTCCTCCCTCTTTTCAGAAATTGATAAAAAATGCAATCACCATTGAAGGTGCCTTAACCCAGAGAGGGATAATAAAACTTGACAAGGACAATCCTAGCTCTTCAAATCACCACAATGACAAATCTAAGTTTTGGACTCGCAACAAAAATGTGGTAAATGATGGTGTTGTAGATGAAAATCATGTCTCGACTAAGCCATTTTTTCTTAGTACTCCAAGTGCTCCTCGCAACAATAACTATAACAATGTCAACTCGGTCACAAATCAAGGAAACAATCCTCCTCCTCTAAGGAATAACGTGAATCAAAATTTTACTCAAAATCAAGGGAATGCGAACAATCAAGGATAGCATGGAAATAACAACAATAGCTTAGGAAATACCTCAAACACAAATCCACAATGATCTTCATTCTTCTCTAGTAGAAGAACTTTTACTCCACTGGGTCAATCTTTAGAATCTACATTCAAAGAGTTGATGGCTAAAAATGCTCTTACTTTTCCGCCTCAGTGTAACTTTGAACCCAGTGTGAAGCCACCATCATGGAATGATGCATACTATTGTGACTATCATCGGTGTAAAGGCCATCGTACAAATAATTGTCAAGCCTTGAAGAATTACATTCAAGACTTAATCGAAAATGGCAATGTCACAATAGAAGGACACCAACAATCAAATGAAGACCACCAAACATTTCACAACCCTTTTCCCAACTATCAAAAGGGTGAGTCTTCTGAAAAAAGTGTGAATCATATCAACGATCATATAATCAATCATATCTACACTGATGACGAATGGGTCAATGTTATAAAAGTTAAGGAGAAGTTGGAATATAGCCAAATCAATGCAACAACAAGGGCACAAGCTAAAGTTGTCTTAAAGGGTGCTTCTTCAAAATCCACTATGACCCTACCTCAACATCAATATGAATTAGTCAATCAACATGGAAAAACTCTTGCTCAGATTTCTATCTTAGAACTCCTAAAGATTTCCCCAACACACGAGGAAATTCTAGAAAAGGCCCTCATTGAAACAACTATATCCACTGATCTGGATGTAGACCGATTTCAAGCCATGGTGGGACACTTGTCCTCACCCAAATGTCTCTCATTCTCTGAGAAAGATGATGTTTCCATGACACATCCCCATAACTCATCACTATGCTTAGAATTCATGATCCACAAGTTTTGTGTCAAATGTGTACTAATAGATGGAGGTGCTGGTTTGAACATATGTACCATGAAGTTAGTTCAGGTTTTAGGATTTTCTACAGACTCCATTGATCCCAGAAGAAAGATTACTATTAAAGCCTACGATGATGAAGAAAGAGCGTCCAAGGGTTTAATCATGTTGTCGATCAGAGTGGGACCTGTCATCAAGAATACTTTATGTCAAGTGTTAGACCGTGATCTTGCATATAACATCTTGTTGGGTCATCCCTAGATCCACAAAATGCAAGTTGTCCTGTCCACATATCATCAATGTCTTAAGTTTCCTTATGATGGACAGGAGATCACAATACCGGCTGATAATTCGAATAGTCAGACTTGTTCCAACATCAAAGCTAGTCAAGATACTTTGGTTCCCAACAACCGAGAAGCTCCTGTTCGTACTTCTCCCAAAGTTGATACACAAATCAGTCATTTAACCAAAAGCTTTGACAAGCAACTACGATTCAAGGAAAGTGGAGTTGGGGAGTACTCTCTTTGTCTTGTTGATCTTCCTACGTCACCTCGATCACATGGGAAACCTTCTATCACACAACATTAGATAGTTGTAGCATCAACATCAACACAACCACCAATAGAGACAAGCACAAAATTTAATGGATGATTTATGAAAGAAAAATTCCCCATGGAAGATCATGAGGATAGTGAAGTTCTAAAGTGGCTCTATAAAGATGAAGATGAAACATCTCTCAATGTCAAGATACCAACCGACCAATATGGTAAAGGGTATTCAATCATGTAAAAAATGGGCTATGAGGGAAATGGTCCTATCGAGAAAAGAAAAGGAGTAGTTGAGCCTATTCACCTTCCAGGACTTGTTACAAAAGATAAAATAGGATTGGGCTATGATACTAACTCAAAAGAAATAACATCCAAGCAGTTGCATGATACTGTCCTCACATTGCAAGAAGGTTCTAATACAAGGGAAGCATGTTTGACAGTAATTCAGATTTTTGTGGATAATAACTCTAACACAGACTCTAGTGAATACGAGTGGGACACCATCTACAATGATGAGTTCTAGAGGGACAAAAAGGTTGATGTGATACACAAGTATACACCTACTCTAATCGAAGGTGAAGGTTCAAGAACCCAACCACAAGAATATGAACTACAAGGTGACTATGATTCTAGTGATACCAAGTCAGATTTAATTGAACAAGACTATCATGAGAACAATATCAGCATTGATCTGTATCATACCTTAGATCCTACAGATAACTCTGTTATGACAATAACCATAGCCAATTTCATGCAGCCTGATGACCCGCTACCTTTGATCCATCTTGATCTCATTGACTAGGATCTATCTGAACCTATTGATATACCTATGTTTCCAAGCAATGAATCTATCATGAACTTCCTTTCCACATATGACACAAATGATTGTTCCACTAGCGATTTTCAGCATAGAATCTTAAATCAGGAGAGTGTCAAGTCTCCTAGCTACAAAATAAAAAATCAAAAAGAAAGATCTAATTGTGAAAACCAGAATCTGGTAGTGTTAGATCAAACAAAAGATAAAACAAAGAGTGTATTAGATGGTGAAAACCTTTTTAAGGCACCAGATGATGGGATGCTTGACACTCTCCCCGAGCACTATCATGAGTGATCACCTATCTTGATTGAGCCTACAAAAGAGGTAAATCTTGAAACTATATAAAAACAAAGGATTCTACAGTTAGCTGCATCAATGACAGATAAAGAAGTACCTAAGTTCATGAAATTTCTCAAAGAAAATCAAGTCAACTTTTCTTGGTCTTATGCAGACATGCCAGGCCTTGATCTTGATCTTATAATGCATCACTTTTCCATCAAACTCGGAGTTAAACCTATGAAACAAAAACTTAAAAAGATGCATCCTCATGTTGCACTACTGGTTAAAGAAGAACTCAGAAAACTCCTTGATGTTGGATTTATAAGATCAATTAACTATGTAGAATGGATCTCCAACATTGTCCTTGTGTCCTAGCTAGAAAAAAGTATCAAAGTGTGCACAGATTTCTAAGATCTTAATAAATCATGTCCTAAGGATGACTTCCCTCTTCCAAACATCAATACTATAGTTGATCTGATAGCTGGCCATTCCATGTATTCACTAATCGATGGTTTTTTTGGTTATAACCAAATCAAGATTGCACCTGAAGACCAAGACACAATAGCTTTCACATGTCCATGGGGAACTTATTGTTGGAACATCATGCCTTTCAGTCTAGATAACGTTGGGGCTACATATCAAATGGCTATGACTACAATTTTCATGACATGATGCACACATTCATGGAAGATTATGTAGATGATATATTGGAAAATTCATACACAAGAGGACATATTGAAGTATTATCCAAAATATTTACAAGGTTAGAAAAGTTCAAAGTTCACCTCAACCCTAAGAAATGTGTTTTCAGAGTCACATCTGGAAAACTCTTGGGATACATAGTGTCTAAAAAGGGAATTGAAGTAGATCTTTCCAAGGTACAAGCAATCATGGAAATTCCTCCACCAAAGAATATCAGTCAGTTGAGGTCATTACAGGGATGACTTCAATCTATCTGAAGGTTCATTGTATAATTGGAATATAAGAGTCTACCTTTCACACATCTATTGCATAAGAATGTTCCTTTCAAATGGGATGACAAGTGTGAAATGTCCTTTCAACAAATCAAGCAGTACCTAATGAACCCACCAATTCTCATACCACCAAATCTAGACAAACCACTAATCTTATATATTGCCACAATAGAGACATCTTTGGGGGAATTATTAGCATAGGAGGACTCTATAGGAAAGGAACGTGCAATTTATTACATTAGTCAAATGCTAACAGGTCATGAACTCAACTAAAATTTCATCGACAAAGCTTGTCTAGCAATAGTCTTTGCCTCACATAAATTTTTGCACTACATGTTAATTCATACAATCAATCTTGTTGCAAAGATTGATCCACTCAAGTATCTGCTAAGCAAGGCTACATTGATAGGAAGGCTAGAAAAATGGGTTATGATCCTTAGCGAGTTTTACATCCATTATGTTGATTGCAAAGCAATCAAAGGACAAGTTATCGCTGATCAACTGGCTGAAGCATCACTACAAGAAAAGCATCCCATGCATATCAAATTTCCAAATGCTGATGTCTTCACTACATAATCCAAACAACCATGGTTATTATACTTTGATGGTCCTTTCACTCACCATGGATCGGGGGCATGCATACTCTTTGTCACCCCTCAAGGACATACCATTCCTTAGTCATATAGGCTAATGTTTCTATGCACCAACAACATAGCCAAATATGAATATTTAATCACTAGACTCAAGATAGCGTTGGAATGGAGAATCACAAAATTACAATTCTATGGTGACTCATAGTTAGTCATTAATTATATCAATGATGATTATCAAACCAAAGATGACAAACTATTTCCATATAAGAAGATGGTTGATGATCTCAAGAAGTACTTCGTAGATATCAAGTTCATCCAAATTCCAAGACTTGATAACAAGGCAGTTGATTCCATGGCCATGATCGCATCATTGTTGCAACTCCTAGAAAATCAGGCTCACTATGAATTTCTGGTGGGAGAATCATTTACACCTACCTACAACACACCTGAAAGTCAAATAATTTGCCACTTAGTAGGATCCGATTCACCTTGGTATGGAAAGATTTATGCCTACCTAAAAGATGACATCTTACCACCTGACTTATCCCGTAACCAAAAGCGCAACTTTATCTACCAATCCTCTCGTTATACTCTTATTGCTAACACCCTCTATCATCGTGGTCTTGATGGTACTTTACTTCGATGTCTTGAACGTGATGAATCTGACAAGGCTTTACAAGAAGTTCATGGTGGAATTTGTGGTACTCATTAAAGTGAACTGATCTTATCCAAGAAACTGATTAGAATGGGTTACTACTGGCCGACTATGGAGAGGGAATCATTCACTCTCGTAAAGAAGTTCTCTAAATGTTAGATACATGGAAATCTCATCCATGCACCAACACAGGAACTACAACCGTTCACGTCGACCTGGCCATTCTCTCAATGGGGGTTAGATCTAGTTGGAAAGATTCATCCCTCATCATCGAATAGACACAAGTTTATCATCACAGCAAAAGAGTACTTTACCAAGTGGATTGAGGTAGTACCTCTCACTAAGGTTACCAACAAACAAATCTCATCATTTATACTCAACTATATCATTTGTCAGTATGGCATTCCCAACTCCATCATCATAGAGAATGGATGACCATTCAAGAATCAAGATGTTGATGAACTTTGTGAGAAATTCCATATTTAGCACAGATATCCAACACCATACTATCCACAAGGGAATGGCCAAGCAAAGGCCTCAAATAAGACTTTATTGAAAATTTTGAAGGAGACTGTAAATTATGTAGGGAAAGATTGGACCATTCAACTCAATCCTGCATTATGGGCCTACAAAACTAGCATTTGAACGTTAAAAGGAGGAACACTGTATGCTCTTGTCTATGGATCAGAAGCCATATTACCTCTAGAGGTTGAGATTCCATCACTTGGGGTATCATCGAAGGGTCTCACAACAGATGATGAATACAGAGTTTCCTGATTGCAAGAGCTGGAACTCCTCGATGAAAAGAGAAAACAAGTAGTTAATCATTTGAAAGCATATCAACAAATGATGTCTCATAGCTATAATCATAGATTCAAGCCACATACCTTTCAAGTTATTGATCTTGTTTTGAAGGAAAATCCATGAAATCAGCAAGATAGAGAGAAGAAACGAAAGTTTTAACCAAATTCGTTGGGTCTGTAAGTGGTCATAGCAGTATATAGTTCAAGAGCATACAAATTGTCAATGTCAGAAGGGAACTTGTTTGAGGAACCCATCAACAATATGCACTTGAAGAAGTATTATGTTTGAAGTAGTTATCATCACCCATAAAAAGTCTTGAAAAAAATAACAAAAACAGCAAAAAAAGTCCTAAAAAAATCTATAAAAAAATAGAAAAGGTCTTGAAAAAAATCTATAAAAATTAGAAAAAGTCCTAAAAAAAAAAAAAAATCATCATAGGGTGAAAACCTGGCAACAGGTAGTCTATTGACAAAAAAAATACAAAAAAAATAAAAAAGAAATCAGAAAAATGCAATAAACACATATAGTGAAAATTTGGCAAACAGACGCTATTTGTAGCTCTCCATCTATTAATTCATGTTCTGCACTTAGCTTCTCAACCTTCCTTTCATGCATCATCCTAGGGCCATAACATCATCATAATGCTATCATTTTTATAGAGTGATAATGTCTTACCATGGCTTGATCATTGTACATATTCATTTTAGTAAGTTGTGCCAATACTGGGGGAAAATGTTGACATACTGGGGACAATCAACTTTTAGAGTTTACTTAAACAGCTAGACAATGACATAAAATCCAATCATGAGAACAAACAATCAAATCACATGAACCACTATCCAATTATTGAACCATATCACAGTTTTTTTCAACAAATTTCATATCATGAATCATATCTGGATGATCTAAAATCTTAGTAATGTTTGGAATAGCAGTATTATATTTTCAACAATGGTTGTTTGACTTTTGATATCATCCCTTTGGAGCACATTCAATGATGTACTGAACTAGAGTGGCAAGGAAAGAGAATGATTTTTCTTTGTTTGTTGTCTTGAGATTGACTATCAATCTGGTGCAAATATTTCATGAGACATGATTTTCAAAGAATATCATTAATGACAGTTCCAAATTTGCATCAGAAAATGGTTAATCTTTGTCTGTTTATGCAAGAAATGCTCAGGTCATCTTGGTTCAACTATACCTCATGCTTGTGTTCACTTGCTATATCAAAAATCATGAAAGTTGTACTCTGGTCATCATTGGTGCTAATTTCCCCTTTGATGCTTGTACATACTTCCAACATTTTAAAACGCTCTATGATGATTCAAGAATGCTAAAAAAGGGCTCAACAAATGGTTGGTTTCATTTTATTGCATTTCATTTAGATCATTGTACATATCTGCATATTGGATTTGCATCATATTTTTGAAAGGCTGAACAAAAACATCAACGACTGTCATGTCTCTTTGGACTATTTATGGAGGACATTCGGACATTTGTTTTATTATCATCTTTCATCTTCATCATTATTTCATTAATCATTACCATTTCATCTAGGTACTCTACATATCATATAGTTTATAGTTTATCATTCATTTTCATATCATTTAGATCCTTTTTCATTTATTTATTCATCCTTATGCATTATCATTTCATTTCTCATTTTTCATATCATATAATTTCATTGCATATCATTGATCATTCTCATTTTATATCATCTTTGTTTTATTGCATGTCATTTCGATCCTTTATCATTTCATATCATTCATTTATCCATTAGGTATTTCATATCATTTTCATTTTCATATTATCTATTATCTTCATCTCATTAACATCTTATCATTTTTATACAGTGGCATAACATTTATCATCTTCATTATCATTTCATTTTCATATTTTATCTTTATATCATCATTTCATAATCTATTTTATTACATTTCATTTAATTATCATTCTCATTTCATCATCATTTCATTACATTATTATTTACCATTACATTTTATCATTATCATTTATCATCATTATTTCATTACATCATACATCTCATATTTATTAATCATCCCATTATTTATCATTTGTCACATTATATTCATATCATATCTTTAATCATCTATCATTTTCTTATCATTTATATATCATGTCATTTTTCACATAACATTTGACCCATATCACATATCATTTTCTAATTCATATACATACTACAACTTCATGATGCATCTCATAAACACATCCATTTTCCATCACATCATCATTATTTCTTACATTTAAAAAATCCAAAAACAAACATTCCATGCATACATTACATTTCCACATCATTTTTCATAAACATATCATATATCTCATTGCACACTTTCCTAATAAACATCCTAGGACATCCACCTGCATGACATCATTAGCACGCATCACAAATCACCAACATATCATGATGAATCATCCTGCATATCATTTTAGTCATCAAATCAATAAAATGCATATCAACATCCATACTACATCATGCAGAAAGACATGCATATCACATCATCACATCACAAAATGCACATCACCAAAACTCATTGCCGATTTATATCATCACTCATAAAAAATACATATAAATGTCTAAAGTCCAATGAAACTGAATAGTATAGAGAGATACATGAGATATAATAAAAAACAATGTACATGCTCCAAAAATGATATACATCAATAATATTGCATCAATAAATAAAGGCTGGCTAGTAGAGCCCCCTAATGGAGCTCGTCTAGAGGATGGTGGCCTGCCATTACCCCCAATGTCAAGATCTTGTCAAGGCCCTATAACCCCTCTGCAGTGTGTTGTCGTCTATGATCTACTCTTAGTCCTACTGTGGGACCAAGGGTAAGGCTCTCTGCAGTCAGGAGGACACAACTCCTCATACCTAACCCATAGTACTCAGCCTCCCTGGAAATCTCAAATCCCTCTGCAATGGCCTCTCGCAAAGATGCACTCTCAATAGTGCCCATGAGTCTCTGAGCAACACCCTCTGCCTCTACTGCTCTTCATCTAAAAGAATCCCTCTCTGCTATCAACTGGGCCACTTGTGGGTCCGGGGCAGGAGGAGGTACCTGTACCTATGCATGTGCCTATTTTTGTGCCTGTGCAAGCTATGCTTGTAACTGCACTATCAAACTCTAAGCCCGAGCCAACTAGCTCTACAACTATGCTTGTTGCCCCTGAAGCATCTGTACCTTGGCTTGTAGAGTATCTATCTGCACCTTTTGTACTGTAGAGGAGACCTTGATCATTGTCCATCATCCAGTACCAGACCTCGGCCTCTGCATGACCTAAGCACTACCCAAGATATTTGTCCTCTAGCTCACTGGCCTCTGATCCTCCCCTCTGCCATCTCCGCCATCATCCCCACTACCATCATCTAAGCTCTCCTCATCTCCACTCTCTACCTCCTCTCCACTCTCCTCCTCCTCATCCCCTCTGCCCACCGCCTTCTCTCCCCCTGCCACATCCTCTTGTCTCCTCCCCCCTGGCTGTCGTGCCACCAAAATGGGCGCTAAATCATCTAGACATGTCAAACGAGGGAATGGGTGTGTGTGAAAATAAGCAACCTACTCATCTGACATCCTTGCATCAATAATATCTGGCCTGTAAGCACATGCCTCAGGCTATAAACTGGTATACTCTGTATATGCTACTTGATATGAAATACATGGCCCCCATCTTGGATCATCCTTGCACCACCCATAGTGAGCAACACCCTGAGGCATCCCCTGTGTATAGCCATACTGTCTCTGTACTCGCAAAGCCAAAAATATCTCTATAATAAATGGGGTCCGACCTATCAGATATTGGGGCATACATACAAATGATATCTCTAGATGATCAGTATCCCACCCCTCACAATTTGTATATGGCCTCCATATCACTAAATCAACATCATCAAGTATCTATCACCAGTACTCCAACTTGCCCAGCTTGGGTTGGACAAGTGCAATAGAATATGCATACACATATGGCCTGCCTAGTGGCCTCACTCTTAGACAAAGTGGTCTTGTAATAGCAATATGTTCCCATGCCTAGATCTGGAGCAAGGTAACACCACAGGACAAACTAGATGATTCGATGTATACTACCTAATGCAAATCATGGCATAAATGAGCTAACATGCAGCTCCCCTAGGCATATCTCTGTTGCTGACCTATCATCATCTCAATAATCCTCCCCCACCCAACTGATAATCCCTTTGACTGGTAGTCTGGACAAAGGAAGCCTCCAATGAATGCACCAAAAACTGCAGGTAAGGCCGGATATCCCCTAAAATCTTCCCACAACACCCAATACCCTACTATCTAAGCATCCCCAAACACTCTCTTGAGTTCATTTGTACCACCTAGCTCCTTGTGGTCATAAACCACAAGAGCACCTACTACTGGAATCCCCAGAATCCTATATATGTCCTCAAGGGTCACAGTCATCTCACCCATCTGCAAATGAAAGGTATTATGCTTAGAATGCCACCTCTCTGCTAGTGCGGTCAACAGTCCCATGTTGACCCGATCGGTGGCATCGATAATAATGGTCTCAGCCCACATACCACTATCAACTATACATTTGCAGGTGTCAGTTCTCGTATCCGATCCCACCCTATAGGGAAGCACTCTCTGATCTGAAGGGTTTTAAAACCCTCCTATTTTTTGGTCATCATAAGGACAATGTATCAAACCCATATCATCAACCCATATCAACATGATCTATCTACTTCACTTCATACAAATGAATCAAACTCATATCTATCTCTCAGACCCATATCAGTGCATCATATCATGTGAACCATATCAAGTGTTTTATCTAAATGACTCATATCATGAAATCAATGCAAAATCTATCTATATGAATATGAAATCAATCTACTCTATCATCATTTACTATTTGTTTTCTTTTTCAGGAAAGCAAATTTATCAACAATCAAATCATCATCCTATTTGTACTTTAGTCACAAATGCAAATATGTTTTCAATCACATCATCTACTATTTTTTTTCTATCGCAGAATTTTTTTTTATCATAAGTCATATCAATCGTCTACTCTTTGTTTTCTAAAGCAAAGTTATCAAGCAAAATGAAATCAATCATTCTACTCTTTGGAGACAAAGTTATCAGCTATCTACTCTTTGTTTTCTATTTTGGGAAACAAAGTTATCAATTCATCATCAAATTTTCTAATAAGATTCATCCATATTAGCATGCTGACAAGACAATTTCTCTATCTATTGACCAAAGAAGCAATCTATGTCATCATTTTCATCAAACGGTGCATTCTGCATAAATTTCCTAGATGTGCTAATCTACGGCCTCTATGCGCTAAAACCCCAAATGCACTAAAGTTTCCCCCATATGCGCTAAATCACCATATGTGCCATTCTGTGTTCTATATGTGCTGAAATCTTCCTCCTATGTGTTATTTCCTTGTATGCACTATAACCCTATGCGTATGCACCATTTCATCCCCCCAATATGATGAAACTTATATGCGCTATTCTATTTCCTATATGCACTACAGTCCTAATTTCCTATAAGCATCCTAGATGCGCTATTTAACCTATCGAATGCGCTAAACTGTCAAAACCCTAAAAGCGCTAAATTATGCCCTGTATGTGCTAAAAGAAATGTAAAAAGTGCTAAAACTCCTACTCTATGCGCTAAAATGGGTTGTTCGAACCTAAATCCATGTAAAAATGCATGAAAATTCAATTAAAAATGCAAATTCTCAACACAAAGAGGGTTGAATTGACTCACCGGTGGTCCATATGCAGCTAGTCTCTGGTATCGGTGAGCTCGCTCGAATCTATGTCAGTGGTACGAAATCTTCATCTTGCCAAGTCAGCGTTAGAGCAAAAAGTTTCGAAAGTCAAAAGGTGAAAATGACTTGCCCTTTTTACCCCTTTCACATTTTAAAGGTCAACCAAGGTGGGATTTTTGTGGCATTTTATTTTTATTTTTATTTTTATCCTTTTCTAAAACTTTGACTTTATTTTCAAATTGGGGCATCTTTTAATCAATTATCGAGAGCTAAATCACTACGTCCCTCTCATTATCTGAATTTCATCATTAAATCAACATTTTTCTCATCATCAGTGATTTACCTCCTGATGGGGCATCATTAATATCAACATCTTTCAATCAAAAACATATCAGAGTCAAATCAAAAAGGCATATCAGGGACATTTTTTTTTAATCAGGGGCATATCAGTTAAAACTTTCCAATCAAGGGCAAAATCAAATGCAACAGATTTCAAAAGCAGGAATATTTTCTTTGAAGCAATGCATTTCACACATCACTTCAAAGAGGGGGAAAATGTATATGCATAAAAATGGTCATCTCTAATTAATCCTAGCATTTAATTAAATATTTGTTATTTAATTAATTTCTTTCTTAATTCCTCTACATATAAATAAATTTTATTTATTTATTTATATCGTTCATCTACTTTATTCTTCCACTTTAAATCAAATAAACTCATTTTATTTAATTACCACTTTCTTAAGTCCACTTAATTAATTAAATAAATATCATTGTTTATTTAAATTAATTATCACATTTAAGTTTAATTAAATCTTTGATTTAATTAAATTTAATTCCCTTTCTTCTAAATCAAATATTAATTAAATATGCTTATTTAATTAATTCCACATGTCACTTTCCAAATCTTAATTAAATATTTAATTTAATTAAGAATCTTCCATTTTCTCCAAATCTTTTATTTAATTAAGAAAATCTTACATGTCACCAATAAATGAATAATGAATTTGATAAATTCATTATTTATCTACAAAATCTTTTCTCAAATCTCACAAAAAGATGATGTTTATAATTCATCTTTATCATCTCTCATGAAAGAAGAAACAAATCATGCGTTTTGTT
Source organism: Sequoia sempervirens (assembly GCA_007258455.2). Lineage (NCBI taxonomy): Eukaryota > Viridiplantae > Streptophyta > Pinopsida > Cupressales > Cupressaceae > Sequoia > Sequoia sempervirens. Next base: position 223,777,476 of record VDFB02252616.1, on the reverse strand, counting down.
TTCTTCTACTTTTCTTTCCAGTCTTCTCCATCTTCGATCGTTTAATCTTCCAGAATTATCACAACCGTTGATCACATCAGCCAATCAGAAGCTTTTGAAAACTCTATAAATATCACCATGAATCCAAGCATTGGTTACACACAGACACACAAAGATAGACACATACATGCATTAGAGATAGGCAATCAACATTTAGCATTGTTATCAGTTTTAGCATTTATATCATTTAGTAATTCTAGTTTCTTTCAATAGCATTCATAACATGTTAATCATACCTTATCTTAGTGTGCATTCATCTTTAATCTCATTCTCTAGGAAGACTATTTGTTGTGCCTAGCATACAATCTGAGAGCAAGCTAGAATTGAAAAAAACACTGGAGATAGAGGATGATAAGACAACATCAAGGACAAAAGACTAAGTTTGCATTCTTTTTATTTGATTTTTTTTGATATAATGTCTTATTGGTGTGCTTGATTTGTTTTAAATCTACATTTATTCATACACTCAAAATCGATCACATAGTCTTTGTTGCTAAATCAAGTTGTAAAGATCTGTATGATCCATGGATGCACTAAAACCAATTGGGATTGATAAAGCATTGAGTCTACTCTCAATTGTAATTGATTTCATGTAATTTCATTTTTATTTGAGCAAGTTGTGTGTTTTTTACTCTTGACTGGTCGAAACCCTAGTTAGGGTAACTAGTGAGTAAACAAAATGCAATAAACTCCATTCCACCTAGTGAAAACTTCTGAAACTTGGTGGAATGGATGATGTTAAGGAGTATTGTTGCAAAGGTAGAGGATGATGTTTGGCATGTGTGAGAATGCTTAAAAGGTATGATATTTTCATGTATCAAACCTGGAAACCCTAATTAGTGGAAGAAATTTGTTATTTGTAATTAGGGAATGATTTGTGTGTTGAGAAAAGTTGTTTAGTGCCCTATATAATGTGTTTGGAGTATTGGAATGGAAGTATGGACTCCAAAATCCCAAAACACTGCTCCTACCAAGCCTATTTGCAACATTATTCCTAATTTGAGCAAGGACAGTTAAAATTTGGAGTTTTCCGTACAAAGTGATCCCACTTGAAGTTTTGCTATGTTTGTAAATGGATAAAAGGGTATCTAGAAATGTGCTCACATTTTTAATTCCATGTTTTCCCCACAAGTTATGATTGAAAACCCATGTTTGAAAGACTAAAAGAAGGATTGAGGGTTTTTGAAGCAAAACCCATCATTTGGTGTTTGAGGATTTCAAAGATTGGTTTTCTGAGGTTGTTTTCAGTGTGATTACCCATGCTTTATATCAAATTGGTATTAGAGCTTAGGTTTGATCTGAAGAGGGAAAAAGTTGAAGAGCAGAAACAAGATGCATCCAAAAGGGAATCCAATTGCTAGAGAGGTGAATGAAATGAAGGAGAAGCATGCAAGAGAGATGAGAAAAATGAGGGAGATTCAAGAAGCCCTTCAAGACAGGCTTGGTGCAATGGAAACAAGTTAGAAGAGAGGAATGGTCACAAGAGACTTGAGTGACTGAGAAGAAGAAGAAGAAAGGGAAGAGGAAAGTTCCCAAGGAGGGTCCAAGGAAGATATGGATCCTAATGACTTGAGAATGGAAAAGCTATTGAAGGTAGTCAAGGGAGAAGGTCCCAAAATAAAGATGGATTTACCAATGTATGGGGGAAAATTGGACAGTGAAGAACTCCTAGATTGGATAGGAGCATTGGATAACTATTTTGAATATGAAGATGTGCCAGAAGAGCAAAGGGTGAATTTGGCCAAGACAAATTTGAAGGGCCATGCCTTGCTTTGATGGGATTATGTACAAGATGAAAGGATAAAAAAGGGGAAGTCTAAAATCACCTCTTGGGATAGGATGGTTTCTAAACTCAAAGAAAAATTCTTACCTAGTGACTATAACATTTAGTTATTTAGAAGGCTTCAAAATCTTAAGCAAAAAGAGATGGATGTGTAGCCCTATAATGAGGAGTTATACAAATTGAACATAAGGGAAAGTCATGTAGAAGATGATGTGGAAAAAGTGGAAGGATACATCAATGGGTTGAGGTATAACCTTCAAGATGAATTAAGCCTCACCAATCCAAGAATGGTAGAGGAGTTTTACCAATTGGCCATCAAGGTTGAAGATAAGTTGAAGAGAAGGCAAGAAAAGAAAAGCAGGGGTAGAGGTAGAAATTCTAGAGGAAGAGGGACGTTTGCTAGTAGGGGGCACTCCCAAAGATCACAAGGAGAATCAAGCAATAATCAAGAACAAAGTTTAGACTCAAGGGGAAGCTTTAGAGGAAGGAGACACAACAATAGAGGTGGATTTAGAGGCCACAGAGGAGGATCAAGTGGATTCATGCAATAAATTTGCAGGCCATCAAGAATGGCAATGCACTAAAAATCAGTCCATTACTTCATTTGGGGTAGAAAGAAGAAATCAGTTTGTACAAGGAGAGGATAATGAGAGTGTGAATTCTCCATCACATAATGTTGATCTAGAAGTTGGTGAGCCTCTCATGGTGAGAAGGACTTTGATAAAAGTGCCAATGGAAAAGGAACCTCCACAAAGAAAGTTTATTTTTCAGAACTACATGTAAGTGCCTAGGTAAATGTTGCAAAGTAGTGATTGATTCTTGTAGTATAGATAATTTGGTTTTAGTTGAGATGGTTGAAAAGATTAAGTTAAAAATAATCCCTCATACCACTCCATATATAGTTTATTGGCTAAATAAAGTGAAACAAGTAGTTGTGAATGAACAAAGTTGGATAGATTTTCACATAGGGGGATACAAGGATAAGGTTTTGTGTGACATAATACCAATGGATGTTTTCCATTTTCTCATGGGAAGGCCTTGGTAGTACAATAGGAAGGCTATCCATGACAGGAGGAAGAATACATATGCCATAGAAAAGGATGGGGTTTATTACACCCTCACACCATTGAAGGATGAAAGCCAAGATTCCCAAGTAGGGCCTAGTGTGATGTTGCTCAATGAAAAGGAGTTCTTAAAGACCTTGGAAGAGGAGAATGTTGGATTTTCTATCATAGTAAGGCCTAAATCTATCATGGTAGTAGAAAAGAAAGAGGAATTACCTTTGGAGGTGAAAACATTGTTGAGGAAGTATGAGGAAATAGTGGTTGATGAGGTTCCTAACACCTTTCCACCTATGAGGGACATAAGCCACCATATTGATTTCATTCCAAGGGCTAGTTTGTCCAACAAAGCTGCTTACAAAATGACTCCACAACAAAATAAGGAAATTAAGAGGCAAGTGCAATAATTACTCAACAAGGGGCTGATTAGGGAGATTTTGAGTCCTTGTGTGGTTCCCATAGTCCTAGCACCAAAGAAAGGAGGTGAGTGGAGGATGTGCACCAATTCTAGGGCCATCAACAAGATCACAAAAAGGTATAGGTTTCCTATTCCAAGAATTGAAGGCCTAATGGATTTTTTGGGTGGTGCATGCTACTTTTCCAAGATTGATCTTAAGAACTTGGCTATCATCAAATAAAAATTAGACTTGGTGATGAATGGAAAACAACCCTTAAGACAAATGAAGGGTTGTATGAATGGTTGGTAATTCCTTTTGGTTTGTCAAATTCCCCTAGTACTTTCATGTGCTCAATGAATGAGGTGCTTAAACCTTTCATTGGTAAGTTTGTGGTAGTGTATCTTGATGATATTCTTGTTTTGATAAAAACTAAAGAGGAACATTTGCAGCATTTATATTTGGTTTTGAGAAGGTTGCATGAAGAAAAGCTAATGATAAACTTGAAGAAGTGTGAGTTCTTGAAAACATAGTTGGTTTACCTTGGCTTTGTGGTCACCAATGGCACTTTGAAGATGGATCCAAGTAAGGTTGAGGCTATCCTAAGCTGGCCTACACCCAAATCAATGGCTGAGATAAGGAGTTTCCATAGTCTGGCTAGTTTTTACAAAAACTTCATAAGAGGTTTTAGTCATGTGTGTGCTCCTATGATTGATACAATAAAGGGTGATAAAAGAAAGAGGTTTATTTGGTCTAATGAGGCCGATAGGAGTTTTGAATATTTGAAAAAGAAAGTTGTTGAGAAACCCATATTGACTTTGCCTAGTTTTGATAAGGTCTTTACCATTGAGTGTGATGCAAGTGGTCATGTTATAGGTGTTGTCCTAAGTCAAGAAAACAAACCTATTGACTTTTTCAATGAAAAATTAAATGAAGCTAAGAAAAAGTATTCTTCTTATGATCTTGAGATGTATGCAATGGTGCAAGCATTAAAGAAATGGATACATTATTTGCATCCTAAGGAGTTCATAGTGTACACTGACAATCATGCACTCCAATTTTTGAATAGTCAAGATAAACTTAGTAGTAGGCATGTGAAATGGGTTGAATTTTTGCAAGGTTTTAGTTTCACCATTAAGCATAAAAAGGGGCAATCTAACAAAGTGGTAGATGCATTGAGTAAAAGAGATCTCATGGTGTAGTAAATTCAATTGAAGAGCATAGGAGTGAATTCTTTGAAAGGTATGTACATTCAGATGCATATTTTAAAGACATTTATGCAAGTTGTAGGAAGCCTTATAGCAACAATAATGAAAAGTGGCTTGATTTTCTAATCCAAGATGATCTATTGTTCAAAGGGGCACAATTATGCATGCCTAAATGTTCAATGAGGGATAATTTAATTAAATAAAAGGATAGTGGCAACCTTGCAAGTCATTTTGGTTTAGATAAGACATTAGAGCAATTAAAGAGGCAATATTATTGGCCAAAAATGCAAATTGATGTGAGGAACTTTTTGAATAAGTGTACTATTTGTCAAAGGGCTAAAGGATCTAGCACTAATGAAGTGTTATATCAACCTCTTCCAATCCATAATAGGCCTTGGGAATCAATAAGTATGGATTTTGTGATGGGGTTGCCTAGAACTCAAAGATGTTTTGATTTGGTGTATGTTGTTGTGGATAGGTTTTCTAAGATGGAACACTTTATACCTTGTAAGAGCACTAATTATGCTTCATACATTGCAAGACTCTTCTTCAAAGTGGTGGTAAGAATCCATGGTTTACCTCTTAGCATTGTTTTAGATAGGGATAGCAAATTTGTTGGTCACTTTTGGAGAACTCTATGGAAGAAACTTGGCACAAATTTGAGTTTTAGTTCTACCTATCACCCTCAAACTAATGGTAGACTAAGGTGGTGAATAGAAGCCTTGGAAACCTCCTAAGGTGTCTAACAAAGGGGAATTCAACACAATTGGATCTGGTTTTTCCTCAAGTTGATTTTGCATACAATGATTCAGTGAATAGAAGTGTTGGAAAAAGTCCTTTTGAGATTATTTATGGTATGCAGCCCAGGGGTGTGTTTGAATTGAGAGATGTTAGTGGGATGGAAAGGAGGAATTCTGAAGGTGAACAATTTGTTGTGGCAATGCAATAAATCTACCAACAAGTTAAGGAGAATCTTCAAAGGAATGTTAAGAAGTACAAGCATGCTGCTAATCAAAAAAGGAGAGAGGTTCATTATAAGGTTAGAGACTTAGTCTTGGCTCATTTGAGGAATACAATATTTCCTAAAGAGAAGTACTCTAAACTACAAAATAAGAAGATAGGGCCATGCAAGGTGGTGCAAATGTTTGGAGAGAATGCTTATGAAATTGAACTCCCTCCTAGAGTTTCCATTTCTCTTATTTTTTATGTTTATGACCTTTACCCTTATAAAGGATATTTTAATGCAATTGATCATGTAGGTTCAATAGTGCTCTCAGATGAGGATTGGATTAGGGATCTACCACCAATCTAACCCTTGGAGTTGGTATGCATTTTGGACAAGAAGGAGCTTAAGAAGATAAGGAGAAAGGTCTACTATCAATATTTTGTCAAATGGCAAGGTCTTCCTATGGAGGATGCCAGTTGGATTACTCAGGATGATATTATCAAACATGGTTGTACAATTTTAGGTCTTTCCGTAGGTGGAACTTGAGTTTTCTTTGCTCAAGGAGTATGGTGTAGGGGCACCCATAGGTTTTCATGCCCCAAGGGGTCTAAAAGTTTATCTTTTTCTTTGTTTGAGTTGTTTGCATGTAATAAGGTCTTCAAGGACCATTTCATGTTTTTTAGATTTGGTTTTGAGTCATGAGGGGTGAGTTAGTGTGTACATGCACAATATTGCCAATGTTGCACAATGTTGTCAAATGCAACTTTTGCACTTTTTGTCATAACAAGGCATAATGATGTTTGTTAAGTTTATAATTTGAAAATTGGTTATGAACCATTGGGAAATGGTTGTAAGTGTGTAAAAAGGCCTTGTATGGTTGACACAAGGTTTTTTTGTTGAATTTTGAAGATTCAAGCAATAAGAAACTTTGTTTTTTCTGTAATTGCTTAACATTCTTTGCTGCTAAATCAAGTTGTATGGATTTGTATGATCTAGGGATGCACTAAAACCAATTGGGATTGATAAAGCATTGAGTCTACTATCAGTTGGAGTTTATTTCATGTAATTTCATTTTGATTTGAGAAAGTTGTGTGGATTTTACTCCTAACTGGTCGAAACCCTAGTTAGGGTAACTAGTGAGTAAACAAAATGCAATAAACTCCATTCCACCAAATGAAAACTTTTGAAACTTGGTGGAATGGATGATGTTAGGGTATATTTTGATATTACTAGGTTGCAGAAGCATAGGATGATGTTTGGAACATGCGAAAATGCTTTAAAGGTCTGATATCTTCATTTATCAGACTTAGAAGCCCTAATTAGTGGAAGAAATTTGTTGTTTGTAATTAAGGAATGATTTGTGTGTTGAGGATAGTTGTTTGGTGCCCTGTAGAATGTGTTTTGAGCATTGGAATGGAATTATAGACTCTAGAATCCTAAAACATTGTTGCTACCAAGCATATTTGCAACATTAAGCCTAATTTGAGCAAGGACAGTCAAAATTTAGAGTTTTCCATACAAAGTGAACCCACTTGAAATTTTGATATGTTTGTAAATGGCCAAAAGGGTTTTTGGAAATGTAATCACATTTTTAATTCCATGTCTATCCTACAAGTTATGTCTGAAAAACCATGTTTGAAAGGCTACAAGAAGGAAGGAGGGTTTGTGAAGCAAAACCCATCATTTGGTGTTTGAGGATTTGAAATATTGGTTGTCTGAGGTTGTTTCGAATTTAATTGCCCCTACTCTGCATCAGAAGGAAAAATATTTCCATTTTGGAAAGATATCATTGGAAAACATCAAGTAGTGGTTATGGATATCTAGGGAAAAAGAAGGCAAGTGACTCAACTATGTTGGAAATAGAAAAAAAAAGCTTAGGAAAAAAGCTTCAACCTTGAGGTAATTCGATATTTTGTTTGAGAATATGCTTGATTTCTCAATAACTCTCTTCAAAAAACTTGCAATATTCTTTTAGTTTTTTTATTCTATTAGAATCAATGGTAAAATAATATATGTCTGCAAATGTATTCGACATAGAGTTGGGTCATTTTCACGTAAAATCAATCATTCTTTGTCTATGAAACTAGGGCCTTATCGATTGTACATGTATGCTTCTAGCTTATGCATTTTTTCATCCTATCGACATGTTGGCCAAGCTTGGTCAATATAAGTTTTCCATATATTTCTCGCCTCTATCTGTATTGTCTTGCAATTCATGAGTTTATTTTTCCATTTTATGGCTATTTAGATTAAATCCAAATAGCAAAAGTAGTGTTATATGAAACAATGTAAAGTAAAATTGTTGATCATTCCCTCTAAGGAAACAACTCTATTACTACCATCATTATGATTGTTACTCTTTTTAACAGAATTTGATATCTCATTCTGTTAGGCTAAATGATGGATGCCATACCCTTTGGGTGTATAGATTTCATTAGAATCTTAGAGCAATATAAAACTGTTACTGTTGTTTATTAAATCTACATTGTTCACCTGGAACAAAGGAGGAATGGATTTATCATTCCAATCCTTGCATTGTGTGGTATTGATCTATAAGATTGACTAACTACATGTTATTGATCATTGGTTAAATCTTGCATATCGAGCTATATATGCCATTAAAGAGCATTCATCAAAATTGACCAATGTTATTGTTTATGGTAAAACTGAACAGTCATTCTACTATTGGCCATTCTTTGGAATGACAAGTGACTTGAACATTTATTCTTTTTCTTGCAGTCACCAATATGAAACATGGGTTTTCTATAACCTTAGAAATAATGATATTGTTCCAAGACTCTTATGATTATTTTCATCTTAAAACAAAAAGCATGTCGTTCTATACATTTATTGCACGAAGGATACTAGTCTTATTATATGCTGAATACTAGAATAATGGAGTCTTTGTTCTTTTGTATGTAGTACTGGATAGCCTAAATATGTTAACAAAACTTATTGGGATAGAAACTTGTAAACTCCATCAAATAGGATCATTTTTTTATAAACAGTATTTGTTTTGTTACAAACAACATCATTATGTTAAAAACAATATTTGTTTAGCTGCAAAAAGCATTGTTTTGTTATAAACAATATTTGTTTTACTGCAAATAGCATCGTTTTGTTATAAATAGTATTTTTTTAGCTGCAAACAACATCATTATGTTAAAAATAATATTCATTTAGCTGCAAACAACATCATTTTATTATAAACAACATTTGTTTTGTTGCAAATAGCATCATTTTTTTATAAACAATTTTTTTTGTTGCAAATAGCATCATTTTGTTATAAACTACATTTGGTTTGCTACAAACAACATTTTTTTTTTATAAACAACATTTTGTTTTGTTACAAACAACATATTAGTATGTGGAAAATATTCAAACAGACTTGAACTCAGTTCTTTTACTTTTATTTCTGACAAATAATATGACAATTTGTATCATTATTTTGAATGGAAGAAATTTAATATAATAGTTTTATTTTAGAATGTATGCACAAATTAATAACTTAAGTTGGCACATATATGTGTATGCACATAGACCTTTGACTACATACATACACATACTTGTGGCATACCTTCTTTTGTTACTTATTAAATTCACTCTTAAATGAACAATGATTTACGTTGAATGTAATCATGTGTCATGTGTATGAAACGAATGGATAATGTATTGATCAGTTCCATTTGAATCATTTTTCTATTTTTTATTAAATGAGGAAATAAGTAGACTAAATTACTTTTCCATAGATATGTGTGTGAAAAATATTCTCTTATTTGAGTAGAACAACAACACCTAAGTAGACAAGAGCACCTCAGGGTAGATACTACTAGAGGTTAGATAGTTGTTATGGAATAACTATGTTTTTGAAAGTTACCTTTTGGGACAGGTGTCGAAATGGAGTTCAAAGAGTATAGGTTTTTGCTTTATCCAAAACCTATCATTTTTTGTTGCAACTTAATTCTTATGCTTGGCCAAGCGATTAGCCTATTATGTATGTATGGAATTTTTGATAACACTCTCTGCCATTCCTAGCATAGATCTTGCATTTTTCTAAATTATAGATAGAGATGCATTTTGATGTTTGGGCATGCACCACAGTCCACCTTGCAAATTGTTCTCTTGCTAAAATTTCCATGTAGGGTCAAGTATTCTTCAAGTTGGAAGAATTCTAGGGAAGTGTAATCTTCATGGTTGGGTGGTAAAGAACTTCAACCATGTTCTCTTCCACTAGTGGAGGTGAGTGTCAAGAGGAAATCTTGGATGTTTTCAAGACTATCATGGTCTATGATGTAACCTTGATGTAAAATTTGTATATTGTATTGACTGTGTGGCCCTATGAGCCAAGTCAACTTGGATATTGTAATTGACATTGAAATTGAATATATATATATATATATATATATATATATATATATATATATATATATTTGACTCATTTTAATTAGACATGTGATGCTATGATTGAAAATAGCTACTTAGTTATGTCTTTTTAAAATTAAATACTCATAATGTCATTTGCAATAATATAATTAAGTAATAATTAGAATGGGTTATACATTTGGTATTAGAGCTTAGGGTTCAACTCTAGGCCTTTTGAGTCTACCATAGTCATGACTATGGTATAGTTGACCGTTGATCAAATTGAGTTATCGTGAGGATTTACCAAACCTAGATTGAATGCAGGTATGGGAAGGTCTAAGTTAGGATGAAAGAAATGGAAGACTGTTAGAACCTCGAACAAGAAAGTTGTAGTGGAAGAAAACACTAAGACTAAGGCTCAACCTAAGATTCCTGATGATGAGATTCTAGCTCAATTCCTCACTTGACTTAAGGCAGAGAGATTCAAGAATATTGAGGAATCGAAGTGAAATCCTAAGATCAAGATGCTTTCTGCAATCAGATATTGGCCTCTAGGGTGTGGACCAAATGCACCCTTGCTAACTAAAGAAGAAAAGGAGAGCTTGTGTGCACAACCCTCCTCTTCCAAGATAATTGATGTAAATTATTACAAGGACCCATGGGAGTGTCCTCTCTGTGAGAATGAGAATACTGACTAGTGTAACAAGAAGATTTTGTAAATAAGGGTCTATTGACCCACACTTAATATAAATAAAGCAATATGTTATTTTTGGTGTGTTTAGAAGAACTCCAAAATATGCTTATTTTGCATGAATGTGCATTTCTTCCATGAATAAGAGATATATGCATGTGTATGTAATGTTATGTAGAATAAGATGTTTATTCATAGAACCTAGTGTTAAGTTACAATAGATGTGAAATGTGATGTAGTCAAGTGTGAGTCAGAATGGTGACCACCAAGCAAGAGACTGGTGGTAGTGGGTCAAACAATGGACCAAACAAGAGGCTAGAAAAGATTATAGAGCTTTTGAAAAAACAAGAGGCTCATATGGACCACATAGAACATGAGGTTTGAGTGGCATGCAAGGACCAGGTTCACAAGAATGCAGAAATCAATCAGGGGAACGATGGTCCAAGAGAAGGACGGCGAGGTTGAATTGAGGAAGAACTTGGAAAAGATCTCAAAATATTAGCACCGCCTAAGTTTGATGGTAGGTCTATTAGAGTAGGAGCTAAAGAATGGATCATTTAGATGGAGAAATACTTTGGACTCCATAACCTATCTAACTATACTAAAGCAACATGGGCTACATATTAGCTTTCAAGTGAAGAAGCTACTTGGTGGGACAATGAAAAGTCAGAAAAGAATCTTTAGCCTACTAAGATTACTTGGGAACTCTTCATCCAATCTTTTAGGAAGAGATGGTTACCACAACTCTTTTTTGACAAGAAGGTAACAAAATTCCAAAACCTATCTTAGGGGAGCATGATTGTAACCCAATACTAGGAAAAGTTTACCAACCTACTAAAGTATGTGCCCCAGTATTAGGGAGATGAATGTTTCTATATTTGGAAGTTCATATTAGGACTTAGACCCCACATTGGAGCAGAAGTGGACATGCATGATCCTCTCACCATGAATGAATTTTTCCTAAAGGCCACCAAATAGGAGTAGAAATTACAGTAGTTATCCAACCTCTATAACAATTCAAATCCTAAGTCACAGTTTGGGAACAAGAAGTTTCATAAAGGAGACAAGAACCATCATATCCATAATCTCAAGAGGGGAAGTGAGTCACATGAGAAAGGTGAAGGAGGTAATGGTGGAAAGAGAAAGAAGGAAAATAATAACAAAGGAAATGACAACCAAAAGTAGAAGGGCTTCAGAGAGGACAAGCCAAGAGGTTGCAAAGGCTCTCATGACAGGTGCTATACTTGTGGGGGAAATCATTATTCCTCAAATTGTCTGTAGCAGTCAAAGTCATGAAGGGAAGGAAACTATCAATAGTCTCAACACCATCAGATCCACGCTAAATTAGATAACAAGCGGGTAGAGTATTAGGCTTCACCAATATAGCTGATGGGTAAGATTTATGGCTAAATTGACTCTATTTTAATTGAAACTATAGCTATTGAATGTTTGAAATACCCTAGAGTAATATCCAAGATACCTATTAGACCTGGATACATGGAGAACTCATGGATAGTCTAGTATGGTAATCAAGCAAAGTGAAGGGTAGATATTTGTCTCTTTTGCAATGAGTTAGAGCTTCCAACCTTCCAAACCTAGGTTAACCTTTATGTGGCACCCTTAGGCTCATAAAATGTAATTCTAGGAATAAATTGGTTAATTGAGCATAAAATAGTAGTGAACTATGAAGATAAGGTAGTTAGTTGTTTGGATGACTATGGGAGAACAGTCAAGATTTCTGGGATGCAAAAACCCTTAGATCTTAGATCTCTACTATGTAGCTCAAAAAGGCTTATTAGAAGGGATGTGTTATTTATGTTGTGCATATCAGTAACCTTGACAACAAGGAACTGTATCTAGATAAATACCCTATTCTCAAGGAGTTTCAAGATGTATTCCCTAATGAACTCATAGAGTTACCTCTAAAATGGGAATTTGACTTCTCCATTGACCTTGTACCAAGATTTGAGCCTCAATCCAAAGCACCTTATCGGATGACCACCATCAAAATATATGAATTGAAGGACTAGTTAATGGAATTTTTGAACAAGGGTCTCATAAGACCCAGTGTGCCTCCTTGGGGAGTGCTAGTTATCTTTGTGAAAAAGAAGGATGGAACCTTATGTTTGTGTATAGATTATCAGATGTTGAACAAGGAAACCATCAAGAATCAATACCCACTCTTGAGGATCGACGAGTTGTTTGACCAAATGAAGGGAGTGACAACATTCTCCAAAAGTAATCTCAGGTTGGGATACCATTAGATGAGAATAAAGGAAGAAGATATTATAAAGACTACCTTTTGAACTCGGTATGGACATTATGAGTTCATTGTGGTGCCTTTTGGTTTGACCAATGAACCTACAACTTTCATGAAATGCATGAATAGTGTGTTTAGAGACTATTTGGATGAATTTATTTTTATTTTTATTGATGACATCCTAGTTTACTCAAAGTATATTGAAGAGCATGATAGGCACTTGAGGATAGTTTTACAATGGTTGAGAGAAAATAAATTCTCTGGGAAGCTATCCAAATGCTCATTTTATCAAGCTAGGGTGCACTATCTAAGCCATATTATTTCAGCTAAGGGAGTTTCTGTAGACCCTAAAAATATCAAGGTGATCATGGAATGGTTGATGCCTTAGAATGTGTTAGAATTTTGTAGCTTCATGGGCCTCATAGGATACTATAGAAATTTTGTGCAATGGTTCTCTCAGATTGCATCTCTAATCACATCACTCTAAAGAAAGAGAATGTGGTTTGAATGGACTGAGAAGTGTGAATAGGAATTCCAACTCCTGAAGGAGAGGCTCACAACAACACTAGTGCTAACCATCCCTGATCCTAATAGAGGATTCACTATAATCATAAATGCTTGAAGAGAGGGATTGGGAGCAATACTAGTGTAGGATGGACAAGTGGTAGCATATGAATCGAGGAAGCTTAAACAACATGACGTGAATTAGGCACCACATGATTTAGAGTTGGCTGCAATAGTCCATGCCTTGTAGATGTGGAGGCATTATCTCTTAGAGAAGCTGTTTGATCTCAAAACAAACAACTTGGGATTGAGATACATTTTCACTCAACCAAACCTTAATGCATGACAAAGAAGGTGATTGGAATTCCTTAGCAACTATGACTTCGAAATTGCGTATATAAATGGAAAAGAGAATAGAGTGGTTGATTATCTTAGTAGATGAAGACATTTGGAAGCCATGATCTCGAAAAGGTATAATTTGAGACATCAGGTGATACAACATTTGCTAGGGGATTTGCATTATGAAAGAGTGAAGAGCACCCTAGCAAAGGATCCATCAAATCATCAGTTCGATGAGTATGAGATCGAACCGAATGGTATTTTGAGATACTAGAGAAGAATGTATATTCCAAACTCTAGAGAGTTGAGGAAGTTGGTATTAGATGGGGTTCATAATGCACCTTATTCAAGACACCCTGGAGTATCCAAGATGATCATAGAATTGAAAACTCTATATTTTTTGCCTAAACTCAAGAAGGATGTAGTGGAGTACGTAGCCAAATTATTAGAGTGACAACAAGTCAAGGCTAAGCATGCCCATCTAGCGAGGCTACTATATCCTCATGACATACCTGAGCATAAATGGTAGGTGATCAGTATGGACTTCATACAAAGGTTACCTTTGAGCAAGAATCAATATGATGTTATCTTGGTTGTAATTGATAAGTTGACCAAGGTGGTGCACTTCATTCTAGAAAACCTTAAGGATGGACCATTGACCTTAGCCAAGAAATTTCTCTAGGAGATCTTCCACTTGCATGGAGTGTTAGAGACCATCATTTTTTATAGGAACACCCAGATGACCTCAATACTTTGGATGACCCTAAATTTTGCATTGGGAACCAAGCTGAATTTTAGCTCGGCTTATCATCCTCAGACCAATGGGTAGACGAAGAGGGTGAATCAAGTAGTCGAAGACCTCCTTTGAATGTACTGCATGGAGCAATAATATAAGTGGGAAGAATACTTATTGCTGGTAGAGTTTGCTTAGAATAACTCTTAGCACACATCTCTAGGTATGGAACCATTTGAAGCTCTTTATGGGTGAAATTGTCATATGCCCATCAGTTGCGATAGATTAGAATACATGATCATAGTAGGACCTGAAATTATTAAGGAGATGGAAGAACAAATGAGTCATTAAGAGTTTACTAAAGGAGGTGGTAGAGTGATAGAAGAGTTATACCAACAAGAGTAGAACTCTTAGACAGTTTGCGGAAAGGGATAAAGTCTTCTTAAGATTCATACCTCATAAAAGTTCCATTACCCTTGGAAATCTTCCAAGTTGTCCTCAAGATATGTGGGTCTGTTTGTAGTCTTGGAAGTGATTAACCCAGTTGCTTATAGACTTTCTCTACCACTTGCTCTGGCTTGACTTCATGATGTGTTTCATGTTTCTTTTCTTAGGCCATATCATCCTAATGTAGCTCATGTACTTGATTGGAAATCTTTGTAGGTACAGGACCTAGGAGTGGTGCTAGTGGAGCCCTTTAGAAACTTGGATAGATGCAATGTTAAGTTGTGGAGCATAGATATTGCTCAGTTAAAGGTCCAATGGGACCAGTATTTAGAAGACAGTACTAATTGGGAGGATGTGAAAGAAATAGAATGCTCCTTCCCATATTTTCTTTCTTAAAAGAGACTTTTGATAATTTGGTTTGAAAAAATTTGGATTGAATATTTTGGCTTGGAATAGTAAGATATGGTGCTGAAATAGACATGCATGCTTAAATTTTGATTAAATAGACATGAAGATGATGTATCTTCCAAGAGGCGAAGGATATCATAACCCAATTTTTATTGCATTTAAATTATAATATGATAAATTGAATTATTGAGGAAATTCAATATGTTGAATGAAAATGTTGATATTTTTTAAAAGTTTGAAAGAAGTTGACCGTCATTGACTATGTGATCTTTTAAACTATCTTATATTTTATCAAGATTGAACGTTATTGATGAACTATGCAAGTGAAAGTGTGTAAAACTGTAGGATAACAGGTTGAAGGATGAGAACACA